>JAPVLO010000091.1:4287500-4887500 GCA_027257055.1 Cephalopachus bancanus
GACTCCTTGGGTTATAAGTGACAGTAACCTATGTAACTTACAGCAAAGGAGGGAATTCATTGGTTCTTATAACCGGGAAGCCCAGGGTTATGGAATAAATAAGAATCAGGTTTTGTTGGAATCAGGGGTGACATCAAAATACTCTAATTCTCTCTTTCTCTCTCTCCTATCTTCCTCCCATCCCCTTCTTTACAGCTGAAAGGATAATGTAGGCAGTTCAAAATCCATACTCTTACAGCCCCTGTTCCAAATTGAAGAGGCACACGCAGTCTGTCTCTGCATTCATTCTGCAAATTTTGAGAAAGATGTTGCTTGGCCCCACTTAAGTCATAGCTGTTTCAAAGCCAGTCGCACTGCCTTGAGGCTAGAGGACTTGGACTGGCCTGCTAGGACTGAGCAGCCTCTTCTGCATCTTGGACTGGGGCAGGATATGTGGGTTAGGATGCTGTCCTGGGATTTGTAGCTATGTCAGGATTCCATGGCATGAGGAAAACATGATTTCCTAGAGGAAAAATGAGATCCCTGAAGAAGGAAAAGAAGAAATACCAGACAGAAAGGTAACTTCTCAAAGCATTATTGTCAAATGTACCTGAAAATGGATTGATCCTATTGAAAATAATTTCAGAAAATAAAAATAAAAGTGCCCCAAAAGCAAGGTGATAAAGTGGCCCCAGAGATTTTGCGCCACAAAATACCTTCACAGTGAAAATTCAAGAAGGTTGCTGTAATCTCAATTAAAGTGTTTGTTTTAGTAAAATAGAGTCCAAACAGCCTTGGGATCAAAACAATTTTTCCCAGAATTAAGGCATCCCCCTCACCCGAAGTCCAAATTTAATTAAGATCGGATAAACAGCATCTGGACATTCCTGATCTTATATCTTGACATGATTTAGCCTCAAAGACAATGGTGTTTTCTTAGAAGATGATCCTTCCTTTCTTTCAGATGGGCTTTGTCCTTAAGTGGGGGAGGGGCACATGGCTGGAATTTGTCACATGCCCAAAACCACTGTGCATCCTCCCTCTCCAGGGCCCCTGCACTGGAGACAAGAGGGACAGCCCACCCTTCACAAAAGTATTCAAGAAGCTCTTCAAAGTCACTGGGGCCCTGAAAGGGGATGTCTGTCCCCAACTGAATCTCAGCTGTTCTGTTCTGCACAGTTTTATGAAGTATAATCTACTTCCATCAGTTATTCTGTTTTATGGCTGCAAATGATAAAATAAATTGGGTTCTCTCTCTCTCTCTCTCTCTCTCTCTCTGTGTGTGTGTGTGTGTGTGTGTGTGTGTGTGTGTGTGTGTGTCAGTGTCACAGGTTAGAGGTCTCAAGACTGGTCTGTAAACCAAAGCTAATGATTCCACAAACCCACGCCCTTTCTGACCTAGTGTGACCTCACCCAGTAACAACTTATACCGTGAGAATATTGAAGTCCAGAGCCTGTCTCTGAGATCAGCAGACTAAGCTGATACCAATTTTTAAACAGGGCTGAGCAAAGCTGTCTCCCTCAGAGATCTGACCATGGCCTCTTTAACAAGGCCAGTCTCCCTCTGGTCCTGTGGGGGCAATGTTCCCTTATGTCTAAAGCTAATCAGCTATGTGACTTGGACAGATCACTTGACCTCTCTGGGCCCATCTGTAAAATGAGAAGACTGAATCGGGTGATTTCTGTGGCTCTTCTTGTTATAACAGCCTATGATTCTATGACACCCTGATGCTACATCCCACCACCATGATATAGGGTGGTTTTCCACAACCATAACTCTTTCTGGTGTCTCTCAGATAAAGGCCAGGTCCTAACCTCACCCCTAGAGGGCATGTCTGCAATAGCAGGAACAAAAGCAAGAACAGACGAGGAGGGACAGGCACCAGCTACATCCAGATGAAAATGGGTACGATTAAGTCAGTGGCATCCTTAATAATGCGACCATTCCTTTCTCCTTCTCCCCTCTGGGATTAAAGCTTGTGTGCTGACTGTTGAAAATCAGTCATTAACGGCCAGGAAATGACTTCCCCATCATCCATCAGAACAGTGCTCAGCCATGTTTCAGCTTCTCCCTTTCCCTGTGTAATTATTCTCATCCACCGCTGATTACAGTTTATAATAGCCATAATTCTCTCTGAATCAATCATTGCTTTACTTTACCACGGGGTTACCAGTAGAAACATGAGGGAATGCAGATACCCCCGACTGGGCTTTATTTTTTTGGAAATTGCCTGCTTTCGTCTGGATCTCATTTAATCATCTGGATGTTCAAAGAAAAGCTAAGATTTTAATTCAAAGGGATTTTTTTCTACTTGCCCTTAATTCTTCCCCTCATATATTTTTTTAAGAGGAAATGATGGCTGGCTAAATGAGGCTAATACTGTGCAAAATCTGCCAGTGATGTTGCTTAGAGAGACTGGTGGGAGGTGCTGTATGGATTTTTGTCATAAATTGATAAGCTACTTGGGCATTTTACCTACCTGAATATGGTGTAGGCTATTCAACCTGTGTGGTTCCCAGGAAGATTCGAGAATTCCTTTTCCTCTCCACAGACTAATTAGAAAAAAATTTCCTACTGTGGAGGCAAAGTTTTTCTTGTACATTCTGTAGGGGTATGGCAATCAGTCATTTACACTTTAGTGAGCATTTAAGGCAACTCAGTTTTATTCTATATTTTCCAGACTTACTATGGGCCATAGACTATACCACATGCTTGTTTGGGAAAGTTGTCTTTTACTCGTCTCCTACTATGAGAAATATTTTTTTGTACATTCTGTAGGGGGAGGGCAATCAGTCATTTACACTTTAGTGAGAATTTAAGGCTACTCAGTTTTATTTCATATTTTCCAGACTTACTAAGGTACCCTGTACTTGTTTGGACAAGTTAAAAAGAAATGGGTATGATCTAGTCCTTGTATCCTGAGGCTCACATGGTGACTGGAGGTGATAGGAAGAGAGACACATAAATAACCATTTCAGTACTCATCATACACACCTTGGATGATGGGAGTACAAAGGCAGTAGAAGAATAAGAAGCTACTTGCATGCTAGGGGCTTTAGAGTTCCTAGAGAAAATGAGAGTAGAGCTGAGCCCTGGAAGGGAGGATGAACTTGAGCAAGCAGCTATTCCAAGAGGGGCTGGGAGAAGTTAATTTAAAAAGTCTTGTAGGGGAAGAGAAGCTGAGGGAAACTGAGGCCAGTAGGAAGTGCCTGAATGGTGGAATGACCCAGGACCATGGGATGGCATGGAAGTCAACAGCATAAAGCCCGATCCTGGCAGCAGCACCAGGTAGCCCCTGGGAAAGCTTTGGAGAATTATTGCAGCCCTTTCCAGGGCATTCTAGAAATATTTGCTGAGACAACCTTGACATACACAAGAGGACAGGACAAAACACCGGGTAATTCAGGATGTATGATTAGAAATGTCACCTCAAGGTTAGTGAAGCTTGGGACCTATTCGTTATAATGATGATAGGAAGTAATTTTATAGTATTGGTCTCTACCCATCCCCTCAAAATGTGATCTTTTCAAACCCAAATAAAGCTAGGTTAAAGGTAACACTTCAAGATAATGATTTGTAAATATTAAAAAAACCATATTTTGGAAGCACTAAATCAGCATCAACAGCAAATGCTCTCAAACCTATTTACACAAAGGCAGGTCTTACTCAACTTTGCCTCCAACCCACTAGTACATGGCTGGCTTATTTGGGAGTCTACAAGTTTTCATAAAGCTCCTCACACCCTCCTTACTGTGTTAGCCACATAGAAGGCATGAAATAATTTATGCAGCAAAAGTCCCAGGATCTATAGTCTGGAGGGAATGTTCAGATAACTGCTAATCTGGAAGTTATTTTCTTTCTCAGACAGCCAGGGTGGTCTATATCACTGATTTCTAACTTAAAAAAAAAAATTTCATGACTTTTAAAAAAGTCTCTTGTTCGTTTTTTTTTTGAGTTGGAGTCTCACTCTGTCACCCAGACTGGAGTGCAGTGGCCGCTCCCGGCCACCACAGCCTCAACCTGCTGGGCTCCGGCGATCCTTCTGCCTCAGCCTTCCAATTAGCTGGAACTACAGGCACGCGCTACCACACCCAGCTAATTTTTGATTTATTGTAGAGATGAGGTCTCGCCAAGTTGCCCAGGTGGGTCTCGAACCCGCGGGCTGAGGCAATTCACTCACCTCAGCTTCCCAAAGGCACAGGATTACAGGCTGAGCCACCAAACGCGGCTGTTTTTTTGTTTTTGTTTTTGTTTTTTGAGTTGGAGTTTCACTCTGTAGCCCAGCCTGGAGAGGGCAGTGGCACGCTCACAGCTATTGCAGCCTCGACCTGCTGGGCTTAGGCAATCCTTTCGCCTCAACCTTCCAAGTAGCTGTAACTACAGACGCATGCCACCATGCCTGGCTAATTTTTGTGATTTATTGTAGAGACAAGGTCTCACCAAGTTGCCCAGGCTGGTCTCGAACCCCCGAGCTCAGGCAATTCTCTTGCCTCGGCATCCCAAAGTGCTGGGATCACAGGCTGAGCCACTGCGCCCAGCCGATATATTTTTTTTAAACTTGGGTGATGGATGGTGGGCTTGCCTACCTTTTATTTTGCCAGGCCAGGTGTTAAAAAGAACCACTCCCATCTACTCTCGCCAATGTTTTACACGGAAAAAGCATATTTTGATACCAAAAACATAAACCATGACATCAACCCAAAGGATAAAGGAGAGTCATTTCAGCCAAAAGTTTTATTGAAAGAAGTCTTGCTTCTTTGTCCTTATGTTTCTTACTTGGTGACAGAATGCTCAAAGATGCATTCTTAAAGGGCATGGGTCCCCTGAGAAGCTCTGATTTGGAGGAACTCTCCCTTCAGCTGCTGGAAGATGGCCCGGGGAGGTACAATCCTGAGGTCACTTTTCTGAACACACATTGGAAGAAACAGAAAGAATGGGCCCATCTCCCAGCATTGCCCAGTCGATCAGGAAGCCCATCAGAACTAGTCTTGACTCATGTTCAAAGTGTGACACTAGAAAGCAGCAGAAGACTGAGGCTGAGAAGTTTGGTTTTTCAATTAATGTATTGGCCCCATCACAGAAGGATGCCTAGCCTGTTAGGCTTTTCATGGAGGAGCACCATGTGGCATAGAAGACCAGCCAACTCCACTGAATTAAGACAAAAAAGTGTTAAAAGTTTGGAACAGAACCTGGCCAGAAACATCCTCTTGGGTAAGGTGTTCATTAATCCCCAGAATGGGGGCAGAGGGAAGGAAAAGATTGGTGGCTAATAGTAATTATTACTGGCCAAGTGCTGTGGCTCACACCTGTCATCCCAGCACTTTGGGAGGCCTAGGTGAGAGGATTGCTTGAGCCTACGAGTTTGAGATCAGCCTGGGTGACATAGCAAGATTTCCTCTCTACAAAAAAAAAAGTCAAAAAATTAGGCAGGCATAGTGGTACGCACCTATAGTCTCAGCTACTCAGGAGGCTGAAGTAGAAGGATCACCTGAGCCCAGGAGGTCAAGGCATCATACCACTGTACTCCAGCCTGGGTGACAAAGTGAGACCCCCAACTCAATAATAATAATAATAATAATAATAATAATAATAATAATAATAATAATATAATTACTACTGGATACCTACTATGTGCCACAGTTCATGCTAAGGCCCTCACCTATAGTTTCGTTTAATCCGAAGACAAATTTATGAAATAGGTATTTGATGCAGCTTCTTTGTTGTTGGAAAAAACAAGTCTAAGAGAGGTTCAGTTCTTTGCCCAGGATCCCACAGAGGTGGGAAAAGAACTCATGTCTGCCTGGCCTGAAAGTCTGTCTTGACCATTGTGCCAAGAAGCTCCCTGTAGGATCTGTGGGGTTTTTTGCATAATTACTTACCTCTCCACATGCATAGTTGACAGTTACATACATAATAAACTGCTTATAGTATTTTCCACCATGTGGCTTTTCTAAATCTCAACAAATCCTTTGTCATTTTGATAAAGTTCTGGGTTGAAAGACAGACTTTAGATATTGTCAAAGACCATAGAAAACAGATGTGGAGAAACAGGAACGCTTCTACACTGCTGGTGGGAATGCAAACTAGTGCAATCTCTTTGGAAGACAGTGTGGCAATTTCTGAAAGAACTAGAAATTGACCTTCCATATGACCCAGCAATCCCCCTATTGGGAATATACTCAGAGGAACTCAAATCATTCTACAAAAAAGATACCTGCACACACATATTTGTTACAACTCTTTTCACCATAGCAAAAATGTGGAGCCAACCATGCTACCCATTGAAGCTGGACTGGATAAAAAAAATGTGGTACATATACACAATGGAATATTATGTAGTCATAAAGAAGGACAAAGTATGGACTTTGCAGCAACTTAGATGGATTTAGAGTCTATCATACTCAATGATCTATCACAAAAACAAAGAACAGAGTACCATATGTTGTTCTCACTCATAAGTAGACCTTGAATAATTATCATAATACTGTAAGAAAGGGATTGGTGGTTGTGGGAAACTGCCAGGGGAGAGAGGGTAGGATTTGCAGTTGAGGGAAACTGCCCGGGGAGGGAGGGAGGGGCACACACCTCATCAGCAAGGGTACCTGCATAATGAACATTAGTATATCTAACCCTGAATTATACCCCACATCTTTAAAATAAAAAAAAGAAGGTTTGGCATTATGAAGGAAGACCAAGCAAGTAGCAGTCCTCATAGAGCCGATCACATGGGATCTCTCCACATCTGAGCAGCTGCCCTTGCCATCAGAACAGGATGGCTAATGATTTCCAGCGTTTAGAGAAAGCTCCTGCAGGCACTGGCCACTGGCTACCTAGGGACTGAACGCAAATTCCCAGAAATTTGAATCACCTTCTTTTCTCTAGGGCTTCACTCCATCTTTGGCCCCAAATATTTCACAGCAGTCAGTGCCAGAAAGAAAGCCCAGGCGAGAGGAAAGCTTGCATGTTAATCCAGTGGCGACATAATGAGAATTTCATTCACTGACTCTGAAGTCCCTGGTGTCCCCCATCCTCCTTCGCCTCATTAGCTCTCGGTGCCTTGCTTGGCCGCTAAGTCTCCAGGGAGTGCAGTGAATGTACTCTCCACTCTTCCAGCACACTGGCTGTGGTCCTCGCTCCCTGCAATTCTCCCTGGGACCACCCCATGCTTTCACTCCTGCCCCTCACAGAGGTCTCTGTCCAGGATGTGAGCATCCTCCTTGTCTAGAGAGGACAACCTCCTTAGTGTGAGGTTCACTCTCAGGTCTGGAATCTCTGTAGGCTTTGCTGGGTTTGCCTTCTCTGATGTGTGTGGATGTGTGTGTGTGTGTGTGTGTGTGTGTGTGTGTGTGTGTGTGTCCTATAGTTCTCACCACCATCCCCAATACAACAGATACATTCATCTATTTTAGAGAGGTACCTAACTCACTTGTGGCCAAAATATGATAGAATGCTTTTTAGGCTTCTGAGTTTACAATTCCAGATAAAGATTTAGAAGTACGAGAAATTGTGTAGGAATGGGAAGGGCAGTTGTGGCATGGAGTTTATATTCCATTATAAATTGGAATTTTAAATTCATTGAACATAGACTACAGTCAAAAGATGACAGTTTCACTCTTAGACAAAGAGTGGGATTTTGATGCACAATCAGGTCTCAGTGTACAGGACTAGATGATTTCTAAGATCCCACTAGGCTCTGTTTTCTGTGATCATGTATTCATTTCCCTTGATACTTGTTCAAGTTCATGAGACTGCTGCGTTCAATTCCATAAGCATAATTCCATATGCTTTCATTTCTTTAAAAAAAATCTCATTTTGGTTGGGCATGGTGGCTCACACCTGTAATCTCAGCACTTTGGGATGCCAAGGTGGGAGGATCACATGAGGCCTGGAAGTTTGAGACCAGATTAGGCAACATAGCAAAAGCAAAACCTCATCTCTACAAACAAATATACATATATATATATATATATACATATATATATATATATATATGCCAGTGTAATGACTCACAACTGAGGAAAAAGGATTATGTGAGCTCAGGAGGAAATTGGTAATTATGCCACTGCATTCTAGCCAGGGCAACAGAATGAGACCCAAGTCAAACAAAACCAAAAATAACTCACATAATTTCTGCTAAGCACTTCTGCCTGATAGTCTCTGAAATACTTGTCCATTTGTATGTGTGTACATGAGCACATGTAAACTGGTCTCATAAAGAGAGAAAATGTGGAGAAAGACATGATTTTTCTCCATCCCATAGACCCGTTCCAGCTGCTGCTCTCAAAGAGGCTGTAGCACTGAATATACCATTCAGGTTTTTTAAAGGACTGGACTGACTTCACGCTGAGCCCCACATGTGAATGGACTCTGTGCTTATTTGCCATCTTAAAATGTGTTATACCATATACAGAAGCTCTGCTTTTCACTTTGAGCCAAGTCTCACAAATTATAAAGCCGATCCTATTGAGAAGTGTATTATGAATTGAGCAATGGCTAAAATGCCACATAACAACGAGTTGTATGATTTGAGCCACTTCACCTCTCTTGGGCCTCCACTCGGCTGGAATTTGGTGGTTGTCTGCCATGACTTTACCTTCCAGTCTCCTGCAGGAGTTTTGGAGAAATATCAGTGGACTAGAACCCATTGGAAAGAAGCCCACCATCAGTATTCTAAAGTTTTGTTTGAATTTCTGCAGGGGATTTTGATGCACAATCAGGTCTCAGTGTACAGGACTAGATGATTTCTAAGATCCTTCTAGGCTCTGTTTTCTGTGATCATGTATTCATTTCCCTTGGTACTTGTTCAAGTTCAAGAGACTGCTGAGTTCAATTCCATAATATAGTCATGCTTGTTTAATTTAAAACTAACATTTAAAAGTTGTTATTGTCTAGTAAAATTGACATCCCAGGAAGATGTGCTGTGTTTAATTTGTGCATAACCCTGGCTTTGTGCTCTCAGATGTGTGCAGCCTATTTTAAGAACTAGACTGATGACGATCTTTCAGGACCCTGACTTCTTCAATATTCTTTGCATCTATAATCTATCTCCCAAAGATCTTTCCACAGATAGCCATGTTCATGAGAGAAGAGAAGTCCTTGGATGTGTGTGTCCTGTCCTGCTGACATCACCAATCCTGGATCTGTGAGGAAGTTCAATGTCTACATCAGACAGGTCAAAGCAGAAAGTTATTAGCCTAGTTACAAAGTGGAAATTCAAGTTCTCAGCTGCCCCAACAAGTTAACAAGAGTCCCACTCTTAACCACTTAGGGAAACACCAATACTGTTGAATACTTAATACCAAGCTCTACTGAGGGATTAACTCACATAAAAACATGCCAAAGAAAAGTTTACCTTCTATGTTCCTTGTTCTTTGAGAGTCACTTCCCCCCCGCAAAAGTATTATGCCCTTCTAACCAGGCCTGCCTTCCAGAGGGTCAGTACTTCATATACCCCAAACCCTTCCTTCTTTCACATAACTGTTCCTTGAATAGGATTTTCATAAACTACTTCTCACTAAAGTGTCAGTGACTGATACAGTATACTTAGACATTTCCAAGTGTGTTATACTACAACAGGGGGACATTTACATAATCCAAAAGAAGATAACTTTAAGGCAGAATCTCAGGTATGCATAGCAAGCAAATAGGAGCATATTTAGAACTATAGCCGACTTTGGTCCCCCCAGATAACATGGCCTCCTCCGGCGGTGGGCCATATGTTCGTCATTTAAGAAACAAATAATGCTATGGGGCAAGCAAGTCTTGAAACATGTGAAAGTGTATATTTAAAAATCAGCCAAGCAAATAAACAATAAACCTAACGATATCACTGGAATTGCTGTTCATATTGTTCAAAGGCATGAAGATTAAAGGGTGCTTCCATGAAACCTGGTAGATGAGCATGGAGTTCGACATGAACGCTGTGAAAAAGAGGAAAGAAGGAAAATGTTCATTGCAATAGAGAGAGACCTAAGCTTAAAGGGCAGGCCTCTGGTGTTCCGGAGACACTTGGGTCCCAGAAATAAGTGAAAAGAGACATGTGGAATATTGAATGCCAGAAACAAGGTAGGCGCCCCATAGAGAGGAAGTGGGTGTTAACATACTGGATCCAGGAACATACCTATGTCCACCCAGAGAAGGGGTCCTTCTTCTAATATGGCACTCTAGAGGCAATTTCATTGGTGAATTAATTTGTCAGAAGATCACTCTTCTAGTTTTTACTAATATTCCTTAGAGGTCAGTGGCAGTCCTAGAACCTATTCTACTTAATCTGTTGTTTCTCATTAAAAAATGTAAAAGGAGCCGGGCTAAGTGGCTCAGCCTGTAATTCTGGGCCTTTGGGAGGCTGAGGTGAGTGGATTGCCTCAGCCCGCGGGTTCGAGACCCGCCTGGGCAGGTGAGATTTCATCTTTACAATAAAATCAAAAAATTTGCTGGGTGTGGTAGCGCGAGCCTGTAATTCCAGCTACTTGGAAGGCTGAGGCAGAAGAATCGCCGGAGCCCAGCAGGTCAAGGCTGCGGTGGCCGGGAGCAGTCACTGCACTCCAGTCTGGGTGACAGAGTGAGACTCCAACTCAAAAAAAAAAAAAAAAAAAAGAAGTAAAAGGCAGGAATAGTCAAAGGAAGCAGAATGTCATAGGAATTCAGACACAGATCCATCAAGAAAAGCACCAATAAATAAATAAACAAATAAAATAAAGGAAGCAAAGGAGTTGTAATTGGTGGTAACAGAAACACAGAAACATTCTGTGGGTCTCTGAAAATTCTCCACAGTGTCAGGTCACCAATCATGTCAACTCTTGTCTGGACCAGGCAAAAGAGAAGTGACCTATCTCTTTTTTCTGAAAGGATCAGGCTATAATTTAGGAATGATGTAAAAAAATCAGAGTGTAGGGCTAAAGAGGTATCTCTTGAAACCTACAAGCCAAAGGAGTCACCCTTTTTCATTTTGCTAATTTAATGTGAAAGTGAAATAGGCTCCTTTGCAACCTTGACAGCCAGCTTTCTGGGAAGGTGTCTAATACAGGACATAAAATGGAGACAGGAATCGATGAGACTCATTAATATTCATAGACAGCAGATTAAGGTTGGTGGAAAAAAATTATTTATGAAACAGGAGTATTGTCTTCCTTTCACCAAAAGGATTTTGTTTAGAGTGGACAGAATCAGGTGACAGGGCTATGACAGATTAGGTATGAATTTGCAGATTTCTTGGTTTATCTCCCAAGGAAAAGAACCTATAGCATTTGCAAGCAAAGAATGTCCCAGGCCGAGAGCAGTAAATGCTTCGGCACCACGTGCCCATGGGTGTAATGAGGTGTCTCCCATGTGAGGTTCAGAGGCCACAGTGTGATGGAAAGCGCTCGGGAGGAAGTGAAAGGATGCATTGAGAGCGTGGTTATGTAACAAAGGGGCAGGCTGAAAGCAAACTGGGCTTAGCAGATGTCAGAGAGAGGTGAGGGGATGGAACAGGGGTAATCCCTCTTTTGATATATGTACATGAGGGGTGGGAGAAAGCATCGACTGGAATAACATTGTGTGTAATTTACAATGGCTCTTTCCACGTTCAGTACGTATCTGTTGTACTGCCTAGGAAACCCTGTGCTATTTTCAACTGCAGTTCGTATGTGCTATTCCGTGATCTAATAAAAAGGCAATGCGTTAAGAAGTAGGTGCAGATCCTCGAGTGAACTCTGTGAACGGCACTTTGTGCTTATACCATGGGAGGAATGATTACTAGTCCCTTCTCCGTGAGTCCTTTATCCTTTATCTTTCTGATCATTTACAGGCTTGGGGAAATAAGCTGTTGGGATCTGCTGAAATTTTAAAGTGACAAATATTTTTTTTTAAAGAAGTAAGCATTGAAAATGACAGAGAACTTTCGAATAAACCTCAAATTGTTCCCGAGGGCATTCAAAATGCCATAGATATTTCAAAAGGAGTTTTCTGTTGGTTGTACTTAGAAAATTCAGCCTTCTCTGCATGGGTCCAGCTCATTACAGTTTGGTTGGTCGTCAAAATGTTATAAAGATAATTGGAGAAGGAAGGTGAATAGTCCATTTAAGACCATCTATCCACAAGATTTAAGTTAGGTAAGATTGCCAAACTTGTTTGTACATTTTGGGGGTAGACAGAAATAGACATAACTGGAAAACATATGCTCAGGAATTTGACAGGCCCATCTTTGAGGACTGGTCACTTGGAACCGGGTCAAAGCCAAAATGTATATGCAAAGAAACACACCAAGGGCTATAAGGAGGGTGCAAAACCAAGGTCTGAAAGTTGGGAGAATCCTTAGCCATAATTCACCCTAATCTCTTCATTTTGAAAGTGTAGAAACTAAGACTGAAAAAGGACTTGACCTGAATAGTTCACCAATGAACCACATGTGGTATATTCATGCAGTGGAATATTATTCTGCCATAAAAAAGAATGAAGTGCTGATAGAAACTACAACATGGGTGAACCTTGCAGATATTGTGTTAAGTGAAAGAAGCCAAACAAAAAAGGCCATATATTTATGGATCCATTGGCAAGAAATGCCTAGAATAGGTAAATCCATAGAGACAGAAAGCAGACTAGCCATTGCCAGAGGACAGGGGAGGGAACTGGGGTGCGACTGCCAACAGGACTGGGTTTTCTTTCAGGAGTAATGAAGTATTCAGGCACTGGACAGTGGTCATGATTACTAAACCTGTTAATATGCTAAAACTCGGTGAATTGTACAATTTGAAATGGTAAATTTTGTTGTGAATTTTATATAAATTTTTTAAATTGAAAATAAAATCATTAAAGGAGACTTGACCAAGTATGTTTATTAAGGGTTGTAACCCAAGCCTCCTCATCTTCTCAGAAACATGTTCTTAATATATAAAATAACATACATGAGTTTACAGATAAAACCAATTATATTAAAATATAGTCACTAAGTTAAAAAAGTAAATTTGTGATGCAATAATATATGTGCTTCTATAATAAGTGATTTAATTCTCCACCAATTATGTGAACATATAAGTTAGCCAATGCAGATAGTGGTGTGGCTTTTCTTTTTCAAAATAAAATCTCAGAGTTTATCAGCATCGTGATTGGCTACCAGTGAACCGCAGTTTATTAGGAAGCTAGATTTGGAGAAAGATAGAAACATGCAGAATTATCTCTAAATAGCGATACCATCTTATTTAGAATACTGTTGTGCTCTGCTTTTCAATTTACTCAAGCCCTGCAGGTTCTCCCAGAACTATCTGAACTCATAGTGAAGGTTTCCAGACGCCACTAGCATCCTGAGTTTTGATCTGCTCCGTGCCACAAGGCAACTTCTTCTCCAACTCTGGGGCTCACACTCCACAATTCCAGGGTTCACAGTGGATCATGAAGAAGGCAGGTGGTTGATCATGAAGAGGGCCAGCAGCTTCCCTCTAATTTTGGGTTCTAGTCTGCTGCTTTTGGTAATTTGCTTTTAATTAGCAAACACTACCACCTGACCCAAACTAGTAAGGGAGTTAGACTTCTGGTTCTTTATTCCCAAAGTGGCTTTCTTCCATGTATGACATAGATGACTCACGTGTGTCAACATTCTCAGGTGTGACATGTATGATCTGCACGTGTCTACACACATATGCAAGTATGTATCACATATGTGTGTCTATATATGCATATCTCCATCTCCCTTGTTTCTTTGAACTTTCTCTTGCTTCACTGTTCAGAATGGGTTGAAAAGGAGCATCCAGCTTGCTCCCATCTGGCAAGTAGTAGCCCAGTTCTCTTAGCTCTGAATCAAGTTATTAGACAACTTAGCTTGGTCCTCTGGCTTCTGCTTAACCATCCTTCCTAGCTCGCCTTCTTCCAAACAGCCTTATTCACAGTGAAGCTTATTCCTGATCATTTCAAAGCCTGAGATGATTGTGCATTTTGTGCGGTGACAGGAAGCCCTCCTCTCCCTACTTTCCCTCCCTCACTTGTGAGTCTGAAATACCCCTGGTTTCTGAAGTTTCAACCGGCTCCCCATCGAACACAGTAGTGAGTGGTGATTCAGGGGCACCGTGACTTCCTCACGTCTCTCTCTCTCTCAACCAAGGCAGTCTTCACTCACTGAATGCAGCACCTGTTCCCGTGAACCTGGATCTAGCCTCAGAATCCTCCTGGGCCCCATGAATCAACAGACTGAAATCAACACCTAAGACAAAACCTATTTGCCAACCCTGAATGAAGCCCTTGTCAACAAACAGTGGAGAAACGAGGCTTTCCATCAATGACAGACAACTAGCTCACTGAGGCATGAAAGGCTGTGGTAGTGTGTCCTCCCAGCTAGCACTTCAAGGCCAACATGTGCTCTTAAGCAAGCAAGTTGGACCCTGCTGGAAAACAGCATCTCTTAAAGCCACAACACAATGTTCACACTGTCAGCAAGTTGATGTGGGAGTAGTTGATGGTGAAGAACCACTGGGGAAAAAGGAGCCAGAAGAAATATGTCAGTCCCCCCACACACTGCTGCCCTGGCAGGCCAAACAGGTCCTGGCACCGCAGTGGAGGGCGGCCCCCTGTGAAGGGTCCCCTCACTCATCACGTGGCCTCCTGGTCCTGTTTGCCCACCCACCCTCGTAAGGCCCAGCAATCAGCTCTCCTGGCTCCCTAAACCTCCCCTGCCTTCTCCTCTATAAATCATTTGTCCACCTCCAGGTGAACCCTGATCCCTCTGATCTGCCCCATATCTTCAGATGCCAGCCTTGGCTTTTGAGCGCATCAAGCATTGTTTTAACCATCCAATTTTACTATATTGTTCCATGATAACAAATCTTCCATTTCCTTCTGCTGTCCACCTCTCATTGCAGCGTTCCTGCCCATCAAACTGGCCACCAGAAGGCATCCTCTTGCTTAAAAGAGGCACCATTTATATATTTTTTGCTTGACAATCCAGATCCCCTTTGTTATAGGGTGACTTTCCCAGAGCCAGATTCTTCTCTCTAATCCAACCACATGCCACAGCCCCACCCCCTGGACCATAAAATACTTTTTATTTTTTTTGAGTTGGAGTCTCACTCGGTTGCCCAGACTGGAGTGTAGTGGCTGCTCCCAGCCACCGCAGCCTCGCCTGCTGGGCTCTGGCAATCCTTCCGCCTCAGCCTTCTGAGTAGACGGAATTACAGGCATGCACTACCACGCCCGACTGATTTTTTTATTTATTTATTGTAGAGATGAAGTCCCGCTGCCCAGGCGGGTCTCGAACCCGTGGGCTCAGTCAATCCACTCACCTCAGTCTCCCAAAGGCACGGGATTACAGGCTGAGCCACCCAGCGAGGCTAAATTCTTTTATTTTTTACTTTTGTTTTTTAAATCAGTCAGCGAGCTGGCTCAGTGCATTGGTCACCCGCAGAGCACTGCAGTGCGATCCTCGCTTCCTTGAGTGTTGGCCCCAGGGAGAAGAGAAGATGGTGCTGGATCTGGATTTGTTTCAGGTGGATAAAAGGGGGGACCCAGCCCTCATCCAAGAGACACAAGAGAAGCACTTCAAGGACCCGGGGCTAGTGTCTCACTGGTAGAGGTAGACAGCGAGTGGAGACAATGTAAGTGTCAAGACGCACTCTGCCACCCAGACTGGAGCACAGTGGCACAATCACAGCTCACTGAAGCCTTGACCTCCTGGGCTCAGGCAACCCTTCTGCTTCAGCCTCCTAAGTAGCTGGAACTATGGATACGCACCACCACACCTGTCTGATTTTTAAATTTTTTTGTAGAGATGTGTTCTCACTGTTTTGCCTATGCTGATCCCCAACTCCTGGGCTCAAGCAATCCTGCCTCAGCCTTCCAAAGTGCTGGGGAATTACAGGCATAAGCCACCACGTCTGGCCCACCATCAAATTCTTGATTGCCGTATGTTTCAGGCAGTCAAAGATCAGTTTCACTACTGAATGCAAGCCAGGCAGTGGGGTCATCCCAGAAGTGAATGCTGGTCGACTTTGCTGCAGCTAAGTCTTCTGCACAAAAAACCGTCTCTCTCAACACAGCAGGCTTTCCAGACTAGTTCATGTTTCTCTCTCAGCTCTCCCTTAGACAATGAGGGTATCTGAAAGGGGAAGTTCTACCCTCTGCTGAAATCTTCCGGAATACCATCTAGCTGGGAGCCTCCTGAGCCTCAGAAGCCTCCAGGCCAGTAAGCTCCACCTTGGAATCTGAGAATCTGTCTGTGGACTTCAGGAAATTGAGCCCTGTGCAGAGAAGGGGAGCCACTTCTCTCTCCCCTGTCCCCACTAGCCCGGAGAAGTAAAGCGAGCTCAACACCATCAACCAAAGGGATCGACACCTGTTTCTCAGGCACAGCGTATAGAAAAGTTGCAGCTGGAGGCAAAGGTGCCAGGTCCCTGTGAAAGACATGACCAATCCTGAGTGTTCCGGGCTCCTCGATGTCAGATTTTTCATGGTGCATTTCCCATGACTACTGTCCAAGCAGAGGACCTGCTGGGCCTTGAAAATGGTCCTTGGGTTGGGTCCTGGCTTCTGCACTTGCTGGCGGTGTAACCTTGACCGAGGCCTGGGCAGAGTAATCTCACGGGTGAACTAGGGGGCCATCAGAGGGTCTTATTCTCTGCAGCGGCTATGAGGCTCCATCGCGCAATGGAGACGTGGAAGACAGTTATGTGCTGTAACTGACATCACCCAAGAGAGAACTTCTTTCTCTCCTTAATTCAACAGCCCGTGTTTCTCCCTGGAGAGTCCCCTGCCCCCATTCTCCTGCTTTGTTGTCTCCAACATTTGCAAGGGCCACCCAAGGCCAAGGCCCTGTTTGGGGCGCTTTGTGGGGCAGATGGAGGGTGAGTTCTCAATGGCTCCTCTCATCTCGCCCATGCAGATGGATAAGGCAGCTGAAATTAATGACATTCCGAGCCACCGCCGTGCTCATCTGCTTAACAATCCAATTTCTAGGACGTTTTAGAAGTTGTTAGCTGACTGCCAAAAATGAGGATCATTAAAAATAGATTCACAGCTGTTCAGGAAGCCAGAGATATAATTTTACCTTCATTATGCCTTATTGCAGATGTTATTGATTTAATCTCATTGCATTTTACTGTGTAATATCAATTCACGCTGTCTTTGACTTGGAAATCGGGAACTGTATTTATTCTTCTTATTCTCATCGTGGAAGATCTGCTTCGACTGACAGCCAGACTGACACCAGGTTCTGAGGCAGTGGCACTATTTCAACGAGGCCCGACAGTGTGGGGTGCAGAGATAATTTAACGAAGCCGAGAAAGAGAGTGATAAAAATGGGGCCAGTACCTCTTGTGTCAGCTCTCACAAACCAGAATTTTGCTTGCATGTCACCAAACAAGTTGGTTTAATGAGTTCTTCACTTTTCTGTACATTATTTTACCCTGAAAATTGCTAAAATAGAATTTAATCCAAAATAAATTAGAATGTGTTAGGATATTGTTTTCCAAGAGATGTTTTTCAGAATATTGGTGTGATATTCTGTGATTTATCAAAAAAAAACCCAAACCAAAAACCGTTTTCAAACTCAGAAGATTTGAAAAATCCTACGTTATAAAAGTTCAGGAAGCCCTCCATAATAAATCCTCATTTTAGGAAGTTATAATGAGCTGGGCATGGTGTCATGCCTGTTATCTCAGCACATTGGGAGGCTGAGGTGGGTAGATAGCTTGAGCCCAGGAGTTTGAGACCAGGAAGTTATAACATGTAGTAGCATAAGAAAGGTTCCAGGCAGCAAGGGGACTTGGTTGACTTTGTCTAATCCAGCATTTTCCAAATAAATTCGATGCAAAAGTGTTTATTCTCCTCATCCATAAATACCCTTTGGGAATCATTGGTTGAAGACAGGTGTGGAAAAGGGAAGTCCAGCCCTTTGCCAGGAATCCCACACCTTTGTCGACTGCCGCTGTTACTGCCATCTTGAATCGAAACGAACTGTTCTTGATTTACAAAGACTTGGTTCATCAGCTTTGGCACCTGAGTGGCTACCACACCTCCCCTTCCCTTGCTTCAGAGCCTCAGTTTCCAAACTCAGACTCTATCCCACCCACTTTTAGTCTCCTGCTTTCTCGCAGCCCACGCACAACCTGTCCCGGGAGAGCTGGGCTCTACTTGCCACAGCGCCAGGCAGTGCAGTGGCGCTCAGAGAGGCCCACCGTGTTTTTACCAGGTTCAGCCCGTATGACAGTAGGGACGAAATTAATCCAAGTTTGTACAGTTTTTGTGACATGAATATGCCTTGTGGTTTTCAGCAAGTCATTTAGCTACTCTTAGTGGCCAGTTGGCATAGCATATACCAAAATGTGCGGATGTTTCTGTCTGTATTTACAGAGGTTGGAATCTGGTCACCACTGCTGGCGTGGCAAAGGTTCCACTGCACCGTTTGGTTTGACGAGCTTGCCCTGGAGGATTTACCAGCTCTGGTGGACCTCACCAAGGGTGACATATCCTAAGGATTTGGTCTGCCCTTTCTGCCTGCTGCCTTGCAGACCTCTGGATATTGTTAACTTCAGGCAAGGGAACCTCTTTGTGACCTAATATATTTACAGCTTTGCCACTTTCTTTTGTTTCATAGAAAATCTAACACCTTTGATCATGATGTGGAACACTTGCTACCAGTTGGCAAAGAATGTTAAACAATTGTATTCATGCCTTCCCTAGACCACATCTGCTGCTTCCTGTCCCAGTTGCAATGATGTTCACGCAGACCCAGCCAGTTCCGGTGGTGACTTAATATCATTTCTCAGGTCAACTGTGGGCAACATTTTGAGCAAGGATTCGATCAAGGACACACACCTTGTCTCGCCTGGCACTTATTCCCCGTTATAACTCCCCAATGGCAGACCATCATGTGTCCCCCTTAGAATGTGAGGCACCCAAGGCCTGTCCTCGTACTTCTTTACATTTCCATCATGGGTCCAGCGCCAGAGCTCAATGCCTACTTCGAGTTAAGAGATTCGCATCTCCCAGCTTTCAAGGGATGGGATCAGAGTTGGATGCGAAGTCTCTCATCAAGCGAAGCCAGCAAGTTCTGCTCCGGGGGTGTGAGTCTTCCAGTGTGGGCAACTTACTTCTCTGCGTTCAGACTTCATTCTCACAAGAACTCCAGTCCACTAAAAGGGATTGAGAAATGAGTCGGAACTTCAGGGTGTGGGGGGAGACCCCACCAACAAGAGTACCTGCATAATGAACATTTGTATACCTATCCCTGAATTGTACCCCACGTCTTTAAAATTAATGTTGTGCCTCTGAGGATTATCTAGCTTCTTTTTTAAAAAAGTTGCAGTTATGCATATATGTTCAAGAATTGTGTTTGGGGCAAACGGGACATAATCTATCTCAAAGATTTTTAGATTGGGAAGAGACCTTTGAGGACATTTAGAGGAACCACCTCATTTTTATAATTAGGGATCTGAACTCCAAAGAGGGGTATAACTCACAGACACACAACTAATTAACTAAATCATTAATAATGCTGGGAGAAACTCCTCTTTATACAGACTGAAATAGAAGAATCCACTGCCAGCTGTTTTACTGATATTTACCTTTCTCTTCAGCTTTCAAGTTATGCTCCATTTTGCTGCTTTACATAATTAAGAATTACGTCTCCTCTTTTAAGATCAAAGTAAAATGGAATTTCCAAAAAAACCCTAAAGAATATGAGACAGCAACAGCCCAAAAGGAAGACTCAATCTGGACTCATACTTGAATGTCCTGAAAAATACTGCAAAAGCAAAATATAACCAGTTAATCTGCATATCGAAATATACACGATAACTACTCCTCTTAGCATCCTTCTAGAAATGGCAGTCCCAGACATGTTAAGAGAAAAACAAGAAAATAAAAACACAGTTTACATAGCCAAAGCGAACCCATTGCCGTTGCTGCTAAACAAAGGAAGACAAAAAGTAACTGGAAAGATGTGAAGAAAACTAGCATCGCGGCGCCACCTAGTGTCTATTTTCTGAAAAGTCGCTGACATTTCCTGCGCCCTCGTGTGGTGGAATTTAGCATTCCGTCAGAGACCGGAAAACAAATTCTGTAAACCTATTGCTTGATTTCTTTCCTCTGCTTTGGATGGGAGACAAAAAGACATAACACCTCAGCGTATTTTCTAGGCATGATACACCTTCATTCGCCATATTTAAAATTTTATTTAAAAGATACACTATCCCGCTGCTCACAGGATAAAGTCTTTCTTTGGACATAATTTCAAGTGAACCTCAGCTTTAAGTCCTTCACCTTTAAGATCCAAGAGAACGTTTCTCAGCCTCCCTGCCTCTAGGACATTTTGTGCGGGTGAAATTGTGTGAATACTGTGCCTATGTCAACCTGTGATAATTTGTAAAAGGATCAAACTAGACTTTAATTTTTAAAAACTATGTAGAAGTAAATGTGAGAGGATTTAAGCCAGAAATGAGTCACTTTCTGTGCCGCAGTTCACCCAGCTTGAGTGTGGGGATTATTCTAACTCCAGCGTGCTTACCTTCCTTTGGGGGTGGAAGGGAGTTGCTACTGGCAAAATCAAATGAGATTAATGTTCGTGGAAGCTATTGAAGAGTAGAAAATATTTTAATGACACAAAATAGAGATACTGCATTTTTATTAAGAGCTGAAAATTCTATCGTTTATGTCTAACAATGACTCTAACTGCGAGGAGGAAGAGCCAGTGAATGAGGAACTTGGAAGCCCTGGACTAGTCACATGACTTATCCTTGGACAGTCATCTAAGTCTGGGTATTGGATTCTTTGTTCTATAAAGTGAGGATAGTTTGGACTATGTGGTCCAAAGTGCCTGCTGTAGCTCTAATATTCCAGGATTCAATGACATAATCTCTTTGTCACTGCCACTGTTCCAGCACAGGCTCTCAGGGCCCCTTCTTGTCACTCTTGCCATCTCTTTCCAACACATCTCTCCCAGCTCCAACCTACCCTGGCAGAATCAGGGAAGAATGGTATGCCCCACTTACATCTTCCTAAAGTATAAGTCTACTCATCCCATTACCCCGCGTAAAGAGTGTGAATGACTGCCCATGGCATCTGGCAGAGCCACTAGCGTCTATCAGTATCCATTCTGTGCCAGGCAGTATATAGTTCGTGCTTTCTGTGTTCAGTGTCATTCCATCCACATGATAACATCTAAAGATCGGCAGGATGTGCCCTCTTTTCAAGGAGGAGAAAGCCAAGGGTCCTGGAGACTCAGAGAACGACTTCAAGACCCTTAGTGAGTGAGTGCAGAACCTGAAATGTAAATCCAGGTCTCTGGCTCCAAAATTTGTCATCTTAATGTGTGGTTGAGAGTGGATATTAGAGCCAGAAATACTTGAGTTGAAATCCAGGCTCTGTAAACAGTCTGTCACCTTGGGAAATTTTCTAAACTCGCTATGCCTCAGTTTCCTTGTCTGTAAAATCGGAATAATACACTCTTGCACCATGTAAAAATGCTTAGTCAAATGACTGACTGCATATGCAGTGGTGGTCCCATAAGATTGTAATGGAGCTGAAAAAGTCCTGCCACACAGTGACACTATGGCTGTTATAACATCCTAGCACAAAGCATTGCTCACATGCTTGTGCCAGTGCTGGTGTAAGCTAACCTACTGCACTGTCCATCGTGTGAGAGTCCAGCACATGCATTTATGTACAGAACAGAATACTTGATCATGATAATAAACGACCATGTTACTGCTTTATGTATTTACTGTACTATACTTTTTATTGTCATTTTAGAGTGTACCTTTTCTACTTATTTTTTAAAAAGTTAAGTGTAAAACAGCCTCAGGCAGGTCCTTCAGGAGGTCTTCCAGAAGAAGACATCATTATCATAGATGACATTGCTATGCAGATTATTGCCCTAACAACCTTCGATGAGATAAGAGGACAATGATACCGGTGACCTTGACTTTGTGTGGGCCTAGGCTAATTTGTGCGTTTGTGTTTTAGCTTCTAACAGAAGAATTTATAAAGTAAAAAACAAAAATAAAAATAGAAAAAAACTCTTATAGAACAGGAATATAGAGGAAAAAATTGTGTACAGCACTACAATGTGCTTGTGTTTTAAGCTAAGAGTAATTGCGAAAAAGTCCAAAAGTTTAAAAAATTGAAAAGTAAAGTTAAACAGTGACAGTAAGCTAAGGGTAATTTATTATTAGATGAAAAAGACCCTTTTCTATAAATTAAGTGTGGCCTAAGTGCACAGTGGCTATAAAGACTACAGTAGTGTGTAGTAATGTCCTGGGTCTTCACATTCACTTGCCACCATCACTCACTGACTCACCCAGAGTGACTTCCAGTCCTGCAAGCTCCGTTCGTGGTAAGTGCCCTACACAGACACACCATGTTTTAGAATCTTTCATACTGTATTTTTACTCTACCTTTTCTGTGTTTGAAACGTTTGGATACACTGATACCATTGTGCTGCAGCTGCCTGCTGGATTCAGCATAGAAACATGCTGCACAGGTTTGTAGTCTAGAAGCAACAGGTTCTATCACAGAGCCCAGGTGTGTAGGATGCTCTACCATCTAGGTCGCTGCGAGCACATTCTGTGACATTCGCACAACATCGCCCTACACGCATTTCTCAGGCAGCGCAGGACCACATGGACGTCTATCTTGGTGGGTCAGTGAGTGGTAAGCACTGGAACAGCACCTGCCGCAAAGTGCTTCCAGAATGTTCTGCTCTTACTTCCACAGCTTCTCACTGAACTAGGTGTAAAATTCCTCCCTCCACATGTAATGCACTTCTAAACTTGACTCCAACTTGCCTTCCTGCCTTGTCTTCTACTTTCTTCAGAGTCAAACACCTGGTTGTTCGGATTCCCTGCTCTTCCTCCCCCTCCTAATACTTCCAAGTGTACAGTCCTTTCTCCAGTCTTGGCTTTTGCTGCTGGTGGTGTTGGCCCACTCAAACACCGTCTGCTCCTCACTAGCGACCCCTAGCAATTAGCATAGCGACAGACATGTGGCCAGCTTGTAACAGATGGTGGGCGTTATCTATGCATGTATTATGATCATCAATAGTGTTACAGTAGTCCCTGTTTATCTGAAAGAGATATGGTTCAAGATCCCCAGGGGATGCCGGAAACTGTAGATAGACATACATACTTATGATAAATTTAATTTATAAATTAGGCACAGTAACAGAGTATCAACAAGAACTAATAATAAACTAGATCGGTTATAACAATATATTATAATAAAACTTGGGTGAATATAGTCTCTGCTTGCTCGCATGCTCACTCTCAAAATATCTCACTGTACTGTTCTCATCCTTTTTCTTCTTGTGATGAAGAAGGGATGGGGAAAGGTGGCAAGAGATTTCATCTCACTATCAGAATGGCACACCATTTAAAACTTATGACTTTTTTATTCTGGAATTTTCTATTTAATATTTCTGGGCCAGGGTTGACCAGAGGTAACTGAAACGACAGAGGGGGAAACTGCAGAGAAAGGAGGGCTACTGTATCAATAACATCTTTCAAGGCCCTCCCCAAAGCCACCTCCTTCATGAAGTTTTTCCCGATCCCACACATCTGAGACATCTCCTCTTCTGAGCTACCTCTGTCTGCTGGCCAGTCTAGCCTGGGCTGCTGCTTATGCTCTAAGACTTGGCCATCTAGTAGCCAGTGGCCACAGGTAACTATTGTGCACTTGAAATGGAGCTGGTCCAAATTGAGATCTTAAGTGTAAAATGCATCGAGATTCCAAAGAGTATGTATAAATAAAAAGAAGCATAAATATTTCGTTTATAATATTGTTTTTAATTTTAATATTTTAATCTGTATTGATTATGTGCTGAAATGATATTTGGCATATATCAATTTAAATAAAATGTTATTACAATTAATATTTTAACAGCTCTTTTATTTTTTATTTTAAAGTTGTATGTGTGATTTATATTTCTACTAGAGAGGGCTATTCTAAGGTAAAATCATTTTTTCCCCACAGCTTTGTTAAGGTATATTGACAAATAGAAACTGTGTATATTTATGGCATACAATATAATATTGCAATACAAGCTATACATTGTGAAATTATTAAATCAGGCTAATGAACATATCCATCACCTCATATCTTAATTTTTTTGTGGTAAGAATATTTAAGATCTCTTAGCAATTTTTGAGTATTCATAGATTTATTATTCATAGTCATCATGCTGTACAATAGATTTCTAGAACTTATTCATCCTATGTGAAACTCTGTATCCTTTGACCAACATCTCCCAATCACCCATAACAAAGTTTTTTGGGGTTTCTTTTTGAGTCAGTCTCACTCTGTCACCCAGGCTGGAGTGCAGTGGCATGATCACGGCTCACCTCAGCCTCAATCTCCTGGGCTCAGGCGATCCTTCCATGTCAGCCTCCTGAGTAGCTGGAACTACAGGTGTGCTCCACCACGCCCAGCTAATTGCTTTTCTATAGAGACAAGGTCTCACCATGTTGCCCAGACTGGTCTCGAACTCCTCAGTTCAAGCTATCTTCTTGTCTTGACCTCCCAAAGTGCTGAGATTATAGGCCTGAGCCACAGTGTCTGGCCATAAAATTATTTTTAACAAATACTTTGATTATAAAATTTAATGCATATTCATGGTATAAAGTTTAGGAAATATAAAAAAGTACAAGATAGAAAAGGAAGAACCTTTATATACCACCACTCAGGAAGAGACACGATTGTGTATCTTCTAGGATTTTTTATTTGTAAATATGTATTTTTTGACAAAGTTAGGATCATAATCTAAGTGTTTAACCAATCTGTGGATATGCCAGAAACCAGTTAGATAATCACTAATCATGCTTTCTTGGGCATAATAGAAGATTATACTTCCCAGCATCTTTTGTACTTATTTGTAGCCATATACCCAGGTTCTGGTCTTTAGAATGTAGCCAGAATGATGTAAGGCATACCCATCCCTTAACAAATCCAGGCATTCCCAATCACTCTCTCTCTTTGCTCATGAGCTGGAAGAATGTAGAGGACCCAGAGGAAGAATTTGAAGTTCTAAAAGATAGTTGAACTGCAAGACAGAACCAGCCAGGATCTCTAATCACTAGAAGGAAGGTTACTAAGCAATCCACCTTAAACTGTATGATGAACAATCAACTGTTACTGTGTTAGGCTACTGAGATAGAGTGTTAATTGTTAGAGAAAGCTGGTGTTAATTACCTGAATGGTTACTATTGAGCTTTTGGATTATTTCCTGTTTTAAAAACTATAATATTTTAGGATAAATTACAAGAAGTAGAAGGAGTATGTACATTTTTATAATTTTTGGAAACAATTGGCAAAAATACCTTTAAAAAGTTTAATGTAGTATCTTTGTTCTTATATTCCATATTAGAGGGAAGCCACCTGATGCATTTTATTTCATTCGTTTCTACGTATCTTGTAGACAGTAGGCATGTGTTCAGTATTAAACAAATTAATTATCCAGCTCACAGTGTTATGCGAAAGGAAATACTGTTATTTTCAAAATAATGGCTTTGAAGTATACATTTCAGAAACTGCATAAATTGTATAGGTGCTTTTAAGAAATAAGGGTTACAGAAAAGCGATAGCAAGTAACATCTATGTGCTTGGCTAGGAACGTCAACTTCAGCTGAAAAGAAAGTGCATTATTCTTCTAGTTGCCATGGCGAAGTCATGGAGATAGTCAGCTTGGCATACACTTCCCACCCCATGGGCTGTCTACTTGCACTTGGGATCCCAGGTGCCTCTTTCTGTTCCTCCACGGAGTCTCTTATAAATCTTATTGCATACATCTGTGCCAGGCATTTTTAATGTCTCACAAACTAGTGGCTGATGCGTCACTATATTTGGTCTCTTAAGAGACACAAGTGTTGGATTTGGGAGGGGTAAAGATAAAACGAATTGACCTTTAAAATTCTTTGCAGTTCTGAGATTCCATAGGAAAGATTTTGCAAGGAAATAAGTAAGACTGCCTGGTGCACGAGCCTACTCTGAAAGAAATCACAGACCAGGCTGAAGACCAAATTTCAGTCTATCTGGGAATTTTGTTTTCTAGAAGTCCAAGCAGTGACAACGGCACATCCTTGTTTCTATCACAAGCTAGTGCTAATTCTTCATGTTAAAGAACATTAAGGAGCTTCAACCTCTCATGGGCCAAGTTGATTCTCATTTATGTCCAAAATTTTTTCTGAAGAATATGACTTCGGTCTGAGTGGAGCTGAAGGTTTCAAGTCATCGGGATGTTGTCCTCTTTGAAGCAGGGCATCTTCATGCTATTGGGATATGAACTTCCTCTGAGTGTGATGAAAAATCATGATGCATTCTAAACGAATGAGGCCATCACTGCCCTTGATGTTATTCTGAAACAATTCATTAATGATTAAAGCACAATGACCACAGAGGGATGAGAAAGAAAGAATTCTGTCATTCTTTTTTTTTTTTTTTTTGAGCCGGGGCCTTATTCTGTTGCCCAGACTATAGGCTGACCACAGCCTCAAACTCCTGGACTGAAGTGATCCTCAGCTTCCCCAATATCTAGTACTACAGGTGTGCTCCACCATGCTAGGTTAATTTTTTGGTTTTTTAGAAAACTTTTTTGTAGAGACAAGGTCTTGCTATGTGACCCAGGCTGATCTTGAACTCCTGGCCTCAAGTGATTCTCCTGCCTTAGTCTCTTAAAGGGCTGGGATTATAGGTGTGATCCACTACACCTGGCCTCATACTCATTCTTGAAAGAAATTTGGGTCGTAGATAAGAGAAATACAGAACACTCCAAGATAACAAATAATTTAAAAAAACTGTCTTTCTGTTGCATGCCAATCAATTTGTCAGCTGACTGTTTTCTCTGACTGAATTGACCTGTCTGCCCAGCTGTTTAGTGTCATGAAAACAACCTTCAATGGGGAAGGTGGTTAAGGGAATAGTATCTAGTAACTAAACCTCATGCTTCTTGAACAAGTCAGAAAGAGATGGGCTCTTTCTGCAGTCACTGTGATTCTTTGTTTTATTTGAACCCTTTCTACTCTTCTGTAATTATATGGTGATCACTAAAATGTAAACCCATTATCTTCTCAGACTGACCTAGTGGTGGGATTCTAGGTGGGAGGTGCCTTCCACCAACTTCCTTTGCAATCTAACATATACATACATATGCATACATACATACATACATACACACACACACACACATATATACACTCAGGGAAGGTCAAGGCTAAGAAAGGCCTTTTTGATAGAAGAGACCCCAACAGGCCAAAGAGCATCAGAGCTTAACCATGACATGTGTGGACCCAGGAACCTCATTCTCCAGTGCCTAGAAAAATAACTGGCATGTAGAGGGTACTCAAAAAATATTTTTTTCAAGAGGAGAAAGGGAGAAAGAAGGGGAAGTAAGACCCATGAGGGTCTTACTGGAGAAAACTTAAAAAAAAAAAATTGTCAGATTTCCTAACACCTGGGTGGCCAATGTTTATTACCTACCTATAATAAGTTAAATGCAAGCCGTTGGCTCAGCCTGTAATCCCACGCCTTTGGGAGGCTGAGGTGAGTGGATTGCCTGAGCCTGCGGGTTCGAGACCCGCCTGGGCAGGTGAGACCTCATCTCTACAATAAATCAAAAAAATTAGCCGGGCGTGGTAGCGCACGCCTGTAATTCCGGCTACTCGGAAGGCTGAGGTGGAAGGATCACCGGAGCCCAGCAGGTCGAGGCTGTGGTGGCCGGGAGTGGCCACTGCACTTCAGTCTGGGCGACAGAGTGAGACTCCAACTCCAAAAAAAAAAAAAAAGTTAAATGCAGCATTCAACATATAAACAATAGCAGAAGAAATATTAGAACAAGATTCCAATCATTTCCAAGTCTAAAAGCAGGTTTCTAGCTTATATCAACTTACACTTGAGAACTGATCTCAAAAAAGGACAGGAAAATGCTAATTGGCAATAAAGTGAATCATATGTCTTTCATTACGAGCATGTTTTCTGGGTTCAGCATGAACCACTCTCCCTATCTCTAGATCAAGTTATGGGATGGGAACAGCTACCCAAAGTCATATCAAATGACACACTCCACATTTTCTTTGCCATCCAGTGTACATTTCAAATAATATAGTGGCATTGAGACTTTTTTAAATACTGAAAGCCTTCAATGGATCCACTTTGCATTGCATTAAGCCTGAAATGAATGGATAAGAGGACTGGGCTGGATGATCGTGGGGACAAAGAATCAAAGCCAAGTAGAATGTTCCTTCTTTTTTTTTTTAATTGGGGAAGGGTTTTAGCCACAAAAATGATATTGCCTTTCTTATTACTTATAGTGTTGACAATTCTTCCTCATTCATGGAAAAGTACCCAGGTTTGGCCTTGGGTAAGTATTCAGTAAAAACAGCACTTATCATGTTTAGTAAAATCTTCCCCCTTGGGTTGGGCAGCTATCTCAAAAAGACTTTCTTTGCCCTCTAAACCCATTGTTTTTCCTATCTCCTTTCTTTGTCCTGGGCATCTTTGTTTTGTATTTAGCTACATTAAGGTACTTGGGAAAATGACTGCCCTAATCATAATCTTTGAGATCTCTACAGAAGGTGTCTATAACTGGAATTTCCTCATTACTTTAATGTCCTTCTGGTCATAGCTTCGTGGGTCTATTATGTGTAAATTAGAAACACATTATTCCACCAGCAAAGCTTTTCTTTCAAATGCATAGAATTTTATAACCTGTCACAATCTATTAAATTCTGAATTGTTAGTACTGAAACTGACTTTTTTCTGTAAGAAGATGTCAAAGGATCTTAATTTCAGCTAATTCTGGCAACCAAAACAAGTCTGCTCTACTTAATAGCTGGCAGTGGTCTCTGCAGCAAAATGCTTCCAGGAACAATTGGAAATTACAAAGATAATAGTGTGTTTCTTTAGATTAGTATCACCTCTGAAATGTGAGGCTTTTACCAATTCAAAGCTTCTTTGCTGTTTTTTAAAAACTGAATTTCCAGCAAAGTTCTTAAATATTGAGAAGAGTTGACATAGACAGACAAGAACATAGAAAATGGAAAGCTAATGGACAGACTGTGAGTGACCTGTACAGAGTTCTGGAATTTTGCATGAGCTTCTTCCAAATAAGGGAAAACTTGGTATGTGGGTTTGGAATCTTCTTTGGCTTTTCCCTCTTTGCGAAGCCTGATGCTTTTTTCTTTCTTTCTTTTCTTTTTACTATTGCTTTCTTGGCTTCATGGTTATCAACTGGAATATTTCCAGAGATGATATATTTTGGGTGGGAAAGTCATCATTTCCTTCACAACCAGCTCATAAATTGTGATGTAAACTCAGCACTAGAGTGAAGTTTTCCATTACATATCAACTTTCTAACTTGGGATGTTAATTCAAATATCTAACATCAGGGAGACTTTGTTGGGCAAATCAAGAAAAGCTCTATGCTTCATAAAGAGCAACTAATAATAATAGCTATTATTAATTAAATACCAGGCATGACAATAAGTACTTTATGTGCACTGTCTTATTGAATTCTTAAAAAATTGCTTATGAGGTAGATTGGTTGTTATTCCTGTTCTACAGAGAGAGGTCCTGAGACTGAGGAGGGAGAGCCAGGATTTGAACTCAGGTCACCATGAGTTCATATTTTAAAATTTTGTTTTAATCAAATCATCAATTTCTCCTCTCCCAATCTCTTCTCTCTGTTTCTCTCTGTCTGTGTCTGTCTCTCTGTCGCTGTCTCTGTCTCTCTCTCTCTGTTTCACTCTCTCTCCTCGTTCTCTCTCTTTCTCATAGGATCCAGTTTCCTAAGTACCCAGGAATGTCAAACTCTGTATAAGCACAAACTGGACCAAATCATCAAGGCGATTCTGAAACAGATATTGGAACTTATTTTTGGTACCCCCTAATCTCTTCACATTTCTGTTGTCATAGTACTTTTGTTCCCCATTAAATAGGGTGGCATGGGTCTGAAAATATTCCTCAAGGCGTGGGACATTGTATTCAAGACAAACTGGTTATAGGCAGATTCTTAAGGCACCCCAATCACAATTTAAGTTGGAGCAGTTCAAGCCAATGGGTGGTCTTAGCAATATATCAATGAATTTTAAGACAAAAAATCAGCTAATTTCCATGAATACATCATTCTAGCTGCTTGGTCCTGTGTATGCAGACCAATTGGTAAATGTTTTTCACTCTTCTCTCATTAAAAAAAATGAAAAAAAAATATATATATGTCTTTTCTCACTTACTTTTCTTTGACAAATCCTGCCAGCATAACTCTGAGCTTATTATAGAACAATTTTACCAATTACACTCATGGTAATGTCAAATGCAGGTGAGCTTAACTTAAGTATTAACAGTAAAAATAATTACATTTGTTCCAAAATAATAGCATATACTTACTATACTTCATGGGATATAATCCTTTTATTTGCTTTTCTCCACGTATGACTTCCAATGGAATTCATTCTCAATAACAAAATTCTGAGAGATGAAGCTGTCAGTTTTACTATACATGTGACATGGGGAACTCGGACAATATCTCCTTTAGGACAGATGTGGCTTGGGTGTCTCATACTTGAACAAGGGCTGTCTTTTAATCAAGGGACCTTTGGTTTGCAATTAATAGATGCAATTAATTCACTCAAACTAGATGAAAAACAAAATATACTTTTTCAAGAAAGTGTTTTAAAAATGAGAACCAGAGAAAAAGTCATGTCAATGGCATGTCAATGAACCGAAAAGTTCGATTAATCAGAATGTTCATACCCAAAGTGTCCTAGTTTATCAAATGTCATGCTTCCATTTGCTTATTTATCCATTCATTTCATTAAGATGGACAGAGAATCTATGATCAGTCACTCATTGGGGACACAGAGACAGGGGTGCTAGTATTTTGGTCTCCAGGAAGCCTCACCTTCCCTGCCTTGGTATTCCTTTTATCTGAGTATCTCTGTGTGTGTGCTATCGAACAGTTGCTGAAAAAATAGTGCAAAATATAGATATGGGTTAAGAAGAAGTGGTCAGTCACTCTTAAATCTGTTAAGGATTAACTTTGAGCCTCCAATTGTGAGCTTGGTTAAGATAAATACATACGTATATTTCTGTGGAATGCACTACTTGTTGACTTCAAGGAAAATACAGTTCAAAGCTAAAATACTTGAGTTCAGTAGGTCACTAAGACAGACACGTTCATTTCCTTTGATTGGTATTTAAAGTTCTAACAGAAGACACCTCCTAACATTCCTACTGTTGTCTGGTTTCTTCCCTGCCCAGCTACATGAGCAGTAGTTCTCTAATATGGTGGTGTGCATCCTCGCAAACACCTGGGGGACTAGTCTGAGTCTGGATTGCTGGGACTGTCTTCCGAGTCTCTGATTCCTTAGGTCTTGGTTGGAACCTGAGAATATTTGCATTTTTAATGAGTCTCCAGGTGATGCTGCTGGTCCAGGGACCACACTTTGAGAACCATTAATTTAAATAGATGTTAGGGTGCCATCTGCAGATGTGAACTCTTTGTTCCTGGTTTGTGACAAAGTCAGTTCACAACTAAAAGTAAACATTTGGAATGTTTTATAATTTGACATTATCACGGCATCCAAGTACACAATCAATGGGCATATCTCATTGAATAGGGTGTAGATGCATTCTGAGCTGTCGAATTTGCCTTGTGAGGCATATGTGGTGCAAAGTAAATGTAGGTTTCAAGCCCACGTTTCATTATATGATAGATCGAAAATTTTAAATGCTAGTCATTTGCCATGGATAGTTTGAGAAGCACTGCTCTCTAAACCATCATGTCATACTGCCTTATTGTTTTAAAAAGGAATGGTTAACATACAAATGAGTCAGGTTCGTTCCTTCTCATACAGTGTGGGGCAGGTGGGAGGAGAGAGGGGCCAAGTCTTGACCTGGCACCCACTTGCCCAGGAGGCCCAGGAGAAACAGACAGGGTTGAAGAGATTGGTCCTGGATAAGACATTACATATCAGTGGGGTAGGTCAACCTGGGATCCCAGGAGTTCGGGCTTCTTTAAGGTTGAAGGTCTGGATGGAGAAATTGACCAGGAAGAATTAAGATGGCCAATCCTGTGTGAGGATCAAACTGGCTAAGCAGGAAGGTTAGATGCTTCCCAGTAAGGTCAGCATGGATCTCTCAACTACAGGCAGTCAAAGAAACCTGAAACCCAGTAGAGAAGGTTCTCAGCTATCACAGTCACCTGAAATCCAGGTCTGGAAAACTGACTGAAAGTTGGCCTTAGAAACCTGAGCATAACTCCATCTGCAGGTAGGAGACCAAGAGCAGCCCTGGCGACAGCGCACCCAGGAAGGCAGAGTCCAGGAAAAGGGATGGTTAAAAATCATTCCTTAATTGCAGCTCCTTGGCCTGGCATCTTCTCTTATCTCTTTAAACATTTGTATTAAAATTCCTAGTGATCTGATTACTAATTATCAGGATTCAGCTGTTCTCTGCCTTCAACTGCAGGATTGTCTAGGGCTAGCTGGAAGGATGCCCATGTGAACGGAGCCTTCTCCATGATTTCAAAGCTTGATGAATGTGCTTCAAATTGACTTTGCTAACTGTCTTTTAAAATGGATCTCCTGATAGCTCTAAGGTTTTACTAGCAGTGATTTATTTTTTAATATTTTGCACTTCAAGCTCTGATAAATCCAGTGTTCTTTCTAAGCACTTGTACAAATTAGATTGCGGTTGAAGGAGTTCAGCATTTTTACACGTCCAATATGTTAAGACCTGATAAGAAGCTGTGGCAGTTGTCTATTTACTTCTCTGGTCCCTACCGACATCTGCCCTGTTCTAAAGCCTTCCATGGCTGGAGTCATCCCAAGAAGAGGTTTTCATTACTTTATATCTAAAATAAACGTCTGTTTGTTCTAATGGTCTCCAGTCACTAATTTGAAAGAGTGCCGCAAGTGCCCACCGGTTACCTCATGAAACCTCGGGCTTCCATCCAGAGAACAAACCGCCCCAGAAATGCTGTAAACATTAGGGGCCATAGCGGTGCTATATGCTGCTGATAAAACTGTGAGTTTCAAGACCATCAGCTGGGGAAGAAAAAAGCAGTATGACAGAAGGCTTCCCTGGGGTCTGACAAACCTGGGTTTGAATCTCACTGTTTCATTTGGAATGCTTTCGATTGCAAGTAATAGAAAAACCAAGTGAAACTGGCTTAAAGGCAAATTTTAGTGGCTTATATTGGAGCAGAGGCAGAGCAGACTTCTGGGCTGGCTGTTCCAAGGATGCAATATCAGTAGCTCTTCTCTCCACTCTGCTGTTTCAGCTTCATCCTCAGAGTGATTGATTCCCTGATTCTCCTCCAGTTATAGGCTGGCTGCCGCCTGCAATTGGGGTTAACTGCTTCCTCATTAGATGGACGAGAGGGACTACTGCTCTCCCCAATCAGCGAAGGAGAGTCAGTCACTCCAGTGTGATTGGCTGGGAAGTACTCTGCCCTGATTGGCTAAACTTTGATTTATCTGAACCGTGCAATGGAACCGCTGTCCAGTAGGGATAGGATTACTACAGTTATTTTAAACCAATTACTGTGACTCAGTGGAACTGAATATGGAGCTGATCCCACCAAAGCCAAAAGTATGCTACACCTGACAGGGAGAGGGGTGGAAGCCGGGGAGACAACCATCATGTTCATGTTACCGGCTCTGCTACTTGTATTCTCTTGACTTAATCATTTAACATCTGCAAGCCTCGGTTTCCTCTTTGTAAAAGATTACCTTGGTGTCAACCTTCCTGGCTGTTGTAGAGATTAGGAGTAAGATAAGGATAACAAGGGGTTTGGCAATGGGCCTGGCACATCCCAAGTGCTCAATAAATATTATGAGGGAGAAGATAAGTTAAGGAAGGTGCCCGTTATATTTAGACACTACATTCTTTCAGGCATGCTTCAAATGGGTCTCTTTTCCTTAGTGCATGCACGTTAAATGGTTATAAAGAGACAACAAAGACCAAGTTCAGAGATACTATTTATATGATGAATTACCAGCGCAATATTTAGATGAAGAAATTCAAGGGAGTTCAGTAATCATAATGATGTCAAAACCAAAAAGATGAAAAAAGAAAATTAAAACAGAAAAAAGAAGTTACAATTTATTGAGCCTCTAGAAGTGTTATACTAAGCACTTTACATGAGTTGGGAGACCTTGATGTTGGTTTTATTGTGTTTATTTTTATATGAGAAGCTGAGAAGTAGAGAAATGCACCCAAAGTCAATAACCAATAAGTGACAAAATAAGTGACAATACCTGGATTTGAACCCAAGTTAATATGACTCCAAAGTTCATTTTGTGTTCTCTATGCCAAAATTACTTGCAAAGGAGGATGCCTCATTCATTCATTCATTCATTCATTCTCACTTGAGTTCTCAGCAGATGGTCCTGGAGCCTCTGCCATGGGTCACACACTGCTTGGTGTTGGGAAAAAGAAAGATGAATAGGACACAGTGGTGCCTTCAAGAACTCCACAGATTCCCATCCTGGGACTCAGGCTCGTTTGAGGAGTTCCTCAGGGCAAGATTTGTGTGGGACAGGGTTTTGTGCTCTTTTATCAGTCAAATGAGAATGGTTGAATCACTCAGTGATGACAGAGGTCTGCAGGGGCTTGCTCCCCCACTGCCCCCTAGCTCTCTCCACCATCTGCTCTCCTCAATGGGACAATTTCATCTGGTGATATCTCAGGGTGAAAGAGGTCAGAACGTCAGAGGTCGCCTTAACTCTCCATAACTCTGCTCCAAAGAAATAATTGTTTCAAAGGAAAATGGCTGTGACCAATCAGATTCCTCTTCATTCAGAATCTGGACTAGATGACAAGAATGAGTCTCAGCATCTGTAGTGGCGATTCTGTTCAATTCATCCAACTGCGCTGAGATGGTCTGTGTGCTGTGGATAGTGCTGGGTGCTGGGAATATGCTAATGATCAATATCACTGTGCCCCCAGCCTCTGGGGTATACTGGCTGGCAGAATAGACACATACATTCAGAGCATGGTATATGTCATAATAGAATCCTGTTTGGTATGCTCCAGTGTAGCCAAACAAGTTGTCAAAATTTGGAAAATAAAGCTGGCATGGTGGCTCATGCCTATTATCCCAGCACTTTGGGAGGTCAAGGTGGGAGGATTGCTTGAACCCAGGAGTTCAAGATCAGCCCAGGCAACATAGTGAGACTTTGTCTCTAACAACAACAAAAAAAAAATTAGCCAGGCATAATGGTGGATGCCTCCAGCCCAGCTACCCAGGAGGCTGAGGCGGAAGGATCACCTGAGTTTGGGAAATTGAGGCAGCGGTGAACTGTGACTGTGCCACTGCATTCCAGCCTGGGCAACAGCGTGAGATTCCAACGCAAAAAAGAAAAGAAAAGAAGCCCAAACTGGTTGGCAAACCCTCCCATCCATCTGCCACCCCCCGCACCCATATCCATCTTCCACCTTCTCTTTCCTGACTTCTATTCAAGAGTTTCCTCCCCTTCAACTTTGACCCCAACTTCCCCACAAGCCAAAATCTGGGGTGTCCAAGCCCCTGCCCCAACACTACAGCCTTTTCTTTTGATTGGTCTACATTTGTACCATATTAGTTGTTAAATATTTTCAGTGTCATCCCTGAATAAAGACAAACACAACATGCTTCCTGGGAGTAGAGTAGTAGTAAGAAAAGCTGTGACCGACCAAGGGAGACTGCCTTTGGGAGCACACACTGATGGAACACATGTAGCTTCCTTGGATCTCTGACCACACTTCAGTCATGGTCGCCAAAGTCTTCTCCCTTTACCCCTATCCTGCAGTCATCCTGCTCCAAGTCCCAAGGCAGCTACTTGCTGCTGAAGAAGTCAGCTGAAAGGCACCAAGATATAAATCTAGGGCTCCAAGAAGTTGGGACCTGCCTCCTGGGAATCAGCTTCTGTGTCTATTTTGGGTTTTGTAGAAATAAAGGACAGGCAGGAGTCCTGGTTCCTTTGAACTGATGATTGGAACCCTATCCCTTAAGATACTTTTGTCTGCAAGTAAAAAAAACAAAAAAGGATTCAAATGACTTAAAGGGGAAATACAAACGAAGGGGAGTCTGGATCCCAGGCACCATTCTGTCTGTGTTCCAGCAATCTCATCAGAGATCCACGTTTCTCCCATGTCTGTGCTGTGACACCCTCAGCGTTTGCTTTAGCCTCCATCAGGCCTCCTTACTGTTGCAAGATGGTGGGTCACATACAAAATCAGGGATAAACACAGTATTTTCTGTGTTTCTGTCCTTAGAAAATACCTCCCAGGTGCCCCCAGTTGGCCCACCTATCTATCTCATGGTCAGAAATAGGTCGCATGTTCACTCCTGATTAATGGTCAATAAAGGGACTGAAACCATCATTGCTTGCTTTTTAAATCAAGATTTGCCTCCGGAGTTGGGACAGGGATCTTTCACCACAGGTCATGGCGTTCTGCCAGCAAATGAATATCATGGGTAACCAGCGATGTCTGCTGCTGGAACTTACTGCAAAAAGAAAGGCAGGATTGGATCAGATGGTAGTGGTGAACAAGATGGGGCTCATGGTAGTGTGTCCCTTATGAATAGAGGTCAAAGGCAAAGTGCTTTGGAGTAAAGAAACCTAGTTTAGAATGCTAGTGTTACCTGGGTCATTGTTTCAGTTATTTATCATTGTTAACAAGCACCCCAAAACTTGAGAGCTTAAAACAACAGCCGGGAGGGAGTGGTGGCTCAAACCTATAATTCCAGCACTTTGGGAGGCTGAGATGAGGGAACTGCCTGGGCCCATGGGTTCAAGGACAGCCTGAGCAACTTGGCAAGACCTCATCTCTACAGTAAATTAAAAAAATTAGCCGGGCTCAGTGGCTCAGCCTGTAATCCCACGCCTTTGGGAGACTGAGGTGAGAGGATTGCCTGAGCCTTCGGTTCGAGACCCGCCTGGGCAACTTGGCAAGACCTCATCTCTACAATAAATAAAAAAAATTAGCCAGGCATGGTATCGCACGCCTATAGTTCCAGCTACTTGGAAGGCTGAGGCAGAAGGATCACCGGAACCCAGCAGGTTGAGGCTGCGGTGACTGGGAGCGGCCACTGCACTCCAGTCTGGGTGACAGAATGAGACTCCAAAAAAACAAAAACAAAAACAAAAAATTAGCCGGGCATGGTAATGTGTGCCTATAAGTTCTGGCTACCTGGAAGGCTGAGGTGGAAAGATCGCTGGAGCCCAGGAGGTCAACGCTGGGGTGGTCATGAGCATGCCACTGCACTCTAGCCTGGGTGACAGGCTGAGACTCCAACTCAAAAACAAAAGCAAAAACAAGCCCCCCCAAAAGCAGCCACTCATTATTGCTCACTGGTCAGCAGATCAGTTTGGTGGTTCTGCTGGTCTGGGCCAGGCTCATCTGAGCTCATCTGGACTCTCTCATGTGTCTGCAGGAGGCTGGCTGGTCTAGGATGGTCTCTGCTAGAACAGCCTCTCAGCTCCAGGTTGTCTCTCATCTTCCAACAGGCTAGCCCAGGCTTATTCACCAGGAAGCCCAGAAGAGTTCCTAGAGGAAAAAAAAGAAGAGTAGGAGGTCTCTTTAGACCTAGGTTCATAACTGGGACACTGTCAGCAAAGCCACATTCTATTGACCAAAAGCAAGTCATAAGACCAGTCAAAAGCTGCAAAGTTACATCTCAGAGTAGAGAAACTAGAAAGGGTACAAAATCATGACCACTTGGGTCATCAACCCTACTGCAACAATATTTGAAAGACATTCTCTCCTCTGACCACAATTTCATCACCTTTTATATGAAATGAATAATAGCATCCACCTCCAAGTCTTGTTTGAGAATTCAGTGAGACAATGCATGTGAAATACTTAGCACAGCGTTGGGCACATGGTAAGCATCACAAAAATACTAGCTCTCATTATGCCTGTATTGATGATTGGAATGAGTATTGTTTGTACCTTATCGTGTGTGTTACAACGATTATGATGATATTGAGTATCTGCTGCGCTTTGACTCCCCCTAGGAGACAAGTCTAGTGAAACAGTTTCCAAAAGCTGTGGACTTTGTGGAAACTCAGGCTGACTCACCAGAAGGAGGCTGATCAAAGAAGGGTGACTTTGAGAGCTCCCCATCTGCCTTCCCACGCTGTTTGGTAAATGTCGTTCTCTCTAGGTTTTTGCTGTGCTGGCTGCTGGGAGCTCCCTTTGCTCATTGTCCTGCAGTTAGAATCCTCCAAGGAACTGTGGTTTCACACTGTGATTTTAGCAGAAACCACTGATTTTGACAAGCACAGTTTCCTGAAGGAGGGGAGCAGGCTTCACTCCCAGGACAGCTGAATTTCTGCTCCTTTCTGCTATTGCATCTGTGCCCAGTGCCAGACTCCCTGGAGGTGATCATGTCATTCAGAGTGTCCAGAGTGGCCAGTGAGTTAGGAAAGAAGAAACCTCCCGGCCTCCTCTCACATTCACTCCAGTCCAAGTCTCCAGGAACTAAAGCCAGTTGGCAATTTCTTTAAAAAGGAGGGGGGGCGGAATTAGTCTCTTAAATCTTCAGAAGAGAAAGGGCTTTTTAAAAAATGTCTATTTTGTTCATGATAATGCCGGCATTCGTACCCCATGCAGACTCTGAATGCATGCAGGAACTCTTTCCACGAGGCAGCCTGCTAATTTCATTTGCCACCCTGGTTTTCCCATCTGCTAAGAGACGCGCCCGGACAATTTTCCATGTATAATTCACAGCCCTTTGTAATTTGGGCTCAGACAGAATCAACAGCTTGATCCAACACCATGGCAAGAATGTCAAGGGCGATGCTTTCATTTTCTGCCGTTCTTCTATGAGTGCATCATCTTTCTGTCCCACTCTCAGAGCCTCTGTTTCTCTCTCTCTCTCTCTCTCTCTCTCTCTCTCTCTCTCTCTACCTTCTTTCATTCATAGTCCCTTGCAATTTTTCCTTGCCCTTCCCTTTTGTCAAGCACTGTATTTCTGCCTTGCCAACATGCAGGTTCAAGGAGATGTCTCCCATAGATGATGGAGCCACGGTGACCACTGTCCAGCCTCTGCTAGCTAATTGTGGCCCCACCCCAACCTACATCTGGCCAGGCCTAAGATGGATGCTCAATTTGCATTATTAATGTCTTTTTCTCTGTGTTTCAGTGATGGCTTTTGCATAACATTCTGCTGATATTGAGAAATCATTTGGCTTGAGATGTTCAAGAATGGAGTGGGAAAACCTGGTTTGTGTAAATTTAAAAGCCATCAGACAGTTGCTCTCATCTGTTTCTTAGAGAAAAGTGGACATTTGCTCCTAGCACTGGAAAATGTTTTTTCATGAGAGTTCTTTGGATTACACTGAACAATCAGGTGAGCTTTTTTGCTTAAAATGTTTTGGGTCAGCCGGGCTCGGTGGCTCAGCCTGTAATCCCGCGCCTTTGGGAGGCTGAGGTGAGTGGATTGCCTGAGCCCGTGGGTTCGAGACCCGCCTGGGCAGCGAGACCTCATCTCTACAGTAAATCAAAAAAATCAGCCAGGTGTGGTAGCGCATGCCTGTAATTCCGGCTACTCGGAAGGCTGAGGCGGAAGGATCACCGGAGCCCAGGAGGTCGAGGCTGCAGTGGTCGGGAGCGGCCACTGCACTCCAGTCTGGGCGACAGAGTGAGACTCCAACTCAAAAAAAAAAAAAAAAAAAAATTGGGTCCACTTGAGCTGTCAGTCTCTTGCCTTCAAGAGGGCAGGATAAGGAACCAAGCCACATTTTAAAATTCAAGCGCAAGCCTGTTGCAACAGTGCAACTATATCTGATGAATATCAGAGGGAGGAGATCTCAGAAAGTGTTGAACTTAATGGCTTCATTTTGTAAAGGAAGAAACAGGCTCAGAAAAACAAGCCAAGGCTTGCCAAGGTCACACAAAACTGCCACCAGCTAGTTCTGATATATCATTTTATTTGGCTCTTAAATTCCTTCCAACAAAACAGCAATATTTTTACAAGGGGCCAGTCACTATTCTGAGCTCTTTACACATATTATCTTATTTAATCCTCATAAAATACCCATTCACTAAGACTTGTTGCTAGCATCTTTATTTCATAGATGAGAAAACTGAGGCACAGAGAGGTTTTAAAAAATTGCCTAGTCACACAGCACTGAGTAGCAGAGTTGGGATTCAACCTCAAGTAGCCTGGCTCAGGAATCTCTGAGTTAGCCACTCTGTTCTACAGTCCATTTGAGCTGCCCCATTGCCCACAGAATAATGCCTAAGTAACTTATTTTGCAACATTAAGACCTTCTATGATCCTGTCCCTCCTTACTTTCTCAATGTCATTTCTGTTACTCCCCAAAATGCAGCCTGATGCTAGTAAAGGCAGTCTAGTGTGGGCAGTCTTGGGACCCCTGTGGAACACATAAGAATAGGCGTTGGGCCCGGTATGGTGGCTCACACCTGCAATCCCAGCACTTTGGGATGCTGAGGTTAGAGGATTGCCTGAGCCCAGGGGTTCGAGACCAGCCTGGGCAACTTGGCAAGACCTCATCTCTACAATAAATAAAAAAAAATTAACCGGGCATGGTGGCTCACACCTGTAGTACCAGCTACTTGGAAGGCTGAGGTGCCAACAAGGGTACCTGCACAATGCATATTTGTATACCTAACCCTTAACTGTACCCCACAATTTTAAAATTAAACAAAGGTTTAAAAAAATAAAAATGAAAAAAAAGGAAGGCTGAGGTGGAAAGCTCTCCTGAGTCTAGCAGGTCAAGGCTGCGGTGGCTGCAAGCATGCCACTGCACTCTGCTCTAGATGACAGAGTGAGACTCTGACTCAAAAGAAAGAGAGAGAGAGAGAGAGAGAGAAGGAAGGAAGGAAGGAAGGAAGGAAGGAAGGAAGGAAGGAAGGAAGGAAGGAAGGAAGAAAGGGCCTTGAGCCGGGACAAGAGGTAAGGCCTTGGACCTACACAAGAAGTAGGGATCCACACAGCCTGTTCTGGGCTTATCGCCTTTGCAGGATTTTCTTTCCCTATTTCAAATTCAAGGAGTACTCATTTGTCCAGCATAGGCACATGAGTTGATGGCTCTCAAGCATGCCTCCAGCTTTTTGTAATTCAGACTCCCATGAATGGAGAAAGTGGGGTCTTTCTATGTCCCATGAAGAGTGGCATGTGGCCATACTGCCCACATCTGCTGCGGAGTGGAACCACTAGCCACGGGGGATGGATGCACTCCCAAAGACCAAATCTCATGCATGCACTCTCCTCTCAAGTAGTCCTGTACTACTTGAGACTGGTGTGCATGTGGTCTATTCTGAACAGCCTTGAATTACACACCAGTCTCTTCCCAACTGGCACTTATCTGCCTTTTAACAGTGGCTGTATTCATGTTATACACTGTTCTGCCGCACTACTTCACCACCCAGGGAAGTGTGCATTGAACCTGGTGTTCTGGGACTGTCTTTGGCTACTCACATGCATTCACTCTTCCTTGGGTACAACACTGATTTTCTACTGAAGAGATACTCCTGGTTCCAGGAGAAGGCATGTGACTCAGGATTGGCCAATGAAAGCATTCCATTACAGTTAAGTTCTGGGCATGTGATCCCCTCAGAGCCATGAGCTAGGAAAAGATTTCTGCTTTTACTATCAAGAGAGACAAGCGAGATCCTCTCTTCCACCAGAGTGGTGAGACACAAGACAGAAATTGTCAGCAACCATCTCATCACCATGGAACCTGAAAATGAGGACACCACAAGCAAGATCAAAGTCAAGTGATAGAGGCACCGGTTCTCGATGTTACCCCCTTAGCTTGTAGTTCAAGTTGTGCCTAAAGTCAGCTACTTTCCAGAATGCTAAATTCCATGAGCCAGATGTTTCCTTTTTGCTTAAGCCAGTTTGATTTGGGTTCTATATCATGCAATGGAAACTCCTGAATGATTACTGTGCTTTCCCAGTCTCCAAATTGACCCTGCTGCCTCAAGCTCTCTTATCTTTGAACAAAGATGAGTCTTGCTCTTTCCTCAAGCTGAAGGGCCAAGAAGAGGACACAAGTCAAGCACCTTGTTTTATTTTGTCTGTCTCCCTCTTCTGGAATGTAAGTTTCATGAAAGAAACAAATAAGCACGTAAACAAAAAACCTAACCTGTCTCATTCTCAGTGCTGTATCCCCAGTGCCTTGAATAAGCCTTGGGACATCATAGGCACCCGACAAATATTGGGTAGCTATTAAAAAAAATATATGAAGCTTTCTTAGATTCTCCCAAACAGCATAGATTATCTTCCCCCTCCTCCCTTTGTGCTAAGTTGTTCAGGCCTTGTCAGACATCATTACAATTACTCATTTTGCATATTCTCTTATCTAAATTATGGATTCCTTAAAGGGGCTGAGACTATACTTATTCTTCTTTGTATCCCCTAGGCTAGCAGAGTTCCTGGCCCTAAATAATGGTTGATAGAAGGAATAAATGGATTAGGCCAACAGAATACTCTTTTCAGTATACCAACCCAAACTTTCTTACCACCCTGGTTGTTGTCTGCCCTATGCCATTCTCTGATGTCATTCATCATCACTCCATAGGGCTCAGGATGACACAGCTACTAACTTTCTAACGGCCAAGATATGAACCTCTTTCACGGTTAAGGCACAAGGAAAGAACACAGAGAAAAGGTCAGCTACCACTCCCTGGGTTTGTGGGACTCAAGCCAAAGGTACTGGCTCATATTAGGACCCCCTGAAAAATAACAGGAGGAGGTGAAATGCGTACATTCAACCCACACGACAATTGCCTTGTGCAGGAATGACACCTGGTCTCACAGTAAGCTCAAGTGCAATACAGATTGCAGTCACTTTTCTTCCTTTACTTAGCTTTACCTTTAACCTGATTTCCCTACATTATTAATGACCCTGTCAATCAAATCTAGCTCTGTATGACTGCCAGGTCAGTCTATATGTTCCATCAAAGAGTAAGAGATAATATAACTGTGGTTACATTATAAACTCCTATCAAGTAATAAACGATGTTTTTATTATATAATTTATAACAAATACTATGGGATTACCATATTAAGAGACAGTAGTGATTTCACTAAGGAAACTCCTGGTAAATACTACTTAAGTACTACATAGGATATACATATTTCACATGGATAATTCTGATATATAAGTTATGCTAGAGGATATATTCAGAAACCGTTTATAAGTGATAGCTGTATTGTCTAAGCCAATTATTTCCAAATGCAAGTTCTTAACAAAGCTTTTATGCACCCAGAAAAATAGGTGCAAGGGCAATCTTGTATTTAAATGTGTGTGTGTGTGTGTATATTCTATGTGTGTGAGATTATAAATTTATGAATTTTTTTTTCCTTGGGAACAAATGTCACTTATTCAAAGATTGCAGAATTACTTCACTTTTTATTACTACCAAGGGCAAGAAGAAAGGGCAAGGAATATCCCTTCTTTTATTAAATAACTGTGCTTGTTATATTGGGAAAATATTAGGGTACTATATTTCAATCTCCTCAATGTTTTGACATTTTACTAGATGGTTTCTTTATTTTGTTTCATTCGCTCATAAAATTCCTCCACCCAGGATTCTCATGCTCTGACACTGCCCAATTCTGACACTACCTCTTTGGCTATGGCCCATACCCCACCTCTCTCCTCCCTCTGCTTCTCTGCTCCTCTGGTATCTGTCCTCACCTTCTAATAGGAGAGGAAGCATGGGCAGCTATGAGACTTGAATCCAATACTTTTCTCAGGAGTGCTTGCATTATTAAACAGGATGCTTTTCTATCATGAAGTTTCAGGCAGTGAGGCCAAGTGTGGTGAAGAATTGCAGGCAGCTTGGTGAGCCAATCTTGAGCACTTTACATTGGAACCCTCAGTGGGCTCTCCTGAATGTCTGTCCTCAACCTATCCAGTCTGTGGCAAACAGCAGAGCGTAGTCTAGTGATGTTCCAGGAAACAGCCTTTCCCATGAGGTCAAAAATAAGAACTCATCTAAGCATCTGGGGGCAGGGATTGGATCTGCGGAATAACGAACATCTCCTGGTTACCCCTCCAAGATCTCTTCTGTTTCCCTTATTCCCCACTCCCTTTATGGTCCCTTCTCCCTTCCCACTCTTTATTCTTTATCTTGGTCTTGCTACAAAACATTTTCTCTGAACATTCGAAACATGTATTTAGTTAGTACCACCCACACATTGATGTGATCTCTTGGGCAATTTGGAGAATGGATTTCTAAATTTTAAGCATAAGAACTAGCCCTTTTTCTTCCTTCCCAGGATAGGAAACAGGAGGTCAAGGATTTTTGACTAAGAACATTTAAAAGAGTAATCTAATAGCAGTATTTCTTTTTATAATGTCAGTATTTAAAACACACCAGAAATGATGTCCTTTGTAACTGGCTACAGCTTGAAATGAAAAATCTTTAGATGCTAACCTAAAAGTATGACAGAGTCCATAGTTTCAAAATTATTTGGGGGGAAATATAAGCAATGGAGCTTGAAAACCCTTGATAAATCCACCACCACTCAATGATTTTTAAGTACAACTTCTTTTCTTGCATTACTACTTATCTACACTCTTCAGAATGCAACTTAGAAAACAAAAATTTGTTTGAGCCTTATTCAGATAGTAATCTGCAAATTTTTCTCTTGAAAATTAGGAGAATGACCATCAGAACCCTGAAAAGGAGGAAGAAATGTGGAGGAAAGAGCCAAATAGCATGACACAGACTCCATGGAGTTAGGCATGTCTCTCCAATAGTGGTCCACTGTTTTGCTCCTCTTAAAGGGTTTGAGTTATACTAGCTGAGAAACTTAATGCTCGTCTCAAGACTGTCTTGGGACAGCCTGTAATTCCAGCTGCAGAGGAGACTCCAGTAGACGAGCCCATACCCACCTCAAATAGGTTTCATATGCCATTCCACCTACAGTATTGCCCTTCTATGAGACCTAGGATGGCAGTGGCCACCATTTGTGACCCTTTTGAAGGTCCCCTTTGCTTCTGTACTTCTCAGACTTGGGAAAATGCATAGAGAGAAGTTGAGTAGAGGATCCTGCCTCAGCTCTCACTTCTGTAGTTGATCATGAAGCCCACCTTGGCAACCTCAGCTGCCTTCTCCACAGCCCTTCCTACATTCTTCCTACCCTCTGCCAGCAGCTTGGCAGCCTGAGTTCTTTGTCTGATGGGATGACCAAACCTTCAGTCTGGGATGATCTGAGAGCTTGATGACCTTGTCCTTATGAGTTGTCTCATTTTCTATTGCCAGAGATTCTTGGACAAGGGAGTATTAGGACATGCCCCAGTGAATCCTCTGAGTTTCAAACATTCTTCTTGCTCCCATTGTCTAGTTGGATCGTATTTGACATCATTATCTCCCATCCTTGGGGTATAAGAATGTTAGCTTATCCACCTATGTAGCTTAGATTGAAAGGCAGATACAGACTTAAATTTAAAAGGTTAAGAAAGGAACACAAATAAAATATTGCCTAAAATTAAAAAGTATTATTACTAGACAGTTGAACCTGAATCTGATTGTGCTTCTAGATTTAACTAGTAACTTACAGAAAATACAGGGGAAAGGGGCCTGATAGTCTTATTAAATTGAAGAGAGAGAGAGAGAGAAAGAGAGAGAGCAAGCACGATTGATTTAAAGACTAAAAGAGACTAGGAAACTTAAGAGGCACATCAACCAATTTCCATGCATGGACCTTGTTTTAACTCTGGTTTGAACAGAGAGCCTCAGTATTCACCTCTTAAAGAGGCAAATACTCAGTACTTTTCCTTTTCATGTTTAATAATTTTATCAAAGTTTATAATAGAGTGTTATTAAATATCAGCAATAAAAGGTTAATATCTTTTCATGCAGAGCATTATGGGCACAGTAAGTAAAAATATTAATTTCAAATTATCTACATTTTATTGCAGAAAAGTAAAACAAAGTGTTCAAGAAAAGTATTTTAAGTATAAGACTACTTTCCATTAAGATGGAACTATGCGGGGGAAGTAGACTATAAATGCATTTATGGAAATAAAGAAATGTAAAATTTCAAAAGCTTGTTTCTACATTTTAAAAATAGTGAAATGAGTATTAATTTGTTATGATACTTAGATTCTGTAGACATATTTAAAAGAGTAATCTAATTGTAGTGCTTTTTAAAAAATATAATGTCAGTATTTAAACACACCAGAAATGATGTCCTTTGTAGCTGGCTACAACTTGAAATGATAAAACTTTAGATACTAACTAAAAGTATGACAGGGTCCATAGTTTCAAAATTATTTTGGGGGAAATATAAGCAAAAGAGTTTGAAAACTCTTGATAAGTTCACCCCCACTCAATGTTTTTTAAGCACAACTTCCTTTTCTTTTATTAACACTTGTCTACACTCTTAAGAATGCATTTTAGGAAACAAAAATTATATATTCCATAAGCCACACAATGATACCAAAAATCTCGTGCTTCTCAGCATCATTTGTAATCATTCATTTACTTAATAAATTTTAGTTAAGCAGGTACTAGGTTCAAAAATTTGTGCCAAGTCTTATGGAAATACCCACCGGAATCAGGTACAAGTTCTCCTGTTAGAGTCTAACAGTGATCAATTTCTTAAGCTCTGCCCTTGGCCAATTCTACCAGGTGAGAAGCTTGCAGTAGTCTACTCTAGCACAGTCATTCTTAAAATTGAGTAAGAATAAAAAAGAGCATTTCGAAGGATACATCAGTGTTTCAAAACCATAATTGTACTCTTAATTGAAATGACTTCTTGGATCTCTGGTAGTATCCCTGAAAAGATAAACTAGAAGCCAATTTATAAGCAGTGTCAGGAAATCTATCCCTGTTACTGATAGGAAAAAGAACTCAAGTAGGACAGGCTATAGAGTGATATCAGTATTTCTGACCTGTCATTTCATGTCCCTCGACTTTGCAAATGCTCCAAAGATTATGTGTATGTAGAGTTCTGATCTGAATATGATTTACCTGCTGCAGTCTGACCAGCTCTGTTGAACAGAGTCAGCTATATTTTTGAGGGCTTAGAAGATGACATTAATATTGCCCCTATTTATCACTGAGAAGAGACACAGACTTGCAAGCTGCAATTCTGAGATCTGTGGGCACAGAGTCACAGGTGTATACTGATTTCTGATGTATGAATGATGCATGTTTAAGCCCAGTAAGTTTTTGTAAGGAATTTTTTTTCTGTTATGTATTTCTATCTACCTGCCTATGTTAATCTTACACACACTCTCTCTCTCTCTCTCTCTCTCTCTCTCTCTCTCTCTCTCTCTCTCTCTCTCTCTCATTCGTCATTCTTACACAAAACAATCTTGCACAAAACAATCCCTTCTTTAATTGCTCAAAGAAAAGTCACTGTGAGACTGGGGCAGTGGGAATGAAAAACTCACACTTCCTTCCTGAGCAATATTCTAGATCCAACTACTCTGTGGGAATATTGGGGGAATGCGGTTCTACAACCTAGTGTTTTGCTAGTTTGTGTTTTGTTTTGTTTTTAGCAATCGTCTGCCCTTTCTCTCAGTGATTACTTAAAACACCAAGAAGAAATATGGTCCACTGTCCTCAGAGACTAAATCTAGTTATTATATGATCAGGGATTTCTGCTTGTCATCTTTATTCAATCACTCATTCAAAAAAAGTTTTATTGATCACCTCTAGTGGGCCAAGCATCAGGGGAAATTATCTGTATTTCAAGGCGCTGAAACACTCATTTTCCAACATTCTAATGTCTCTGAATTTGGAAGATCTACTTGGCAATTTTTTTTTTCTCTCTCTCTTAGTGGTGCCTAAAGCAATACTCTGTCTTATGACCAATGTCTTCTCAGATTTGTGATGTCTGTGCTCTCACCAAAAAAGGGCTTACACCCAATAAAAGGAGGTAATAGTCAAGTACCAATAGGCTTTTCACTTATCCTCATCTTTTAGAGCAAGAGAATTCTTTGAGTTCCATGGTTTGAAGATGATCTGTGTGTTTAATTTCCTCACTCTCCTTGGCCTTAGAAGCTATCATAACATCGCATGGATTACCTATGTGATCCTATAGTTTCTAAATTCACAAATGACTTTTTTATCGATGTGCAGGTATGAGAGTGTATGTGTGTGTATATGTATGCATGTGTGCATGAGTGTGCATGTGTGTAGTGCTTTCTACAAAAGAACTTATCTGTTATTGAGGCCATAATTTTAGGAGACCATTTCTTAGGATATATCTACAATATGTCAGTAGAAACTAGTTAAAAACATTTTTACTCAAGCTAAAACAAAGGGTTTTTTTGCTGTTACTTCTCTTTATTCATCCAAACATTTACTGAGGCTCTATGATGAATCAAACATTGCAAAGTGATGCTAGGAGATAGAAACAAATGGGATTTTATTATCATTATTATTATTTTGCTTTCAAGGGACTTATAATTAAGGGAAAACTTGTAAACTATGTTCATAAAAGGAAGAATGAATGAGTTCTGGAACTGAGACCCAGGGATATCTGCATGACAGCCTCACCATCTCATGGCGTTACATCTCCCATTAAATATAAGAAAACAAAGACTGTTCTTTCCTTTCCTTTAAAACATGACCACACCAGAGAAAAAGATCTCAGGTAGAGCACAGAATAATGTCCCCAAACAGCCCATCCATAGTTGGGGGATCACAAGGACTACAGATTTTTAAAACTACACAGAGAGTCAAATATTCAATGTCTCATATAACTGCTGTCATTGGTTCCTACCCACAGATAGATGTCACCTCTTTGCTCCCCTATTCTCCTTCCACAATGTTTGCATTTTTTCTCTTCTGCTCAAATTCTCCCCAACCCCTCCATCTCGACTCTCTTAATTAGCCTTCAGAATCTATCATAAAATGAAAGATTGCTTCATAAATACTTCCTCTCCCATTTGCACTATAAGCTCCTTGAAGGCAGGAACCAAGCTTGCATGACACAGAGTAGGCACTAAAAATACATTTTGCTATGTCAAGGAAGAAAGAGAAAGAAGAGAAAATGGCTTCTCTTGTTGAATATGGGAGTTTGGGAAACTGAAAGAAACTCGAGTCCACCCACAAAGCAGGAAATTGTAACATGAAAGATAGAAATTTCAAGCCTGAGTTTTCCTCTCCTGGAGGTATCTGAAAACAGGGGATCTTAATATAATTTTTTTCTCCCGGCACATATGACAGTTGATATTCACATGAATGACACATTGGTGTAAGCATAGACAATTTACCTGGAATTCCTAGATCACTGACTTTCAAGTGATCTTCCTCTCAAACTTGCTCTGCAAGTAATTAAAAGTGAAGCTATTAAAAGGATAATATTGAATCCCTGGGAGTAAATCACTTGCAAATTTTGCTGCTTTATGCTTAGTAACATATTTCTTGAGACAAACAGTTTGCAGATGCTCCAACTCCATCAGCAGCCCCCTGGCCAGATGCACCCCTTCAGGAAAGCTTGCCTATCACTCTCAGCCCACGCTAGATCCATGAGTCAGAATCCAGAGCAGTAGGAACTCTTCCCTCAGCAGGTACTCAGAAATGGTCGTACTTTCTTCTAACTTACAAAATACCCATAAGACTTGTAAGCAAAAGGAAAAACAGAAACATTATCAATATTGAAAGAGAACCATCCATTCTAAATAGATCTGTTTATTTAAAAACAAAGCACACAAACACATAGCTTTATTTCTAGTATATTCAGGTCTATGCTGCCTAATTTTTAGAGTGTCACATCTTGGGGGTGGAGTTTTAAAACATCTGTTGGGTAAAACAAACTCATTGCCTTTTTCCCAGTGAAGGGGATGTGTTTGTAGTTTATCTGAAATTCAAATTGAACTGGGTGTTTTGTCTTTTATCTGGCAATCTTCACCCTAAAGACCATTGCTTGATATTCACCAAACACTACATCCACTCTTTCTTCTGATCAAAGGAATTTGAAGATACCAGTACCTAATAATGGTAGCAGTTCCTCTTAGCATCTCAGAAGTCGCAGTAAGAGCAGGGGTTCCCTATATGGAAGAAGAGTCTCATGGTTGTAAGAGAGAAGAGCAGGCAGCCAGCAGCAAAATAAAAGATTGAAGGTGAGGCTAGCACTTCCAAGATCCACAGTGGACATGATGTGCTGGGTCCTAGGCTGGGTCTCCCTGTGCCAACCCAAGAGAGCTGGTGCTGTTCAGTCTTCTTGTCCCCTGAGCCTCCAAGACAGTAGAGAACAAGACTGTGGTTCAGAGTTTTGGAAACCATAATATTCTGACCGAGGCCCAACTTAAGCTCAGCTTTCTTTCCTTTGCACCCCAGCCAGGACTTTCATGCAAGTTCTCATAAAGGAGGGTAAATATTTATAGGTAGAAAATGGCATGAGGTGTCTTGATAAGCTCAAAGAAACAGTTAAATTTGTATGTGGATCATTTAATCACAGTATCTGGAACATATAAGCATGGCACATATTATCTCCCTCCCCCGCCCCCTTTTTTGTGGCCTCAAAATTTGATCCAAGTCTGGGAGTTAAAAAGTCCCATTTTGTGTAATCAGGTTCTGGTTGAACATGATTGCTGAATTATTTTAAATTGAAGACACATGTCTGGGGGTTGAGCTGTATGTATTATTTCGGGATGGTGTCCATTAGGTCTTATCCACAGGGGCTATCTTCAACTTTTGCCACATTCAATGCATTCTTTATACATTAGTGTTTTCAAAATGGTGAATCATATATAAAGGAAAATTGGAGGGAATATGGTACTCGTTAAATGGTGATTTTTTGGAATTATCTTGAATGCATTATTCAGACCTGTTTCTAGTCTCCCCTGCTAAGAGTCCCAGTGCTGGTTGGAAAAGTTCTAGGGGAAAAAAGGGAGTATTTTAAAGACAATAACAATGAATAAATAAATAAAACCCTGCAGTTTTGCAAGGCTACATATCTGAAAATTTTACAATTGAATCAACATTTACTTTAACTCCTTGTCAGCCCTAAACACTTTAAGTATCATAATTGCGAATCTAAATTGTTGCACAACCATGGATTTGTCACTTTGAATGCATTTGTCCCTGAACCAAGGCTTCCTCGGCCTTCGCCTTATAGGGGCAACCTGTCTATTTAACAAATGTTTGCACCATGTCAAGGGCTCTGCTTGTCCTCCATGAGGAATAATCAGGATGAGGAAACTAGTGCTCACTCTGTCTGGTGGCCCATCCACACCACACATCCAAGCATGTCCTCCTTGCTAGGAGCTGAGGTATCTGTCGCAAGATCGCTCATTTGCAGAGCTTTATGGAACTGTAATTTACAAACCATAAAATTCACTCTTTTGAAGCATACAACTCAATGATTTTAGTAAGATTATAGTTGTGCAACTATCACTGAAGTCTAATTTTAGAACAATTCCATCACCCCAAAAAGAAACCTTGTGTCCATCTGCAGTCACAGTCAGTTCTCACTTCCAGACCACAGAAGTCATGGATCTACCTTCTGTCTCTATAGATTTGCTTTTTCTGGACTTTCGTATACATGAAATCACATACTATGTGGTCATGTTTGTGACTTATTTTCACTTAGCATAACATTTTGATTTTCGTCCCCATTTCAGCACGTATTTCACTTTGTTTTCATTACCAAGTAATATTCCACTAGGTAGCTATACCACATTTTGTTCACCCAGGCACCTGTTGACAGACATTTATTGGAGTTGCTTCAACTTTGTGGCTATTATGAAAAAGGCTGCTGTGAGCATATGGGTATTTTCAAATGAATTTGACATAGGGTTGCTATTGTCATTCACAGAAATCCTTAAGCGGAATTTACCTTTTTAAAGACGTTATTGTACTCTTGTTAACACTACCTATTAGAACATTCCAGAATAAAACAGGCTCCTGAGTGTTTCAAGAAATATTTATCAGAGGGAGAACCTCAGTGATCCATGACATGAAGTGATTAAGAATAAGGAAAGAAACAGTTGGAAGGAAGTTTCAAGACTAAGAGTGATTTGAAGAGCAGCGGGAGACCCTTCTGTGCCAGTCAAGACCCGGAGCTTAAAGAACTCAGACCCACATGCGCCCGCCGTGCAAGTGTTCCTTCTGGCAACCTCGGCACACCCTGCCTGATTTCTGAAAGTCCTGCTGACTTAAATAACAAGGGGGCTACTCAGGGAGAAGCAAAGTTGGAAGTGGCAGGGGAGGTGAACAGGTCATAACACGGGGAACAGAGTTGTCAGGCTTTGTTTATTTTCATGCCTTCCAAGACTTCAGCGACTGATAGGAGATGCCAGCAACTCTGTCATCGAGGAAGGGTTGTTATACTTGATGGGGAAGCTGCTATATGAAAAAGTGCCCTGACACTTTGTCCCAAATCACCCATCTAGAGCCAGGAAAAGTCCGTCATAAGAAATCCTTTCCCCAGAACTCATTGTAGAGAGCAGGCATATAAAAAAGGAAACAGGTTTATAAAATATGATGGTGCTCAAAGGTAAAACCCAGTCACTTGGGCCTGGCTAAGCTCAAACCCTGACTGTGGCTTTGGGCGTGTCACTAACATCTCTGGGTCTTGATTTCCTCTTTGTAGAATGAGGGAAGTGGATAGCTTCCCCTGCCTGAAGTTTTTTTGTTTTGTCTTATTTTATTTTTTCCACATTCAATATTCTGTTTCTCTGATGACTTTGAAAATGTATACTTTTGAAACCCATATTTAAAAGTTAAGCCACTATCGTCATCCTGTTGGCAATCAAGTTGCTGATGTCAAGAGACACGATCTGGAATGCCAACTCGTGAATAAATAGCATTTGGAACACGAATTTTTTTTTTTTTTAATGTCACACAGCATCCCTATTTTGCAGATAGGAAAATTGTGGCTGATTTTTCTATGTATTCCCTTGCAGGTTGTTTAGTTTCTTTATGTCAGAACTGGGAATTGAACCAACATTTCAGAGCTTCCAGACCTTTTCTATATCAATTAATCCAGATTGCTGGGAGCAAAGAAAATAATCATTCAAGAGCCTGTGTAAAATAAATCACCATTAAAAAAAAAAAAAAAAAAACTCTGACTCACTAGCCATAAACAAAAAAGTTTTTGTTTTTTTTTTTCCTGTTTCTGCTTTCTGGTTTAGGTTCTTATTGGAATGATAAGATCCTGCTGGAGGAAGAGGATGAAGAGTAGTTAAAGTCTGATAATAAATGATGAGACTGATGGTCTCCCAAGAAGAAAGAATGTTCCTGTGGAAAAGAATGTCAATGTGTCTTTTCCTCCCTTTTCCTTGGTTGCCTATGTTGTCTCTTGTCTGTGGAGCAATCTGACATCTCTTGGCCAGACTCTCAAACACATAGCCAGTTTCTGAAGGCTTAGCATACTTTCATTAGGACTTTCGAGTACATACCTTGCTGGAAGTCAGCAGTCTCAGTCCCCTTCCCCATAGCAAGAACCAGCCATGGAGTTCACAGGGACGCCTGTCACTTTGAACTCCAGGTAGAGTATTCCAGAGCCCTGGCTTTTTGACTGTCCTACAAAACCAGTGGCAAGCTGAGTAGTGAAAGAAATCTGGGGACAGATGGTATGAAATTGAAGTCACATAATTGCTCTCCTCTCCCAAATGCTAGCCTGTTATTTTGGCGAATCTCCATAAAGCTCTGTGGCAGTCATGCTGGCCTTGCTGGAGGCCTGCATTTTAGCCGATGGTGCCTGAACATCAGGGCTGATAGAGAGGTGGCCCATTAAAGAGAAATTGCATCTATGTCATCTGGTCCCTCCATGATGGTCAGAACCACATGTGCGTTTGAAGAAGTCCTCATGTCACTGACTGAACGACAAGGTCTCTTTCTGCTTACAGACCCATCTGTTGTTGAAAGACGACTGACTGTATATTAGAGAGAAACTGTTTTGGGGTGGAAAAGGAGGTTTGCCCTTGAAAAAAATATGGCTGCAAATGTTCTTTCTTCTAATTTTTCATCTTTGAATTTGGCTAAAATGTACTTCAGAGTGGCATCATGGGAATATCCCGACATCCTCTTTTGACTTACTGCAGATGTCTGGCAAACTGTCTTTGCTTCACCTCTCTTGTTTGTAAAATAGAAGTGGTCAGTGTTGATGTTACAAACCCACATTTGACTGTGTGGGCTGAATTTGTGTTAACCTCTGAAGCTACTGATTGGGGATTGGAAGGAAGTTAAGAGGAGGAAGAACCCCCTTCTATACCTTGGAGAAATGGCACAGATTATAGCTGAAACTTATATGACACTGATTTCACTTCTTTCAATCCTCAATTTTCATCAATGCCAGCAACAACTTATGGAGCAATCAGGATGCTTGGGTTGACACTGACTCATGATCTGATGGTGTTAGTTTATTTTCATAGCAAAGAAATATTCCCTCCTTTCCTAAATATTTCAAAACAATGCTAATAATGTATATGTCCATAAATATAAAATTACCTTAGAGTCTTTGAGCAAAGTGTTTTTAAGAATACACAAAATGGCATATTACATTTCTCCAAGCTCTTATTCAAAAAGGCAAACACAATTTATTAAAAGATGCTTGTCTCATTCTACCTGACATCATTCAAAAAAAGGGAGAAAGGCAGAGAATTGGAGTTTAATGATTTGTATTTAAAAATTCCCGCTTCACTACTTATTACTTGGATGATTAAAAAGAGTCTAAGCTTCAGTTTTCTTATGTTAAAAAATCGGTATGATAATAGTAATAATAGCAACTTTAAAGGATGATGGTGAAAATTAAATGAGATGCATGCTTTTAAAACTATAAAGCCCTAATCAAAAGTCAGTGACTATTATCTATGGGGAAAAAAATAAGCTCACTAAAACATCTGGAAAAGGTTTGTCTTTTGTATGGGGTTGTTGTTAGTGTGGGATGTAAGGAAAAATCCTGAGAATAGCGAGAAGAGAAGTGAGCTAGTTTGAAGAACTTCCTTGTCTGCAGTTCTTTGTTTCCAATTATGTCTCTGAGATTTCCTTGATTCTTAAACAGACTTCTCCATGCTTCATAATCAGGGAGACATAAGAACTCAAACTTGTGTCTAAGAAAATCCTCCTGCCATCTCCTATCTCTTTCAATGCCCTTTCCTAAAACTCAGATACATTTTCCTGGCAAGATGTTCATTATTCAGAGATTACTTTGCCCTTTTCTTCTACTTCTGCTTGCCTGCAAGTTAAGCTATGCCTCTATTTTAGGATAAGGGGAAAGCTTTGAAAAATAGAAACTGGAATCAAGTATGAATCAATTTTTAGAATGGTATTGGCGAATATGGACTTTGACAATATTTTCTCCATTAGGGTTGATTATAAACAATCCATCAGTTTCTTAATCATGTTATCCTTAGATATACTGGAGTTCTGTGTTTGTAAATTAATAAAATCTCTTATTAACAGTACAATATTCCTTTAACCACTTATTCCTAACACAGATCCATTGTATGAACATATATTGATCACATTCCTAAATAGATCACAGTACTGCATTTCTACCCATGGAGTCAAAATGATCCATTCCTCTAGAAGTCAGAAGTGCCATGAGTTTTCTTTAGCTAATTCAGAGGGAGAGGGGGTAGAAAGGCTAGGGGTCGGGAGACAAGATGGTGTGATGCTCAAAAGAAAGGGAGCCTTCGATTTTGAGAAAAGAGACCTAAGATAGACTTCTTATATTTGCCTACACTGCTAAAAATCTGTATAAAAAGGGTAGTCTTTGGATTGCATTGGCCATCATATGGACAAACAATAAGCTATTCTTTAAAAATCTTCATTTTCATCTGTATGTCACAGACACAAGCAGCAAGCTTTAGCAACCCTGCTAGCTAAGCAGTTTGGAACTTTTTCTGAGGCGGGTGGCCAAGGATACTTTGGAAACTCTGACAAAGATTCCTCTTCCCCCCGAAAAAACAAATACAAAACACTGCCCACCAATTTCAAGCATTTAATGAGTTGCCTACACCCCATGCTGAAAATACCTAAGTATTCTCTACCTCCTAAATTTTCCCTTTCTTAGCTATTTTCACATGAATATGAGTGTGTTAACAACAGAGACTCTCCTGACAGAAAACTATATGGCAAAGATAGTATGTGATATTACTTCTGTGGTCAGTAGTGTTAATACATAGTATGGTCACATGTAATAAATAGCTACTTTTCCCCAAAACATTTTAGTCTTTAGTAGATAGCAGAGGACAAAGACATCACCTTTTAAAATAATCTTTTAAATGCTGTAAAGTTAATACAAAGTAAAACTATTTTCTGGAAAATATTCCCCAATTCTGTTGCTTTCCAGAAATAGCCCAATCTCTGCATTTATCTATTTATTTAACTATCAGGCATCACTGCAGAAATAATGTCTGAGAGAAGAAATAAGTAAAATCAACATGGGAGGGAAATTCCCAATTTTAAAATATCCTAGATAAAGAAAGAGCTACAGACTATAGTCATTCTTTTTTAAGGAAGATGAGTCAGAACTAAATCTCTTACATAAAAAATATATTTTTCATGCAATTGAAACCTTAGTTTTATTTTTTTAAGATACAGTATTATATTATTTTTGAATGATGATAGAAGATTGAGTATATCTATATTTCTTCCTCAATTTATTGAAAATTGAGATACACCAACACTCTATAAAATACATTAAAAAATAGAAAGGTCTTTCCAATTTTGCTAAATCAAACTCATTAAATTAACTTCTTAAAAGGCAATGTTATACTTACAAGAGATAAGTTGTATAAAGAGATATAGTTGTATAAATTCATACTCTTCTCTAATAACAATTTTTAAAAGCATCTTTAATATAAAGAGCAAGAGCATCTATAGCCAAGTTAATTTCAAACAACTAAAATCATGAAAGATACATGTTTTGGTTTTCTTGATTGTATCACCAAGTAAATTGTGATATTAAAAATACCTGAGTCAAGAGGTTTACACATGCATGAAATCTCTTCATGCTACTTCCCAAGGAAACAAGAAAAAAGTAATTATATGTGGGCAGATTATGTAGGCGAGATTATTATTGTGTGAGTATACTTTAAATGGAATTGCCAAGGTGGTTGCTTTATATAAGAAAAGAACCCACAAAACATATAATTTATAAGTGAACTCTTCTGCCTTTATAGAGTGAATGTTTCATGCTCAGAATTACAGATGTATAAAAATCAAACATCCCTGCTTGTGAAAGGCTAGTAAAATTCTTCATGTTCTGTGAAAACTTAAATGCTGGAGACCAGTACTCATAAAATTTAATAATCTTTCTACCAAAGAAAAAATGGTCAGCTTAAAAAAAAAAAAAAGAAACACAACATATTCATCATAAGTGTAATATTGCCACATTTTAAATAAAAAGAGATTATGTGAAATTATCAACTTTGTATTTTAATTAACTCATGTTTATTGAAATCAATTCTTTTTACAGGAATAAGAGAAAATGTAAAATATAAACTGATGTGCATGGCCCATCTTGTCTTATCTTGCTTTGAAGGAAATCAGTTGGTTTTGGGAAAAGACAACAAGGTAAAATAAGAATAGGACTAGTGATTTAATGTTTATAAAGAAAAAAATCATACACACGCACACAAGAACATAAAACAGTAACAACTCTCTTTTAACATGTTACCATTAAACTGTGGGGACTTTAGGCAACTGGGTGCTTGATCAATACTGTGCATGACTTACAAATCAGTTGTGTGCTAAGTTTCTCTTTCGTTATTTGTAATAAAGAACATTTCCTCTTGTAACTGAATATTCCACTCGGGAGGAGAATTCTCTGGCTGGCTCACAAAATTCAGAAAAACCCACAATTTAGCTTGTTTTATGTATAAATCATGTTCTAGTGGCAATCAACCATCAGATAAAATACTTTGTATAGAAAAATGTACCCTATATTCCATCTCAGGGTGGCATAGTAGCACCGTCAAGAGCCAACAGAGTGGCTGGTGGTTGGAAGGAGGAGGGAAGGACAGGGCAGTTAATCTTGACCACGATGAACTTCTAAATTCTCTAGTATTATTTTTAGAAGTTTAAATTATGACTCTCATGCAAAGATAAAATGAACTCACTTTAAAGAGTTGACCTAACTCACTAATTAATGAGGGACAAGTAAGATGTTACCACTGGATCATAGAAGAATTCAACAAACAGTATATATATGGGCAACAAGGAATGCCGAAAAGAATTTACAAGGGGCAAAATGATCTATCCACAAGGTAATGTTCATCATATTCCACCACATATAATACATTTGCATTCTATAGATAAGAGTCACTGTCTTCATTATCAGTTATCTACAACTTGCAGAACAATAAAATAGCTTCAGAACAATAAAGGTTGGAGAAAACCCCAAGAATACATGAGATAGGACACTCAGTAATTTTTCTTTTATCTATTTCAAAGTGCTTCATAATTTTCCCTGACAATACATACAACAGTAGAGTCCATTCAGGTCAATCACATCCCTGCGGTTGTGAACTGAGAAGGAAATATCAAATTCTAGACAGCAATTCTGCCAACTGTTTATTAATAAATGCTATGACAGTGCTCTCCAGTAGAAATACAATGCAAGCTATAAATACATTCATGCAAGTAATTTTAAATTAAAGTCACATTAAAAAATAAATGAATAGAAACATGTATAATTAAGCTTAATAAAATATTTAAATAAATATACACGAAATAGTATCTCAACATGTAATCAGTATGAAAGAACTATCAAGAAGATATTTTACATTGCTTTCTTATTTCTAAGTCTTCAAAAGCCAGTGTGTGTTTTAACTTACGACACATCTTAATTCAGTCTAGCCACATTTCAAATACCTCACTACCATGTGTGGTCAGAAGCTACTGGACAGTTCAGGTCTACATAAAAGGAGCTTTGGTATGCTAGCTAAGTTATATATTGTTTGGAGATAATGAAAACATTATAGCTCTATTCCAGCATGTACCATGTTCACATCATTATTTCCAAGGTATCCAGGCTTCCAAATTTTTTCATTTTGAAATGAAGTATGATCAATATCTAAGGAAACTCTACAGGCATATCTCGGAGATATGGCAGGTCGGTAGTTCTAGTCACCACACACACTTTTTTTGGTTACTCAGTGCATATGAAAGTTATGTTTACATTATACTGTAGCTTGCTAAGTGGGCAGCAGCATTATGTCTAAAAATATACCTTGATTTAAAAGTATTTTATTGCTAAAATGCTAACAATCATCTGAGCCTTCTGCAAGTCATAATCTTCTTGCTGGTGGAGGGTTTTGCCTCAATGCTGATGGCTGCTGACTGATCAGGGGGTGGTTGCTGAAGGCTGTGACAACTGCTTAAAATAAAACAACATTGAAGTTTGCTGCATCATTGAGTCTTCCTTTCACACAAGATTTATCTGTGGCATGTGATGCTGCTTGATAGAATTTTACCCACAGTAGAACTTCTTTCAAAATTAAAGCCAATACTCCCTGATCCTGCCACTCGTTTATCAACTTAGTTTATGTTATATTCTCAATCCATTGTTGCCATCTCAACAATTTTCACAGGATCTTTACCAGGAGTAGACTTCACACAAGAAACCATTCTTTGCTCATTCGTAAGATGCAACTCCTCATCCCTTCAAGTTTGATCATAAGACTGCTGTAATTCAGTCACATATTCTAACTCTAATTTTCTTGCTATTTCCATCACATCTGCAGTGACTTCCTCCACTGAAGTCCTGAATTGAAGTCTTGAACCCCCAAAGTCATCCATGAGGGTTAGAATCAACTTCTTTCAAACTCCTGTGAATGAAAGAGGTTGATATATTAACCTCTTACCACAAATCACAAGTGTTCTTAATAGCATCTGGAATGATGAATTCTTCCAGAAGGCTTTTAATTTACTTTGCCCACAACCATAAAAGGAATCACTATCTATAACAGTTACAGCCTTAAAAAAATTTCTTACATAATAACACTCGAAAGTCAAAATGACTCCTTGATCCATGAACTGCAGAATGGATGTTGTGTTAGCGGGCATGAAAATAACATTCCTCTCTTTGTACATCTTCACTAGAGCTCTTGGGCTACCAGGTACATGGTCAATGAGCCGTAATATTTTGAAAGAAATCTTTTCCTGAGCAGTAGTTCTCAATGGTGAGTTTGAAATATTCAGTAAACCATACCATAAACAGACGTGTTGTCATTCAGGCTTTGTGGTTCTATTAATAGAGCACAGGCAGAGTAGATTTAGCATCATTCTTAAACCTCGTAAACCAACCTCTGCTCGCTTTCCTTTCTTCTGCTGCTTCTTCACCTCTCTCAGCCTTGGCAGAATTGAAGAGAGTTAGGGCCCTGTTCCAGATTAGGTTTTGGTTTGATCTTCTGTCCACACCACTCAAACTTTCTCCATATCAGCAATCAGGTTGTTTCACTTTCTTATCATTTGGGTTTTCACTGGAGTAGCACTTTGAATCTCCTTCAAGAACTTTTTGTTGCATTCACAGCTTGGGTAACTGTTTGGCATAAGAGGCCTAGCTTTCTGCCTATCTCAGCTTTCAACATGCTTTCCTCACTGAGCTTAATCATTTCTAGCTTTTGGTTTAAAGTGAGAGATGTGTAACTCTTCCTTTTACTTGAACACTTAGAGGCCACTGTAGTGTATTTAGATGACCTAATTTCACTCTTGCTGTGTCTCAGGAAATAGGGAGGCCAGAAGAGAGAAAGAGAGATGGGAGAAGAGCCAGTCAGGGGAACAGGCAGAACACACACATTTATCGTTTAAATTTGCTGAATTATATAGGCACAGTCCATGGTGCCCTAAAGTGATTACAGTAGTCACATCAAAGATCGCATATCACCGAAATGGATATAACAATAAAGTAATTGCTTGAAATACTGTGAGAGTTACCAAAATGTGACACCAAGACACCAGTGAGCACACGCTGTTGGAAAAATGATGCCAATAGACTTGTTTGACGGAGGGTCACCACAAACCTTCAATTTGTGAAAAGCACATTACATTGTCTGTGGAGCACAATAAAGAGAGGTGCAAAAAAAGCAAAGATGCTTGTCATTTGAAATGGCTGTCTGGTGTGGCCCCATTAATGCTCTCATTAGCAGTCTGTACTGTTGTCTTTTCCCAAGGAGACCATACTATGCCAGCGATGTGAGAGGGAACAATGGACACACAGGGACATGGCAATAACCATAATAATAATCATAATATTGCTGCACCTGCCACCTGAGTGTAACAGCGCCCATCAAAAACATTCTGTTTTTTTTCATTTTCATATCACTCTTGTGGGGTAAAGAGAGGAGGGATATTTCTCTTAAGTCCTCTTTCACTGCAGAATGAGAAGACACATTTCTTCTTCTTAGCCAGGAAGAAACTAAGGTATATCCGACCCAGCATCTCGGAGACTGCAAAGTCCTCGACTAGGCACTGGCAAAGCCAACTCAAACTCCGCCTCTACAGAGAGAAAGGCCCCTTCCCAAAGTGTGGCCGCCATGCTGTAGCACCACATTGTCAGTGCCAGGTGGAGGCTGAGGAAGAGGGAAAAGGAAGTGAGCCTGGCTCAACAACACTCACCAGGGTTGGGATGGCGCTGGGAACCCTCCCTCTTCAAGCCAGACTGTTCACCATCAATATCAGTTCACTCCTCTTTATGATGACTTTTCCTCACAGGGCTCTCTGAGAAAGGGATTTAAGTCCCAGGGTCAGACAGCCGAATGGGATCCCTAATAAAAATCATTTCACAGAGTTCCAGGGTAACATTTAGACTCTTTCTCTCTAGTCATAGTCCTGGTGTTTTGTATAATCTGAGCTAGGAGAACATGGGGCCGTGTGTGTTTGAGAAAGAGAAAGAGAAAGGAAATAGCCCAAGGCTGGCTCTCAGGCCCAAGACACATCCTCCCTTCTAATTTCCTCAGGACCCCGGCTAAAATCAGTGTTCTAGGGACCAGTGACTTACAGATTGTCCATGGGTCCCCTTCCCACCCCACCCCCACACCCTCTACTGAACTTTCAAAAGAGCACGGAAATCATTCTGCTTCCCTCCATCCAGCCAGCTATTTTGACTCTGGTGGCCACCATTTGCAATCACCGCCTCCTACGCATGAATGGCACTTTCACCACCTGAGCGACACAGGCATCCCATTCAGCTGGCATCATCGTCTGTATTTAACATTAGCTGTTCAATAATAACCCATTGAGGGAGTAGGCCCTATAATGTTTGTATAAGGAGGGGGGCAGTGAAGAAAAGACTCTATGTGCTGAATTCAAGAAGGGGGATATTTCTTTCCTACTATAAACAGAAATGATTATAAAACCAGAACCCAGAAAGAGCTCCTTACCCTTCACTTTGGCATGAGAGGGTTTCGTTTCTCTGCAAGGCTACTCTTTACATGCTAACTTCTCCAAGTTTTTGCTGCATTCCAGGGGGGAGACAGAAACCAAAGCAAATAAAGTGCCCCCAAAGGGCCCTCTCCTCCCTCCGAAAAGCTTCTATTTTTAATTCTCTGCAGCTTTTAAAATAGTCGGATGGGGAAGTTTCAACAGTCTGTGGTGGAAGAGAATGCCTACCCTCTCTAAGGACGCCCACTTTAGATAATCCCAGCTGGCCACGGGACACCAGGGCCAGGGCTGGGCGAAGAAGTTTTCTTGGCAGTTTCCTTTCAGCACATTCTGTCATCACAAAGTAACTTTTAACAACTGTGTTTTCCTCTCCACAAGCAAGTAGAAAGCAGATTTCAAGCGGGTTGCTCACTGCATGCAAAACGTACCCACTTCCCTGCAGCATCTGGCTCTAACGTTCCAAGCCCGTTTTACTGGCACTTAGTTCTTTAGAGGGATGCTTAACGTGAATCCAGGGATCCCTAAGCTCTCTGCAGGATTTCTCACATTCACCGCACACCCATCTCACAAGGTGGGTGGCAATCGTGAGTCCATCTTTTTTAGGTTGAGAAATGGGACAGATGCACAGAAACGGCAAGCCGTTTTTCCAAGTGTGTTTTGGGCAATGTTAGTAGGAATAGTAAACATTTCCTCTGTGACTAGCTGATCGCAGCCTTGGGGCTATTCTCTCAAGCACACAATACAGAATGTCACCCCATGGGCATCAGACACATACATACACTGACCAGCTTCTGAGACATTCCTTTGACTGGCATCTCTCAAACCTCCACCACCTACCATGAACCCCCAGAGCCTGATGTGCTCCCAGACAGGTGTCCTGAGCTTGAAGCAACTCTGGGCCCCTTCACACAGTGAGCACAGAGGAGCAGAATGGCTGAGGATTTCCTCTTCTTCATCCCAGGCTGCCTTCACTGAGCTCCCTTTACAGAGCTGTCTCCATACCCGCAGGGCTCACTTTCAAAAAGGCATATTTAAGGCAATGGGCCGTAGAAAGTGCTAGATCCCAAATAACCTCTCAGGGTTCTTAAGGACAGAACTTGCAGCTTGGGAAGTAAGAACCAAACGAGCTGCAGGTGTGAAGGTGATGAGACGGGCTCCAACGCAGAGAGAGTTAGGCAGCCCAGATTTCAAAGTTATTTCTACTTCCTAAGCTTGCAGACATTAAATCAAGAATTTAAATCTTTAGCCAAAATGTCCGATTTCTGAATACAGAAAACTCTGCTTATAAATGTCTCCTGCTCTTCCCTGCTTTTAGAACTCAACCAAAGACCATTTATATTAACCAAGAAATAAAGCAATAGAAACAAAAAGAACAGACGTGTCTGGGTCCATCCTATGTCCCATCATGTCGTATCAACTTTGAATTCAATAAAACCTAATAATAATTCAGCCATGAACTTACTGCATAAACAGACGAAATTTGGAGCATATGTTTTCAATTCATTTACACTTGCCTCATCAAAAAAGTCTGCTATATAAAAAAAGCTATTGATGTTTAAGGAATTATTTCCACCTTTTAAAATATGTCTTTTTCCGTTCAAAACAGAAAGCCGCAGCATGCTAAGAGAATAGGAACGCAAATTCAGGAAGGTTCAGGGACGGTTCAAAACTCAGAGCCATGAATTTTGAGAGGGTTCAAAAGTTGGCATTGTGAACCCTCTCATCCCTCTCCACAAATAATAAATATCACAACAAGGAGAAGGAAAAAGGAGAAAGCCACTGGAAACCCATAACTTATCCTGTCTCCAGACTTACAGTTCTCTCCAATAAACCAGGAGTTCTTCGGAGAACTTAGGCTGTGCTGCCTGCAGGGAGCTGAGCTACTCTTGGGTCATAAATTACCTTTCTGGGGATAAGCTTTCCTCCAGGTTCCAAGGACAGGCAGCTCTGCAAGACCCATCACCCAGCTCTGGGCTTCCTAAATTATACTTCATCTGGTTGTGACATCTGAAAAGCTAGAGGGAGAATGACCTTCCTATACCCATGGTCTTTTTTTTTTTTTTAATACAAAAAAACTACACCAGAAACAAAAGATACAACAGCATCCTATCTGTAAACACAAATGCGTGAAAAATAGAGTTTTCTCTATCCTTCTCCAAATAATAGAATAATGTTTTCAAACTTGTCTGAAGATTTTTTTTCAATTGTAATGTGACCCCAAGTCATTTCCCAAACTGAGGTAGCTGTAATGAGGCTTAAAATCATTGAATGTGAGAATAGAAAAGAGTCAACATTTTCCCTTCTTTTTCACTTTGCAATCAACAAAACTGCTCCAGTTTTCCAACTGTATTCAGATGTGTACACACACAAACAGACAAATGCACACAAATATCTAAGAGTTCAGAATGCTTGGGTCAATGACTGCAGTTCCTTGAAATGTGATCAAGACTCCGAGTACAGGTATCAGGCCAAGAGAAATAACTCTTATCCGTAAAAAGTTCTATAATAAATCAGAAAACCTTCTCTTCCACATGTCACCTGACATGTTTAATTTGTCTGCTTTGGCAGAATTGTGGCAAGCAGGTCTGACTGGTGGCACAATTAGAATGGGCCTTTGTGACCAAGGTAAGATATCAGGCATGGACGAGCACAGAAAAGGGGTGCACACCATAGGCCTCCTGTAAATGCTTGTGGGCTAGCTCCGTGTAATGGAAGACAGGATCAAAGATTTTAGACTTCACAGGTTCACAACACATTGAGCCAATGGACAGACACGTAACCTGTCCTATCATCCATGAAATTTAACTTCTTCCTTTCCTGGTTTGCTTCTCCCTGGAATTTGGCCTTTGTCATAAACTCTAAGGAATAGTACAGCCGTATTCATTTGTGCTTCAGCATTTGACTTACAGAACACAAGATTTACACCACAGATGAGGAAATGTACTCTTTCTAATGTCTGCACCTTCTGAACTAGTGAAAGCCAGTGAATTTATTAGTGTCAGTTGGCTAACCTTGCAACTGGTCATACAATTCGTTTTAAAAGAAAGAGCTTTTTACCTGAAGAAGAAACACACCTTGATCCTGCCAACAAAATGGTTTTTAAATACCTGAACTTTATTTAGAAAGAAGGATCGCAGTTAAATCTGGGAAGCCCAGTATTCCTTCTCCTACACCAGCTGGTACACTCTAACTACTCAGGTTTCCATGGCATTGAACAAAAGGTCATCTTCGCTTTACTTCAAATCTTTATGTATATTTGTCCAATTAGTCCTACCATGTAAAATAGGAATAAACTGTCCCCAGTTTTACAGAGGAGTAAACAAAAACATGGACAGAGATCAGCTTATTTTTCCAAAATTAACTTGTGGGGGGGCCCAGACTCAAACCCACTCTGGATTTAGAGTGCACGGTTTTGACGCCCCACTAAGCCACCCGTGAATGAGCCCCATTTCATCTGTTATAGACGCTTTTTACAAGATGGTTATTATCATTAGTTACATACACATACCTTGATTCTTTATTTACTTTTGTCTGTTTTAATATAATGTAAGTGTAATACACATAAATACAAGTACATAAGTATTCAGTCCCATGTTTCCCACAAGGTGCATGCAAACCAGCACCCAGAATAAGAAACAGATTATTTGCAACCCAGGAGTCCCCTCCCTGTACCTTCTTCAAGTCATTACACTTCCATTCCCACCCGCAACCACTGTGTGCCTTTCCTTTAGGGTAGGGGACAGTAATAAATTAGATTATGAGTACATGCTTTAGAAGCAGTCTGTCTGGGTTGAAATCCCACTACCCCTCTTATAAACTGTGCATCTCTGGGCAAGTTGCTTAACTTCTCTATGCCTCTTTTTTTCAACTGCAAAATCAGGTTATTAATAGAACCTCATGAGGTCATGGGGAAGATTAAATACTATAAGTACACCTAAAGAGCTTAGGTTAGGTTAAATAGAAAAGCTCAGAGTCAACTCTCAGGAAGTACCAGCAACTGTTATTATGGGACACTTCTCTCCACTCTCAGAGGTTGTCTGAGGAAGGCCAAGAAGATTTAAAGGTAGCAGAGCAAGTAGATGGCAAGGGGAGAGTCAGAGGCGTTCTAATCAAGCATGTGCTATACGTCAATATAGAAAATCAACCCGTATCTGGGTTAGGGAGAGGATGGGAGTTGAACAGGTTGAGGAAGAGTCAACTAGACAGTTTTCCAGTCACAGAATCAAGTTTTCAGAATGAAACTATTATTTGAAACATAATGTATTTTCCCCAGTCCTATTAATGCTCCACAAACGTGCAACTGTACATGCCAAAGATGAATAGGCACAAGTACTCTTCTAGAATATTCGTGAGCTTTCCAATCCTGCCATAACACATAGACTAGAATTAGACGTATATTTTTAACTTCCTGCAATAGAAAAAAAGACTATGTATTTTTCCATCCAATTCACTGATCAATTCCTCCTGCTTATTATATTTTATTAACCAGGCTATTTTGACTACAAATGCAAAAATATCTATTCCACATAGCTTTGTAGGTAGAATAGAATGCAGTCTTTTTTTTTTTTATGTCACATTCCTTTAAATTTTTGCATCATTGCTAATACATTTTTGTCCATTTTATTTAGCATATTTCAAAATTCTCTGAAAGTGTAAATCAAAAATAATATGTAGTTTAAGGTGTAGATTCCAAAAAAACAGATGTCTTAGGAAAATAAAAATATAAAATGGAGAATTTGCCATGCAAATTTCTTTTTAATGTTTTCTAGCTGAAAGGATGCATTTACTACAATTTCTTTTTTATGTCTATGTATTTTATGTAGACATCAACATATTTAACCAAGTTACCAAAGTTAAAAAAGAAGAGAGAAAGAATAAAAACATATTTCAAGTAATATTAAAAATGACAAGCATATTATATCAATTTGAATATTGGAGCTGTCTACAATAAAGAATTAACAGAATTCAGGCCCCCAATAGGTATCAAGCTTATTGAGGTCTGACATATTGATTTGTTAACTTGCAACTGGGCTTAGAAAAATATCAAAATAGATAGGAAAGAGACCCACACTTGGTTCCTTCCCTGCCTCCCTCTCTCTCTCTCTAGTTCTCTTTCTCTCTGTCTCCTTACCCTCCCTCTCTTTTGCCTCTGCAGTTTTTTTTTCACATTTGTTGTGAGGTAAACAGACCAGAGATGACTATTAAACTCTAACACGCTGTGCACTCTCAAGTTCTAATGGATCTTTTTTAACGCGACCGAGATAATGTTACTTACAGAGCTTTTCAACAGCGTGGCCATATGGCCGGCCAGACCCTCTGTCTAAAAGGAACAAAATGCTTCCTTCCTGGGTGGCTGACTGTGGGTTGGAACAGTACATGATGTTCGAGATAAGAAAACGGAAGTTCCAAGCACTGAGCTTGTGTGGTTTAACCAAATGAGGTAAAATAAGAACTAGAAAGACAGTGAGAAGCTGCCTTATTTGCAGCATGTGTCAGAGCCAGTACAGAGATTCGGAGCTGGACATCATCTCTCTCAATCATCTCTGGAAGGCCTCGTCCCAGCTCCCTAGCCTCATGTAGATATAAATATGAGATGAAGCTGCTTTGTTACCTTTTAGGGATATTGCACGTACCAAAGAGATCTTAAGCATTCTTAATGCCCTTGAGCTTGCTGTGAAAGATAAAGCAAACTGAACCTGTAATTTCCAGTTCCATGACTGAAGGTTCTGCCCACACATTTCTAAAGCCAATGATCCCATTTGACCCCTTAGGTCCCTCCAGCCTTTTAGACAACTGGTCCTATCCTACACAGGGTGCTGGTGACCATCTCAGTCATGGCAGTTGTCCTCTAGACTTTGCGATGCACCACATGTTCGGCCTCTGCCACAGAGAAGCTCTGGTCACCACAGACTTATTATGAGCTTTGGGATCCTCATCTGTAAAGCAGGGATAAGAATATTAGTTTCTGCCTCATGGGGGCATTTCTGCTCGGTATCTCCTTATGTGCCCAGTCTGCTGCAGGCCACAGGTGCACAGGGTCACAGACATGCCCGGCCTCAATCTGCTTGGTGACTCCCAGCAAGTTACTTAACTCTCTGGGTCTCTAGTTCTTTCTGAAAAACAGGAAGAATAAGACCTGCCTTGCAGTGGTATAGGAAGAGTCAGTGGCATAAAACTCAACAAATTATTATTATGGATAACTCCTCTTGTTTTGCCTGCCATTTGTAGTCTCTCTTTTATTCTTGGAAATATGACAGAAGACAGTGATACCCTTGGATTTACCCTTGGCTCTCCTCCATGGACATAATTTAAATGCTCCCTCTTGTAGGTCAAAGGACTCCCATCAAGTCTAGTCCCATCTATCTGACTGGAGAGCACGTGGGCCTGATTATCCCCACTAGGAGAAAGTATGGTGAGATACAGACCAACCCTAGTCAGGGTAGTGTTTTCTGCCTTCATTATCTACTCTGTTATTGCTCCCAGAAGTCATTGCTAAGTCAAACAAAATGGGCCTCCTCTTCTCCATCTTTTGACTCTTCTCCTTGACCCATTCCCTATGCTGCCTTCTAGGGCAGTGCCCTCCCATTAGGTGATACTTGCAGTAAAACATTTTTGAGCACAGACACCAATATGTGTTTGTAAATTTATATGTCATATACATATAGTGCTTTCCTAATATGCTTTGTGCATTCTGAACACACACACACACACACACACACACACACACACACACTACACAGAAATTCTTAAAGTATGAAGAGAGTCAGTAGAAAAAGGAATTTGGCTATTTATTTTCTTCATGTATCCCCTCTTGGGTTCCCTCTGCTGCTCCCTAACTTCCCTGTCCCTGTAGGAAGAGTATTCTCTTGTGACACACTGGACAACTTACCTTGTGAGAGGTTTGCACACACCATAACCCAAGAGTGGCTCCAATGACTGGCATAAGCCTCTCTTCTCAGCACGGTAGTATCATCCCAGGTCAGAGTCAGCTTCATGAACATGTGACCTGTGCAGTACCATAGGGCTGAATGCTCAGAAGGGTCCCACACTTGATTCATTTTCAGATGTCACCATCTTGAAAGTCTTAATAGTTTTACCTTTGAACTTGTGCTTTGTAGGCAAAATCCCATGGGATGACAGAGTACGCATATGAGCAGAGAAGCTACATACATGCATCTACTGTTTGTTAACACTCCATTCACATGTGTCATTGGTGATGTCTGGTGAGCACAGCAGATCTGGAGGACTCACCATGTGTGAAATTAGGGAGACCCAAAATAAGTACAAGGTGAGTGTGTTATGGTCGCCATCCGTTTGCAGAATATGGCAGAAAGCATGTGTTTCAAGAAGTGAAATAGTAACAATTTAGTTTTATGCGGTGTTTTCACTGTTTTGCTAAGAATTAAATACCTGTGCGTGTACAAGCTACGAAAACCAAATTGCACAATTTCAGTGATTCTGCACACACAGGCTCTTATATTTATATTTAAAACTGACATTGCACAATATGAATGGAAGCATTTGTGCTAATAACTTAAAACTTTATTTTACTTAATGGCATCAAATAGCAAATAAAAAAACACTGTGATAAGTTGAGAGAGATAAAGTATGGAAAGAAAAAAAAGTTTTCTATGTTGGTAACTTCAATGCACTTTTTTTCATGCTTTTTAAACAAGACACTCCACATTTTTATTTTATACTATAACTAGTTCTGCCCCTGATCCTCTGACCCATCTCCAACATGACTAATATATGAGGAGTGAGATACATTCTCTCACTGGAAGGGAAGAAGACTCCTCATTCTGCCTTAAGAAATGATTTGTCCTTCTAAGACCACAGTTAGCCACATTCATTGATGTCATGCTTTATATTTTATTTATTAATTCAACAAGCATTTGTGTCTTTGATCAACTTCAAATGTAAATAACATCATGCTTAACATTTGCTCAAGGGAATTGGTACCCTGTTTCTGACACAGCAAAAAATTCCCGCTGAAACGTCAAATCTCAGTTCAAAAGAATACTGCTATTGAAGGACCTAGCGACTACCCTTCAGAATTCTTCACCCACGCCCAGAAGCTAATGATTTCCAGAGGTGGCTGCAGCAAAGAATTCATAGGAACATTGGTCACTGTGTCAAGGATCATGTCAAGAAGAGAAGGTCACCAGTTCCAAATATTTCAGAGGTGAAAAGGTCACTCTTATAAATACCGTGTCCTGCACATTCAACACACCACAGTACGTGCTTTGTCACAATTAGGTGGACCACAAGCTGTCATCAAGGCAGACACCATCCAAATGAAATTCTTCATCCTCCTCTAGCCGGGTGTCACTCTTAAAGCTTGACTGACACTTTATTCCAGGTGTGGACTTGGGTGAGGTTTTTGTCTCTGGAATGGACTAAGTCAGGGATTCACAAAGTATAGTCTAGGGACCCTTCTTATGGGTTCATGTAGCTAAAACTATTTTCACAATAAACTGAAATGTTTGTCCTTTTCACACTCCTCTCGTGAATTTAGTGTAGTTTTCTAAAAACTACATGACATAAAGATTTCATTGTTCTGCTGGCTAACAGAGTGGGTGTTCTTGTAGTGTGAAAATGTCTCAATTTTAATGTCCAATGTGGCTAATATTTATAGGTATAGCCCAGATAAGCATAAGCTTTCTTGGGTTATCAATAATTTTAAGAATATAAAGTGATCCTAAGATCAGAAAGTTTGAGAAGTGCTACACTAAGTGCTACACTAAGTGAAGTAGGTATCCATTACATTTCCATTTCTTCAAGGACAGGACTAACCTCTCCTTTCCAGGGAATTACTCCCAGTCCCAGCAATTACTAGTTTGATCCTTAAAACTCACTAAGGAAATTGTTGTGTCAGTGACTAATGGGTAGAAATCTATAATTCAGCCTTGGTCACTCTGGTAAGCAGAAAACTAAAGGTGTACAAAGGGTCACTTTGCAAAGTGACCCTTCATATGACACAGGCCACAAACTACCTTGAGTGTAATCAACAGAATTATAAACATCTTTGTATAAAGAAGGATCCAGCATATATTAATCTTAAAGCACATTTAAAAAATATTTCCTGGCTTCCTCAAACCGAGAGAGAGAGAGAGAGAGAGAGAGAGATCAGTTAAATAAATTGCATCAGACAGAGCATATCCTTGGAAAAGGAACTCTATTACCTCCTAAAGAATGTCTTCAACACACACACAAAACCCTTCACGAACACATATGGCATTTAATGCATACCTGTTAGAGAACAACCAATGCTTTTACCTTTTCATGAACTGTGAGTCATCCCCCTACCCTGGAGAGGGTTTTCTGAGCTTCATAAATATTGATCATACTCCCTGAATTCTAACAGGCAGTTTCCTCAAATATGAATAATGCTTCTCAACCTCATCCTTTATTTTCTATATTTAGTCACACTGTACTTGCTGACTACCATATAGATAAATACCGATAATTGACACTTAGCCCACTTCAGAGTCTAAGATATTTATTCATTCGAAAACATTCCTGAACCATGGATCAGGAATTTTATTGGACCTTGAGACTACAATGACAAACTAAGCCAAATTTGCCCTTAAAATTACTCATTCTAAAGATGCTGAATAGAATCTGTCCCAAAATTTATTTCAGTCATCTTACAAGTAGTATATGTGAGGAAGATATTAGAACTTAAAATTTAGCTTAAAATGTTTTGTGTGTATGTTTTAGAATGTAAATAATATATTCATTTAGTAGCACATGCATAAATTATAAATAAATAAAACTATACATCAATTGAGAGCGAGTACCCTCAAATTTTTGCTGAAGGGCATGCAATTAACCTGTTTTAATTGGTCAATTAAAGACACCAATTGAATATACTCTTCTAGGCCTTATTTTAAAAAGAAAAAAGAAGTCAGTTATTCTCATGAGCATTTCCTTGTTTGCTCAGCAGCTGCCTAGAAGTTCAATGGAAAATTAGAATATATATATGTCAGAGAATTTAGAGATGATTGACGGAGACCTTTTATTTTACAAAAGAAATCAAGGCCTAGAGCACTAAGTGATTGCCTAAGTGATTTCCCAGTTTGGTGAAGGAGTCAGCTGTGCTTTTGAAGGTGTGATTGTAAGTAAGCATCACAGTGGGTGGAGCCTTGTGAAAATGTTGGGCTGAGGATACAGATGTTTTGGGTCAGAATCCTTCGGCGTTTCAACAAGCTCTCCAGGTGATTCTCAAACATTCCACGATTGGAGAACCACGGGAGTTGCAAGATGAAAACTTGGCCCAGCTTTCCATACTAGTGCTCTCCTTCTTGCACATTGTCTCAGCTTTTAGAACAGGAACTATGAAGTTCAGTACCACAGCAAGCCCTTAGGGCTTTCCAGATGTGCAGGGCAGTTTGACTCAATACAAATGGCTGTAGAGTGCTGATTTGGCTAATTCTGGGACCGCTTTCTAGAGGCTTGTTTTTTATCTCTTCCTTTGATGTCAGGCTGTTTGCCATCATTTCTTACTGCCTTCAGTGTGATCGCTACTAATTTCTCTTACCTCCTTCCTCGGCCCACTCCAATTTTCTGCTTTTAATTCATTGTGGGCTGAGAGACTAATAAATGGGCTTGTTAGGAGTGTGTTAATTAAGAGTCAATCAGACATAGTTAAAGTTCATTGATTTGTGACTGGTGTTTCCGCTGCTTCGAGCCTGTTTTGCTTCCTTCCTCCTTCTCAAGCTGAATTCCAGAAGGCTGAGGTTGAGGGACGTCTGACCTCTGGTTAAGTGGGGCACTAGGATATTTACTTTCTTGTCACATTTCACTGCTGTCAAAGCTCAAAATCTAGTAGGCCCCCAGAGAAGCCAATGTGCTTAATAATTCAGGATACCTGGGTCTGACACGTTCCTCCCCCATTTCTCTAGGCTCAAAGTGATTTACAGGAAGAACAGGAAGAGGAAACTGGAGGAAGGGCCTACTCTCCAGGGTGGACCAGGAAGTAAGAATTGGCTCCTCTGACAAACACACAAATTTCTAGCTCCAGAAGGGTCTAGGTCTGTCTCCCTCTAATAGCTGCTGAGGAGTCTCAGCCAGGACATCCACAAGGATTAATCTGGCTGGGAATGAGGGAGCTCAGGGGTGGGCATGGAGGAGGATGGGAAGGGAGCATCTCTAGCCTAGAAGGCATACTCAATATATTTAACACTAAGGTTCATTCTGTGCAAAAATATTGCTACGTTTAAAAAATACCTTCAACGTACAGTAATATCCTTAGAGCCCAAGCTTTATCTGGCTGTGATGCCATTGTTAAATGACATCAGGACAATCATGAAGATCATAAAATTTTAATCTTCATCTTGTATTAGGAAATAAAAATTAATTGTCCTTACAGTGCCCCAGTCCTTCACCCTTCTTTCATTATGTATAAACGTACAATCCCTTGAATGGAGAAAGCTCTTCTGTCTTTCCAAAGTTATAAAATTACAAAAATAAACACAAACAGGAACCCAAAGTCAATGTTATTTTATTTCATGGGGTTCTATGCTTCTTGTGAGCTAATGTCTTGTTTTTTCCAGGAAACAAAAATGAGATTTTGAGAAGAGGCAAAAAGCAAAAGGTGCTTGTACACAGGGAGGGATCATACTGATCTATTTTCAATGCTTAATTACAAATCTGCTCCAACTAATTTCCTTATTGTGCCCACAGCTGCTATTCTTTTGTCACCAGTTTATTTTTCTTTGAAAATCTGAAAGGCATCAAGGCGTGCCCTGAAAGTCATCAGAAGCAGAACTGAGGTCCCAGATGCCTCGTTACTGGTCTCGTTTGTGGGCCTGTTTGGTTGTTTATATCTTGCATTCAAATCATTTATTTTGTTCAAACCCTCTTTTGCTTTGAAAATGACTTCAGGACACTGGGCTGCTTTTATCATTCAAACGTTTGCCTTTCTGGCTTACAGGAACATCATGGTTTAATCAACATCGCAATTTCCCAATAATCTCTGGGCAGGTCTTGTTTTAGTAAATATCAAAAAGTTTAGAGCTCCAAAGACTCTTTCACAATGACCCAGGGGTGTGAGTGTCTTTGTTGGAAAGCAAAACAAAACAAAACAAAATGTAGCTCATATGAAATCATAGTGATTTTGGAATATCTTCATCTGTAAGTCTCAATGTAATACAGAATGGTTTGAAACTGGCAAAGCCTTTGCTTTCACAGCCAGGAAGTCTGGTTTCTAAAACCAGTCAAGGATTTTGGTGGATGAGGGGTGAGGGTGATGTTATAGATATTAGTAAAAGGCAGTATACTGCAAACAGCATGGCAGAAATCTGACATGCTGGTTCCCAAAAGTCAGAGAGACCTAGGTTCGAATCCTGGCTTGGGTAAGTTACTTTAACCTCTCAAGGCTCAATGATCCCAGATGGAGAAGAGAAATGAGTAGCAGCTGATTTCCAGAGTTGTGATGAGAATTACATTAGCGAATGCTTGGAAAGCACTAGCCAAGAAGGCCAGGCATACAGTCAACTCTATAAATGAGAGCTATTATTATTACTAGTATTTGTTTCTTGGAAGAAGAACATGAGCTAGTTATTAGGCTGAATATTTTTGTTTCTTTTTTGGTTAATATCAGTATTGCAGGAAACAATGGACGTTAACCCTAAGTGAAAATTCTTAATATAAGAGGTGGGATGACGATATGATTTATGGTCCAAACCAAGACACTTTAAAAGTGAATGTGCACTAATCATAATTATGCTAGGATAATAGGTACAAATCAGGTCTGGAATACACATAAAGATGACAGGAAGGTTCATTTCACAGGCAAATAATAACATATTCATTTCTTGCCATAAAAATCTCTAACCAAGAGATTGTTATAACTGGAGATAACATTAGATATTTTCTAGTTCCATGCTCCAGTTTTAAAGGTGAGGAAAAGGAAGTCCAGAGCAGTGAAGTAGCTACCCAAGGTCACGCAGCTAATAACTGAAAACCAGTGCCTGGAATGACAGTCTTTTAATTTTCACTTCAGTGACTGTTCCACAACTGGCTCTGTTTTCAAATGTCTTTAGCAAGACCAGGGACTGTTCTGTTTCTTCTGGAAGGATCCCAACCACTCTCCTTTCCTTTTCCCTCAGCTTTACACCAGCACAAATGACTGCCTATATAGGACAATCTTCCTCACACAAGGCTTGCCATTTATCTAACCTAAATCCCTCATGCTGTTGTTAAAAGTCATTTTCCCTTTCTATTTAACCAGTGGTGGGTTGAGAGAGAAAAAGAGCGATTGTTCCCTCCCTTCTTCAAAGGCAGTTATTTCAAGTTACCCCAGACTATATTTTTTTCTATTTCCCCTCAGGATTGGTGAGTTACATTAATTCTTAACCAGAATGCCCTCTCAAATGATTCTTCCAAAACATAGCACCAGGATACTTCTGTATGTGAGCTGCCTGGAAATTGCACATATAAATATACATCTTTAATCCCTGTTAATCACAATATGTATTGTCATGAATAGATCTCAGAAGTTCTTATTTCAAGTGATTTTGTTGCATTATTTAAACGAGGCAAATATTCCCGTAGATAGGATTTAACTTAAAAGAGACAAGAGAGTCAGATGATCAGAAATCATTGTGTCAGGCCTTCCTAAGGTATAGCACCAGCCTCTCTTTAATGAAGATCACATTTTATAACAATGCTCCCATGCAAATGCAAATGTATGTAGATTGTTTATTTAGGCTCTCACTTTTGTACATCAATCTTGGTGCCTCCATCCTCCCCTCCTTTTTGTTTTGAAAGAGATAATGTAGTTATTCAGTCATCTCTCTCCAGGTTTTATGGTCTGGCATACACATAAAGATGACAGTAAGGTGCATTTCACAGACAGCAACATTCCTCAGCTCCCCAAGCCGTTTTTTGTTGTAGTAGATACACCAAAGCTAATGCTATGGATGGATTCACACTTTCCTCCTGGATGTGTGGTTCAGTGATGAACGGGGCACCAGCCAGGCAGTCATGGGACTCCCAGAACCTACTGAGGATCTGCTGGGTGGACTAGTCACTGACAGCCTTAAAAGTGACCTAACATGTGCCTCTCCATGGTGTGTTTGTTATGCATGTAGATTTATCTCTGAGGGTTAATGTAGGTGGGGATCCTTTCACATCTCTGATTCAAAGCCCAGTTTTGGAAGAAGGAACTAAGAAATGCAGGTGGCAAACTGTGTATTTACTCAGAGCCTAGTTAGCAATGAATAAGAACGGGAAACCCCTTCGGGTCCCCTCGCACTGTGAGGCTTCTCTGTCCTCTCAATAAATCCTGCTTTCTAAAAGAAATGAATGAGAATGAAAAACCATGCATGCTGAGAAGATACCAGCTTAATGATACCATTTAGGTAAGACAGATTTGAATTCAAGCCCTGACTCTACTACCATGTGACCCTGGGCAAGTTACTGACCTGCTCTCTGCCTCAGTTTCCTCATCTGTCAATTAGGAATGAGATCTATAAGATCTCTATCAATAAGAGTATCTATCTGCTCCATAGGATTGCTATGAAGAGTTAATGCGATGAGATATGTGCCAATTAGCACGATGATCAGCCTGTTAGAAGAAAAAAAGCAACTTCAGCAACAATTTTATTTTTATACAGTAATGAAGGAAATGTACTGATATATGTCCATATGAAAATGTACCATATATATTATTTATTTATTTATTTATTTATTTTTTGAGTTGGAGTCTCACTCTGTTGCCCAGACTGGAGTGCAGTGGCTGCTCCTGGCCACCGCAGCCTCGACCTGCTGGGCTCCGGCAATCCTTCCGCCTCAGCCTTTCAAGTAGCTGGAACTACAGGCGCACGCTACCACGCCCAGCTAATTTTTTGATTTATTATAGAGATGAGGTCTCGCCTGCCCAGGCGGGTCTCGAACCCACGAGCTCAGGCAATCCACTTACCTCAGCCTCCCAAAGGCGCGGGATTACAGGCTGAGCTACCGAGCCCGGCTTTATATTCTTTAAATAGAACAGAAGGATCAGGCAGTAGGGAAGTTCAGGCTGTGGTTAAAACCAGCAGATAGTAGGAGACAAGCACTGAATAGCAGAACTGAATAGCAGGCACAATATGCAACAGGTACAAATGATGCTGTAGACATGTGACTCCACATGGCTAAACCAGAGCAAGGGCAGTGAGAGAAGAACATACTCAAAAATGCAAAGACCAGGATTATGTGAGCCCATCCTACAAGCAAGGCTGACCTCTAGCTTGATGTAGTGGCCCTATCCCTACAGCAGGATCTGTAGCACATCTTGGGAAGGGTTGCCTGAGGGCTCACCAGGGACCTCAGCCTCCAGGACCTAGAAGGAGAGGGGACTTCTCCCAGGACCACCAGGTATCTCTCCATGGAGACATCAGTAAGCAGGATGTCTCTGCCTGTGTATCAAACATTCATGTGGTCCCCTATACCTTCAGCCACAGAGAAACTACAACCTGTGTGTTTATGAAAACTTCAGGGTCCCAGTGCATCTGGTTTTCAGCCACGGAGCTGGAAAGCAGAGCCACTCTGCCATGTTCCCTGTCGGTCTGCACTCCATCCAACAGCTAGGAGGGTCAGGACAGGCTCAAGTTTCATGACTAGGCACTGAGGCCCTCCAGGTAAATTCCAACGGGTCCATTTCATGTGAAATCTTCCAGCTTGACCAAGAGTCACTGACCTCAAGAGCAGTCGTTTAACCTTCATTACTTGGTTTATATTGGTAATATTTACATTGGGAATTTGATTAAAGCTGACCTTTGGTGAAAACGGAATCCAATACATATTAGAAAACCCTCCGCCTTCCCCAGCTGGTGTCAAGAGTCATCTGTTTCACGTCTCCCCTAATTGGCCGACTGGCCTCCCCTTTGCCTGTGTCTACCCCCCTCACTATGCTTTCCATTTGGTTTTGTGCCTTAGTCCCCTACTAAGTTAACTAGGTTAGGAGCTGCTGCCTGGTTGAGGTGAGAACAGAATTAGTCTGTTGCAAATAAATCCTGCTCAACACAAGGTGCAGAAAAGACACTGACTATCCCCTGGCCTTCCAGGTCTAAGGATCTTCCCCAGTGTGCAGTGATTCAGACATTTCAACTCCCACCTTCACAAGGACAAGTGCCCCCACCACCCCAGGGAAGGAAAGCAGTAGCCATTGGCTCAGGATAAAATTCCTCTTCCTACATAAAAATGTTATCTGTATTGCTTTTCAGAACAATATATCTGTAAAATTGAAGGGGATACTTGATAAAATATTGGTTTGCTGACATGTCCAGAAATTGATCCTTCTCTTCACTAACTCAGTTCAGCAAGCATCTGTCAATCACCTCATTAAAATGTTGGACAGTCTGGAGGCTGATCCCTGCAAGAAACTTTAAATCTGAGGGGTGTGTGTGTGTGTGTGTGGTGTGTGTGTGTGTGTGTGTGTGTGTGTTAGGGTTAGGGTTAGGGTTAGCCTCGGTCCAGAAGGTAAGTTTCCACTTGACAATATTCTGTGACTCCAGCAATATAGAACAACAATGTAAGGAATGTCATATGGCAGAATGTGATGAAGTTGCAATGCATAGTTGATTCAGAAGAGGGGGATACCAGAAGGTGCTGACAGATGGAGAGAAGGGAGACACTGGGAAGGGGTGACATTACAGAGCATGAACAGTCTGGGAACGCTATAGCTTTGGGCTTAAGGCTCCCACTGTACGGCCGGGCTCGGTGGCTCAGCCTGTAATCCCAGAGCTTTGGGAGGCTGAGGTGAGTGGATTGCCTGAGCCCGCGGGTTCGAGAACTGCCTGGGCAATTTGGCGAGACCTCATCTCTACAACAAATCAAAAATTAGCCGGGCACGGTAGCACGCGCCTATAGCTCCAGTTACTAGGAAGGCTGAGGTAGAAGGACTGCCGGAGCCTAGCAGGTCAAGGCTGCAGTGGCCAGGAGCGGCCACTGCACTCCAGTCTGGGTGACAGAGTGAGACTCCAACTCAAAAAAAAAAGGTTCCCTCTGTAATTGTGTAGTGTGAGGCACAAAAAAATGTAATATTCCCCGTGGGATGGTTTTCCTTTTGCAGAGATCAGGAGTAAACCTCTCAGTTATGGGGTGTTTTTCCTACATCTCATGCAGTTTCACATCATCCTTATCACAACCCTGTGAAACTGGAATTCTTATTCCCATTTTCCAAATGAAATTGGAGCTAAGAGGGTTAATTTCCTCTGATCACACAGAGGATAAAACCAGGATGCGAACCTAGCCCTGCCCATTCTAAAGCCCATCATTTCCTACCTGAGTCAGGTGCAAACCGGCCTCAGTGTTCCCCAAGAAGTTAGCCCCAAGTTACACCAGTTTGCCGCATTAAAAGAGACAGATGAGGGGGTTGTTAGCTCTCAGTGTCACACACCCTGAGCAGCTCCCACTGAAAAAAACAAAAGGTGCAAGAGCATCCAATCTCTCCTCCTGCCAAATGAAAGGGCAAAAGCTTCCCCAAAGGCAGGAACAAACCAAATGTCTGGAAAGAAATAAAAAGGATGTGCATAGCATGAGTTAAAAGACTATGTGGAGAGGAAGAAAAACCACAAACTGAAGACTATTTGGGGAGCTAAAGCCTTGTCTTTGAACCTAGGAGAGTGTTCGATACCTTATAGTATGTAAGGAGGCAGGGAGGTTTCTCTGTGTTTCTTTTCTCTGGTCCACTGGGCAACAGCAACCATTTGCAGTTCGGGCTGATAAGGCTAAGGTCTAAGGAAGAGGTAATGCAAAGAAATGATGAATGTTTGAGGTGATGGATATACTCATTGCCCTGATTTGATCATTACACAATGTTTACATGTATCAAAGCATCACACTGTACCCCACGAATATGTAAAAATTTTGTCAATTATAAATAAAATAAAATGAACAGAAGACGTGGTGACATCTCTGGAAGTCAGCCTGACCACACGGTTCCCCAAAAACTCCCTCTTCCAGGCAGGACACCCCAAGCAGTGCTCACACAGCCCAGCTTGCTGTCCCTTTGGAAGCTGAGAGCCCAGAAGCCTGAATGCTGAAATCAAGATGGTGCTAATTATCCTCACTGCCCTGTGTCTTGGGGGTGGGTGTCAGGCTCTGGAAGCCACCCCTACCCACAACAGAAGAGACTATCAAATTTGGGGGAATAGTGTGATAAATTAATTTTTTTTAAAGATAATGTTCTTTTTTCTCTTCCTAGCCAAAGAATCTCTTACCCCTTATCTAAACAATCAGAGGATTTGGTTTTCTCAACTCTCAACCTTCCCTGTCAGTGAAGGTTATTATTGGCTTGGTTAAACAAAGTACTTGTTTATAATAGATATAATAGATGACGGAGTCATTTTGAAATTACACAGTTGGTGTAATAAAACCAGTTAAAACCTTATTTAAAAAATGTCACAGTTGGTCAAATGTATTAATGGCATATGGTTTAGTTTTCTCTTTTTTCCCCCTAGAACAATACGTGCATTCTCATTTCACAGAGTGAGTAGAGGATTAATGGAGCAAGATAAACTTTCTGCTGGCTTTTCTTCTAGACAATCTCCACTTTCATTAACTGACTCAAGTTTTATTTATCCCTTTCTGTGTCTCATCTTCCCCATCTTGTTGTTCTCCTCCCCAAAGCACCCAATTACAGAGTTTCTAAAATTCTGGGTAATGTAAGAGATAAATATTAAATCATATAGAGTATGTTTTAGAAAGAAAACGTTAATGCAGAAATCACACACTACATAAACAAAATGCCCACAACTGGCAGGCGTAATTATTTTTTTTCTCATTGATATTACCAACTGTAATAATAAAGTCAAAAATGTGCCCCAAAACATAATATCTCAGCTGCTTGCAGTCATCACAGCAGCAAAGAACATAATTGCGTTATTTGTCTCCTCTGAAATCTCTCACTCATAGCTGTACCTTTCCCAAGAATTCCTGTTCGAGAATTATTTGACTAGTTCCAAAGGTAATGCATTGACTGAAGCTTTGAAGTCGGGACTTGCCAACCTAGCTATACCTGGTCAAGTGGGTCATCTCAGAACTGTGCCTAGAGCTCAGAGATGCCATCTCTAATCTACAAGCCTGCCATGAATTTGTTTTTTGTCATAAATGAAGCATGGGGCTGTGCTTTAATTTTCCTCACTGCCCTCTGTCAAGTAATAACCATAAATATTGTCCTGAATCATTAAGTCACAACCTGAAATGTGATCCTGCCCAGCTCCCAATCAGACGGCCATCTGGAAGATGAAAGAAGTCTATTTGGGTTTCGGAATGATCCAGACTCTAATTTGTAGTAACAGTCTTAACAGGCTGTTTCAGAGACATTAACCAGCAACTTGTCTCAGGTTCTCAAGGAAGGCACATTGTCCACAGTTGGAGGCATTCGCTTCAAGCAGAACTGTGAACTGTAACTGTTGGAAAACTACCAGACTCGCTGGCTTTCAATCAAATGCCACAATCTTCCTTGGGCACTGGAATTCTACCCAAGGGCAAGAATATACACATAGAGCAAACGCATACATAATATATCTCCAAATATCTTCTATGTCATAAGGAAAGCAAACATTTCAAGAGAGGAAAACAAATTGCAGCTTCTACAAGTAAATAACAATGCAACATGATAGATATATAATTTTTCTTATCACCCTGAGGTTACTTTTGCAGAGAAAATAAATCATACTCTTATTTTGCTATAGAAATAATTTTGTAAACACAAAAAGAAAGTCATTATCTAAAGTTTGAAAGCATATGCTTAAATCTGAGTATACTGCTGATTAAAAGAACTATTGATCAAGAAATTGCTTTACATGTTGAACTTCCTAATCATTAGAGAAGCAAACAGTATCAATAGGAGATGCCCTTCCATTTCCACTTGAGTTTGGATTGGAAAAACAAGTAGGGAAATTGACAGTGAAAAACATGCTTCTTTTCCAAGTTATACATGGCACTAAGGCAGTGCCATTCTCTAAGGCAGTGAGCTTCATTTAATTTTTGAGCATTGAAAGTACACTTAGAAATAAAATTAAGTTATTTTCTCATAAATAAATGATATTTTAGGCAGCAAGTATGTCAATGGTGACTCTGAGCAGAACTAAACCAATACCAACAGATACAAGAGAGTTTCTTCTCAGTCTTCAGGAAGAAAATTTTATGCAGACTTTCAGAAACCCTCTTTTTTTTTTTTTGCCTCAAAATGTGGTTCAGTACCTTTCACTTTCAGTAATTAAAAAAATATATTAACTATTCATTAAAGTTAATGGCATGGAAAAGAGAGATAAAAGATATTTAATTGTATTTTATAGCCTCATTTGAGCAAACCAATCGTTTTTTTAAAAAAGTCCATTATATGAGCTAATCACGGAAATCTGAACATAGGCTGAGATAATATTAAGGAATCATTATTAACCTTGTTAGATATGATAGCATCATAATAATTTTAAGTCCTTATCTTTTAGAGATACATACTTAACTATTTATGAGTGAAATGACATGGGGCCTGGGATTTGCTTTAAAATGATAGACGTTAGATGTAGGTAGATGAAATAAGTAGGTAAAATAAGAAATAGTCGGTAGATGAAACAAGATTGGCAAACTATTAACAATTATTGAAGAGGGGTGGTACATACATATGGTTCATCATCCCTTTTATCTTTCTCCTTTTACCTATGCCTGAAATTTTCTATAGAAAAAGATTTTTAAGTATATTCATTAAGAGCCTGAGCAGTGGTTCTCAACCCTATTTCCCCTGGCTTCACTTGGTAAGGTCTGTAGACATTTTTGGTTGTCACAATTGTGGGGCTAGGGTGGTACTGGCATCTAGTGGGTAGAGGCCAGGGGTGCTGCCAAACAACCATAATGTACAGGACAGCCCTCACGACAAGAATTATTCTGTCCCAAATGTCAGTAGCATGAAGATTGAGAAACTCTGGCCTGGGCAATGTTCAGTTAGGATAGAGTTGATAAATAGATAAAAATACAGTCATTATCTTCATGAAATTTACAGTCTTTTGACAAGAGGAGGACAAGAAGACAAATAACGATTCTACCAGGCACTCTGTGCCTGTCTTCTGTCACTTCTCTTCCTCAGGGACCTCCAGGAAGAACTGGAAGGAGGATGACTCTTTTTAGTCATGCAGTTCAAAGGAGGTGCTTTTTATGATTACTTATTTGTAGCACTCACCTCCAAAAAAAAATTTTAAGATAGAAAAGTAATTTAATGGACTGGATTTTCGATAAAGATTAGAAGGGAGGGAGTCTCAGATAAAGAGAATAGAGACCAGTAAAGGTGTGGCGGCAAAATGAAACATTTAATGGAAATCACGACTGAAATTCATAAGTCTGAAAAGGAAGCATCCCTAGTCTAAGCAGAGGAATTGGCCCTTGTACTTTCTGTGTAGAGAAGTTGTCCTGCTGTCCTCTCCCTCTCAAGCTACCAGGAGCCACGGTTGTAAACGTTTCCCTTCATCTATCTGAGGGTGGACATTGTATGATGAAAGCCAGGGGAGGTACCTGCACACATCACTGAGGCTTCCCTGAGGTAGCCGGATCATTTCCTTCAGGACCTCGTAACACTAAACCAGTTGGAACCAACCTGCCCCTACTCCCTTATCTCCTTCTGGGAAAGCAAGCATAAGAGCCCACTTCTTTTTAGAAGTCATCCAGCCACAGGACAGATGGCTACAGAAGATGTGTGAGTGTTAGTAGAGATAAGTAGAGAGAAGAGATTCACCTCCACGGAGGACCTGTGACATGCCAGGCCCTGTCCTAGGCACCGTTCATGTAGCATCACCTTTAATTCATACAGCAATCCTGAGAAGTAAGTGGTATTGGCCCCATTTTACAGACAAAGACACTCCAATATGCTGAGACAGTATGGCATTTCCCAAGTCCTGCAGCTCCTGAGTGATGTCTATGGGATTCAGAACTCTGATTCTAAAGCCACACATCGAGCCTCCCATTTTCTACCCAATCTGTGCACGTCAAAGATGCCAATGGTGACAATGAGCAGAGATGTTTCAGGCTGAGAGCTCCTTCTGACCTTGCCATGGAGATGAGCAGTCTGGTGAAAACCAGTACAGGTACAGACTGAGGCTCAAGCAAGGTGGACCAGGAAGGAAGAAATCAGCACCACTGTTTCTAGTCAGGGTTGCCAGAACAAGGGTGGGCAGCCATCTCCTGTCTGACTAGGGGAAACTGCACATCCCTGGCTAAGAGCTATGTCGTGAGCCTCAGTGGTACACTGGTCTTGGGGCTTTGAGAGGCTTATGGTACTTGAGCCTCTGGCCCATGGGAGTTGTCAAGAGGACCAGGAAAGCTGCCAACTCCATGTCAGAGTTCCCAAGCGAGGCCTGGCTAAGGAGCAGTTTGGGTGGTCTGGAATTGGTGCCTTCCCAAAACAAACAGGAGACGCCAACGTTCCTGGCCAGCTCCCACTGTAGCCCTAACGTCTGGCACCCCAGGCTACTGCCTGGGCTTAAAGAGCTCATTAGTGCACTCAGAAAGGAATCTGTCCGTGTCTAAGCAGAGGGGACAGAGGAGCAGGTGGGTGGGATAACAGCACTTGGAAACCACTCACTCCGAGGGCTCAACTGAGCCAAGTAGGGGCAGGGAGAAGGATCCTGGGACGGAAGGCAGGAGCTCAGGGTCCTGCATTGCCAGCAGTGTACCTTTCAGCCAGTTATGAACACCTTGTAGACTGATTTCAGTGCCTGTGAGCAAGGGTTTAGAGTCAGCCAGACCCAGGTTCAAACCCTAGCTCTGGCACTAGCTAGCTCTATGACCTTGAGTAAGACTACTCTCTGAGCCTTGACTTTCTTACAACAAAATGGAGGAAAAAGTACCTTTTTCAAAGGATTGCCTTGAAGATTGAACAAGTGACTACTCATAGAATAACGGGCCCAGTGTTTCTCACACTGTATGTATTCACACATCATAAGCATTTAATAGAAGGTTCTATTTATTATTGTTGTCCCCATCCTCATAGGTATAATGTCACAGGGCTTGCTCTATCTCAGCACAAGGTTGTTATAATGATCCAATGGATCATCTACACAGGTGAAAGCGTGACTTAGGCAGTAAAGCACTATATAGACAATGGTCAGTCTTCTAAGTAGGAACATGCTGCCTCTGCTCCTTCATCTTCTCCCCTGGGCTCAAGATGATGCCTACTGGAATATCCAGGTGTTGAGTGTAGACAACTGTCTCACAGGGGCAATGATTAGAGTGAAGAATTATATTTTCACATAAGTTACATGTATGGGCAGTTCGCTTTCTGTTCACCACTAGCAGCAGAGAGGAGCCATCTACTCACATAAGGGGTTGGTGTCCAGACCATTGGGCCCTTTTAGGGAGGGTTATAGCTTTGCATTCTTGTATTCCTTCCCCTGCACCCTTCAGTTTACTGTCTTAAACAGAGCATTTCTTGATATTTGTTTTTTACATTTTAACAAATTGGGAATCTGGAGAGCCGTGCACTATATTGTGTGTATAACACTTTCTGGGAGGCTCCAGGGGACACAATGAACCAGCCAATGATATTTGCTATTTACCCAAAACTCTCAAGATATTTTCAGTCTAGAACTCACAGTAGAATCTCTGGAGAGAGGACACCTCATAGATTGTTGACTATTACTTTCTTTCTGCAAGACTAGCTCAGCAGTGTTACAGATGCTGCTTAAGTTTCATTCTAAGACAGTTGAACCCTCACAGGACAGGGCAGGGTATAAAGATCTGGACAGAACTGCCATAATGATTTGGAAAAAAAAGTCCTCTTTTCAGCCTGCTGGAAGTTTGGCTTAGGTTTGGGTCACAGATCAGGTCAATGTTGAAGTGTCCCTCCCAATCATCTCAAGCTGTGAAGGGAATCCACTGGGTCTGCTTTGATATAGCCCTTGCCAGTCTCCTTGTCATCACCCCATCCTGCCTTTTTGGAGACTGCATAGTGAATGTTTTGCTTCTCCTGTTGCTAATTGAGCCCCGTGGTCAGTGGCCTGTCATGGCCAACTGCCTACCACATCTGTCTTTCAGTCCAGTCTTCCAAGTCAGTACCTGGGTGGCCACCCTTCCACGTGCTGGCTTGTTTTGGTGCTCACAGCAGTCTTAGCTGCTCTGCAGGTTCAGAGAATGGTACCCAGCAGGGCTTTCTGGGCTCTTCTTTTCTCTCACATAGAGGTAACAGTGAAGAAAGTATTGCCTCTCTAGTTAGAAAGAGCTGCCTGGTAAAGCTATGAGGGGCAGTCTTGCCTTCATCTGGGCTAAAGACCAAAGGGAAGGAATGAGAACCATGGCCCGTTCTGACAATGGGAGATTCTGCTAACATGATTCAAATCTCTGGGTCTTTTGGAGTCACAGGGACCTGGAGAGTGACAGCAGGGGCCAAAGGGAGGGGATTGGAATGCCATTATGAACTCTAATGCACCTATGCACATTCTATAGTGTGACTATGTTCCAAAGACCCACCCAGTACCTCCCTTCTTGGCTTGCTCAGGGCTGCTAGATGTGGTCCCAAACCCAACAGCACAACAAGTCTCAGTTGCAGCCAGGCACCAAGCAACAAGTACTAAGAGCTGGACTCTAAGGCCAGACTGCCCTTGTTTGAGCCCTGACTCTGTTGTTTATTAGTCATGTGACCTCTGACAAGTTACCTTCTCTATGCTTCCATTCCCTTATTCCCAGAATGGAGGTGAGCATAGGACCTGCCTCACTGGGTTGTTATAAGAATCAAACAAATTAACATCAGGAAAATACTTGTATCAGCACCTGGCATACAGTGAGTGTTAAATATAATATATATCAGGGACCTAATGTCAATTTTTTCATGATATAGGGATGATATGGAGATTGTTACTAGACAGTTTCTTTGAGCTCACTCAATGGTGGAGTTGCAGTTCATCTAGGATATAATGGCAAGAAAACCACTTGACATCCTCAGCACTAGAGCAGAAGAGCTGTGTGCCTTGATTTCTTCAACTGTATAATGGAAATAAAATTGAAACCTCCATATTGAAGTGTTTTGGAATTAAATAATTCAAGTAATGTTCTTAGCAGAATACCAGGACAAATATTTCATATGTGCTTACCTATCCTTATTGCTATTGTTGTAGTAGCTGAGACAGGCCAAGGAAGAGTAAGAGTTGTTCTCAGACACCTCCTCAGGGGCCATAAGCAATGTCTGGAATCATTTTGGGGTATCATAGCTGGGGGGTGTGACTGGTATCTACTGAGAAGAGGCCAGGGATGCTGCTAAACATCCTACAAAGCACAGGATAACCCTCCCCCCTCATAGTAAAGGATTATGCATCCCAGAATGTCACTAGCACCCAGACTTCATGTTGGAGTCTAGCTATGGCCACAGTGCACCATGCCCCAGATTGCTGTGTAATCACCCCTAGGGCAGCAAGACCCTATAGCAAGCTTTCCACTGGTTGTACAGAGAAAAGAAAGCAGGAACTCCAGATTTTCTGGATTTGAAAGGAGACATTTCTCAAGGACTAACTTTAGGTCTTACAAGAGCCAGAATCAGGGAACCCATGAAAGCTGCATCGACCTCACATGTGCCTCTGAAACAGCTGCTTTGCTGAATTGTTCCCAATGATGTTTGCAGGCCTATGAGATGTGGGTTCTGGCTCAAGCCTCTGCAGGTCAAAGCCTCTTCCTGCTGTTGTCTCCACTGCTGTGTATGGCTGCATCCTCTCCGGGCAGTTACCCAAGCCAGAAACCTGAAAATTATCCTCAATGCCTTCTTCTCCTTTGCCCTCCCCCCAGTCGTGGTGCTGTCAATTCACTGTCCCAGACATTATTCACACCACCCACCTCTCCCCATTTCTACTACCATTGCCTTGGGCTGGGCTTCCGATCTTTCACCCAAGTTACTCCAAGAGGTCCTAACAGTCTTTCTGCCTCCAGTCCCTTCCAACCCCAATCCATCTGCCAGCTTGCTCCAAGAATGTCTTCCCCGAACACAAATCATGTCACTTGCCCCTCAGCAGAATTTATCTGAGCACAGGACATGAAATGCAAAGCCCTTCGTGATCTGGCCTTGGCCTCCTTCTGCACACTCACCCTGCACTCCCCAGACTTCAGCTGTTTGCACTTCCTCAAACATGCCATATTCAAGCAAGCCTCAGAGTCATCCTATGTGCAGTTCCTGAGCCTACGACACAATTCTCAGTCTCTTCTGTGAGCTGACTCCAACTCCCTTGATGACTTAGTTCAAGCATCACATCCTCAGGAAGAATTCTCTGGAACTCTCCCCAGGAAGCTGCATCTAGGACTTCCCTTGCATCTTCCACAGTCCCTTGTGTCCACTTTTCTCACCCTGTCTTAGGTTTTCTTATCTGATTCTTCCACTAGACCATCAGTTCCTTGAAGTCAGGCACTACAATCAATTCTATTTGCCAGCATCTAGTACACTGCCTTGCACACGGTAGGTGATCAATAAATGTTAACGGAATGAATAACTACTGGTGCTATGATCAATATACAGTTTTTGAATTAACTGAATGAATAAATCATCAATGTGGTTGTCACTCACTATACTAAACATCTGCTTCCTTCCTTCTTGGTTGATTGCTCAGGCATCTACTGTATGCCAGTTACTGTACAGGCCTCTAGGAATTTAGAAATGAATACCATGTGTTCCCTTCCTTGTCTAGCTGAGGACACAGACCCAGTAATTGATCCCCTCCTGCATCTCCTCCCTCAGTAAATGACACCTGCCATTCACCCTGTTGCTCAAATTAAAAAAATAGAATTCTTTCTTCACTCATCTCTTTTACTCACTCACCTCACCCAACCCAGCAGCAGCCCCCATTAAGTCTACCTCTAAACTATAATATCCTTCATCCACATTTCCATTTCTACCACTATAGTCCAAGCCAGCATCTCTCTCTTTGACTCATTGGTCTCTCTGCTTCCATTTTTATTGCCCTTGGTAATTCATTATCCCCATAGTAGTCTGAATGATCTTTTGACAATGTAAACAGAGCGTGTCATTTCCATTCTTAAAATCAATTGCTTCCCATCACATTCTTACCAAGCCCACCAGGATCATTGCTCTCCATTCTTCATTTAGTCCCTTAATATAATTTTGCATCCACACACTAACCATGGCTTCTTGGTGAGAAGTGTACTTTTCCACCTCTTGACCTTGAAATTGGCCATGTGATTTCTTTGGCCAACAGAATGTTAACAGACATCACTAAAGCAGAGGCTTGATATGTACTTGTATAGATTGGCACACTCCTTGTGACCCTCTAACCTGCCATGAAATGCCCTGCCCCACTATCTCCTGGTTCAAAGAAAATGTGGAGACAGGGAACAAATGTGAGCCCAAGCCAAAGCCTAGAGCAAAGCCCCACCCACCCGTACACCTGCAAACAGTCAACTTACTGAATACTTGAACTGCACAACCATACAGGGCTCTTTGCATGGAAGGGCCCCATGCTTGGTTTAATGCTGTTACTGTTTTGATATTTAACAATTTTTTTAGATTGGAACATATAGTTTATCTTAAAAAGTAAATTAGAGAGAGAGAGAAGATTCACCTCCCCAAGGTAGGGAAGGGGGCCAAAGCCAGGAAACATGGCGACGGCCAAAGCTCGAAGAGCATATGGCCACACTAGAGTCTAGTAAGTCAATGGCCAATATTTCAAAATTTTTTTAAACAAAGGACCCTACATTTTCATTTTTTACTGGACTCTCAAATTATGTAACAGGTATAACAAAAAAATAAGTTCTTGTTATTTATAAGCAACTGAATTTTGGGTGTGTGCTTTTTTTTCTTTCTTTCTTCATAGTATCTAGCAACTTCTGAAGTCACTTGTCAGCTTACTTGTTGACCACTGCCTTTTTCTAATAGAACATAAACTCTTTAACAACAAAGACTTGTCTATTTTGTATGTTTTTGTAGATCCAGGGCTTAATGAATTATGGGCTTTCAACAAATACATGTCAAATGAACAACTTCTATAACTTCTAAAATCAGACAAAAAGTTGTGTGAGTTTAATGGACAAAAGTATTGTTTCTGCCCAAGGAAGGAAGGTTTATAGACAGGGCAGTCTTTAAACTTGTTCATCTCTTCACTCATCATTTCCTCTCTTTTATCTATTCACCCAGCACCTGAGTAAAATTAGGAACCTCTGCAAAATCAGGTTTCTCTTCATTAGTTTTCTAGAAATCTGGACGGAAGAGAGGACAAGAAAGGTCCTTTTTCTTGGGCCACTCCAAGAATAAGTTTACTGCTCAATAGAGTGGTAGGTAGGCAGATGCATTCTTTCTGCTTATTTTAATAACATAATGCCCAGAGTTTCATCTGGGCACAGATCACTCAGCTTGAGCCACCCCTTGCAGTTAGTTGTGCCCTGTGACTCATTCCAGCCAACAGTATAGTAGAAGAAATAAATTAAACACAATAACATTTAGTTCACAAAGTTGCTATAACAATGCATTGACCTCCAAATGTTTTTTCCCAGTCTGTGGGCTGTCTCCCTGTTCTCTTGATGATTTCTTTGGCTTTGCAGAAGCTTGTCAGTTTGGTAAGGTCCCACTTGTCTCTCTTATCTCTTATGGCATGGGCACTTGGGGTTTTCATCAGGAATTGGTTGCCAGTTCCAATTTCCATAAGAATGTCTCCTGTATTTTCTAAGGTTCTTATAGTTTGTGGTTTTACGTTTAGGTCTCTGATCCCTTTAGAGTTGATTTTTGTGTATGGGGATAGGTAAGGGTCCTGTTTCAATCTTCTACATGTGGTCAGCCAGTTTTCCCAGTACCATTTACTGAATAGGTTCTCCTCTCTCCAGTGGTTGGTGGTGGAGGCTTTGTCGAAGAAGAGTTGGTTGAAAAATTGAGATTTTGCTTCTGGAATCTCAGTTCTATTCCATTGGTCTACATGCCTGTTCTTGTACCAGTACAAGGCTGTTTTGATTATTGTAGCTTTATAATAAAGTTTAAAGTCTGGGAGTGTGATACCTCTTGCTTTTGTTGTTGTTGTTGTTGTTGTTTTGTTTTTGTTTTTGCTGAGAATTGTTTTGGCTATTAATACTGAGTAATCTTTCACAGAAACAAAGAACTGAGTATCACATGTTCTCACTCATAAGTGGACCTTGAACAACTATTGCAATACTATAAGAAAAGGATTGACAGAAGCAGGAAACTGGGGGTCCATGGGGAGGTGGGATTGGCAGTAGTGGGAAACTGCCTGGGAAAGGGGGGGGCACACCTCATCAACAAGGGTACCTGTACAATGAATATTTGTATATCTAACCCTGAATTGAATCCCACATTTTTAAAAGAAAAATTTTAAGGTAGGGAAAAAAAAGAATGCATTGAGCTAACATTGCGCACAAGGGATTTAGTATCTGATTAGTAGCAAGTACTCAGTAAATGCCAGGTATGGTCATCATTACTATTTGAATGTCCAATTTTGTGCTTGTTGTAAACGATTGAATTATGACTCTTCCACTATTCTCAAAGCCATATGATATCCTCAGTCTCTCATTATTGATTCTGAGACCATTTGTTTATTGTTCTTTAGTGAAGTTGATTACCTTTGAGAAGACATTGTAATGGAACAAGTTACTAACCAAATATCTTTCCTACTGTATTCCAGTCCCTGTGGGTAAAGGTATCCCTGGAGCTTCAGGAAAATCCATCCCAGCTCAGACCTTATGTTAATAGTTTATGCTCACCAGGAGGCTTGACTCAGCACAGGTATTTCCAAGGACAGTCAGAGGCTCAGGAGAAGTGCCCAGAAACATGCACTGTTTTTGAGTAATAACTAGTTCCCTATTTGCAACATTTAAAAAACACTGTGCCACAGTCTATAAAACTGAGCCCAGTTATATGAGAAAGAGATAGAACAAAATAACTTATTTGCTCTGGAAAGCAACAGATTCTGAGGTAGTGTTGTACCTCCAAGACCCTCTCCTGTATCTTTCTGGTAAGGCCAAATGATGCAGACTTAGTAGTTTTGAGCACATGATCATTAATATAGGCAACCTGGATTTGAGTTTCAGTTCACTCCGTCTAGCCAGGTTATCTTGGGCATGTCATACTCTCACCAAGAGTTTAAACGTGGCCCACTTCATTTTAAAATCTGAGATTTATTTAAGGGATAACTGAAATGATAAATACAAAGTACTTGTAGAAGTATCAGGAACACAGTGGGTTTGCCATGGTTATTACTGTTGCATTGTCTAAAACAAACCAAACTGGGCCCAAGTCAGCTCTGTCACATGACTTTCATTAGACCTTTCCGATGACAGAAAAGTTTCTGTAAGTCACCCACAGTCAACAAACCAGAGGGCAAATAATTTTAATTATCCCAGAGAGACATCAATTTCCTATTGTTTTGGCCAATTAAAGAATGCATAATTGCCTCCTGCCCTTATTGTTCAGCATTTTATTTCATCTTATTTTTATTTTTATCTTCTGCTCCCTGAATAGAAGACGTTCAGTCTCTTTTTAGTCCAGTCCTTCCCAGCCAGGACAATCTTTACATGCTATGTATGTTCTCATCCACTTCATTGCATTTTCCAATCTGGAGACTGGTTAATAGCCTTGGGAATCAAGTCCTCTGTTCGTTTCTCACCACAGGTGACTCAGGACAGGCCTCACAGCAGGGGCTTTGACGAATCTCCTGGGCAGAGATGTGGGCCCAACCTATATTTAAGCAGGGAAGGAAATTCCCTTCGAGCTACAGAGGCAATGGCAAAGGTTCATGAGAAAGTACTTTAACTCGGACAGACTCAAGAGACTCTTCAACTCAGAAGGGGAAAGAGCAGAACTCATGAGAAAATGGGATAAGAATTCAGCCCTCGGGCCCCACCGCACTTTCAGATATTAACACCCTTTCCTTCATTTTCTCCCAGATAGCAGTAAAAAGTAGCATGAACTGCAACAGATGAATAAAGCCCAGGCTGAGCAAAAGCAAACTCTCTCATGGCTCCAGTACAAAGCTCAAATCCTGGCTTTGTAAAAATATTCAGAATAATACAATTCAGGAATAAGTCATCTTATTTTCTACTGGTTTCTGTCTTTAAATCAATAACAAGTTTTTCATTTGAAATCTATATACTACTCTCTTGAAAACAGCACTCAGAGTGCTTTAAAAATAAGTTAAGAATATTCCTCAATCACACATAACCCTCCAACCAAAGAAAGTGAGAGGAATTAAGCTTTCACTTGGACAGAATGTGGTTGTAAGTATGTGGGTCTCAGTGGATCTCTCAGGGTTCTTCTAGAGCAATAATGAAGGCATTAAATTACCAGATCAGAGGCCCCAATTCACAAAGAAATAATATCAGTTTATTATTTCTAATCTTATTAAGTTAGAAAATAGTCTTGAGATGTAATGTCATCCTGGAATGGCCAAAGTATTGATTATGTGAGGCTGCACTCATGGATAATTCAAGGAGCCTGATTTCATTTAATTTCAGTAATTTTTAAACCATTCCAACAAATGTTCTATAAAGCAAATAATCCTAAATTATTCCCATAAATAATGTAGATATGTGATCAGGTTTACTTAGTATTTACCAGTTGCACACTTTGTATTATGAGTTAGAAAAAAAGAATTATTTCTAATCCTGTTTTCCCAATCCCCAGTGTTTTTCTCAAGGCAGATAGCTCTTTAATATATATATATGTATCAATTAAAAAGTAACTATGGACGTTATCAAACAAGAACTTGTGACAATTAATTGATGTTGTCATTTTCTTGTAATTGTATTATGTCCAAAGCTATAACCTCAATATTCTATGCTTTGAGATTATGTAACAAAAAGCCTATAGCCAGGTATTACAATGTCAACCTGCTGACTTACAGAACACAGTTAACCCTGCCAGAACCCCGTTCTCCCTGCCTACTAGCACAGCTCTACTTGGGAGAAGGGCCAAAAAGAAGCCTCAGTATTCTCAACCACAAATCACATTCTCAGAAAGTGGTCAACAGCCTAATCCAACATTTCATGAACACCTACTATGTGCCAAGACCCAGGCCAGACTCTGAGGGTTACAAGATTTTCTTCCTTTGAGAAGTTTCCAATTTGACATATGTTTCTAGATAATGAGAGATTCAGAAGGTGATGCCTCTGGTCCCTGAGTCAAGATTGCTAGGGCTAAAAAGGCACCATCTTCACTACCACCATTGCACTAATGGCATTGCTTTCAGTATCCTTCCCTTACCCATAGGCATCTATTTTTTTCATTCTCCAAGCAAATAACAACTCCTGCTATGTCCCAGGTGCTGTTCTAGGCCTTAGGAATATAGCAGTCAGCAAGGTCTACATGAGCCATTGAGGAACGTATAGTCTAGTGGGGAATACAGGCAAGTCAGTGAAAACTGTACCATACAATACACTGGATGAGAGGAAATACTTGATATGACAGAATCATGGGATTCTTTCTGGGGGAGGTAACATGTAAGCTGGGTCTCCAAACATGATAATGCCACATATAAGAGGCAGTGGGAATGGAATAAAACATTCTGGACAGCATGTGCAAAGGCTCAGCAGAGAGAAAGTGTGATGTGACAGAGAATTCCTAAGTGATATGTCATGAGTACGAAGTGCAAAGAGGAGTGGGAGGATCCCCCCCATCCTGCTCCTGAAAGACCTTGCATTAGAGCTATGGAGTTGGCACTGTGGTTGACTCACCTGAGGTCCACCTTAGCTGTGTCCCCTCCACCAGTGGCCCACCTTGACCTGTGTCCCATAGATCAAAGAATCCAGCAGTCTCGCCCCAGTATCTCATTCACAACCCCCCAAGGTTGTTAATTAGACTTTTCCCATCCCAAGATTTTGTGAGCAATAGGCAAGATGCCTTTATGCAATTAATGAGCCTGGAGTTACCGATCTCAACCTGAGACTCACACCCTCCAGAGTGTTTCCTCCCAGGATATTTATTAGCTCAGAAGACATGTGTGGGCAGAGCATGTTATTTAGTGACCTGTAATGCCTGAATAATGATCACAATAAATCAGACCTCATTATTACATGCAGGAGAGTTGGACGGCCCCACTGGCTAGGTAATGAGGTCTAATTTAATGCCCTGGTATTATTCTCCACATGTTTGCCGGGAAGTCAGGGGTGGGGTGGCGGGGTTGGCCTTGCAGATCCAGATGCCCTGGGATGTTCAGCAGTCACACAGGTTAGGCTGGGGGCCCAACCATATGTTAGGAATCCGAGAAAGAGTGTGGTCAGCAGTGCTCAGTCCCTCTCAGTGGGTTACAATGAGGTCTGGTCCTCTCATACCAGCTTTAACCGGAAGAGCTGATAGTCAGAGCTAATTATAACAAAGAACAGCACCATGGGAGCCATTTCTCAGAAGTAAAAGGCAGGTTACAAAGACAGGAAACGCCAGCACAGAGAAATCAGAATCTCCACGAAAAGAAATATAACTGTCAGAGGACTCACTCATGAGTCATGCCTCTCAGACCAGTCTAGGTAGAGTCTGCGCAGAGCGTCAGAGCCAGGGGAGATGGCTCTTGGTGCAGCCTTCTCTAAGCATGACCAGCCCTCACTTATTTCTTGCTGTGAGGAGACTTTCACCACACAATCCATTACTGTGGTTTTTAATTCTTCATGCACAGCCTTTTCTCATTGATCACTTACCATCATTAGTTTGGGCCCATCCCATACAAAAGTCAATGGAGAGATCAATTTTAACCATATGATGTTACAAAGAATTTGCTCTTAAAACATTCGGAGACTGAAACCATTTATCTTTTGCCCACCAACTCGTAAATCTTGTCCTCCTATTGGTTTCTTGTTGGGTAGCAGACATAAGGAAGGAGCCAGCCAGACATCTCTGTGTTGGTGACCTTATCTAGATCTCTACAGAACTATCATCTATGAAACCTCTACCATTGAATGACAGTTACAAATGTAATATCTGTGTGCGATATCAGGTGTCAGGCTGTAAGACTCAACACTCCAGCAGCCATAGTTCTCTTATTGCCTCTTCATCCATTTTCAAACTTTGCATTTCTATCAGTGGAATATGGTAAAACCCAACAAAGCAGACTGCACAATAACATTCTGGGGGCTCATGTAAGACAAATTGACCCCCACATAGAAAGAGATAGTTAGTGCAGATCCTCCTTGTACTCCACATCAGCAAAATAGCAGAGTTCTCTTGCATTTTCCCTGAGCAACAACTTTAGCACTTATTTCTACAGAGTACAGAAAAATGCTTCCTCCACTCCCTTTGGATGTGGAAAGGATTTTTAGAGCTACCTCTCCTGGGAACTCTAGGCTCATAATCAGACAGAAAGAGCCTTTTAATAATCCCAAACTGTGATGTAAAATGATCATCCCAAGTATAGGAAAACAACTCCAGGGAGAAACTCAATTATGTTTTAAAGCACTTTGCAAAATAGAAAAAAAGAAAAAATTGACCCTTTCAAAAATCTTCTGTGTTGTGGGTCATCTAGCTGGAGTTTTAGCTGAGTATAGCAGTAACCCTTCATTGTGTGACAAAACCTCTGCCAAGCAAAATGGGAAGTACCTAAGTGTGTATTGGGCTACCAAGGCAGAGGTTTTCTTGATCAGAAGCCAGAACAGTGAGATGTGGGTGGGTGTGGTGAGACCAGTAGAGTAGAATCTGTCTTGGCATTCAAAGTGATCACAACAGAGTGCAAATGGACTATGGTCAAAATTATCCTTGAAAATCACTTAGGATGGTGCTCATTAATGATGGGTATACTATCTCTCTATCAAGTCAGCCCTGCTAGATTTTCTTTAGCATTGAAATATATGACTGTATCTTCACTTGAGCTTATATTTACCAGCTAGCTGGCATGAAAACTGCATGTCTATAAACACTAAAATGGCACACACCATAACAAGAGGCTGATAAGCCGGGCTCGGTGGCTCAGCCTGTAATCCCGCGCCTTTGGGAGGCTGAGGTGAGTGGATTGACTGAGCCCACGGGTTCGAGACCCACCTGGGCAGTGAGACCTCATCTCTACAATAAATCAAAAAAATCAGCCGGACATGGTAGCGCACGCCTGTAGTTCCGGCTACTTGGAAGTCTGAGGCGGAAGGATCGCCGGAGCCCAGCAGGTCGAGGCTGCGGTGGCCGGGAGCGGCCACTGCACTCCAGTCTGGGCAACAGTGAGACTCCAACTCACAAAAAAAAAAGAGGCTGATGCTGTGACAGGACAGGTAGACTAAAGTCATATGCACAAACAGCATTTTATGTACACTTTGGCACAGTGATTCTCAAACTTGAGCACTCATCAGAACCACTAGAGGCTGGTTAAAGGACGGGTCAAGGGACCCACCCCCAGAGTTTCTGATTCCGTAAGTCTAGGGTGGGCCTGAGATTTGACAGTCCCGGTTACACTATTGCTGCTTCCAGTCTGGCGGCCAACTTTGAGAATTATTGCTTTAGGAGATTGTGTGGGCTGGTAGAAAGAAGCTTTGGGACAACCACTTCCCTGTGTGACCTTGCTGCATAAATGGCATATAGGTAACCACATTTCCATATTCTCCAGTCTCAAAGTAATTAATTGTCTATCTCTGGCCCTAATTTTTTTATTCAAAAAAGGATGTTTTATTTCAAAAAAGGATGACTTACACAAAATTATTTGCTGTATATATTGATAGTCTTATATATTTTATGCAACAAAGGCATTTATAACAATAGAATAGGTCAGGCTCGGGCTCAGCCTGTAATCCCAGCGCATTGGGAGGCCGAGGCAAGTGGATTGCCTGAGCCTGTGGTTTCGAGACCAGTCTGGGCAACTTGGCAAGACTTTGTCTCTACAATAAAAGTCAAAAATTAGCCAGGTGTAGTAGCATGTGCCTGTAGTTCTGGCTACTTGGAAGGCTGACGTAGAAGAATTACTGGAGCCCAGCAGGTCGATGCTGGGGTGGCCGTGAGTGTGTCACTACACTCCAGCCTGGGTGATGGAGTAAGACTCCAACTAAAAAAAAAAAAACAACAACAAAACAATAGAATAAGCAGCGTCTCTACAGAAAATAGAAAGCAAATATTCTGGCCCTAATTTCCACCAATGCTGTTTCATTCTATTATTGGTTTATTTTCCCAGGTTGCAGAAGAATGTATAATGCCCTTCATAATGTCAAAAGAATCCACCAATCTTTCATTTCTTTCTGATATTGATCTTTGGTTTTCCCTGACATCCCACCAATAGTGCCCAGATTTGCCAGAACACTCAACATTTTAATATGTAGGCCAGTACTCTTGTTTCTTTGAGCTAAGTTAGGTATTCTCACATGCACATATTTTGTTGGCCATTATAGGTCAAATCCTACCCCCAGATAAAGAAGCCACAGAAGATTAAATAACACATGCCGCACAGTGCACTCAACTCAAGATAGAGCATTTTCAGGTACACAAACCATTCACTGGATTCTGGTAGGGGTCACAAAATATAGATGAATATAGACATGTGTGTGTCTATAATATTTCAGAGACAAACAGTGCTAAAATACTTCAATCCTTCACAGGTAGGACTTCAAAATCAAATCCACACTAAGAGTATATAGTTGAAATCACATAAAGTAAACTTGTCTGTGATGTACGCCATTGAATGTGTTTGACAGTAAATGAGAAAAATAAAGGTATACAGTTTATAATAAGAAAAAGGAGGGAGGCAGATATCCACCTTACATCTAGTTCCCTGGCTTTAGAAGGTGATTCAGCTAAGGTTCTCTCCCAGGCAATTAAGCGAGCTAATTAAAGGCAACTTACATGGCCGAAAGAGAAAGTAACTGAACAAACTTATTTAACCCATGGCCTCATCAGCACCACAAGAACCTCTTTCCTGGAGTCCAGAACTCTGAACATATGAAGAAATTCAGAGTCAATTTTCATCTTTTGTCTAGAAACATCTAAAAAATGTTGGTGGAGAATAAACTTTTGTGCTTAGATGTCTGAATTTTTAATATATATATGTATGTAAGTGCACGCCTTATACGTCTCTAATGTTATTGACTTTAACCAACTTTAATCAACAGATAGTGTTTATAAATAAAGGATTATTTTTCCAACATTTGAAAGTAGAAATATTCTCCCTTGTGTCTGTCCTTCAGTTTTCCATATCTATAGCTGGGAGTAGCGAGAGGTTCGTGTTAACCCAAAAAGATATTATGACATACTGTGACTATTTTCATAAATACTGTCTCCCAGGAGCACAGTGGCCTCTGGAAAAACATTCTTGCAAACTCAATATTATCTCAGGGTTGCAAAGGGATATCCCTATTAAGGGATCCAATTGTTCAGGAAAGACTTGAGGAACGTTCTGCAATAATAATGTCAGAGAAATTCAAGTATCTACTTTTTTCATACATATGAGGGGAGATCCCCCCAAAACTGGAATTATCTTTTGAAGGGTGGGCCCCTTATAGTACAGGCTTCCCGCTAGGTAAGTGTTCTAGGAACCCGTTGGCTAGCATTGTTGGGAGAGGCTGCGTTCGGCTTCAGCAAATTTTTTTGGAGATTCTTTCAATGCATTTGCCCATTTTATGATGAACAATTTATGAGCGCACCTGCCCACATCATGCTGAGTTTTAAGCAATTTTTTGAAATCAAAAATGGCATGACTTCCATGCCCCACTCTCCCTATTCACCTGATCTCACCCTGAGCAACTTTTTTTTGTTTGTTTCTCTGGATATAAAATGTTTTCAAGGGGAAACATTTGCCAATGTAGAAGAGGTGAAGCAAAAAATGACAGAAACACTAAAAGGCATCAAAATTGATACATTTAAAAACTTTTGAGTGGAAAAAAGCATCTCCATACGTGTATTGCATCAAATGGAAAGTACTTTGAAGGTGACTGGAGTTTAAACATGTAAGAAAAAATACACAATTTATATGCATAAATTCCTATTTTGGGGGGGAACCCCGCCTTGTATTGTCTCCTTCCTCCGAAGTGAGGAAACTACTGAGAACTTTTGTGAAAGCTACTCTTTCTAGTTTTCTAAGAATATTTTAGCCAATATACCACAAAATCCTTATAAACTGTGTGTGTTTCCCCTCCTACTCTGTAATTAAAATATCCAACATTTAAATGCTTTCTATTCTTTCCAGATAAGTATGGGTAAAGGTTGCAATCCTGAGATGGACCTAATTACAGAGTCCATGTTCCTTTCTGTGCCAACTGCAAGCTTTTTAAAGAATTTTACAATCTGGAGCTCTGACATTTCCCAAGTGAACATCCACACGTATTGTTAGTCCCTGGTTGCCTAAAGAGAGGCCAATCTCTGCAAGCTACAAGCATTTCATGTTTGGAGAATACATGGTGAGCCCTGACTGGTCCACACTAGATATTATTCTTCTATTCCAAAAGGTGATCTAGATTGAAGATTGTGGTGATATGTGGTTCTTTTCCCCTTCCCCATCTATAATAAGCACTACTCCCCAGCTCCTACAGGTTGTTCCTAGGTCTTATCTCCTTATCTCCATCTTTCAGAAAAGTCCCAGATGAATGTCTGTAATTTTTTTTGAGACAGTTTTTTTTTTTTTTTTGAGTTGACGTCTCACTCTGTCGCCCAGACTGGAGTGCAGTGGCCGCTCCCGGCCACTGCAGCCTCGACCTGCTGGGCTCTGGCGATCCTTCCGCCTCAGCCTTTCGAGTAACCGGAATTACAGGCATGAGCTACCACGCCCGGCTGATTTTTTGATTTATTGTAGAGATGAGGTCTCGCTGCCCAGGCGGATCTCGAACCCGCGGGCTCAGGCAATCCACTCACCTCAGCCTCCCAAAGGCACGGGATTACAGGCTGAGCCACCGAGCCCGGCTGAGACAGTATGTTTTTTTTTTTTATGTTTAATGTTTTTATGTTTTTTTTTATGTTTTTTGTATGTTTAATAAAAACATACAAAAGCAAAATAAGCAAGCACTAAGAAGTACGGTAGGGCTCCTTCAGGGTGTTTTCTTTGGACAGTGGTGCAGCATCATTAAGGTTAACTTAGATGTTACAAACCATGAATATAGATAGCTAACTACATTTTGTTTCCCTTCATAGCTTTAGGGTATGCCTAGTCATCAATCTATTTAAGAAATTCTTCTCCAGAATACATGAACAAGGTATCCAAAGAAATTTAAATATTTAGAAAAGCACGGTATAATAAAATTAACATTATGAGAGAGGCAGTTCTCTTTTTTTTTGAGTTGGAGTCTCACTCCGTTGCCCAGGCTGGAGTGCAGTGGCACGCTCCCAGCCACCGCAGCTTCGACCTGCTCGGCTCAGGCAATCCTTCCGTCTCAGTCTTCCAAGTAGCCAGAACTACAGGTTTGCGCTACTACACCCAGCTAATTTTTTATGTATTGTAGAGACGAGGTCTCACCATGTTGCCCAGGCTGGTCACAAACCTACAGGCTCAGGCAATCCTCTCGCTTCAGCCTCCCAAGGAGCTGGAATTACAAGCTTGAGCTGTCTGTATTTTTCAAGTGATGTTACCTGCTCTATCAGAAGAGCCAAGAAATCTTAATGCAAGAGGAGTTTATTTCTCACTCGTCACAGCTCAGTGAGACGGTTCCTAATTGGGAAGCTCTCCACCATGGATGAATCAGAGACCCAAATTCTTTCCATCTTGTGGCTCAGCACCTCCCAGAGTTGCCCTAGAAGTCATTTCCACCATCACTAGTTGAAAAGACAATAAGCATGGAGACCCACATGTGGGAGGTCGAATGGGCAAGGCCCGGAAGTAATTCGATCACTGCCATTCATGTTTCCCAGGGTCACGCTCAGTCACACCACCACTTAATTGCAATGGAGGCTGGAAAATGCAGTTGGCTGTATAATCTCAGGAGAAAGAGGAAGTAGGTTTTGGCAATCCCCCAGCAGTCTCTGCCACAAGAGATTTTACATCCTTCTGGGTATTGTCACCGATGAAAGATAGGACTGAAACACAGCTGACTTGCTGTGTGCAGATTTATCCTTCCTCGTTTTCTGACTTTTGGGTAAGGGGAATGCTGGACCTTCTCAAGGGAAGCATCTTCTGGGGGAAGAGAGGAAAGGGAAAAATATGACAAAATGAATCACCAAGAAATCATAGCTCCTTAATTACCGTTGACCCATGTGCATACATTTAAAACAATTAAGCAGATGTGACAGGAAGTTAGGCTCGCACAGGGAGAACCTCAGAGAAGTAATTGGTAAGTAGCCCACAAAATTTTAGCACCTCCTTAGTACACAGCTGGGGCTGGCATTCTTCTACAGACCTGCCATGTTACCCATTTTTTACTCTTTGTTTCCCTTGTCCTCAGCATCAGAAGGAGGTTCATCTAAGCAGCTTGAATTTGCTGAGCTGGACAAAGCAATTTTCTGGTGTCATCTCATCTGTTAGCAACTGTGAGATGTCAGCACCATGCCTGGTGTGGACCCGGGCAGTACATACAGGTCCAGATGCACAGAGAGCACAGACAAGAAAATGTCTGGAGAACTGTGAGAAAGACTCTGAGTAATGCCTCTATGTGATACAAGAAACCCAGAGAGTTAACAGTCTCCAGGGTCCTGGGAGTCATTTGATTTTTATGGTAAACCCTGGGAGAACTTTTTCCCTACCGTTCCTATTTTGAGTGTAACTTTATCTTTGTTTTTATGGACGCTAAAGACAGGAAGCCTTTAACACTGAAAAAGTTCTCAGATTTGACCTAATCATCACTCAGCCAGATTTGCCAATCCAAATCGGATTTTGGAACTCCATGGAGAGAAGGGATCTGGAAATTTGGAAAATGCACAATCACTTCTTCCTCCAGACCATACTGCAAAGGCCAAAGAGATAGAGATGGGTCAGGAGCAGGGCTGTGCACTCCCCTTTATGTGCGACTTTCCTGAGAATGGCCACCATATATGGGTTCACTCCTTATCCCTAGTAGAATAAACTGAAACCCAGAAGGGACCAAGGGCCTGACCAGCTTCCTCTCTCGCAGATCTGAGGACCCACAGTCTTCAGCCTGCCACAGAAATGTTTCAGTCATCTGGACTATTTTGTGTGGTACTTAGGATTAGAATGCCTAGTGTCCAAATCTTTGGAAAAATTCCCTATGACATTATTACACCACCCTAAGCAATTCAACTGCTCAAAATGTATTTGAAGATTTGTCACACTTCTTGCTTTGTTTCCTTCTTTTTCTCCCTGACTTTCCCATCTCATGTTTCTTTAACCGATTATTATCTTCACAGCCAGTGGGCAGGAAAAGGAAATTTTAAAAAACTGTCTCCTTCCTTCAGTGAATGGAAAGGGGCCTCCTCCGGATCTTCCTTGATATTCCCTCCTGAGAGACATTTGATTCCAAGTTGATCATGAAGGTCTTAGTTCATAGTCAACACCAAAGTGTCTATAGAACAGCACGGAAAAGGAAACTTTTGTCATCGATGACAAAGAAGAGGACAATTCAGGAAGTTCAATCAAGTAACTCTAAAACATAGTAGAGGCCTCACAGTCAAAGGCAGACAGGGGTCAACAAGGCAATGAAGAGTAAAGTCAGTTGGGTGGAGACTGGAGGCAAACTGAAGAGCATCTGCCCCATCTGAAGGGGGTGGCACTCCCCCATGCCTGTTCATGGTTGCCAGACCAAGTGGGGACCCAGTATTGTCAGATCTACTGATATTTTTAGAGAAGCGGGGAAAATATTCTTATATGAATTATCCCAATTCTGTGATGATGAAAACTAATTTGTGCTTTTAAAAATATTTTGCTGCCCTAACCAAACAGGGCCTTTGGTTTACAACCTCTGCAAGTCTATCCCTCTACAAATAGAGTCAGCTATTACTGATATGCTTCTCTTGCCCATTTGTACATATCCTGCTCATAAAACTACCATGTGCAGTAGTAAAATAAAATAACATTAAGAACATACCACTAGTCGCTGGGTGTGGTGGCTTATGCCTGTAATTCCAGCACTTTGGAAGGCCAAGGTGGGAGGATTGCTTGCAGCCAGGAGTTCAAGGTTACAGTGTTCCATGATCACACCACTGCTTCCCAGCCTAGGTGACAGAAGGAGACCCTGTCTCTATAAAAAGAAAAGAGCATATCACTATGAATACAGATGAAATTCAATCTACAGTAAAAAGTGAGAATTTTCTTCCTCTCCTTACAAGTGTATGGTCTCTTCTCAGCATTTTAAGTTACTGAGCATTACTAGACAAAATTTTCATTGAAAAGAGATTTTTTAAAAGTCATTAAAATCCAAGAATTTGGCCTTAGAAAACTGGGCCACAGACACTACTAATAAGCAGCACTGGGCAGGGGTTGAGAATTCCTCTCAATTAGACCTCAGAAAAGAGCTGTTGACTGATTGGAAAAGGAAGACTTGCTTAAATACAGCCTCATGGGGGAAGGAAGAGAGGATTTGAATAAAAGTGCTGAAAACCTGAAACAAAGCAAAAGTCCTATAAACAGCCTAGAGAACAGAGCAGAAAAGCCTGTCTGGCTTGTGAAGGAATGTAGCCCATCCATGACAGGTTCCCTTAAAGGATTGGGGAATCCTTTATAGGGAAAATTAGCAGACACACAAGTACCTATATAACCCTTTGGCCAAAGCTCTGGGCCAGAGTCCTTCAGAGTTTGGGGTCTGATTATTTCAAACGTCTAAGCTATTAGATACATCTTCTTTACTGGAAATGAACTTGACCTGCATCCCACTCCCACACCCAAACCCATCCCTGGATGTGATTAATTGGTCTGAATTCATAGTCACTGGACAAGTTTATTGGACATCAACTGACTTCATGATCACATATCTATTTTAACAAAAACTAGTTAATTGAGAATTTCTATAAATCCAGTTTTAATAGACTACGTTTCTTTATACCTAAAGAAATGAAACTGGGGGAAAACTTGAAAATAGTAACTGAGGCACTGATGCTTTTTCATCATCATAAACTTAAGATAGCTCAGTTGATTGTTTTGTATCTCTATAACAGGGGAATGTATAGTTGGGCACACAAGAAACAACCCAATTCTCCCTGCCTTTGTGAAACCTGCTTCTAAGTATTTATTTTAATTTATATTTTAATAGAAAACTTCTCTTCTTACAGCTTATGTGTAGCTCCCTTTAACTGCTGTAATGTTTGAGGGTCTGGGAAAGCAGGGTCTATGTGTTCCTGAAGATTCAATAATGACTGCTGGTATTGTGTCAGCCCCTATATCCAGGGGATCCTAGGGCTTAGGAAGGTCAGGAACTCTTATTGTTCTTCTTGTTTGGGGAGTATGAGAGCACTTCTCTATTGTTTAAAGACCCTGATGAGAAGTTTTTAAATTATGTAATTAGTAATAACTTAACAGCATTTAAAAATTTTATAACAGAGTGGGAAATACAGAATAATCACACCAATGTAAAAAACACCCCCCAAAAATAAAATGCATAGATAAAATATGAGATATATGCTAAAATATTTATCATAATTTTCCTTGGTCATGGGAAATTTAACAATCTTATTTCTACAACAAATAAAAATGAAATGTCATTTGACTTCAGAGAGGTGTTTTCTTCCTATTATGATAAAGGCAAATAATGGAAATTAATTAAAAGGAGTTAGAATTTTATTGCATTTAATTTTTGTATGCTGAGCATCAATCGTTTTTAATAATTAAAAAGTCACTTTATAATTTACACATTTTTAATTTATGAAGCAAGTGTCCTTGTCACCTGGCCTCAGTCATCTATACAGAGGAGGAGGGACGGGATATTATAAACTGACTGTCCCACAGCCCAGGCTCTAGTGCTCAGGACCTAGCAGGACTCTGGCATTGGACATTTGATCTCAGCACCAGCAATGAACTGCATTGTTCCTGAGGGAAACGAGTGATGAGAGCACTTCCCGCCACCATTTTTAAAAGCCAAGTCCTTGATTTTCATGGAGGGGAGGAGGGGGCATGGGGGAGTGTAGTTTACCACATCACATTTTCCCATTTTCATCTATCATAATTTAGATCTTTACATTCTGGAGTTGGTGATTGATAGCTTCCAAACACATAAACACTCTCCACCTGTACAGAATGCACCAGGGACTTCACTCTCATAAAGACAGGATCAAGGTAGGAGTGAATAAAATTCTAAAACCCACTCCTTAGCGGGAGTCAGTCCCAGGATCGGCCATGGCCGTGGAAGGTGACAGTTTCTGGATGCTGTTAGTTTGCAGCAGATTGAAGTTTTGCAGTTTTATCTATTACCAGAAAAGCCCTCCAAAAAAGAAAAAAAATGTAGCCAGTGGGGGAGAAAGCAGGAGCCCCACCGTCTCATTTTTAACAAGGACCAGCTGAAAAATGAAGGCACACACCACACAAACCATCTTATGTCTGCCAATTCATTTCCTGGCCCCAAAAGAAAAAAAAAAAAAAAAAAAAACCCGTGTTTCCTCTTATGCAGGCCAAACATGGCAAAGCACCAAGGGAATTCTGAATGGAATCAATTGCACTTGTTACTAACTGAGTTTTCTTTTATTCTTATATTACCAAGGGCTGGATACTCAGCTGCAAGCAATTATAATGAAGAGTTACTGAGTAATGGTTTCCAGATTGCTCCATGATGGGGCATTAATTGAAAGGGACAATTTAAGAGCTTAGGCCATGTAAATGCATTTCTTATTCTGTCAGATTGAGAAATTTCTGGATGCAAAAGGCTGAAATGCTCAGAACTGATAAAGACTTAATAATGCCCATTTAAACCAGCATTTTCAAAACGAGTTTCATGTTTTTAAGAGAACAAAAATAAAATGGTGAACCTGTGGGCTTGTTCAATCAGGAAAATGTTCTAAATAGCACATTTGCAAACTGCACTCATATTATAAACACACACATTATATAAAATGTGATTTGATTAGTCTGTTGCACTGTAAAGCTAGTTAAACTTTCAAGTAAACTTTTATTTTTCAGGTTGCATGCTATTATAATGCATATTAAGTGCTCTCTCCTGCTCTCTCATTCTGTGTGTGTATACTTTAAGATTTTAAACAGCATTTAAAAACATACAAGTTTTATATATGTGTGTCTCATTTAAAATTTAAAAGAGCATTTTAAACAGATTTGTATGTGTATGAAAATGGACCTCCACAGAAATTAACTATCAAGTTCATATCAAAAAGCTTTATTCTGTCGTATTAAAAGGGGACTTTTATTTCCCTGAGCCTCATTAAACAACAACATTTTCAAAGAGGTTCTCTGTTATGTCACACTAAGTACAAACATCCTAAGAGAGTAAAAGCCAAGCAAAGAAGAAAATCTCTACTCCTCTTTTTACAAAAGTGAGTAGCACTAGTTTTTAAGGTCTAATTTCAGACTTCTGCATTAGTACTCATTGTATTTCTGAAAAGGAAGGAAAGAAAGAAGAAAAGGAGAGAGGGAAAGAAGGAGAAAGGGAAGGATGGGTGGATAGATTAGATAGATAGATAGATAGACAGATAGATAGATAGATAGATAGATAGAAAGAAAGAAATAGATTCAGATACATTTTAAGAGTTAAATTCCAAGATGAAGGAGAGATGGCACCACTGATCTTTCTCATTCTAAATCTGAATTACCATCTGAGAATTGAACTTTTACCCTTCCTTCTGCCTTAAGCCTCTCTCTCCCCTGTCTGGATTTGTGCAGAGGAACTGTGGTGCTAATGGTAGGACTTCTCATAGATCCTTGACACAAACCATGGCATGGACAGCAAAATAGGAAGAAGAAAGAAGTCATCAACCTGGGTAGGCTGAAGTTTTCAATTCTCACTCTTACAAGAAAGTGAGAGGTCAAGGTCTCATGGTATTGTCGCTAGTGTTACATTGCCTATTTTCACTCACTCATTCAACAAGTTATGATGTGCCTGTTCTTCATCTATCACTTCAAATGCTGGCTAAGCACACAATGAAGATGAAGACATCTTACCCATTCACGAGCATATTTCATTTACTAGGCAATTCCTAGACTATTCCTTGGATCAGAATCTTTTTTCTTATTGGATTAGTCATTCATAGAATGAAAGCCCTGAGTTAATATCTGACTCTTCAGTTTGGATTGTTCCTTATTTGATAACAGGGAAAGCAAGTACAATCAGCAGTTAAAAAAAAAAAAAATCTGGTGGTCTTTTCTGTTCCCTCTAAAGTCAAGGTCAAGCCCCGTCAGAATGTCTCAGACAGCAGTTCTTAAAGTCAGATGCCTGGAATCTAAAACAAAACCTATTGAAAAGTGAATGGTCAATTTGGGTCAGGGTTGAGTACCTTCATAAGCAATAATGTAATCTAAATTAATTATTCAGACAGAACTGTCAAGAATCCAAGATGAGATAGGGAAAGTATTCTTTGCCACAGAATAAAATAGGATTGTAGTATGCACTTGCATGGCTAGTGCCAGCAGATAGCATTGTCTCAAATGTTTCCTTTTTATTGACAAAAATCTACACTATTTATTTGTCCTTTATTTTGCTACCTTTTCTTTTTTTTTTTTTCCTTCCAGTCATTGCTGAAATTTGACATTTAACTGTGAGTTTCAAAACCCCATTATTTATTTCTAAGATTTAAGGGGAAAGGGTTTCTTTTTAAACATCTTGAATTTAAAAATAAATAAGCTAAAAATGAAGACTTAGACTGTCTATATGAATTGACCTTGTGATTTCACATTTTGTGGTTGTACTGATAAATTATTTTAAGTCACATCGTAATTTTGCCTAAAAAATGTGAGCATCACAGGGCGTTTTAAAAATATAATAGGGGCAATTTTTCACCCAGCCATTTCCTGGGCTGCTGCTACTCTTAGTAGCAGCCAAACACAAACCCAGTGAATTCCAGGTCAAATGCTTCTGATAACAGCAGACCTTGGGCAGGATTCATTTAGTCAAATAATTCATTTAAAATGCAGTTTAGTAGGTGTTCTTACTCTCAGTACTCTACTGAACTGGGAGAAAGAGAGTAAGGACACATTCTCTTTTGATAACAATTTATTCTGAAAAAAGTTTGAATAAGTACACACATGCATTATTGAATAATATATGAGCATGACTACTACCCAAAAGGGGTATCATTATAACTTTGGATCATGAACACATTCTTAATTTCAACAGCTTACAGAAAAGAATGAATGTCGAATTCGTAGGTGTGCAATGAAAAGTTTGGAAGTTAATTTACAGTGTTGGTTTGGTTTAGTTTCTAACAATTTCAAAGTTGCCAAAATGCAGAGAGTATGCAGAAGAGAACTAATTTTCTATATGACCAAAAATTTAGAGTCAGCAACTTCATGCTTATGCTAAGCAGTTTTGCTTGAATCAGCACCTGGAAAAACTAAGGTAATTCCTGTGTTTACAGGCTCCATTCAAGCAAGGCAGGAGCAACATTTGAGAGGGATTAGCAATCAAAAATTGAAAATCAACCATCACCACACAAGCTTGCCTTTTCATTTTGTACAGATCATAAAATATTTAACACGGACCAGACCCTTGTCCAGCAAATGTTCACATCCTAATTTTTAAAAATAGCTTTTATACACAATTGTTCTCTTTGCAATAAAACAAAGATTTGTTTATAGCTACAATTTAATTAAGAACCTTTTCTAAAAGGAAGATCTGGAAACCAGGGATCTTTTTTTTTTCCACCAGAGTTGTTTGTTTATTGGTTTAATTTTCCCTGAAGTAAAAATACACTTTGAAATGTAACATGTCATTATGTAATTTGTAGTAACAAAGTGCAGGCCCTTGCACACGACAGCAAACAGGACCACTCCAGCTCACAGACAGTCCCCACATCCACGGCCCCCTCCCCGATCTGATTAACAGCCTGTATAAACATTCAGCCAACCAGAACAGCGGCCAGTGTGCAATTTGGTCAGCTATAAAACTGCCAGCCAAACACAGACATGGGGGGGTTTATGCAGAAATCTTAATTTGGGGAAAATGATCAAATCTAGGACAACATGGCCCCCATGGAGATCAGGAAGGACTAACCTTCGTTTTCATGAATCCCACCCTGCCTCCTAGACATGGAGGGATGATATCACCACTGAAGGTGAAATGCTTAATAAAATGCCCCTGAGATGCAGAGTTGTGGGGGGGAACTTGGTCAGAAGCTCAACCCCAAATAGCAAATTCTAACAAGAAAAAATAAGTTTCTATTTTAAGGAGAAATTTTAAATGGTCTGAGTTGTTTGGGAAAGGACCAATTTTGATATACTCAGGATGGATTTTCTCCATTGGCATGTTTTCAAGAGTGCAAAGAAAACTAATATATGTTCTGATTGTGTAGAAAATAGTGAAATTTAGACAAAGGCGTATTTTGTTGACTTTTTTTCGTTCTCTCATTTTCACTGCTCTTGGCAAAAGACATTAGGCCCTTCACATAATGGAAAATTCAAAATGTCCATTGTAAATCAAATAATTAGTAAGAAACAGGATTTCTTAGAAATCTTTAATTTTTTTTTCAAGAATACTCTTGAAAGATGGAAAATTTTGTTTTTTCTGGCTTAGGACAGTATTTCACAGTTCACTCTTTAGACTATATGACACTAGACTTTTAACAGAATTGTGTCTTTTTTTTTTAATTCTCCTTTTAGAAAATATATTGGTGGTAATGATGGTGATGGAACTAGCTATGACAAAGAGACACTGCCTCAGTCTTCATCCTTCTCCTCAATAGCACTTTGCTAATTGGATACTAAAGGGAACTGGGTTTCACAGCACTTTCTCATAATCTTCACTTTTCTTCCAGTCTTGCTCCTTAATTTTCAGTCCCTAATTTTTGAAGGGAAAAAAAAAACAAACATGGTCAGCCATCTCACATGCTCTCTAGGATTACCCACATCTTTGGTATATCTGATCCAGCTCACAAGTGTTTATTTTTGCCTCTTATAACAAACCTCCATGTTTTGTTCTGAGTGGTTTTAGGCTAAAGAAATTAATAGCTAATCATAATGCAAGCCCAAAATAGAGTGAAAAAATGTATAGGCATATTGAATATTAGATGTTTTCCAGGCACTAGGCAAAAAACTTGACATTTCCTCTAATATTCACAAAGCCCTGTGAGTTGGGTGTAAGTATTAATCACTTTGTTTTACAGATTAGGGAACTGAAGGACAAGAGTTTCAGTAAACTGCTCCCTTGCTGTACAGTGAGTGGACAGCAGAGTGGAAATACTAGCTCCAGCAGCCTCATTCAACGAGGTTCTTGAAACCTCATTCAAGAATCAGTTCACTTTCCCTCCCAGATATGACATTATTGCCTCTGTCAGGAGGCAGGTATGTCTCCGATTCTGAGGGTCATTGCAAAGAGGTAAACAGGAAGCCCTCCTGATTTCACTTAGGTGGAAAGTGAGGTGGCCTGGTGAAATGAAGGAGTATTACTCTCAGTGTTTGAAAGCTGTGGGTTCTTTTACAGCCGCTGATTAGTTGTAGGACCTTGGAATTGTTTACTCACATTGCTAAGTTTCTGCTCCCTCATCTGCAAAAGAGAAAATTATGTGAGAGTTAAGTGAAATATAATTTTTTTAGTGCTTAAAATATAGGTGGTTTTCAAGTCCTCTCTCTTCCAAACGAATCAATTTATGTCACTTTGTGATAGGTTTTCATCATTATAACTTTATAACTTTATAAATGTAATTTATAAAATTCCATTTCCAGAGCAAGTTTGATGAAAGGGTTTCAGATCTTTAAAAAAAAAGTTTAAAAAAGAATATTTGGTACATTTGTGTTAAGCTCATTGGATCACACTGAATCACATGTACTGTAAAAAATGAGTTAAGTCTTCTAGTACGGTTAAAAGCAAGGTACCTCTGCCTTCACTCCAAAAACCGCAAGATAATTTCCAACGTTCTGCATTCAAAAATGTTCGTTTCAAAACTACATGGTCATTGCATGTGGGCAACTGTTTGTCAGCAAGTTAAAGAGCAGAGATGTCAAAGATACTTCCTCTCTGACAAAACATTTACCAACTTACAGTTGTTGGACCTTCTCTGTCACAACCTGCCTTCAACCAATTTTCTCTCATTGTTGGAATAAGGGTAGATGAACATAGCTACAACATAAAATACTTCAGAGCATTGCCCCAAATGTTCTTTCAGTCCTGTGAGTTATATAACCTTAACCTATCTAGAAAACCACAATAGTTTTTCATCTCTTTGGGAAAGCAGAAAGCAAGAGGATATTCTAAATGGTGTTTTGGGGCTCATATATTTCTCTGAAAACATTTCACAGTTTTTCCACATCATCCCCCCCCAGTACCTTCCAGGATCTTAATGTTTTTGATGATAAATTAGTTGTCAATATACAGATAAGTTACTTTTGGAGCAGACACATATGCTACTTCCTCTCAAAGACCCTAGAACTACCTGTGCATTGGCATGCTCACAAGAAAATTTTTATTCACAAATTCAAGCTATATTAATCTGTTGAAAGGAGGATAGATTTTCAAATAGAGTTTCAAATAATCCTCGCCTTTGAGATCATCTGTGTTCACAGTCCAGTATTTATACAAGATGAAATGATTTACAGAATTGAGCTTGGAAAGATTGGAGGGTACCTCCAAAAGGCAAGAACATGTTGCCGGGTCAATCATTCATCCTGACAGAGAAACTTTTGTAGTTTCCAGACTGTTAGGAGACATCGCTCTCTATCCAAGGAAGAGGAACTATTAAAAGGGTGGGGGGTACTCTGACCACACAGCCCGTGTGGAGAACTGGAGTTTTTGGCAGGGCACATCCACCCCAAAAGCAGACAGAGTCCTGGAAGGACACTCACATAAACAAAGCAGGGAGATGGCTTCGACCTTACAATGAGGCTCGACCTTTCCCAGATCAAAGCCTGCACCAGAGAGACAGCCCTGCAGAACAGAATGTCCTTTCTGGAACATCCTGCTCTGGGGGAGAGACTTGAATTGGAGCCACAGTCTTGCCACCTGTAGCCAATGGCTTGGTGGGCCAAGGCTGTCACAGGGTGGGGGGCCTGCAGCTGCTCAGACAACAGGAGATAGATGGAAAGATAAGACAACACAGAGAAAAGAAGTTTCTTCCTTAAGATGCCTAAAGCTTAGGTCAGCTAGTTTGAGTAAAACCTGCATCCGGTCAATCCAAGCTCTCTATGCAGTGTTGAAAGGGAGTGGAAATCAGTACAGGGTAGTGGTTAGGACACAAGCTCTGAAGCCAGGTTGTTGGGCTTTGACTATGCCTTCGTCTCCTCCCTTGCAAAATGGACCCAATGGTGCCTACTTCATAGGACTTCATGAGTGACGGGTACTTTAGAAAGCTCTCAAAATGTAGCAATTATTATTAGAAGTCACACAGTCTTCGGTGTGAGTTAGGTTTTGCTACTTGGTAGCTTTGTGAACTCGGGGAAATGACAAACTCTGGGCAAACTTCCCAATCATAAAATTAATTTTAATATGGCCCTTGCAGTATTGCCATGGTGATTTGATTTTATATGGCACATGGTGATCATTCAGAAAGTGGCACTTCCGATTATCACTATTTTTCCTGGTTGCCAATGGAGAAAGCCCACAGCACTGGTTAGACAGGGAGAAACATGGCCAGTAAAGTTTAGGATCCTCTTAAGCCCCCAAACCTTCATCCACATGCAAAAGAGTAAAGCCCTGGGAATGATTGGGTCTTGGGTGTTTTAAATGCACAACTTATTTTAAGAGTGAAAAGGAAACCTGGAAGTGTTCCCAAATTTAACATCTGCAGGCAAATAGGATGACGAAATGTATTAGTACTGAGGAATAACTTTCTCCCATCCTCTTGGAAAACATCTGGAGTATTACCCTCCCTCCATGTATTCCCCCACCTCTCACCCCAAAGCTGACTCTTGGCGGACAGTTTATCAGAGATAAATGGAAACACCTGGGAGCCAGATAAGGCCAACTGACTGTGATCAGCTGAGGAACGCTTAGGGATGTGTGCCCCTCAGTATTTCTTTTTTTCATGCCATCAGAGTGGGAGCACAGTCTAACCTGTGACAGATGGCAAGGTTTGCATTCTCATTCATTTATTCATACATTAATTAATTCATTCATTCATCTACAGCCACCTCAGGTGGCCAGTGGGTCCAGCTCCTGCCTGAGGTAGGTCTACTCCTGAACCACCAGGTAAGGTAGATGGTTAGTAATCCTGCTTTTAACCACTTCTGCAAAAAGACATTATAGGAGCTAACTTCGTATTTTGCTCAAATCCTTAATAATCCTTTCTTTTGTCAAATCAAACCCTCTCCAGCTGCCATTTCTCATCTCTACAGAGATAAAAACCCTAATATCATCTTTTGTACCCTGTGGTCATTCAAAAAAATATTTGTATTGCCATCACCACTGTAACAACCTCCTCAAACTTGAAAACTCGAAATCCCCTCTCCTTCCCACGTCCCTATTAGAAGGTCCTATTTGCCTGTCCTTTAATTAGCTTGTTTCTCTTTTCTCAACTCATTCCAGCTTCTACACATCATTTAGAGGCCAAACTTGCCAAAGAACTCTAATACTTTACATGGGATCTACCTGCTATTAAAGTGAAAATAGTCCAGTGTGTGTTTTCACAAAACCACTACCTGGACCCCCAAGCAAGTTACTTAAATTTTGGAGCCTCAGTTTTTTCAGCTATAAACTTGTTTCAGTCATAAAGAATGAGGTCTATGAACATGGCATGTGGGAGACCTACCAGCAACCAATGGGAACTTTCTAAAAGAAGTTAATTCAGAAAGATACCTCAGGAATTAACTGGGTAAAGAAAAGAGAGCAATCCGACTGGGCAACTGTATGTGCACAGGTCCTGAGGCCCAATCTCATAAGAACTCATATGACCAGATCCCAGAGAGCAGGGAGGAGAGGATTGTGAAGCCAGGCTGGTAAAAGACGTAGGACCCAGAAAACACAGGGTCGTGTAAGTCAGGGTAAGGATGTTGGTCTTTTTCCTGAAGAAAATGAAAATCTTTCCTGGGAAGATGATGATGTTACAAACAGATCTGCTTTTTGTTTGTTTGTTTTTGTTTGTTTTTAAAGAACACAGGCTGCAGAATGGGTTAGACACAGAGGGGATGTGGGGAGAGTAGGAAGTTCTTGAAGAGTGTGACTGTGAGCGCTCAGACTATGGTGGCATCTGTGAAGTTGAAGAGACGTGGTAGATCTGGAAATGAGAATCAACAGCACTTACTGATTCAACGGATATGGCAGCGAGGGAGAGGGAGGTGTCAGGGATGCTGCCAAATGTCTGATTTGTTCATCTTGGATGGCGGTGCTATTTACGGAGAGCTGGATTGCTGGGGGAGGAGCAGGCAGGTTTGAAGGAGAAGGATGAGTTCAGCTTTTGGACACGCAGTCTGAAGTGCTGTAAGATGGCCAAGTCGAGATGCTGAATAGGCAATGGGATTTATGATTGGGAGCTAGGAGGAGTGTCTAGGCGGGAGATATTCATGTAAGAATCATCAGCATATAGATAATAATTAGAACCATAAGTGTGGGCAAGATCACAAACAGAGGGTTAGAATGTAAAAGAGGAGAGGGCAGTAGATCAACCCTTGAAATTCTCCAATATTCAACAGTCAGTAAGAGAAGAGTGAGCCAGGAAAGGGACTGAGGGGAGTCCCAGAGGCGGGGAAAATTAGGAGAATGTCAGGCATGGAAGCCAAAGGAAGAGGGTGTTTTAAAACAAGAAGGGGATGCCAATGTTAAGGCATGGAACGGCTGAGAACAACGGCTAGAAAATGAAGTGAGGAGGTGAAGTGTTATATTCAGTTATCCTTAATGACCTCATCTGGGTTATTCCTATGGGCCTTTCAAGATGGTGGGCAGTCCCGAGTTTTTCTACTTGGAAATGTTCCATCTTTCCTATGGACAACTATGGCTTATTGTTGTATGTTGTGACCAAACTTTCTATCCAATGTGAATAGTTTAGCAACACTAAGCTACACCTCATTTTTCCAGAAGCTTCTGCTATTCAGAATATAATCAACAAATACGAAAAAAGCACCCCCCAAAACTCAATAATTATTGCTAAAGTCTGGCCACTAATATGTGCGCATTTGCTAAAAGGACCATTTTAACCTTCATTTAGAACGCTTTTAACCTTTATTTTATAGGTTTTGAAAATATTGATATTTCGTTTCTCAATCCACAATTAAATGGAAAGAACCTGTGGGCAGGGGCTAGGATAGAGGAGGAAGGCTAGGGAGGAAGATCACAGAGATATGCAAAAATTGTCACAGTACAGTCAGTGACCATTAGGAAGAAGATTAAAATCTACAAAAAGCAGGCAAAAGAACAAAACAATTACAGCAGTCTAAGTCCATTTACTGAGGAATAAAAATAGGATTAATAAAAATATCAATTCTCAGTAATTTGGGGGGAAGCATCACAATATAATGCATATTGGCAGCAGAATCATCCAATAAATCTTAAATAAATATTCGCTATGTTAAAAGAGGGGGGAAAGCCTATCATGTGATTTTTCATTTTTTTTCTCTCCCTAGTGTTTACTACAAACTGGTTGTGAGAGCTAAAGCCTCAATCTGATTCAAGTCAGATTTCCAATCAGAATGTATTCTGGGAGGTGGTATAAACATCTGCTTGTTCTGGGAGGCTAGGATTGATCAGTAGGCTTGGTGTCATCAGCCTTACCCATTGCAAACATTACTGTTGGCCTTTTACTCAGTGACTTCACAGCCGTTAATTAGGGTTACCTAGATTTATTATTTTATTAGAAGTTGATAAACACAGAATCGGCTAAACTCTACCACACAAATAACCTAGTTTTTTCAACAAATAAATTGAAAGAAAAAAAAAGCTGGAGTGGGGGAACCTACATATAGATTAAAGGTATTTAAGAGACACAACAATTGAAACCAGTGTATAGGTTTCTCCTGTTTATCAGTAAACAGGTGTGTATGGGTCAGCAGGGAAAATGTTAATACTGGAAATGTGATCCTATTTCTTAGATGTGATGGCAGCATTGCAATTACATATTTTTAATATTCTTTATCTTATCAAGATACATGCTGAGGTATTTATGAATAAAATGATGTGATGTCTGGGATTTGCTTCAAAATAATGCAGTGGATGGGGATGGTGTGCCAAGGCACAGGAGACAGTGAGAGAGGAAATCTCAGCCATGAACTGTTATTAAGGCAAGCACCTGTGGGTTCACAGTTCCATGCTCTCGATTGTCGATGAATGCTTGAAATATTTCTCACAAGAAGCTTAAAAGTGGGCAGGGGGATCATATCTTTTTCATTGTATTTTGGAAGAAGGTATTTAAGAAATATCTTCTTCAGCAAGGTAGACTAAACAACATTAAAAACAGATTATCTGGAAAGTCCAATGGTGAATACAAAGATAAATTAAGAAGACATACACCTTGGAGTAATGGAAGTGTGACTATATTGTTGTCTCGGTTCTTGAAACAACCAAATTAAAGCAAGTGTCAGGAGAGAAATCACTCCACACCAAGATAGGTTAGAGAACTTCAATGCTTCGATTAGAACTGATTTCTAATTGAAACACTCACAGACTTCAGGGAGCAAAATGCTGTGACCTTCAGAGGCTGGACTCCAGATCATGCCTCCTGCCTCAGCTCTGTAACTCTCTTCTGGAAAGGGGAGTTTGTGCCTCAGTGGGCTCCTGTTGGAAGCCCACTTCTGTTACCTTTCTGACTTTTTTGCTCTATGTTTCTCTGCTCCAGAAAAATTACCCATTTGTTTGCTAAGTTAGTAGTGGCAATGCCAGTAAATATTTGGAAAAGCTTTAGGAAGGAAAAAATTTCAATGAAGTTCAAGCTACCATGCAATGGAGTTTTTCCATTTCTAATCCTTCAACACTCCTTCATGTCTGAGCATGTGGTTCCTAACCAGGTCCACTGTCATTCCTTGGGCTCCCTGGCCTGTGTGCTTAGGCAGTGGGAAGGCCAGAACAGCAGGTTACTCTCTGCAGCTCCCTGGGTGGAGGGAGAACATAGTGGCTGGCAGGAAACCGAAGGTGAGGGCTTTTAGGTTTTGGTCCAGAGTCATCTGAGTTCACTAGCCTGAAACCCCAGAAGTTTTCAGGTTATATAAGGGTGACTGAGGGTGGCAAGTTCAAAGAGTACCCAGCATCCATTTGGGGTTCTTGTACCTTCCCTATCTGGTTTTTTTTTTTCTTCTATCTATAATATTTTTTATTTTTAGTTTTAAGGGGTGCATGTGCAGATTTGTTCCACGGGTATAGTGTGTGATGGAGAGGTTAAGCCCATCCTTCAAATGATGTGCATGGTACCCAATGGGTATTGTTCAACACTTCTCCTCCCTCCCTCCCCTTTAGGAGTTCACAGTGTCTGTTGTTCTCATCTTTATGTCTGTGCATACCCAGTGTTTAACTCCCACTTACAAGTAAGAACATGTGGTATTCAGTTTTCTGTTTCTATGCTAGATCATTTAGATTAATGACCTCCAGCTGCATCCACATTGCTAAAAAGGACATTTCATTCTTCTTTATGGCTGCATGGTATTCCATGGTCCATACATGTACCATGTTTTCTTTATACAGTCCACCATTGAGAGGCACCTAGGTTAGTTCCATGCTTTTGCTATTGTAAATAATGCTGAATAAATATATGAGTGCAGGTGTCTTTTTGGTAGAACAATTTCTGCTCCTTTGAGTATACACGAAGTAATGGGATTGCTGGATTGAATGCCTACCTGTATTTTTTACTTGCACCATTTCCTGAGTTTAAGAAACCAAGTACCCACTGAAGTCCTACTCATCTTTTAAGAGCTCCTCTTCAATGTCACCAAATCCACAGATCTTTTCCCCACCTGCTCATCAGAGCTAAGGGTTCTTTCCTCTTATTCCCACGGCACTTAAGAACTTTTAGACCTCCGACTAGTCATTTAACTCGAGGGTCAGACTATGTCTCATTCACTTGTGTGTCCATTCCCCAAGCCATGCCTGTCTAGGTGTTGACTCCTGTGCGGAGTGGCCACAATGCCCCTATGCATGTGGATAAGGCAGATGAACTCAGCCCATAGCCTTCCAGCCCTCTTCCTCCACTTGTCTCTAACCTGCCACCTCCTCTACCTCCTTCCTGTGATCTCTTCTCCATGTTCCCATTTTCTCACACTGCTTCTTTCTTCCCCTGAGTCAAGGAGTGAGAGCATCGAGGAAGAGAAGGATCAATATCACGCCAGGGTCTCAGGCTGCCTCCACGGATTTTCCTGTGCCAGGCCATTTGGCTGCTGATTGCTGAACTAGATGAGAAAGCTCGGCCCTACCCAGGAGTCCTCCAGCTCCCACTACCACATGTGTCCATCACAGCTTTCTGGATCAACAAACCCCTCCTTCGGTCAATAGGAGCTTTGTGGACTAAACAACAGATGCCATAGGGCCTAGAAAGCAAATAAATATGGTTATTCAATGTTATATCACACTGTGCATAATTCAGGAAATTCAATTATGGTTTCCCCAGCAACAGTGATACAACTTCAGGCCTGGTACACAGACCTCGTTTTCTGGTGCACACGGGGGTGGCCCTCAGCGCATTCCCGTGGTTGGAGACAATGTGATCTGTCAGACTTGCAATTGCCACTGGAAACCTAGCTGGGTCCTCCTCCCAAATCCTATGATTCCACATTTAAAGCTGTTTTTCAACATTTGGTATAAAAACTTGGGGAATAAAAGGCACTAACATAAGCCCAGATGTGTGTAGGTATGGAATGATTAAGAATTACAGGCACAGATACAGAGGCTGGACACATCTGAAACACTGAATGGCTGAGCAGGACTCTCAGAATGTAAAGTGTCAGGATCAGATCTGCCTACTGCTCTAAGGGGTTATTAAATTGGGGGTCTGTGATGTCCGTAAAGAGACCAATGGGTATAATGCTTGGGAACATAAATTCTGGTATCAGATTCCACAGATTTAAATTCTACCTAGCTCTTCCATCTATGTATCTATTTGACTTTAGGCAAGGTACTTACCTTTTCTGTGTCTCAGTTACCTCATCCATAGAGACAATGACTTCAGTAAGAATATAAGGTTACAGCTGGGCTCGGTGGCTCAGCCTGTAATCCTGCGCCTTTGGGAGGCTGAGGTGAGTGGATTGCCTGAGCCCACGGGTTCGAGACCCGCCTGGGCAGAGAGACCTCATCTCTACAATAAATCAAAAAATCAGCCGGGCGTGGTAGCGCATGCCTGTAATTCCGGCTACTTGGAAGGCTGAGGCAGAAGGATCGCCGGAGCCCAGCAGGTCGAGGCTGCGTTGGCCAGAAGCGGCCACTGCACTCCAGTCTGGGCGACAGAGTGAGACTCCAACTCAAAAAAAAAAAAAAAAAGAATATAGGGTTATTCGTTAGTTTTGCTTTGGAGCACAGAGCATTATTGGATCTCTAGGCAGGATTTCCTATTGACAGCACTTAGCTATTTTGTATGACCTCTCTTATAATTCTGTTCCGGAGCCAGGATCAGAACTGGGACATGTTACATACATACTAGCCTGAGTTTGTTCTTTTTTATTTTCTCAGCAAACTGTATTTCTTTTTCCACTCCCCATTCCTCTGTGAACTTTAATTAAGCCCTCTCCCATCTAGAGAGCAAGGCAAGGGTTAGGTTTTGTTTTTGAAAAGCCTCCCAAGCTTGCCCGGCAGCAGGTTTTTCCACAGTTTGACAGTTCCAGTTCAGCTCGGTGCTGCTGATTTATAAGACACTGAGCTCATTGGCTTTATCCTCTGTTCTCCCCCAGTCATTTCTCAATTGAGTCGCACTGGCTGGAAACATCTGAGAAAGAAATTTACTGAGAGATGCACAGACAGCCTATTCACATTTCATAACTTTTCGGGAGCCTTCCCCGAGGACCCAGCGGTAGCCAGTTAACTCAGGCACAATCTCTAGCTAGTGTCCCTGCCCCCATCGCCCCACCCTCTGGTACAGACAAACCCAGGCCCCCTTGAAACTCAGCTTTGTTGACTCTAATGCTAAGTGATGGAGCCAACACAGCTCATACTGTTCCCAGACCTTGCCCAGCCTTGCCCGTGACAGCAGGATTAGACAGGGAAATATGAACGGAAGGCACCCAGTGGATTTAGTGATTTAATTGTCTGAGCACTTAAAAATTCAGGATTAATTCCACTTTAAGTGCAGTTGCTTCTTTCTCATTAACAGGAATCTGTTTAAAATAATTTATTTGGATGGGGACCTCACAGAAGCTCAAAAGAAAGCTTTTGCACGACTCATCTACCTCTTCATTTTCCTTCTCCTCTCCCCCTCCCCATCAATTTAGACTTAGCATATAGAAGCCTCTAATCTGAAACTGGTGTTTTCCACTAAACCCTCCATTTGTGCTTGAAGTAATTTGCAATGGCCACTTTCTGTGTCTTGCTCTCAGACATGTCTTGGTCAATTAGTGAAATGTCACAGCCGTGTGTAGTTATTGTAACTCCAGCTGTGAGCTGTTAATAATAAACTTGCCCACAGGACAATCCTGCCATATGGTTGATGGTCAATCAAGACTAAAATATGCATTAGGAGAAGAAAAAAAAAAGCTCCTGTCAACAGTGAGTGCGTGTAGGTCACCGTTTGGGATACTGGCATGTAACAACCCAGTTTGGGCTAATGTTGTGTCGTGGGCTTCTTCGACTTGTTCCTACTCCACAATGTTTGTCCTGAGACATGCAGACGTGATAACTAAAGTGACACAGCTGGAATCAGAAGACAAGTAGACAAAACATGGTGAAATGTATAATATGGGTCAGGGAATAGGGATTTGTTGAAAAGAAACATAACTCGGTTCTTGAGTAGAAAAAGGAGACAGATCTGGGTTTTGGTCATGGGAAATGATCTGTGTGCTACATGACAAATTTTATTTAATGGGAGTTTTGAGGCAAATTTTTAAAAAGCTGATTTGTGGCAAATGAGTGAAGGGGGGGCAATAACCCACTTGGGTGACTTCAATTAATTTCCTCTACAGGGTCATAGGACTTTTGGATTATTTCAGTTTGGTTTTGAATTTTGTTCTTTTTCAAGAGGGGGTTGGGAGTGTGAGTGGGGAAACTCTTGGCAAATAGCTGAACCTTGATTTTTATTCCCAAATATCTGCCCTAGTATGGAAATCAAATGGTAATGCCAATCAAGCATTTACTTGTTTCTGTGGCAAAACTAATACATCTCTTTGTCAGTTTCATCTGCAATTACCAAGAACCAGTGTAGAATGGTTAAAAGCCATGTCAGTTGTCTCCATCAGTCTGTACTTTCTGTATGTTTAAATGACAAGCTCTAAATACAATATCTATAATAGATCTCCCTTGATAATACCCTAGGAGCCAGACCCTGAACAGTGTTCGGGCTCTTTAATATGGCGGTTATCGGTCCAACATTTTTAAATTTAAATTTAAATTAAAAACTCTACCAGGAATGGTAGCTTACACCTGTAATCCCAGCATTTTGGGAGGCTGAGGCAAGAGGCCTAGTTGAGTCCAAGAGTTCGAGACCAGGTTGGGCAACATAGCCAGACCTTATCTCTACAAAAAAATTTTAAAAATTAGCCAGGCATGGTGGTACATGCCTGAAGTCTCAGCTACTTGGGAGGCTGAGGAAGGAAGATTATCTGAGCCCAGGAGGTCAAGGTTGTAGTGAGCTTTGATCATGCCACCACACTCCAGCCTGGGTCATGGAGTAAGATCCTGACTCAAAAAGCAAAACAACAAAAACTAAGTACTCGAAAGCCCAGGTTAAAAGCAGTACATGCAACTTTTCCTTTGAATTCAAACACTGCATGGTCTCCTAAAAAAGATATTTTTTCTTCTTTCTTTTATCTTTTTTTTCCTTCCTGGTCACAAAGAGAAATCATTCAATTCTTACTAAGGTTCCTTTTCCTTAGAAAGGAGGAAGTGTTTTCTCCACCAAAAGTAGAACTTCTAATTGCTATTCAAAAGGTAATCATGCAATAAAGGACTTATTAAAAGCTTGAAGTCCTGTTTACTTGCTGTGGAGTCTGGCTTGATTGCTTGATAATTAGAAACACCCTGCTCATGAATGGACTGGAGTCTTCCCTGAGGGAGTGCCCTTTCAGGGAAAGCATTATTTGTAATTATGCTTTCGTCATTGAGAAGGTAAATTACTCACTTTTCCTTCCTCCCATTTTCTTTCTAGATTTGCCTTAAAATCATGAGAATCTGGGGAAGACTGCCCTCTCCATACATACATACAAGCATGTGCACATGTGCATACACACACACACACACACACACACACACACACACACACACACACACATATACACAGGTCTACTCTATACTAGTTGGTTGATTGCAAAGAGTTTGCTGAATTTCTTGTCATTCTGAGACTGTTTCACTAACTGTGGTTCTCAGCTGGGTGCAGACAATGTCTAGAGTTGAGTTTGGTTATCAGAACTGGGAGAGAGGTGAGGTGCTACTGGCATCTAGTAACGGAGGTAAGGGGTGCTGCCAAACATCCTACCATGCACAGGATGCCCCACCCCCAACTGAGAATTATCTGACTCAAAATGTCAATAGTGCCAGTGTTGAGAACTACTGCTCTACTGATCCACCGAATTTGGGGTGAAAGGGTGGATCTATGGATTAAGTTTCAGAATGGAAGCAATGAGACAAAGGGGTATCAAATTCCTCTTTCATCATCTTCCTTTTGCCCCACCAAAGAACTGTGACTGATTCACCCCGATTCTGCCTAAGCCAATGTTCTCCATGATGTTATAAAGCCGGAATCAGCAACCTGCAACCTAACATAGTTGCCACCTGTGTTTGTACAGCCAACAAGCTGCAACTGGTTGTTACATCTTTAAATGGCAGAGGAGACAGCAAAATGAATAATATTTTGTGAGCCATGAAAATTATATGACATTTAAATTTAATGCCTATGAATAAATTTTACTGGGACTCAGCCATGCCCATTTGTTTACATATTGACCATGTTTACTTTTGCAATACAGCAGCAGAAGAATTTTGACAGATGCTACATGGGCCCAAAGCCTAAAATATTTGCTATCTGCTCCTTGCTATAAAAGGTTTACTGACCTGTACTATAAAACCCAAAAGCAATTATGTGTCCTGCACAATAGACAGACTCATTGATTCCTGGAGGTCCCGGGTCCCACAGTGACTAGGAAAGGTAGGTATATAATGCTGCATTGTTTCTACATACAGTACTCTCAGATGTCACCAGGTTGGTAGGAGGTCACTTACGTACAAGTTGTTTTTCTAATCTTACCACTCATTATAACTTTCTTGCCTCAATAAAACTTTCATCAATGTGGTTTCAAAACTGGGCATTCCTCTCAATCTCCCTCCTCAGCAGTAGCCTGAATCAAGGATAGAAAACCAGAGAAGGCAGAAGGGTTTGGATTATCCATCAACTGGATCCTCAGCCACGAGTAACTGAAAGAAAAATATAGAAAAACACAGTAACCACTAATTCCCAGACATATCCCTCCAAGATTGACATGCTCTCACTATTTCAGAAATAGGGCAAAAACCCAACAAAAGCATTCATTCTCCTGGAGTCCTGGCAAAAATTGGGATTTAGGGATGTTTGCACATACCCACACAGATACAAAGAGGTTTGCTGGGAAAGGATTCTGCAAACATGGAGGTTATTGCTATTTAACCTCACCAACTTAAAATGAAAAGGAACATAACTCAAAAACCTGTCCCTGTCACCGTGCATGCCAGAGATGTTAAGCGGCCCCACACATATATATTCTAGTTTGAGACCTGACAAAGACACACACCAGAGGCTGTGAGAATGCAGAAGGCAGAGAAATCATTTCTGGATTTGGAGACAATAATGATAAGAAGATAGAGGAAGAGAAGGAAGCCATCATCGCTTATTGGTGTTAGAAAGTATTCTAGCACTTTGTAAGATCCTCACAGCAACCCAAAATGTTGATAGTATTCAACCAACTTTATAGATGGAAAAACAGGGCTACAAGAAGTTAAGTAACTTTCCTAAAGGCACAGAGCTAGTAAGATAGAAGTGCTAGGATTCAAACCACAACTACCTGACTGCTCTATCCGCCACGTGGAAGGGATACTTCATAGCAGAGGCAGAATGTGAGCAGACTTGGATAGTAAGATACAGATGGGCAAACTAGAGAGGAAAGCATTGTTAATAGGATAAAGGTATATAAATAAGAGTACAGACCCTGGAATGGGTGTGTTACCTTAGGGGCTGTTCACAGATGGAATAGAGGGGTTTCTAAGAAGCACAGAGCATGCACAGGGCGGACACTGGAAAGTTCTGATGAGACCCAAATGTTGTCAAATGCAACCACTGTTAGGAATAGATATTGCAAAGTCTTAACATTGATGTTGAGTCCATGTGGAAAGAATGTGCTATAGTAAAGAGATGACTGTTATAGCAGTTTTATTCATAACTGCCAACACTTGCAATCCACCAAGATGTCCTTCAATATGTAAATAGATCAAACCAGTACAACCATATGATGGAATGTTATGCAGTGATGATATGAGCAATCAAGACACCAAAAGACATGGAGGAAGCTTGAATGCATATTGCTAAGTGAAAGAAGTCAATCTGAAAAGGTCACATACTGTGTGATTCCAACTATATGACATTCTAGAACAGGCAAAGCCATGAGATAGTAAAAAGACCAGTGGTTGTCAGACATCGGGGAAGAGTAGAATAGGCTAGGATTTTCAGAGCAACGGTATAATCCATATAATACTATAATGGCGAATACATGTCATCATACATTTGTCAAAACCCATAGAATGTACAGCACAAAGAATGAACCCTAATGCAAACTATGGACTCTAGTTAATAATAATATATAAATATTGGCTTACCAATTGTAACAAATATACCACACTAATGCCAGATGATAAAAATAAGATAAATTGAGGGAGACAGAAAAGAAGGCATAATATGGGAACTCTGTGTACTTTCTGTTCATTTTTTCCCATAAATCTAAGACCTCTAAAAAAATTTTTAAAAAGAGACTACTGGACCACACCCAGATTGGTAGACCTATCTCAGTCATTAACCAGCTCTATGACTGAGTAAATCACAGTCTCTCTGGGTCTTACAGACCAAAAAAATCAGTGCATGACCATAGCCAGAGGACATCCTGTGACTCAGAAAATGTACTTTTTGCCCAATTTTCTCCCCTTATTGAAGAGTGAAAGAGTGAAAGACAAGGGTGCCTGGGCCTCAGGGCATGAAGTGGAAGTCCTGCAGGTGTTTGGGTATTTGCAGCAAGGGATCCAGATCCATGATATTATTTCCCTCTTGCACATGAGGTCACTTGCATCCGGGGGTTCCAACTACCAGTGTGTTTGTGGTTGTGGGTTTTGTTTGTTTCAAACAGTTACCAAATCCCAACATCTTCAAATGTTTTCAAGAATGCTGATTATTTTGCAGCATGGTAGAAACTGACACCCACAAAATTTAAATTGACTTTAGAGGAGTAGATGTGAGAATTAAGTCTTCCTTTCTACACCCAGCTTCTGAGCTCATGTGCTGAGCTGCCTGACAGAAAGTTGGCCTCTCCAGCCCCCACGGCCACCATGGAAACAGTAGTATGACTGGCAGCTCTCAGTGGGGCATCGGGGATGGACTAATATTTACAGCAGAGGCAGCCTCTGGTGTCACTGAGTCCCCACTCACCTCGTGAGACTGTAGCTTCTTGTCCTGCTTCACAGAGTTGGCCCAGAGGAGGGCAAGGTCTGAGCTTTACGTTAAGAGGTCTGGTTTTAGCTTAAGCCTTCAAAAATCACAATCATATTTAGCAGATCTCAGCAGGCACAGTATAAATAATAAGAAATCGCCCTATAAGAATATGGCTCAGGAAGAAGGTGAACATAAATGCCAACTAAGATGGTAATTTAACTTTACATGAAAATATATATGTTAATGGAAATGTATACAACTTTTAAATTGTGCCTAAATTTTCTATACATATAAACACACATATTTTTTAAACAGTTTGGGTAGAGAAAATAATAACACTGACTTTTACTTGTGTGTGAACTTTGCATCCACAAAACTTAAACAGATGTGCATGTTTATGATTTTAAGGATGCACATATGTAAAACATTCAATAGTATATTTATTCACACAGTTGATTTAACTGAAAGACCCTGTATTTACATATTTCAATTGTTATGTGGGACAGTGCTACACACATTGTTTATGTATGTTGACATTTATGATTGAAAACCTAGTGGCTCTGTGGAAGTTAGTTCTTCATGGGTTTGAAACTATTCCAGACCTAAAACATGATGCCCCGCTCAGAAAGGGGTAAGCAATAGGAGGAGAGCTGAATGTCAATTGGCTCCAAAATACTTCATGAGGTTAAATAGTAAAAAATTAAAATTAAAATTCCCCTGCTTCACACAAATCACAAAATCAGAGGTTATTTTCTCATTCAGGGAAAGAAAGCTCTCCGCTTCTGTTGACGTGTGATATTTGAAAGAAGAGGTGCAGGATTTGGGACTGAGAATGGAGAGGTGGGGAGCCCTATATAAGGGTCCATCCAACACTTCTCAATGAGGATTCCAGAAGGCCTGGCCTGTAAATGCCTATATTGTCTTCCTGCTCTGCATTCACAGATTTTGCTTGCTACATCCACAAAAGTTTTCTTCTTGCATGCAAGATTTGGGGTTTTAATACTCACTCTGTTTGGAAAAATTCTAAAATCAGAAAGGATGTGGTCAGAAGCGTTGACATGTTTGGCCACACATGGAATACACAGCTCAGAGAAATGAAGTGGCACGTTTATCAGGCCTCAATGCAAATTCTCAAGTTTGGGGCCCGGTATAGATTTATTTGAGCCGCTCTGGCCAGAGGTGACTGTGCATCTTCATAGCCTTGGCTGCATACATTTACTGCCCTCCCCAGCTATGTAGGTACCTCTACCCTTTGGCACACAGTATTAATGGCATGGACAATTCTGCTGATTTCCCCTATCTTTATCAGTAATTCAGCCTTATGAATCCAATAAATATCAGCCAAGACTCAAATTGGTGAATTCTTTGTCTTTCCTTTTGCTAGTTTTCCACCCGTTTACAGCAACTTATCAAACCAAGTAAGTGAGGCATACTTGTGCATGGAAGAGTGTCCCTTGGGAAGCACTGGTAACATTTATTAGATCCCATCAAGTTGTTCTAGAAACATAATACATGCTGTAGAACTAATCTTCAGATACAGAAACTGGAGACTCTCTCAGAACTTGACAATCGCTCTCTATTTTAAATGCCAATGAAAGCGGACACAAACAAGGCTAAGGAATTTTCTGTTCCACTCTGTGGAACTGCATGACGTAGAGGAAAAGGGGATTTGAGTCACTGTCTCTGCTGCTAACTCTCACCTTAAGCATACATATCAAGTAAAATCAGATTAAAATGATCATCCAGGGCAGCTTCCGGGAGCTTGAAAATAACTGGAGACAGTATGCACGCATAGGAACTTCAGTTGGTGCACGCATGGCACCAGCGCCTCAGTCACAGCCCAGGACCAGCCCCACCTCCAGCCTAGACCACAACTGAGGCTCCCATGGTGAGTCCTCATTTCACAAAGCCATGGCTTATGAGAACTCAGCGTTTAGAAAACCAGTAGGCAAGTTCCAACCCATCTGCAAAGACAAAGTACATAATGGGAACCAACAAAATGGGAAGGGGAAAAGGGGCATTCAATCGAATAAGCCGATTTCAGTCATCGTGGAAAGATAGGGTCAAAAGTAAGGAACACGTGATATAGGGGGAGTTCAGTCCTGCAAGAGAAAAATGATACTATTCTCTTACATCCTTTCCTGAGTCCTGCCCTCACTGTTTCTCTGCTCTGCCAAAGGGGAATTTGCAAAGAAGTAGACCTGCTGCCATTACAGCGTGTGATGTAGAGAAGCCCATGGAGGGAGAAGAGGGAGACAGGGGAGGTCAGACCCACCTTCCCACCACATTCAAGCATGACCACCATCAATCACTACTATGGAAGTTTCTTTTCCATACCTTTTAAGAGACCGGGAAAGCTTTATCTGAAAGCTTTATCTTAAAACTGGGGAAGGACAAGCCTATGTGTTTACATAGACCAGATGTCTTAGCTTGCAAACAGTTGTCCCTGAGTAGCTGCAGCTTGTGGAAGGGTGCTCACTCAGGCCTTCCCAACTCTCCTCTTGGGGCTGCCCCATGGGCGGCAGATGGAGGGAACCCACTCCTACGAGTTTGAGCACGTGACTGCTGTGTTTGTGGGGTTGATCGGGTCTCCCCTCTCTACCATCTGGGAGAAGGATCAGTCATAGTTCTTTCCGCAGTCATTTTATTTGAGAGCTTCAATTTGAATCCTCATACCTTTGTCCTCTCATCTGGAGTAGAAGGAACTTCTCCATGGGGCCTGAATTTGTTCAATTAGAGTCTCAGCATCTTCTGCTTTCTGCTGAAGTCAGAGATGGCATCAGGAGATGCAGTTGCAAAGTCCCTCATCTTGCCTACCTCTGAGAAGTCCATGGGGCAAGCTCCACAGAATACCAGAGACGTGCCTTGGAGAGGGAGACACCATATTCCACTCTCGACTGGAGGTCCACAGTGCTCCATCACTCCACACTGACGACCCTGAGGCATCTCACTGTCAAGAGGCCTACCTAACTTCTTTAAGTTGGTGTTTCACAAACTTGTTTTATATAGAGCCTTGTCTTTTGAATCACACTTTCTACCATTTTGCAGAACTGATGTTCTGAAGAACCTGTCTCAGAAAGTGTTGCTGATCCACATGGTAGGTCATGTGTCATGCTCCAGAAAACAGCTCCCTTTCCATCCTCCTTTCCCTCTCTTCAGCTCAGAAGCACACGACCATTCCCATTAAGGCCCAAGATGCTGATCTAGAGTTATCAGCCCTGGGATCCCAGCCTTAATTCAATGCATTACCACTAATATCCAAAGAACACCAAGAGGTTCTTCCTATCTGCTTTAATGTTTTCCTGCCAAATCCTTTCATTTCTTCTTCTTTAATAAAAGAACCTATGATTTGGGGCTGGACATGTGGTCACTCTGAGTAAAACTATAGTCCCCCCCACTTCTTGCAGCTTGGTGTGCAACCCAAAAAGCGCTGGTGCAACATCTGGGAACTACATTTAAAGGAAGGAACATGTGCCTCTGCCTTTTTCTCCTCTCTACTGCTGGAATAAGGATGTGATTGCAAGAGGTTGAGCAGCCATTTGGGTCATGAAATGGAAGCCACTTGCTGAGCAAGGCAGAAAGAGACTAGGTCCCTGACATTGTGAAGTAAAATAATGCTCTAGACCGACACATCAGGATTTCTTTTATGGGGAAGAGAAATTGATGTTTTTATTATTTAAGGCACTATTATGTTGCGATTTCTGCAACTCAACAAAGTCTAATCCCAACTGCTTCGGCTCCTCTCTTCAGCTAACCCTTCAGACTTCTCAAGAACAAACTGAAAGCCCAGATTATTTCCTAGAACAATCTCTCAGAAAGTCATCTTGACTGGGAACAAGTTAACCTCAGGTTGACCCCACCAAAGTTTCTCTCCTGATGATCATCTGCCCCCTCTATCCAGACTAGTTCTCACTCAAGATCTTTCACAAGAAGATCAGGAGACAGGGGCTGCCTGGGCATGCCTCCACACCACAGCAATTAGCACATCAGCAGACCCAAGTGGGTGGTCCTGTCTGCGTGGCCATATGTTTTCCCACTCTTTGCCCCAGATAGCCATTCCCTGAGTTTGCCAAACTTTTGGTCTTCATGAGTTCCCTTGGCTGTGTTCCCATTCGCTATTAGTCCCTTTCCCACAAGAACCATCCAATTTGTTCATTCGTATAAATGTACCATATATTCTAAGGGTTTCAATGTGATTTAGTTTCAATTCAACCTCACACAACTTCTAAGTTAACAAAAATTAACTGCTACCATGATCTTGCCCATCTATCCCATGTTTAAATCCTTGGTGCTAAGGCTAGAAATTCAAACAAAGGCACAACTCAGGCTATGTCGCCCACAGGTACTCTCTGAGCTGAGCAAGTCCTAGGCCAATGACAGTTGGCTAGACTTTGGTTCATTGCAAGAAACCAACGCATGATAATGGAGCCATCCAATGTGTGTGCTTCAAGTTGTGATGAATCTTTTTTCATCTCTTTTATGAAATATGTGAAAAGCAAAGGTTAATTATTTATATATAATGAGGATACAACTAGGCGACTCTGGACATATACAAGCATTGGGTTATAAGCCTTTTTTGTTTATACCTTTATTGTAGCAGTTATCCAACCCAGTATCTGGAATTAGAGTTCAAGGCAGGTGCCTGTCCTCTGCCATCAGACTGTAAGCTGCTTACAGCAACTGCATCCTCTGCAGTACCTAGCTTAGTGAAGCAGTTAAGAAAGAACAATGCTCCAGACTCCAATGGACTTGGTCTTCAATACCGAATAGCTATGTAATTTGGAGCAAATTATTTCATCTTGCCAAGTCTTCATTTCCTCATTAAAAAAAAAGTAGGGGATATGATACACACCTCCTAGGTAGTGCTGAAGATCAAAAAAGATAGTGTATAACATTTTCAGCAAATGGGAACTGTGATTATATCAGTCAAATGGAGTTTGCAAGAAGACCCCATGTCTGCAATTCATGAATTCTTCTAGATATCACCAGGTCACCTTCTCTAAGACACTCAGCCATGTTATTCATCCAGCCAAAAAGCACTAAGCATATACTACTACCAGGCACTGGAAGAGAAGTTAGGGACACTGAGATGTATTTGACATGTTTCTGCCCTCAAGGTGCTTAGAATCTAATGGAGGGACAGGTCAACAAGTAAGAGCTATAAAAAGGTAAAGTTGCTCTGCTAGTAGTATTACAGAATTCAGCTGGTGCCCAAAGAAGGGAGTGGCCAGTTCTTAGGCAGTGCGTAAAGATGAAGTCACAAAAGACTTCAAGAAAGTGGTGATTCCCAAAATGAGGCTTAAGAAACAGGGTCAGCATTAGTCAGGTAGCGCATCCTCAGGACATGTGACAGGGTAAGCAATGGCAACTGGAAAAGTACCTCTCGCTGGCCTGGTGAGAACCACAAATAATTCCCCATGACTGAGGGTCGACCAGAGTGGAAGAGACCTGGGAGAGAGTTTGAGTTGGAAATGTGTCATAGGCCAGTGAGGGTGCTTCATCCTGATGCTACAAACAGCAGGGAACTCACTCAACAAATTCCAGTCACCACCCAACAGAGATGGACAGAGATACCCAAAGAAGGGACAGGGTGACACCACAATGACCTGGTTTTCTAGTATCCAGTGACAATGGGTTGTAGGGTCCTTGTCTTGTGCAACCTCTCAAATCCCCAGCAATAGCCCATGTCCTGGTCTATCCCTTCCCATCTCAAACATCACCTACCTGGTGTTCCCCTTTCCTCAGGAGTTGGCTTACCTCAGATGATGGTGAACTATCTAAATTTTTTAATCCCAATTATCTTCTCAGTGCACGTCAGTTTATGTTATTTATTCCAAGTTATGTATTTGCATTTAAACAGAGAATTTCGGGGGTCATGCTTTAAACCAATGAATAAAAACCCAAACCCTAGCAGTTGAATTTCAAGCACTCTGGAAGTGTGCTTTACAAGAGCCTTCAAGCACTCTGGAAGTGGTGTTTTACAACCAGTCCTAGACTGTGGAATCAGCTCCTTTCTTGATGCTTGTTGCCAACAAAAAGGTCTTTAGAAAAAAATAGTAATTTGCCTTTAGAAAGGCTAAGAAAACAGATAGTCACATTTATAAGCACAATTACGTACACTTCTGGCACTGTCCCAGTGACTGGCATGTGGTAGCTGCTCAATATGTGATAAAAGAAGAAAAGAGAAAGGAAAGGAAGAAGAGAAGAAATAAGATCTAATTCATATTTTTTTACATGCCTTCAGCATAGAACTTGGTGACTAAAAACAGATATTTTTTTCATTCCTAAGGGGTCAGGGCAAGGAACATAGATATCCAATTTATTGCTGCTAACTCTTTTATCCTAAATTTTGAAATATTTGAATGCACAAAAGGCTTCACGTTGTATGCTCTTTATTGGACGCGTAGATCTATGTTTATGGAAAGTCTTAATGTTTGAAAAGTCAAATTGCAAATATGATTCATTTTTTAAAGACATCTTGATATATCATGTTGCATCCTAATAAAATTTTCAATACTGGCTGTAAAATGTAGATTATAATACTAACGTTTCCTATGGAATCCAATGATCAGAACTCCTTTGGTAAATGTCCTAGAGTTAAGGTTAATGCATCAAAGAGCTGTAACTCACTGACATTTAACACTGTCTGATGCAATATGAAAAATTCGGCAGCAAATGCAGGCTGGGCAGAAACTCTTCTTCAAGATTTGGAGTCTAGACCATTCACAGAATCTTTTCTCTTCATATTCTGAGATCAATGCAGTTCTGATATGTTCCTTGCAGATATACAGTGATTTAGGAAAGACAGCAAAAAATCATGGAAATAACATGGGACCTTCAGGCAGTAATACTATAACAAGAAATGAAACGTGAACTCTTTGAACTGAATTTTTCTGGGAAAGCACTTTCAAACTCTTGAAAGGGAAACATCAAAGTTTGAAGGGCAGATATGAAAAAGGTTCCCCCTCTTACACCAAAGTGACACAAATTCAACCTGACACACATTTATAGTGAGTTTTGTGTGCTAAGGAAGATAAAAAGGAAAAAGACACATGCTTATCCTCAAAGAACTTATTTCAATTATCTTTCAGCTGATTGAGACCTGTTTTCTAAATTATTGCTCCCTTCTGTCCTCTGCCTACTTCAAAAAGGAGGTACAGGATAGTCTTTTAAGATGCTCAACCTCTTTTGAAATAATAGGAAACACAAATTATAACTATGAGAAAATATTTTTTACTCATCAGTTTGGCAAAAGCCAAGGAGTTTAAGAACAGAATCTCTTGGTAAGAGTATAGGATAACAGGCACTCTTGAACATTTACGATGGGCATGGAAAGAGATAAGAACATTACAGAAAGCAACCTGGTAGTGTTTACCTAAAGTTTGTGTATACAAGTTGATCCAACAACCCTACTTCTAGAAACATACTCTCTTTCACTAATACTTTGCTCATGTTAAAGGATGTGTGTAGGTGTATTATGGCATCACTGTTGTCATAGCAAGAGATTAAAAGCCACCAATCTGTCCATCAGTTTAGGACATGTGTCAATAAATATGTTCATGAGTGAATAAGGAGAAGCTTTGACAGCTGAGGAAAACTTAAGATCAACATATATGAAATTAGAGCCAGATATATTTCTAGGTGAAACAAATGAGGCACAGAAAGATTATATGTATGTGCCCATTTATGTTTAAAGAGGTGGTGTATACAGAGAGTGAGAAAGAGACAAGCTATGCCTAAAATATCTCTGGAAGGGGATTCAAGAAACTGGACACAGTGGCTACCTCGGGGAAGGTAAAAGGGTTGCTGGCCCTTGGAGTGGGAGAGAAACTTGTTGTGCATATTATCTACCTTCCTCGGTATCTTTTTACCATGTGCATATATTGCTCATTCAAATAATTAAATTTAAAACAAAGTGTTCTAGAAAGGACACTTCCAAACCAGAGATCTGTGGGAGCAAGCACATTGTAGAAATAGTCACTTCCACATGACCCTGTCATATCAGATGGAAAGAGTTCATTCTGGGGCACATGTCCTAAACCTAGATTCCCTGCAGAGAAGATTGAGGTGGCTCTGTCTAGGGGTCTTCAGGATTCACTTCCCAGGGTTCCATTTTGGAATGGTGGTGACTTCTTTCTGCCTTGACTATTGCCAGTATGAGAAAAAGTTATATTTTTCGGATTTCTGCACTCTAAGTTGTGCTTTGTGCTCACCAGGTAACTGGCCCAGTCGACCAGATGCCCTAGTTGACTGGGTTGACCCGATGCTTAAGTTAGCCAGATTGACCAGCTACTCAAGTTGGCTGGATCAACCAGATGCCCAAATTGGTCCACCTTTCCTTAACCCATGCTTTGTCCAATCTTCATACCCTCAAACCTCACCTATCCACCTGGGGGTCCATGGGCAGTGCTAACTGCATATCTACCTTGGATGCTGACCACTCTCTGTCTTCTGCTACTGCTGCTAATAAACACATCTCTGTTAAAGGACACCTCAGCCAGAGCATTTTAAAATTGCAATTATCTACATGTTTGTCTTCCCAGTTGGAATATGAACAAATTCTGTGGAAAGGAATCTGTCCATCTTAGTTTCCCCCCACCAGCCATTCAGTTGAGATATTTAGTAACAGACTGGTTGAAGAGCCACTTCAGAGCAGATACCTCTGTACCCATGGGTCCAGACCATCACAGCAGGATCCAGAGATGCCAACCCTGACAACAAGGCCTTCAGGGACTGTGCCTGCCCAATGGCAAAGGAGACTCCTCCTATTGGTTGCTATGTCTTTCCTGCTCCACCCTTCCAGAATTTACTCTCAGACTTAGAACTGAGAAAAACTTTACACTGTGAAATCTTCATGCTGTGGAAAAGCAGGGTAGTTGTTCCACTGATTCATGTTCTTTAAATACCACGTATCTAATACCAGGACACAGGTTGACCTGCAGCCTAGGGTATTTCCTTCCCAGGTTCCCCACCCCAATTATCCTGCCTGAGAAATTCCCACTCAGGGCAGTGATCCAGTGACAGTGTCCCCTGCCCTCCCCTGAATGCCCCCAAGGAAACAATCCTGAATTCAGCAGTGAGCAGTCTTATTTACAAAGCCCCCCCCCTTTGAGAACAGCAGCTCTGTCCTGATTCCATAAAAATAGTCCTGTTTGTGAAAATGAAGTTTCGCTGGATGATACTTCAGATCTACATGCAACTCTCTGCCACACTTTTGCCCTTGACATATTGTGAGTAGTGCTGCCAGTGCCTCTAGCGCCAGCTTCTTCATCCGACCACCTGGACAAGAAACGAAGTGCGGTAGCAGCAAACCTTACAAGGGTTGGTGTGGGCTGTGGGAGTCCTCAGTCTCAGCTTAAAATAGGATTCAGAGTCTGATCATGTCTGGAAAACTTGTGAACCAAAGGGCTTGGCTGTGTTGGCATGAGGAGTGTGGCCTAGAAGGAGGAAGGTTTGTGCTTCAAGGCCCTGAGCAGAGGCACTAATGGCCCAAGGAGAGACACAGAAAGGCTCCATCACAGTGAGCACAGAGGGGAGCCTGAGTCCTTCCAGTACCACCAGAAGCTCAGACAATTAGTGTTCAGGGTAGCCTGAGAAGGAAGAGCATAAAAATCCCCAGGAATCAGCAGTGTCCAGTGGCTTTACAGGAAACAGACACCAACAAAGGACCCTGAGAAAGAACCTACGAGACTTGTGTCTGAGCCCATGTGAAACATGCCCATAAATAAAATCAGAAGACTTGAATGGATGGGCAGAGATACTGCCATCACACAGCCTGACACAATGAGGCAGCCAAATCTGACAGTTCACATCAAGGTGGTGGCCTTCTTATGCCAGGTGGAAGAGACCCGAGGAATTTTGGGCTACAAAAGCAAACAGACTGCTGCTTGAGCTTGCAGATGTCAGGAGTACTGATAACTGGACTGACAGTCTCATTTCCAATGGTGGCAGCTTCCAAAATGGAGAGCATATTCTGCCTCGGGCTCTCCTGCCCCACCAAGTCCGGTCCTGCCCTTCCTAGAGAGGAGGTTTGTAGGGACCAGTGAAATGCCAGCCCTCACCTTGTGTCTGCTGCTTCTAGAAACAACAGCTTGTCTTGGCTACAGACACCTCTCAAGATGTACCCAGAGCCTCGGTCTATGACGCAAAGAGAATATTACACTCGACAAGAGGAAATAAATCTGATCACCCAAAGCAGAGGCCAAAACCAGAAGGGCGGTGGTGGGTTTCCAGCAGTGAATAAATCCATGATTTTTTTTTTTGGATACACATTCCAGATGTTTAAGAGAAATCTAGAAGCCACTCAAGACCACATCCCTAGATTCCAAATCGGCTTTTCTGCTCATCTCCTCTCTGCCCTAGGCAGCTCTCCTCTCTGTAGCGGGGTTGACATCCCCCAAAACCACTGCTTATTAATCCACTGAAGAGGTTCTCCAGCCATCACACACATTCCAAAATGCTTAGCTTTGCCTTTAAGAGTGGATGGACTGAATCAGTATTTCCAGGACTATGCCAGTTAAACATAAGGTGAGCAAGTTTACTTATCTATTCTTTTAAAAAAAAAACCCTTTTCCGTCTTTGTTTGTGTTGCCTAGCACCCACTGTCCACTGATCATTCGTGGACATCTTGCCATCTTTTGAAATCCAACTCAGCATCACCACTTCCAGGAAGATTTTCCTGATTCTTTCAACTGGAATTGTCCTCTTTCTTCTGTATGTCCTTATTGTCTCTGCTCTCTTCATGTGATTCCCCTCACATTACTTTGTGTTATGGTTGCTTTCCAATAGGCTGTATTCTTGAGAAGTGAGCTATATTTTGGATTTCACAAATTTTCTGATATCTCAGAGTACTTAGCATTATATCTCACATTTAATGGACACTCATAGTTTTTGGACAGGAAGTGGCCTGCTATGAATTAAATTGTATCACCCTGCAAAATTAACATGTTAAAGCCCTAAACTCCAACCTGATAGTATTTGGTATGAGATCTTTGGGCCATAATTAGGTTTAGATGAGATCATGAAGATGGGACCCTCATGATGGGATTAGTGTCCTTTTAAGAAGGAAAGCTAAAGACCTTTTTCTCTCTCTCTTTCCACGTGAGTACACAGTGAGAAGACAGCCATCTGCAAGCATGAAATGGAGCCCTCACCAGAACCCAATCATGATGGCGCCCTGATCTCAGACTTTACAGCCTTTAGAACTGTGAGCAAATACATATCTGTTGTTTAAGCACCCAGTCTATCTATGGCATCTTGCTATGGCAGTCCGAAGTGACTAAGAGCCTTTAGTGGTCCTCTGAGCCAGCCTTTTTATTTTATACAGTGGTTAAGTACCAGATCCAAAGCAACACAGAACTGAGCAGGGATCAAAACCCAGTCAGTCTCCTAACCCCCAGCCCACAGCTCAAGCAAATATAACAAGCTTGCCAAATAACACAGAATGAAAGAAAAGGCCCAAAGCAATAAGTATATTTTTCTTAAACATGTCCATACCTTAAACTCTTTTTATCCTAGCTATGAAATAACAAACCAAAGGCCCAAGGGGACTTCCAGCAAGGTCTGAAATTGAGAATTTGGCTTGAAAGGTTGCAAGGATGAGGAAAGAAAAGGGGAGGCCTAACCATTTGGTTATGACAATATCATATTACAAAGTTATGAATTATGCAAATGAAAACAGCAGGATTCACAACCCCATGAGATTTCTTGTACCTGTACACAGAACTGTGTGAACATGCATTTCAGAGCTTTGCTTTAAAATCTTCTGTTGCTACCACTATGTTAAACTGGCACAGGGTTTTACATCTCACAAAGGACTTCCACATACATCGTCTCATGGAATCGGTGCTACAACCAGCACAGATATGACCATCTCCGTGGAGTTGGGTACCATCTTGAGTCTTAGTTCCCTGAAGTGGCCCAAGCAAAATCACACAGCGATTGGAGCTGAGACTGGATTTCTCTGTGTCTACATATGTGAAAGAGACAGAGAAAAGAAAGAAAAAGACAGACACAGACACAGACATAGACAGAGAAACAGAAAGACAAAGAGAGAGAGAGAGAGCTGGGATGAGGTTGATCTCACTTCACTACATACTTCAAGACCACATTCAGGTAAATCCCACAAACGTTCTGTGTCAATAGGTACCTGGAAGATATCTATGAGAGACCCGGGTTTAGCCCTTGCTGTGTCACCAATTCACTGTTGACTGGGATGAGTCACTTAACCTCTTTAGTTCCGTTTCTTCAACTGTAAAAAAAAAGGGAGGGGTGTTGAAGAGTTTTGTCATTGATTCCTTTTAAGTTCAGACAATCTGTGATTTTCAAAATTAAACTGGGTTAGATAAAAGATCAGGCCAAGTTACTTCCAAAAATGCCCAAGCCCTGAATCAGTTTCCCAGGAGGAATATATTATCCGTAATCCCTCATCTCCAAATTCTTCGAGTGGGGAGGTAGAAACAAGACGATGTATCTGGTCTGAATACAGCAAGAATTTAAGCCTGTCCTGTCATTAAAAAGCCCACCTCTAGCCACTGGTACCAACGTGGTTAATGTGACTTGTGATTTTGGAGGTAAATCAAATCCAAGTATGCAAAAGATAAAAAGCCTTACCCCAATGAGACCAGCAAAAGGCACATTTCTCAAAAACTCTTCCCCATGAAATTTAAGGTCGTATGAGACCAATTTAGACCCTACTAGTAATTTCAGGCCATCAACGGCCTCAGATTGATAAACACTCAAATCATAGTAAATTAGAAAACAATGTTTATAGCACTAAAAATCACTTTATACAGCAGCTTCTGTATTTATTAACTGTATTTGTTACTAATAAAATACAGAGAGAATGACAGCTTAATATGTCATTCCATGAATATGTGTGTGTGTGTGTGTGTGTGTGTGTGTGTGTGTGCGCACGTGTGTGTGCGTGTGTGTGTTTAGTCAGAGTCTCACTCTGTCATCCAGGCTAGAGTACAGTGGCACAATCACGGCTACCCCAGTCTTGACCTGCTGGTCTCAATAATCCTTCTGCCTCAGTCTTTCAAATAGCTGGGGCTTCAGGCATATGCCACCATGTCCAGCTAATTTTTTAAAAAATTTATTTTAGTGACAAGGTCTCACTGTGTTGCCTAGGCTGGTCTCGAACTCCTGGGTTCAGGCAATCCTCTCACCTCAGCCTCTCAAAATGCTGGGATAACAAAAGTGAATCACCGCACCTGACTGAGTTTTTATTTTTAACACAGACTATTTTAAGTTAATTTTTGAAAATTTCTTCAATGACTCTATGTCTTTAGAGCAACTAAGAACTTTCATTAGGAGAAAGACTTTAAAGCAGGGTTTTAAGAAGTGAGAAATAAAGTCATTGCCTAGAAAAGACGAGGGTTTAAAAAACAATTATGAGCCTGGCTCGATGGCTCAGCCTGTAATCCCGCGCCTTGGGAGGCTGAGGTGAGTGGATTGCCTGAGCCCGCGGGTTCGAGACCTGCCTGGCAACTTGGTGAGACCTCATCTCTACAATAAATCAAAAAATTAGCCGAGTGGTAGCACGCGCCTGTAGTTCCAGCTACTTGGAAGGCTGAGGCGGAAGGATCGCTGGAGCCCAGCAGGTCTAGGCTGCGGTGGCTGGGAGCGGCCACTGCACTCCAGTCTGGGCGACAGAGTGAGACTCCAACTCAAAAAAAAAAAAACCGATTATGAAGATGTCTAATTTCAAGTTCCATAATACATAACTGTTGTATTCTGCATTAATTCATGTTGGCACACAGTGTGGAAATGTCAAGGAATCTCAACCAATGAGTTTCTTCTTGTCAGCAGATGTTCATGAGAAAGATAGCAGAAAAACTCATTCATCAGAGGAAATGCAGTTTGGGACCACAATACAGCTTTTCAGATGTCTCACCTTCACAATTTTTTATGTACTAACCAGTGTAATTTCCAGTGTACTAACCACATGATTATCTAACATCTTAAGTTATGTTCATACTAAACAATGAAATCGATGAAATGAGAAGATCAATATGTAATTTTCAGTTCACCCCAAACACATTAAACTGTCAATAGCTACTTAGAATATTAAAACATTAAAATTAGTAAGTAGAATGTGGTTTCCAGGGACTAGGAAGGAGAGGGGGTAATGAGAAGTTGTTTAGTAGGTACAGAGCTTTTGTTTTGTAAGATGAAAAGAGTTCTGCAGATTGGTTGCAGAACAATGTGAGTGTCTTAACTGTACACTTAAAGAGTGTTAAGATGATAACTTTTTATTTTATGTGTATTTTATGACAATTTAAAAATACTTAACATTTTAAATTTTATTAAAAATGACATCATTTTATAGTCTTACAGATCACATGTCTAGTGTAATAGATCACAACTGGATTTTCATATCTGCTCCTTCATTAAATTTGTTGCAATATATTGTTTTGATTGAAGCATATGAAGAATATCCAGCATCAAAGATTTTTTTCTAACATAGCAGTTATATATTTAGAAAAAAGAAGAGCATTTTGATAGCTTTATCAGATAACTGTAAATGATTTTTTGATAGTATACCAAAACTCAACAAGTAGTAGCTTCTTAAGATTAGTTATGATGTGCAATCTAAACTATACAAATTTTCTGTTGATATACTGTTACACTAAAATCCACTGTACACCTTGTACATTGAATGAAATTTTTACCCATGCACAATTTTGTAACATAAAGCATTGGTCATTGGGGAAATATTGGTTCACTTTACTATACAATCTTCCAAATATTAGCACATTTTTATTTCACAATATCACAAAATTTTGTGTTAATATCACCTCTGATATCATCAGAAAAGTTCTGAGTATTCTCAAACTATCAGGTTCATGGTGGTGAATATAAATTTTCCAAAATTCTAACTTTCTCTTGAGTGCTCAAATTTTATTATTAGCCATAAATACTACCAGTGATTTCCTTGACACAATAAACATACCTTGTTTATTCTTGTAAAAAAGAGCTACTGAATCTGCCAAGGCTAAATATCCACAATTTGTCTGTTATTCTTTCAAACACAAATTAAGACTCATAAAAGAAATGAGTATACAATTCACAATTCAAACTATCACACAAATACTTTTCTTCATGACAACCATCATCTTTGGTGTGTGGGAAAGGAGCTTTGTATACATCTCACCAGTCACACAGAATATTAAAAAGGTATTCTTTTACCTAAGAGTCAAGGTTTAATGAAATTAATGATTTTTCACTCTCTCATCAAGAACATTGTTAAGTGAGATTGACTTTTTTTTCCCTCCCCATGACTATGTGGCCGTGAAGATACACAAAGACCACTAGTACGATTTGATTCTAGTGCTTTCATTCATGCTGAAGCAATTTACCTGCTATTGCTTCTGCACCATTGGTGCAAATGTCAGCACAGTGAGAATGGCAAATGACATTTTGGCATTAATATGAAAATGCTTGGATCTCACAGGTCCACAGAAAGCAGTCCATGCACTATGCTTGGAAAGCCTCTGATCTAGAAGTTTCTCACAGAAAAGATGGCTCTGGAAACAGATTTCCTGGGATTGTATCCTGGCTTTCTCTTGAGCTGTATGGTGTTAGGCATGTTACTAAACTTTAGCAAGCCTCAGCATCCTCATCTCTAAATAGGGATACTAAGAGTACCCACCTCCAAAGAGTGCTTGAAGAAAAAAAAAAAGCCAAAGTCTATAATTTGCTTACTTCAGTGTCTCTCTCATTGTATGGAAGAAACATTAGCTTGCAATGCCATCTATTGTTGCTATTAGTGTTGTCACCTTCCCCTCCTTTGCAAAAAAAATTTAAAGCAGGATTTATTGAGAGGACAGAAAAGTTCCCACAGTGGGAGAGGAACCGAGGGGGTTGCCCACAAAATATTATTAATAAATGTCTGATAAATGCTACCAAAAGAGTAGTGATCTTTTCATTTCTCAGATGATGTTGTTATTTTGCCAAAAGATCTCATTTAACAACGAATCACTAAAGACACTGTCAATAAATGTTTGTTGAAGAATAAGGAATGACATATAGGAGGAGACCATTGCAGATGTATCTTTATTTTTAGGAATCACACCAGAAATGCTTCAGCTCCTTAATATAAATGAAGACTATAAAGATTTTTTTAAAGACTAAATGAAGTGTTTTAGTGCTTGAACACAATTATTCTAAAAGGGCTTCTTGACCCAAGACAACCTTAGGATAGCACCTTCAATCATAAAGAGAAAATTAAAACAGGTGGTATGTCAGGTATGGGACAGTAAAACAAAAATTATCCAAGTTAGTTACTAGGCATCTCTAAGAGAGGTTTGTGGTTTTTAAATGTTTCTCTCTTTTTTTTTTTTTTTGAGTTGTAGCCTCACTCTGTCGCCCACACTGGAGTGCAGTGGCCGCTCCTGGCCACCGCAGCCTCAACCTGCTGGGCTCCGGCGATCCTTCCACCTCAGCCTTCCAAGTAGCTGAAACAGGCACGTGCTACCACGCCCGGGTAATTTTTTGATTTATTGTATAGATGAGATCTCGCCAAGTTGCCCAGGCATGTCTCGAACCCGATGTTCAAGCAATCCACTCACCTCAGCCTCTCAAAGCACGGGATTACAGGCTGACCCACCGAGCCCAGCTTGTTTCTCATCTTTTAAAGGGAATAAATTGTTTCTCCCAAGACAAATTTAATAGAAAAGAAGGAATCCCCAGTTGTTATTCATGTTATCTTTTTAAATTTGGACAAAAAGTCGTGACCTTTACAACAATGACAACAGAAACTTTTACAAAAACAGCACAACCTTCTCAATCTTAAAATCTTTAAAGACTGTTAGATTTCAGGTAATAAAATAGTTGGACAGTTACAACATTTGTCATTCTTCAAGCTGGGTGTGTAAATAATAAAGGTCAAACTCGGAAAACAAAGCTGACAATTCCATGGTGACCAGCCAGATTCCAGTTCCCATCATTTCTTCATATGTTGATAGACTTCCCCAGGAAGCCTGGGAAAATAACAGAAGTAACCCAACTTCCCCCAAGAGAAAAGGCTTCATTTTTCCTTGGCAGATTCATTCCTAATCACATAGCAGAGAACCATTATTAACATCTGGATATTCAAAAAGAGCCACTGAATTATTATAAAAATGTTTCAAATCATCGACCTAAAACTCAAATGATCTACAATGTGTACGATGCTTTCTTCCCCCTTTAGTCAGAAAGATAAATGGAGAAATTCTTTTTGTTTCAACTTCCATTACACATTTGTTTTTAATCTGGGAAAATTCATGTCTGCCTACTGTACCTCCATATCAAAGACTAATATGTCAGCATTGGCTTCTGCTCCTCCCACCATGAATTTCTTCTGAGAACACATTTTTTAAGGAGCGAGATTACTGCAAAAATTAATTGGTTCAAAGCAACCATAGTCTACTACTAGAACAGATTCTAATACCGAGTTCAATTCTCTTTTAGCACAGCTACATGCTGTTAGGTTGAGTGAGAATGGGGCAGATCAAATATCCTCATGTTTAACCAGTTCCTTCCTCCTTTACACTGTTCCTAAAAATTTAACTGTCATGACTTATTACAAATGCACTCAGATACTATAATGCTCTTTGTCAAGCCTCATCCAAGTCTTCAACATTAGAAGTTGGCAGAACTTGATAAATATAAAAGTCACGCCTCTAGGTAAAGCTCTCTAATATCTTCTCATTTCTCTCAGGACATTGTAAAAATTCCCACCAGGTCTCTGCTTGCAACCCCATCAAGAATTGGTCAAACCCAGGTGAAACACTATTTTGGACCAACCCCTCCACCTCCCACCCACCCCAGCAAGGATGGACAGGCTAAAACCTTTGCAAGCAACATTTCTTTAGGCAATGCCCATTTCAAACTTCTTGTCCTTCTAATGGGTACCAACTTCCCACCACTCTGCTTCACCTCCTGCAGGACCAGCCCCTCTCCACCCACCTGCTCCAGCTTTCTCTCCCCCTACACTGTCCATCTCCAGCCACTCCGAACCAAGGCTCGACCCCAGGTGCTCTTTGTGTCTGCTTTTCCTGGTCATATGCTACTCAACTTTCAAGTCTCAGTGTAAGAGTCACTTCCTTGAGGACACTTTGCCCAGCTCTGCCTCTCATACACTCAACCTCCACAGGCCTTCTCTGCCACACTAGCCACAATGGTAAATCACTCACAAGCTATCGAGGCAGTCTAAGCTATTGGGGCAGTCCTTCCGTTTAACGTCTGCTCCCCATGTGAGGTAATTGTCTGGACATTGACTCTTGCCCCAATCTCTGGCTTCTCTCTGTCCCTCCCTCAGGGAATAGCCTCTGACCAACTCTGGTCTCTGCATGATATGCATATTTCCGTTGAGGAGTCACAGAATGCAGGTAATTGTGCACAGTTGAGAACAATGTGGGTGACACCTTTACACAAATGTTGCTTGCAAAGATTTTACTCATTGTGATTGTATCCACCATGTAGCAAGTTGAATAACTTGCTTGACTATAAACTGCTTGCTGTACTATCCACCATGTAGCAAGCTGAATGAATAACTTGCTTGACTATAAAACTGCTTGCTTCACTGGCAGGCTGTACTAGGTGCCTCCTGTAATCCTAATAAGCCAATGTCTTTTCCTGCTGATGCTCTGGTGACTTATTTAGAATACGGAAAGGACCTTATACCCAAGCCCTCAGATTTGGGGCTACCACATTACACCCCACTTGGCCTCATAAATGCAAAAACTAAGTCTGTTTGACTAGTATAACCTCCCCAAAGCCTAGAAAAACATTCCCTCATTGTGGGAGAGAGTTTTTAATACGGAAAATTCCTTCTAACTAAACTTTACATATGGGTGAAATTCAGTGAAGTGAAGATCAAGGAGTGCTTCAGAGTGGACAATTTGTTACAGTCTAATGAACATAAGGTAGAGAAAGTGAAGAGCTGAGAGTTTTTGGTTGGCTGCAGATTTAGGAAGGCCAGCTCTTCCCTGTCAGTTGTGTGGACTACCTATGTATCAAGCTAATAAACAGTTAAATAAAATAGGTTGTATAGTTTTATCTTGAAAAATATGCCTTCAAAGTAAACTGGAAGTCTGGATAATCAAACATAGTAAAATATAGAGGCTTCAATCAAGTTGGGTTTTTAGCACCAATATTATCCACATTTTAAAACTCTTAAGCAGGAGATAATTATTTTCTTCATCACGCACACACACATACACTCACACAGTATGTAGTTATCTGTTAAGAAAGAATGGTTATTGCCACTGTTTTGAAAAAAAAAAGATTTATAGGATGTTCATATCCAATTTTATTGAAGTGTAAAACCAATGCATACACGAACAGAAGTTCCTGTCTACAAAGAAATTGCTTCTCTCACTTAATCATCTTTCTTCTTTCATATCTATTGCAAGTTCAAGTCCTGCTGTGTCTCTCCTTTGTATATCTTCCAACTCTATATTCATTCTTTCATCCTTGGTGTCCCTCAACAAGTGATATTATGTGAGAGTCTTCAGGTCTCAGCCAACTATGACCAGCGTCCTCTTGTGATTAGAATGAGCATTTTGCATATTATCATGGGGGTAAGGAACCCCAAAAGTGAAGAACACTCAGAATGGAACACAGGTATACCTCAGTTACAAATTGGATGTGCTCCTGCAGTCTCATGTTTCCATTGGCTCCCATTTTCCCTTTGTCTTACAAACGGAAGTTTACTCATCTTTATTTCTGTCAGTGACTTCAACAAGGGTCTTTAATTATACCCTTTCCCCATCTTCTTTGTTAAGTAATTACCATAACCTTTATTCAAAACTTTGTAAGAAACTTTAATAAATGATTTATAATTAAATATAAAGGATCATTCGTAAATCCCTTTGAAAAGTGAAGCAATCTGTTACAATGTGAATAAAATCACACTGCTGAACTTGTTTTGTACAGTTCTGTTGTTTCTGTGTTATAATACAGTTGTAGCCCAGAAAAGCCTTTGCCCATGCTTCTGTTTGCTTACCTGGCACTGCACTCACTACTCTTTTTGTAAAAACAAAAACATACCAAAAAGTTAACTTGAAAGAATCTGACATTCAAATTGTTTGACTGACAATATTGGTTGAGACAGGAGGAATTGCTTTGAGTGTCGATTTACCTGTGTTGATGTGAGCTCTAAAATTTTCCTGAAGTGACTGCCCAGGCTGCAACTTGCCGCATAACCAGTAGTGGAGGGAAGAAGGATAAAATTCCAAGGTGAAATGTATTAAACCCAGACTTATTTTTCAGCTTCTCCTTTGGCTCCGCCTCCAGTAGAACTAAAGCCTAATGATTCCAGGAAGTGAAAAGCAATTAAATTTCACTTGGTGTAAAGTTGAAGAAATTGTCCCATGTGAAAAGAATGTTTCTTTGCCACATTCCATAGGTGGCAATAAACAGGCAAATTTCACTGGTTTTGATATAGTGGTATGAGCTTTCACAGGGCTCAGGTTGATTTCATTTTAAAAAGTTGAATTTATGGGACAGAGGATTGAAAGGTTTGTACTGACATGTTTAAAACCCTCTTTTAAAAAGTGGCATATTGCATCGTTCCATTTAAGTGTTCACACCGCAGACTGAAACATAATCTGTTTACTGAAAAAACAACTTTTTATTGCCCTGTGAATAATTTCCCATTGAAAAAGAAAACAATGTACAGTATTTTAGTGCTTTGTGAAACATCTGGAAATTTTTCTTCAGTTGCTAAAGCTATGAAGAATTTGCATCCACAAACTACTAATTTTTTAATTTGACACAGAACAACTTCAAACTTACTATTGAACCAACCAAATTTTCTCCAAAAAGGCAACAGTTTCCAAAGACCCACTGAGGGCACTCAAAGAAACAAAGCAACCAATCCACTGCTAGGCAAGTCTGGTTTCAGGAAAGTCCATAAGGGGTGTTTTGCTTCTCTGTCTTCACTTTTCTGGATACAATGCAAAGTAGATTGCATTGGTGTGGGTTACCTCCCGCTGCTCTAACAAATAAGCCCCAAATCCCAGGGGCTTAACATATGGAAGTTTTTTTCTTACTCACCTAGCAGCCCTACGTGGGTGTGCCAGGTACGCAGGCAGCTTTCATGTGGAGGTGCAGGGACTCTCATGACTCCATCTCTGTTTCTGCCATCTTCCACAAGAAGCTTAGCAACAAACAGTTTGCCGCCTAGAAGTGTGCCCATTAGTATGCTGACATTCCATTGGCTGGAACTCAATCACATGACCGAGAGAAAGGCGGGACTGCAGACTAGTCCCAGGAAGAAAGAGAAACCGGTTTGACAAACAGCCAGTCCTTAACGCCCATCCAGCACTTTACAAGATTAATTTTTTTTCCCCTAAATTCCAGCACATGCAATGCTCAATATTATCCAATCCCTATTGTAGGCTCTGTGTAAAGCACTCTACCAAAGATCCTGGGGAGTTTCTGAAATAACAGGTGCAAGAAAACCACTGGACTTTAGACACTCTTTCCTATCTCCTCTCCTAAGCCTGTTGTGAAATGGAACTAGCTATGGAGTTGTGAAATGGAACTAGTTGTGGAGATAGCAAATTAACCAACTCAAGCTCTCAAAAAGTGCAAGTTTTAGAGTCAAAAGTCCTTTCAGAATTTCATTCTGGTTTACCTTTTTCCCCAAGACTTTTATTTTTCCAGAAGAGAATTTTGTGCAAATGTAAGACTCAGGAGCTCTTTGCTGAAACATTTAAATAACTTTGGAAAGACCACAATTATTTGAGTGCTGATGGGTAGGCACAACACCTAGACCTCAAGGGGATACAGTGATATGAGCCAGTTCGCCTCAAGAACAGTTCCACCTAAAAGATAAGTAACTGAATGTTGTTTGTGGATTCTTCTGTTCCACTCTACACCTCCTTCTGCCTCAGTTTGTGAGCAGCCCTTCTCTGTGCTGCCATCAGATACTATCCTACTCCATCACCCTGTGGCAATTGTCTATTTCTTTGTCAGCCTCTTCCATTAGACTATAAATTCCATGAGGAAAGGGATCCTCTTATATATTGTTTATCCCCAACACATGTCACAGTCTCTAGCTCCTAATAGGTGCTTGCTAAATATTTGTCAAATGGGATTGAATGATACAAGTTAGAAAAATATAAGTTCTGGGCTGGGCTCAGTGGCTCAGCCTGTAATCCCAGCACTTTGGGAGGCCAAGGTGAGTGGATTGCCTGAGCCCATGGGATCAAGACCACCCAGGGCAACTTGGCAAGACCTCGTCGCTACAATAAAAAAAAAAAAAATAGCCGAGTGTGGTAGCGCACACCTATAGTTCTGGCTACTTGGAAGCCTGAGGCAGAAGGATCGCCAGAGTCCAGCAGGTCAACACTGGGGTGGCTGTGAGCATGCCACTGCACTCCAGCTTGGGTGATAAAGTGAAATTCCAACTGAAAAAAAAAATAGAAAAAGAAAAATAGAAGTTCCATAAGACATTCAAAGAGTCAAAGATCTACTAGTGTTCTAGAGAGATAGTACCACACAGGGGTAGAAGGAGGAAAGAGTTCCTGAAGCATTTGGAGTGAACTTTAAAGGAAAGATAGGTCTCAACAAGCAGAATTTCTGGGATGACATTGCAGGTAGAGGCATGACATATATAAATGTTTGGATGTGGAAAAGCAAAAAACGTGTTTGTGAAGTAGTTTACATTCTTGTTTATCTTGCGCTTAGAGTGTGTGAAGTGGGGGCAGATAGGAAACAGAAATGGAAAGGGGAGATTTGGCTATTCTAGAAAGGATTTTGACTCAAGCTAGCAAGTTTCTATTTGATTCCGTGGGCACAGGGGAGCAGGGAGAGATCATGTACCAAGAGGATCCATCAGCCAAGTGTATAGGGGTGGAAAGTGTTGATGAGAGGCAGGAAGGGGAGAGACCTCTTGGAAGGCATGATAACAATCCAGATGAATGGCAAGGCCCTAAATGAGGAAGATGACAGTGAAGAGAAACAGAACAGAAGTCCAGGGCATAGATAGGATGGAGGGAAAACCCACAGCTTTTGACAACCAATCAGGTTTCAAGGAACGATGGTGAAGAAGGAGTGCAAGGTGAATGGCGATATGGTGCTGCCACTCATGGGAAGAAGAGCTTTGGAAGGAAGAGTTGATTTGGTGGTTAAGGTCAAGGTGAAAAATTGGGTTTAAGACATTTGGGTTTTGGGAGAAGCAGGGCAGGGTGTTGGGGAGATGGGACACCCAAATGAAACTGAGAGAAAACTGGAAATGCAGAACTGTTAGATAGTGGTGAGGATGGGTGATAAGGAGAGCCATTTGGCCCAGTCCTTGTATTCATGAAAGTTTTCAAACAGAGACTTTTGACATTTTTCTAAATGAGTGCTATGGTCTGAATGTCTCCTAAAATCATGGGTTGAAACTGAATCCGCACTAAGGTGGGACCTTTAGGGAAGTAAATAAGACATTCAGGCTCTGCTCTCATGAATGAATTAGTGTCTCATAAAAGGGCTGGAAGGAACTAGCACAGGCCCTTTTTGTTCCTCTGCTCTTCTTCTTGCCATGTGGGGACAAAACGTTCCCTTCAGGAGGACACAGCAACAAGGCACCATGTTGGAAGCAAAGGTCTGGCCCTCGTCAGACTCTGAACCTGCTTTGATTTTGGACTTTACAGCCTGAAAAACTATGAGAAATAAATTTATATTCTTTGTAAATTACCCAGTCTCAACTATTTTGTTATAGCAGCACAACTGGACTAAGACAATTAGTTTAGCAGTCTTTTAATTCATACTGGTATTAAAATTTGGACAATATAAAATTTGGAAATATATCACCACGTTGAATCCCAGTTGGTTTATTTTTCACTGTTCTAATGTATATGAAAACTTTAAAAAATTACAAATGTCTTCGAAGGGCTCTGGCTAGGGGTTCCCTCATAAACTGCATTTACTTCCAATTGTAGCAGAATTTTCACTAAATTGTAACTGCTACTTCCTTACCTCCATCTCCTGGTCTCCTTGAGGGATAGAATGGTATTCTGTAGCTGAAACAACAGTAGCTAATCTAAACTCTGGCAGAAAGAAGGCAACCAAAAAAAATTGAGGCGGGATAGTGAGAAAGAGGAAACCCAAATACATTGATGTAAAATAAGTACAAATATCAAAATGGAGGAAAATGTAATAGAAGAAGTAAAAGTATCTTCCTTTCAAAAAGGGCAACAACACAAACTTATAGAATTTAGTAATCATACCTAACATATGGCAGTTCTCAAATGCAAACCAGGTACTATCTTTTGTGTGAAGCTTCCTGATGTTATCAGGGAAGTTCTGTCCAAGCCGGTGCTGAAGAGGGGGTGAGGAGATGAGAAATATCAAGGGGAACACTGTCCCAGTTTTTTTTAACACTTGGATGCCACTTTTGAATGCATAGAAACATCTCCAAAGAAGCTTCGGGCCACCTTTTCTATTCCTCTCTCCCTTTGGCTCCTGCATGAGCATGGACAGAGAGAAATGAAGTCAAGATGTGGGAGATTTAAACGGCCATAAAGATGAGAGAAAGCAATCCTGGCTTTTTTCTTCCCTAATAAACCCTGGGCAGATTGTTTCAAAAAGAACAGCACATTGCCCAATTAATATAAGAATATACTTCTGTTACACCTGTTTTCCTACTCAAAGTCGACTTTGATGACCTTAATTTTATCTACACTGCAATATAAATTTTCACTGAGATCTTCATCTCATCCTGACACCAATTAGCACATACATTTCAGCAGAAGAATCCACAGCAATTTAATACATACCTTCGAAGAAAAGGAAATGCTAATCGAAATGAAGACTGTCCCAAAACCAACTGAACAGGTGTGCATTTCCATAATGGCTACACAATTCAGCAACGAAGTGGTGTTTGCTGCTTTTGCTTGTGAACTGAATTAGTAATCTTCACATGCCCTGTCCCGGTGATTGAAATAAATTACTTTGTTAAATTGCGAAGCAGGTTGACCCATCTGTTGGCCCATGAATGTTCAGATTCTCAGAGGGTTTATTATTCCAAATAATGACTGCCATATGCAGTGGTAAACAGTTCCTTTAAAACTGACTGAAGGATTTGGTGCTACTTTTGAAGGCAATTTATAAAACTATTCGTGTTCCCCTAAAGGATCTGCCCTTCAACTAAACTTCCAGAAAAGTTGTCTTGATCGGTTAATCCTGGCTGAGACACCTTGTTCACTTTGGAAAGGAAAGAGGAAGGGAAGAATAGAAGAATACATTTCAGAATCACCCACTATACTTCAGGTGACAGCACGTGTGTTAGCACTGTTCCATGAAGCCTCACAACAACTGTGAGAGGTGGATATCATTATCCCACAGAAAACAAGAAGTCAAAGAGGCTGAGTGACTTATCCAGAGACAACTGCTATGTCGCAGAACTGGGACACGAACCCAGTGCACCTGGCTCTAAGACACATTGTGCTGTCTGACCCTCTAATGGCAGATTTTACAATGGGAAGTGCAGTGACAATACTGTGCTCACATGACTCTGACCCATGGGAGAAAAGAAGCAAACAGTATGTATGTCACTATTTTGATTCTACTTGATTCTAACAGCACACAAGCCCCACTCTGATCATGTTTGCCCCCTCTTCTCTAAGGAGAAGAGGCTCATTCTTCTCTTCCTGTTCTCCTTAAAGGAGGAAGAGAGCAGAGCTCTGAACTCACACTGGCAAGAATCTAACAGGAATGCTTTAAAGACAAAACTATGCGGGTCTTCTTTTCATATGTGGCTTTCCTGACTTTAGATCATCCTCATTTTTAAGTCCCTGGGGAGAATACATGCTCTGTTCACACAAGGTTCATAAACTGCCCCATCCACGGACTGGCCATGATTTGTTCATGATGTTAACAGTGACTCACTGTGGCTAGATTACAGATGTTAAATTGCTGATGGATGGCCCAAAGCCAGCACATGGTCGACTCTTCTGGCATTCAACTGCAGAATTAATCATGTGTGGAAAGGTACTTTTTTCCGTCTGTGAAAAATGAAATGGCTAATATACAGTATGGAATGAGTGCCCTGGAACAATTTCTTTCTTAACGGGAAAAGAATAAAGCTATTAAAAGAATAAACTCCTGCATGTGACATGATGACAGTGGGATTTTTTTGACGAGCTAAATGAATAAGCTCTCTCTCCTTTGATTTATGCCGACGCAAAGAGTCTCTCAAGCTTCAAAAGGCAGAGAGCATGTTTGGAGATGCTGATGGTCTCCACTCCCTTTGTAAAGGGAATGAGAGGCTAAGATTGAGCCAAAGTCAAGCATTTGACAGGCAGAGAGACCTGAAGAGGTCGGCACCCAAGTGCTCAGTCACAGGGGGGAGAAGGGGTGCCTTAGGGGGTTGCCAGAACCCTTGGTCGAGGAGGCGTGCCCTCATTTCAACAGCCCTCAGGCACCTCTGCATAGGCTGAAGGCAGGCTCTGCCTCTGTGGTTGGTCTCCTCCCAGGACCAGAGGAAATCAGACTTGCTCCCTTGCTGTCAACTTGAATCCCGAGGAGGGGACTAGAATTTAAGGTTGTTCTTCACCTCCACCAGCAATGAAATCAGAAAGAAGCAAAGCCCACATTAAGAACCTTAGAAAAAAGACTTAATATATACAGTAAAAATAAATTTGTGAGCCGGGCTCGGTGGCTCAGCCTGTAATCCCGTGCCTTTGGGAGGCTGAGGTGAGTGGATTGCCTGAGCCCGCGGGTTTGAGACCCGCCTGGGCAGCGAGACCTCATCTCTACAATAAATAAAAAAATCAGCTGGGTGTGGTCGCGCTGCCTGTAATTCCGGCTACTCAGAAGGCTGAGGCGGAAGGATCGCCGGAGCCCAGCAGGTCGAGGCTGCGGTGGCCGGGAGCGGCCACTGCACTCCAGTCTGGGCGACAGAGTGAGACTCCAACTCAAAAAATAAATAAATAAATAAATAAATTTGTGAACATCGATAATATCTAGCAAGTAAAAATAATTTAATTGGGTTACATATTTTGTTTATTTAAATCAAGCACAATGTATGTATGTTCAGAAAAGCATAAAATATCAGATAAATTCAAATTTGGGAAAAAAGTTAAAAACTATTCTACATTATTTTGCAATGAGTACTTTTTTAAAGTTGTGAAAGTCAAAAACAGACTGAGCCTCTGTCACAGATTGGAGTTGAATAAGGAAAGATCATAGATTGGATTCCTGACCAGCTAAAGAACATCAACGAGACAACAAAGAAATTTGTAGATTAATTAATAGTAATTAGCCATTCATCTGTAAATGAATGGAAGGTAATGTCTTATCAGTGTTAATTTTCTGTTTTAGATCCTTGTACTATGATTATGGAAGATGTTAACATTGTAGATACTTCTGTATTATTGTTGCAACTTTCTTTTTGTAAGTCTGAAATTATTTCAGATTGAAAAGTTTTTGTTTGTTTGTTTTTAATAGGTGCTGATGCAAAAAAGACTACAATGAAAAGCTACAGCCAGAGTTCATTTTTCCTCTACCCAGTTCTGTTCCACAGAAGCAGTTACTTTTAATTCTTTCAGCTATTTCTTAAAATAATTACTCATGCATCACTAAATATTATGTTTTTAAAAAACTAGGCTTCAATGTATTAATTTTATACAATTACTACTGACTCCCTGCCTTGAAGGGTGAGAATTTAGCGCTTTCAAATTATTTTGAAATAATTTTTTAGTTTGAAAAAAAGTACAAAGACCATGAAGAAAGTTTCCAGTTATACTTTCTCCAACTTTCTCCAATGTTAATGTCTTATATAATCATGGTACAATTATCAAAACTGAGGCATTAGCATGGTACTGCCGGGGACCAGCCCCGACCAAGGGTAGGGTTAGGACCCGTTCCAGAGAATCCGGACGGAGAGAAGAGACCACTCTGAGGCAGTTCTTCTGGGAACAGTCTGATCAGGACTGAAGCCAAATTTTATTCGGACTCCTTCCAACCTATATACCATTTGTCATACCCTCCAGCAGTGTGATAATCACTTGCTGGGGGCGTACAAACTTCATGATGTATATTGCGCTTTACAAACTATGCATCACAAGACCATCACGAGACTTGCAAGCTCCAAGCAGACAATTTGAACTCCATGATGCCTGATGTGCTTCACAAATCTCACATCAAGGTCACAGGTGCACAATTTCAGTACAGTTCATTTAAAAGTGTCTTCCATAGTGTTCAACAAATCATTCATATTATACTCTTTGTCCTAAACCCTGATTAACACAAAAACTTTCTTAGTTAACTCTAGGTTCAATCCAAGTTCACTGACTCCTAATATTTTTTAACGATTGATATTATCAACTTAACACTATACTATAATTTATAAGTTTACTTAAATGACTTAATTTTTATTTATTCCATTAACCTATTACGATTCAACATAGTGGCCTGTAATTCTATAACAATTAATTCAAAACTTATTTCTTACCATGACTTATATGAGTTTCATGATCTAGTGTTTGGGCTTTAATACTATGCTATATCTCATTAAGCTAATACCTTATCATTAAATCTTATAATTATCATTGACGTATGATTTTAGAATCATAACACTATAATTCTCATTCTATTCTAATAAAACTACGACTTTAACCCAAAACTTAAATCTTTTTTCCTAGTATATTAATACATGGCTAGGTGTAAATTTTCCTATTGTCATATTAGAAGCAAAAACTACACCGTTGGGAAAGTTTCAGTATACTAATCAAAGGATCTTAAAATTGGCCTACAAGAACAGGAACTAAAGTCGTAATATGAGAAAAGGAAACTTAAAAAGCTTAAACAAAACCTAAAAGTTTTCTATGATGCTTATTACTGTTTAAATCTTTCCGATGGAAATTGTATCGTCTTAAATGAATGTTTTATCAGAACAATTCTATTCTAAAAATCAAATAGTATCTGTCACACTCTTGGATAATGGACTGCACGGTTACTATGGCAATGGTCACGGGCTGAAGCAAACAGAGTTTTGGCATGTAACGAAACTAGAAAAACGTCCTGCCTGGCTAGAGACAGGGCAATAGAACTATTATGATAATTTAGTTTCTAATCTTAATCCTAGGAGAGACTGCCTTTGGGAACAAGAGCTGAAGAAAAACGCCCTGCCCGGCTAAAAGGCGGGGTAATAAAACTATTATGATAATTTAGTTTCTAATCTTAATCCTAGGAGAAACTGCCTTTGGGAACAAGAGCTGACTCACCAGTCTACCAGGAAATAGAAGTTAAAAAATATCTAGAAAGAAGTAAGACTTAGAAAGGACAAGGTCATTCTGCTGTATAACCTTTCATCAGGTGTATAGAGATTTTATTTATAAGTTTTACTGCCATGTATGCACACTGGTCACTAATCACACGCCAATATTATAGGTATAACTGATATCCTATGTCAGAGGCAATCTTCCAGATGGGCCTTTACAGGCCTCAGCCATGCATCTATAGATGTTGGCTCCCAACATGGTACAATGCTGTTAAACTACAGATTTTACTAGGATATCTCTAGTCTTTCCAGAACTGTCTCTTTTCTGTTCTAAGATCTCATCTAGGACATCATATTGCATTTAATTGTCATCTCTACTTAGTCTCCTCTGATCTATAACAATTCTTCAATCATTCCTTGTTTTATGACCTTGACATATTTGAAAACTGCTAGTCAAATATTTTGTAAAATGGCCATCATTTTGGGCTTGTCTTATGTTTTCTCTGGATTAGAGTAAGTTACAGATTTGGGGAGGGTGATGTGCTCTTCGCAACATTAGTGGTATGTTATCTATATGTCTTATTACTGGTGAAGTTAACCTTGGTCACTGATTACGGTAGCATCTGCGAGCTTTCTTCAAGGAAAAGCTACTAATTTCCCCTTTTCACTAAAAGCATGTAACTAAATCCAGTTCACATTCAAAGGCAAATTAATTAGACTCCAAATTCTGGAGGAAAGAATACCAAAGAATTTTCAAACACATGTTAAATCCACTATAGTAATAAACAAATATTTTGAGGAAGATAATTGGAGGCTAGGCAAATATCCCATTTCTCTTTAACATTTCACTCACTATTTTCAGCATGTCTTCTTGGATTTTGCCTACAGAAATCATTACTTGGGAGTTCTAATGATGATTTTTCAATTTCCCTCATTCTTTCATTTATTAACATTTCTTATTCCCAAGACTTGTCCCTTCTCCACCTGTATTTATTTATTCAGTCATGTATTTATATTATTATGGATTTATGAATATTTGTTTTATTCTTTGGGTTATAATCTAATACTAACATTATTTATTTATTTTTCTCAGATTCTCCAGTCTTGACCTTTGGAAACTCTTTTGGGTTGAACCCTGTGTCCTTTGGCTGTGTCCCATTCTTTCTTTTTTTTTTTCCCTTAACCACTTTTTTACATTCTGGTACCTAGAATGCTCCAAGCTCATCTTATATTTTCATTGCTCCAGCCCTAAACTTAGCCATTTTCCCAAGAACAACTGGTTATTTTTATTGGAGAATGGTATTTAGACACCCAAATCTGGAACTTGGTGTGTCCACTGTTTATATATGTCACTGCTTCTAGTGCTTAAATAGACAGCACCAGGAAATACATGTATGTGTATTAACCAATATATATTTACTGCTATATCTGTTTAGTTGTAAACATATTAAAATAAATATGACTTCAGACTGATGTCTCAGACTCTAGTCCAGCACCACAGAGTTTATTCTCACATCATTCCCTTACTTATCTGCAACTTCTTTCTTCCACAGTGAGAAACTTGACTCTCATGATCTACAATTGCTCATATAGGGATACAATTGACTTTTTATATTGTTCTTGTATCCAGCAACTTTGCTGAACTCATTTTTAGTTCTAGGAGCACTTTTGTAGATTCTTTAAGATTTTCTATGTAAACAATCATTGTGTCTGCAAATAGAGATGGTTTTATTTCTTCTTTCTCAATATTTATGGATTTTCCTTCTCAATTTCACTGAGTGAGAGTGATGAGAGGGGTGATCCTTGCCTTGATCCCAACCATTGAGAGATAGTTTCCATTAAGTATGAAATTAGCTGTAGATTGTTCATAGATACCCCTTATCAGGTTGAGGAATTCCTCATCTATTCTTTATTTGCAGAGTTTTTTTCTTGAATGAATATTGAATTTGTCAGATACTTTTTCTACATCTATTGAGATGACCCTATATGGCTTTTCTTCTTTAGTCTGTTAATATGGCAAACCATACCCATTGATTATGGATGTTCAACCAGCCTCGTATTCCTGAAATGAATCTCACTTGGTCCTGTTATGCATTTTTACACATTATTAGAAGTAATTTGCTTATATTTTGCTGAAGATTTTTACATTTGTATTCATGATCGCTATTAATCTATGGATTTCTTCTCTAGTTTTAGAACTAAGTTTAAGAGTAGAGTTTAATGACAGAAGATGATAGGGAAATATCTCTAAAGACTGCCTATCACTTTAGAACCTGAATAAAATGAGCATCAGACCACCAGATGAAGCAAAGTGAAGCTGAAAGATGTAACTTGAACAATGCAATTTTTAAAAAAACAAGAATTAAAAAAATTGATGTAAATACACACACATACACACACAATTTATATTCAAACCAAATTCTGTCCTTTCCTGGAGAATTAATGGGGCTTGGGACAGCTGACTCTGTCAACACCTAAAGCCTTCTCTCTGCTTTCTACAACTAGAACACATTTGGCCAAGGTCCTTCTGGATCAGCTACTGTGTAATAATGGCAATAATATCAACTGAACTCTCCTGAGACTTACTAATTAAATTTCAAAGTTTAATAAAAATAGAGTATACTTGCTTCCTACTAATATACTGACTTGTTTGAAAGTTGGGACCAAGTGAATTTTAACTACACTTTCAAAATAAGAGCGATGGGTACATCAGATATATGATGAAATTGAGGTCTATGCCCCTAGAATTAAGAAATCAGAAAATATTTACCTGAATATTGTGGGTATTAACAAATATTTATTGGATAAATATGTATATTTAAGGTCTATTATATACTTGGAATGATTGTCAAGACCCATGCTATTCAAATTTTCAACATTCTCTGTTTAGCAAAACAAAAATATGAATTTTTCTTTAATAGTTTCATTCTCTTTGAATTTCTACCCATGCATGTCCTAAAGGAAAACTCACCCCATGAGTTTCTTGTTTAATCATACTTATCCAAAGTGTTGCATGTCAAATGTTCAAAGTAATATTTTATTCTCACTAGTCTCAAGAGATATTATACTGCCATTGGCCAAGAGCAAATGAGGTCATAGCCTACACAGCCTGCTCTCAATTTCAATTTAGAACAAAAGGCTTCTCTTTAAGTGTGGCTCTTGCCCAAGACCATCCAGCAATGAAAAATTGGTCTGGAAATCTAATGCCATGAGTCTAAAATATCTGTATATGAATAACCATTGTGACTTTTTGTTTCCTTCATGCCAGGCACTGTGCTAAGCCTTTTTAATACATATTATCTCACTTAATCCTCACAACCAATTCATGTGATTTCTGTCAATAGCCGTCACTCTTTTTTAAAATAAGAAAACTGCGTCAAAGATCAGGAGGTAAAAGTTCACCAGAGATAATGATTCCCAAAATGATGCCTCAAATCTCTATCCTCAATAAAATTTTTTTATTGAGGTAACCATAAGTCCACCTCATAACTGAGATTTTGCTGGTAGTGAAGAAGAACACTCAATTTTGAGTGTTACAATAGCATGGGAGGAGGGTAAGGAAGAAGGGACCTGGAAAGTAACATTCACTGCATACCAACATCAACAATTGGACTGGAAACTTTATATTATTTCATTTAATTTGCACAAAAATACAGGGATCTATTATCCCCATTTTACAGAGAAGGAAACTGAGGTTTAACACTTCAAAGGTAAAGGCAGCCATTAAGCTCATGTCTGCCTGACTCTAAAACACAGCTTTATAAAAACATTCAACATGCTTCCTCTGCATTTCTTCTTGATTGAGAAAAGGAACCAATGGCTTGGATTGCCATTCCTATTTCCTATATTATCACCTCTAGAGCACTGAAAATTGGGTTCCACATTTAGTGGTAAAAACGTTGGTGGTCAAATAGAATCCTTTCTCCAAACACTCAATTTTAGTTATACCCAGAAAAATTTTATACTGAAAGCATCTCCTGCCTTTTCAGGGTTATTTGTTGAAACTGCGAATCAAATCAGACATTGATAAATCTTTGCCAAGATTTTGCAACTGTAAACTGCACGAGCTCAGGAACTTTATCCTATTTATTATTTGTCCCCAATACCCAAAATATTGCTTAACAAAGAGAGGCATACAATAAGTATTTATTGGGTAAATCAAAGTTTTTCAGGGCCAATAGCCCAACATTTAGCTCACAAATACTACTTGTGATCTACAGTAATTAGCTTCACCCCTATGTACATGTCTTGTGTCTATCCTAAGATCATAGCCTAAAGAGGGAAATCTCTCCCCAAACCTTAGGACTAAATAGCAGCAGATGATACTCCTGGCAATGTTTGCAGCACAATGCCTGGAATATAGTAAATGCTCAGTAAATGTATATTGAATTAATTTTTGAAGAAGAAGAGCTACATTTATTCAATGCATACTCTTTGTCAGACACTCTACTTGCTTTACCTCCTAAAAACATCCTGTGCGAGACACTATATTTCCCATTTCATGGAGAAGCAGTGTAAGGTTTAAGGAGGTTAAGTAACATGCTCAGATCTGTATAGTTAGTATCTGGTAGAGAGTTCTCAGCCTGAGTCACCCCACAGCATTTGGAGAACTTGCCAGTTTCCTTCCTTTCTCAAGGCCTTTACTCTTCCCTCTCTTGGATCTTCGCATGGCTAACTCCTTATCATTCCAGGCTCTGTCCAGTGGCCCTTCCTCAGAGATCTTCCTAACCATTCCCCACTCTGTCCCATGATCCTGTTAGAGTGCCTTCATAGCATGCACCACCATCTAACATTCTTCTGTGTATGATTTCATTATTGTCAAGTGTCCCAACCAGAACTTGAGCTTCATGAGAGAAGTGACCCTATCCGACTTGTTGGTCACTGTGATCTACAGTGTGGTGCTAAGCCCAGCACATCAAGGGACTTCCTAAATACTTGCTGAATTACTGAATGACTGCTGCAGGCCAGATAACCCCTGAGTGCTAAAGAGGACAGTACTTTGCAGACCAGTCTTTAGGTAAGTATCTGGTGCATGACTGATGTGTGTCCCCATACCTATTAAGCTCAATTCCCATGTCAAGACTTCTCTGCCATTTCAGATAAGAAAATTGATTTATATGCGGGCCATTGAGCAACTTTTTTCATGCAGAGAGGAAGGTTCAATAACTTCATGATTGCAGTGTGCTTTATAATCTCTTCAACAAAAATTCCAAAGATGGAGCAAAAATAATTTCTGTCCCTCTCAGATTGGAGCCACACCTAGCTTCTAAAGACCAAAATGTCAATTGTTCGTGGTTTCCAGAATGCTTCTCCACTGACAGCCCTAAACTGTATGTATCTCACATGTTAAAATTTAAGGAAAAAATTTATTACAGAAAACTCTCTCTGGCCTGGATCCAACATTTGATGGAGAATATTAATAATATTGCTTGGGCTTGACTCTCTTAAGTTTCTCAATTCCCCCAACACATGTCTAAAGAGCTTGATATATGTGACACAAATCTTGTTTTCAACCCACACAAGTGAGCTTATTGCCAGCATCATTGTTTTACAGATCTTCAACCAGATGGAGTGCTCTCACCTCATAGCCATGTTTCTTTCTTTGGAAAGCTTGACAGTCTGATGACATCACCCTCCTCTCCATCTTCCCCAACTTTGCACTTTCTGGTCCAGTCCCTTAGAACTGCTCTGAGCTCACTCACTTTGAGGCATTGCTGTCTTTGCTTAGATACCCTCTCCCTCTGCCTGTGTCTTCCTCTTACCTCTTTTGCGAGGCTGGGATCTGTGTTCCCACCTACCCTTGCTGATATTATCCCTAGGTTCACTCATTCGCAAATACTTCCCAGATTAACTTGGATACCCTTGCTCTGAACTCTAGAAGAACTTTATACAGACCTTTGGCTTAATTACTTATGATAATCTACTAATGTGTTGGTTTCCCCAACTGAACAATGGGCTCCTGGCACTTGACAGATATCACCTCATAAATGACCAGGAACTGAATTTAGTGGTTCCCCCATTCCATATTAAATTAATGAAGGGGAAAAAAAAATCACTCTCCTCCACTCACCCTTTAGAAAGTTGATTTCACTCATCAAATAAGAAGGCCCGATTTTCAGTACCTGATGTCACTCTCTCAAATCTGTCTCATTGTCTACAGTCACCCAAAATGATGCTGGTTGGAGATAATGGCCTCAGCAGCAGAGGACACATTGGCATCAAGAGCACGAAGGCATGCCTCAGATGAAAATGGCCTGATGCATGGACCAGAAGACGACCAGGAGGGGCAAGGAATAAGGAAGGCCTAGCTTCCTCATTTTTGCCCAGCTTTCATCTAACCAAATACATACCTCTCTATATAAGTTTTTCCTTTAAGTCACCATAACCATTTCCGTGAAATAAAAGAAATAATAATCATGTCCTCAGTAAGAGGTCAGTAGTCTGACTACACATGCCAAAAGGAGTCTATTGCACTGGAAAAGCTCATCTACAGGACAAACTTGTGTGCTTACTCACAGTCACTATAACCTTAGAAAGCAATTAGAGAGCTTGTCCACCCCTGGGCCCATCTAAGACATTCCACAGCAAAGTTAGTTTAGCCAGAGCTTGTATCTGGAAACATGACCATACTCTGCCCACCTGGCACACACCTCACCACTTCCTAAACTCTGTAGGCCACAGAACCATCATGTCCCACATCTCCAAGGAATCCTACAAATTTTCCCGAGGAATCCCTGGGCTTTCTATCCCAGGCATCTATTCTCCATGCCAGTATCAACATATATGTTGTAGACTAGGAGGCAGTGTCAGACTTAGAGGCACAAATTTCTCCCTTGACCTTCTTTACCTGCTGAATCTCAAGAGCCTTCAGAAGGACTCAGTGATGAGACACCACAGTCAGCCTACCCCACGTGTTGATCTCTGCTTCAAACTAGCCATCACCCTAAGGAACAAGCCTTCTTCCTGGAAATGTCAAAAGGAACTGTGATGTGGGATTAAAGAAAGGGTGCCTTCCTCTCTCCCCCATGGTTTTGCTACTTAACTTGGTCAATATATTTTATCACAGTTAGTTTCAATGATGAGACCTCTCACTGGGCTGCAGCAAGTCCCCAAATACAAAGTACAAATGATGTTCCAAAGCTACTGGCAGAGGTTCCTTAACTTGAAAAGAAAAAGCCACCAAGGGTTAAAGAAGGAAATCTAATAAGAGGCCATTTCCATAACTCAAAAAGTAGAATATTAACAATAATAAAGGAGAATGTCAAAAATAAAACTTGTGGACAATCTTCTGCTTAGAAGACAAGTGTGGAAATTAAGGAGTGTAGGGGATTAAAAGTTAGCTTCACTCTGGAGTGGGCAGTTTTGATGAGGCAGGAGGAAGGAAACCACCTAGTTTCTTCACTGGGTCTATTTCTACATGGGGACTACTAAGTTGGATTTTAGAAAATTATTGATGTTAAAATTATCAACACCTTGCCAATCAAAATACAGCAATTATCTTAATTCGACCACATAAGAAACCACCAGTCTACAGTATTAACTAAGGCAGCAGGTGTGACAACCTCCATGCTCTGTGCTGCAAAAATACTTACAAGAGGGAGGACCCCCAAAAACCCAGAACTTTCTTTTGGAGGGTGAGCCCCTTGTAGTACAGGCTTTCCCCACTAAGTACGTGTTCGAGGAACCCATTAGCATCAGTGTACTAGTTAGTATTGTTATGAGAGGCTGTATTTGACTTCAGTGAATTTTTTTGTGGCAAACAGGTGACTGGTTCTTCCACCATGACAGTGCACCTGTCCATGCAACCCTGCGTGTTCAGCAGTTTTAACCAAAAACAGCATGACCCCCGTGCCCCATGCTTCCTATCCACCTGATCTTGACCTGAGCAACTTTTTTGTTGTTGTTTCCCTGGATGAAAAAAGTTCTCAGAGGGAAACAAGTGGAAGAGGTGAAACAAAAAAACAGCAGAGGCATTAAAAGGCATCAAAACTGATGAGTTCAAAAACTGTTTTGAGTGGTGGAAAAAGCATCTCAATCAGTGTATTGCATCAAACGGAAAGTACTTTGAAGGTGACTAAAGTTTAAACATGAAAGAATAAATACACTATTTTGTATAAATAAATTCCTAAGTTTTAGGGGGTTCCCCCCACCATATACCTGTAATTGGTCTGTTGGGAGGAAGGGTTTGAAATAAATAAAATAATAGAGAGGAACTCTAAAGCATTCATCAAATATAAAGGATTCTATTTTAGGAATACTCAAGCTGTTCTACCTGGTTAAATGAAGACTATTGTTATATCAAATGTGTGATGGAGTAAAGGATTTCCATTGCTTTTCCTCCACAGACTCTGTTGTCTTTTACCCTGTGTGAGCACTGCTCTTGGTGCTGGAGACGCCGTGGTGCACAAGGTATGTAAGACCCGATGTTCATGGAGTCTACTTTCTAGGGACAAGAATGGCGAAAGATGAATAATAATCAAGTAAATAAACCAACATGATTCTATCACAGAGTGGCATGTATCAGGGTGAATATAAAGCAAGGTGATACCATAGAGAGTGAGTCAATAAAGAATGATTAGCAGGGCCAACAGGGAGTTACAGTAGCTGGTCAGAGAAGGCCTCAGGAAGTTTTAAAGTAGTTCTAAATGGTGAGAGGTTTGAGGCAGACCTATGCAGGCAGGGAGAGTATCAAGTACAGAGGGCAGAAGCAAAAGGAAACCAGTGTGGCTGGAGTATAGCGATGGCCAGGTCATGCAAGCCCTTGTGACATGTCTGGTGGGTCCATCTCACACCATTCCTCTTTTCCTCCCTTCTTCCCCCCCCCTCTTTCCTCCCCTCCTCTTTCCTCTCTTCCCTTCTTTGATGTCTACCCAGTGTGAACCCGTTTCTTTCCTTCCCTACATTTGAGGAATGTGTCAGCATGACACATTCCTCCCACGACAACATCATGGGAAGTAGCATCACATCTTGCTAAAAAAAAAAAAAATCAACTTGAAAACACTAAGACTTGCTCTCTAGCCTCCCTTGCAGCTAGGGTGCAAGTGCATGATCTACACTCACCAATCCAATACAGAGGCCCCAGTCTTTACACTGGGAGCTAGTGAGGAAAGGCATGAATCCCAGAGAATCTACCAGTGTTCAGGTAATGCCAGTCGTATCAGAATAGGATTCCAGGGAGCAATTAAGGCCCTATTTCAGAGTAGGGTCCAGTGTTTCATGTGAGGGAGGGTAGTCATACACAGGGTGGTCTGGGATGTCCTACCATGGCAGGGCAGGGTCCTCACTAAATGGCTGTGGTGCTGACTGCTGCTTGCCCTTCCTTGCTCCTGACTGCTTTCTGAGCCTGCACCTGCTCAAAGTTTTTATGTCCCTCACTCCTTTATCCTTTCAATGGCTTTCTCTGCAGCTTAAATCATCTGGGGTTCTCTTCTTTGCCCTACAACTAAAAACTCTGACAAAACATGATGAGAACTTGGAATTTTATTCTACAGACACTAAGAAGTCACTGAAGGGGTTAAAACAATATCATGTCACAGATGAAATAAGAATGTTTGGGGAAAATTCCTGCTCAATCTTAACACTACATTGTATTTCTCCTAAACGATGAGTTTGCTTTGGGTTTTTGGATAGCCTCATTTGGGTAATTGACAAGGTTTCTTTTTTATGTGTTCTCTGCTAGAAAACATAGAGTCCAGTTCAGGACCAGGACATAATGGAGGTAAATATATTGTTTTAGCCTTACTCTTGTTTCCGCATGGTCCTCACTGTTGCTTTTCTTTATCCCTTTATCCCTCTTTTACATTTATACTATCCTTTCTTAGTTTGCTTCACTGTCTTGCTGAAAAAAGCTTGACTTTATTGGTACCTGTTACAGGAGCCACTAGCTGCCTCTGGATATTTTGATTTCGATTTTAACTAATTAAAATTAAGTTAAGCTAAAAACTCAGTTCCTCCGTCACACGGGTCATAGTATGAGTGCTCAAAAACCATACATAGCTAATAGCTACCTATCAGGCAGTGCAGATATAAAACACTTTCATCATCACAGAAAGTTCATTGGATAGTGCTGCCATACACTATAGTGTATATTATAATGTCATTTAACATAATAAATATGTTTTTTATTCTGCTGCCTCTCAGCATTCATCAGTTGAGGGCTGAGGTCCACTTAGGGAAGGGAAAGGATTATAAAACACCGTATTGAGCACAGGCTACCTACAGGAGCTAAAACAGGTTTCTCAACTCAGGCTATGAAAAGCTCTTCCCACCCCTCAGTAGGAAGGACACTTGCACAGTGATGTGTGCAGAAAATAAATATTCACATCACCCTCTCTGGAGAATAAACTCTAAGACAATAGGAATCATGTCCAGAGCATATCTGGGCATTGTGTGAACACTCAGGGAGGTATAGAGAGAAGAGATCAGAAACTGCCCCTTTCGGTATGAAATAGTACTATTTCTGAGGGCAAAACCTAGCAAACTTTCCAGTGAATTCTAATGTAAATAGGAAGTTTACTATTCATTGAATAACAATAAAAATTATAAGCCATAATTTGACAACTTCATAGAGGTAAATGGTCTTTGCTTTATAGCAGTGTCTCTTGGAAAGAAAACTGAGGTCCCTATACCAAAATGGAAAAACAAATTAATTCTTCCCCAGTGGTTAATAATAAATGATCTCTTTATTAAGCAAAATAAAAAAGTTGCTTTTTTCATTGTTTCAAGGTCAGCAAGGCTAGGAACTGATTAGCAAGAGCAAGCAGTGTCTCTCAGACAGGAGGTCAGGCCAGACGGGAGCAAACATTCTCAGAAGAGCAGTTTTCTTCTACAGCGATCTCTGGGAAGAGAAGGTAGCTGCTGGGACAGTGATCAACACAGTAGCGGCCTGGTGTGTTTTCTTGTCCACCCCTGGGGAGCTATTTTCTTTGCAAAACTACCGTAATTTTAATGGGCTGCCATTTGCTCATTAAAGTCATCCGGGAATTTAGTCAGCATACGGACCACAAAATAGGGCCCTGTATAATGTTTAGAATTCTGTCATTTAATAAAACATTTTATAAGCTCAGTGCGTACCTATTAACTAATAACTGCATTTCTTGGGGCTCAGCAGCCTACCCTGTGGGCTACAGTGCACTGACTACGACCAATGAGTTATAGAGAGATCTTTTCCCAAGTTCCCATTTATCTTTATTATGACACTCAAATGTGGATGATGCGTAATCAGTCACTGTTAAATTCCATTCTGGGAATTGAACCAGGCTTGGCTTCTTATCATTCAAAATCTTTTTGAGGGCAGCCTCCTTTGGAAGAGTTTCTGATCCCATCGAGATATTTATTAACTACTGCAGAGGAGGAGGAAGAGGAGGAAGAGGAGGAGGGAGAGAGACAGCGACTGAGAGAGACAAAGAGAATGTCACTGATAGAGCAGTTCCTGAATGCTGGTGCATAAACTAGTTTTATCAGAATCTACCAGGACGGATGGCAAAAATGAACATCCTAGTCTCCAGCCCAGACCGACAGAATTATCTTCAAGGACAAGGCCCAGAATTGTGTAACAACCACTGCCTCCAATTTTTCATGATACATAGATTTGGGAGAACCTTGGAAAACAGAATATTCGCCAGATTGAAGGGTGTACACTGTGTCCCCATGGTGAAGTAGTTAGCTTTTAACAAGAAAAGAGAAAACAAAACAAACCCAAATGCTGGCATGGTCACAGAATGCATCTCAGAGCCTCACTGCCAATTCCAGGAATGCTGGTTACAAAGGTAAAAATGTGAAGGATGCAACAGCCTCTAGCACCATGCTTAGAAAACACAAAGAAGACTCCACTTGTTGACAGACTTGGGTTTCTTAGATTGTTCCACTAATTCAGAGTATCTTTGCCTTATTTATCCTTCAGTTTCTACAACTATGGGAGAGAGGGTTTACATAGCCCCAAATTCCAAAAGGAGGCATGATTGCACAGTAAAAAAAGGAGGCCCAGGACTAGGAGGCAGAAGGATGGCAGTGTTTGAAACAGTGAGGATGAGCTTGAGGTGAGGCCAGCCAAGGAGCATGTAGAAAACTTCCACCCTTTGACTACCTTGTTTCAATAGCCTATTTCCCATGGTTTTCTTTAATATCTTTTCACCATAAACATACCAAATCAAGTCAGCATGTTACCCTAAAATTCATCCTGAAGGCATTACTTTTTGAAGTGCTTAGGGAGAGCAATTTTTCCTTTCACCATTTTCCTACTTTTCTTTCTGATTGAGAGGTGGGCACTAGGGTAGAGGCGCATGCCCCCACAAGTTCCTAAGGGGAGAAAATGGTGCCTGAAGGAAATGTACCGGTGTTGTCCAAAGCTCAGAAATCAGCGACACAAATCGTGACACATCACGCCTGGTTCTCCTTGACCTGCTCAGACATTCTGCTCCCCTATTTTTTGCCACTATTATGGCCTTTGCTCCTCCCAAATATCTGATAATCTAGGCGTTATTATTATCCCCATTTTAAAGATGAAAAAACTGGGCTGAATGTGGTTGCTCATGCCTGTAATATAGCACTTTGGGAGGCTGAGGCAGGAGAATCACTTGAGGCCAGTTCAAGACCAGCCTGGTCGACATAACAAGACCCTGTCACTACAAAAAAAAAAATTTAAAAACTATCCAGGCATGATGGTGTGTGCATGTAGTCTCAGTTACTCAGAAGACTGAGGCAGGAGGACCATTTGTGCCCAGGAGTTGAGGCTGCAGTGAGCTATGATCGTGCCACTGCAGTCCAGCATGGGTGACAGAGCAAGACCCTCTCTCTAACACAAAAACAGCAAAAAGATAGAAATACTTAAGAGGAGCTTAGGGGGAGTTAAAGAATTTGCCAGAGTTATGGCCTAAATATTTTACTCATTCTTTGCTCCTACATTCAAACAATACCATCTGGGCACTGCAGGCTGCCAGCAATCTTTCCTAGTGATGAAAAAAGACAAGGAAGGAAAAGAGAACATCACCTGCAGCCAACACAGTCTTTTCCCATTTACCAAAAACCTTCCAACAGGAAACCTAGCTGGTGCTGATGGACAAAAAGATAAAGTCATACTTACTTAGAACATAAGACGTGAGAGCCACTATAGCCCAGATTTGTAGATAAGATTTGCTATTCTTCTGTAACTGGTTCCATCTCCCTCCCACATCCCCACCCCACAACAAAAACAAAATTGAGATAAAAATGAAAAAAATTAAAATATCTTTACTTTCCCTCAAGCAACAATCAAATCTTTTTTTAGGACTTGTCTTTTCTGAAAGCTAAGCCCTCCCAGAGAGCGTCTTGGATCTTGGACCCCTTCACAATAGGCAATTGACGATGGAGGACCCAGACCTCTGCATTCCTCGGGTGGCTTTTCTCCAGAGAGTCCCACCCACACTTGAGCTTTCTCTCAACTTCTCTCTCCTGGATCCTGCATCTCAGAGAACAAGGACATTCAGCAGGAGGCAAATTTGAGTCCTTTGGAGATTCTAAGGGGCTAGCTATGACCCAGCAGCACATCAAAGCGCCTGACATTTGCCCTGCCCAGACCCTTTGTGCCCTTTCCAAAGACCATCCACCCACTTTCTATGATGATTGGTATTGATACTTAGTGAGCAGTGACAATGCACCACAAACAATGAGAAACACAAAAGATCCTTTACCTTCCTCTCAGGGCCTTTGGGAGGCTGAGGTTATCCTGTAGATTAAAAAATAAGAATAGCTGCCATTCACTACACTTTTACCATGGTCCAGATCCTGTGCTAACCAACTGACTTTTAATCTTTACAAGAATGTTCATAGGTGGGAAGACATGGGTACCCCATTTTACAGATGATAAAGCTGACACTCAGACCTTTCCAACCTAGTGAGTAGACATACTAAGATTACAGATTCTAAAGCCCAAGCTCCTAACTGGGATACCATAACTTCTCCTACTACTTAGTAACTATCCATGACCAGGACAGGGAATATTATGGGCTCTGGGTGACACATATTTCCTGTTCAGGTTATCACCCACCTTGTTTTGGTAGCACTAATAAATATTTTTAAAGGAGAATCAACAAGATGGGAAACAAACTTCATATTTCACTTGCAATTATTTCACCTTTAGGCAGGTTTTGCAAGCACTCTACAAAATGAGGTACACAAGACAGGGAGTGGCAGGAAATGCCAAAGAGAACGAATATCTCTTCTTTCACAGACACAGTTGTAATTATTCCAATAAAGTGTAATGAAATAATAAAACAGCCAAGGAAAGTGTGATTCAGGGGGACTTTTATTTTCTTCTGTATGCCTATTGCCCAAAAATGCCTTTAAACATGACATTTTCCAAGGTTTAGGTAAAAAATGAGAATAACAAGAGCATTGCAATGATTATGCCTTTTATAAAACTAACTGTGTTCACTTCAAATGGTTATTTTTTATTCTAAGATTTCTTTTTCTTTTAGTGTTATGATATTCTTTCTTCTTAGAAGTGATAAGAGAAAGTGTTTCTTTTCTCTCTCTTTTTTTAATTGCCCTTACCTGACCAAATAAAGAGTTGACCACCTTACGTCAATTTTTCAAAAAACTCTTTTTAAAATTTTTCTCATTCAAGAAAGTCTGAGGGTAACTGTTTTTCATTTTTATAATTGAGTAGCATGCATTGTCTTTGAAAAACTAATAAAAAATCATTTTGAAAGAAATAAACCATAAATTTTTAGGGAAACCATATATACACATGTATCCTCCTTAGTATAAGTTTGTTTTACATTTTGCTTTAATATAGCTATTTCTGATAGAAAACCTTCACTGGCAGAAAAATGCAATAAAAGCAACACCAAGAAGGTTTTTTGGCAACGCTGAAAGATGGCAAGGGAATAAACACATCAGTAGGTCAAGTGAAATTTAACAAAAAAATATTTTAAAATTATCTTTATGGAGCCAAATCGATATAATAAGAATTTACTTGTTCATAGAGCAGTAGGAGATATTTTTCTCTGTGGCAGAAGTGAAACTTGAAAATATATTTATATAGCTCTACCAAAGTATAAACTACAGCAAATAATGCTAAATATCTGATGAAAAAATTTTAAGATAATTATCTGTCCTTATGAAGGTAGCCTGACAGTCAAGGAACAAAATCTCTATTGTGAACAGACTCTATTTCAAGAGCAGACTGAGAGAGGATTTGGCAAAATGAAGTTTAGGCTTAGTCTAATTTCACATGCTAATGAGCATCTCCAGATAAAAGTTGCTTTATAATGGGTGCTAACCAGTTAGCAGATTAACAAGATTCAGACCAAGTCGGCTCGGTGGCTCAGCCTGTAATCCCGCGCCTTTGGGAGGCTGAGGTGAGTAGATTGCCTGAGCCCGTGGGTTCAAGACCCACCTGGGCAGCGAAACCTCATCTCTACAATAAATCAAAAAATCAGCCGGGCGTGGTAGCGCATGCCTGTAATTCCGGCTACTTGGAAGGCTGAGGCGGAAGGATCGCCGGAGCCCAGCAGGTCGAGGCTGTGGTGGCCGGGAGCGGCCACTGCACTCCAGTCTGGGCGACAGAGTGAGACTCCAACTCAAAAAAAAAAAAAAAAGACCAAGATTCAGACCAAACAGATCAGGAATGAGTCATGTTTGTAATAATACCATATGTCTAGATAGAAAGTGGGAGAGTTTGGTTTAGCCTATGTTGAAGGGTATTTCTTGGGAACAACATAATTAAACATGAGACAAATCAGAGTATCACATAATCTTAAAACCTTCGCCCAAGGAGACTGTGCAGGGTCCGTGTAACCCCCTATAATTCCTTTCAGTGTTGGAGAAAAATTGTATCCATCCAAATAAGATGCTAGAGTTTTTGTTTATCCCCTTTCTTTTCGTCTCCAAAATCCCTGCCCCAAAGAGAGAAAACATGGCTAAGAAAAGAACACAGGTTCTCCGGTCACTATCTGCTATGGTAACCCCTAGCCACGTGTGGCTATTTAAATTTAAATTTAAATGAATTGGCCAGGTTCGGTGGCTCAACCTGTAATCCCAGCACTTTTGGAGGCCGAGGCAAGTGGATTGCCTAAATCCGGGGGTTCAAGACCAGGTCACTCAACTTGGTGAGACCTCGTCTCTACAATAAATCACAAAAATTAGCTGGGCGTGGTGGCGTGCATCTGTAGTTACGGCTATTTGGAAGGCTGAGGTGGAAGGATTGCCAGAGCGCAGCAGGTCAATGCTGGGGTGGTCATGAGCATGCCATTGCATTCCAGCCTGGGCAACAGAGTGAAACTCCAACTCAAAAAAGAAAGTAATTAAATGAATTTAAGTTTAGAATTCAGTGATATTAGCACTTTTCAAGTGTTCAAAAGTCACATATGACTAGGGGATACCGTACTAAAGAGCATGGACATTTCTGCCATTGCAGAAGTTCTATTAAACAGTGTTGCTTTACAGTCAAAGATCTTACCCCATGAACCTGAACTTCTCTCATATTTCCTCATCTGAACAATTAGGAAACCAATAATATCTGCCTCACAGGAATGTTAGGATAGAATCCAATGTTTGCACTAATTCTTTGTAAGCTAAAACACATAAATGTCAACTATTTTGATGAGGGTGATGATGGCACAATTGATGATTATGAAAGGAAGCCGTCAGCTAGTTAGAAATGATTAGCAATCTCAGTCTTCACTCAGAGTATGCACAATCCCAGATTATGAGGTTTTTCATCCAACAATATGTTATCTCTTTCTTCCTGAAAGCTTCTTCTTTATTCCATGACTGGGGACAAAGACTTGAATGTAAAAAGAAAAGGTCTCAAGAATCCTATCTGAATACTAATTATGTGTCACAGCTAAGCTTTTACAAAAAAAATTATATCAGACAGAATTCATGTTATCGACCTAATTTAGTGTTTCCCAAGTTGATGTCCCCCATCCCAAGGAGCCTGTGGTAGTATAAGTGTGGGGCAGAGTAGGGCAGGTGGAAAGGGGGGTGTGCATGGTAGGAAATATAATATTAGAGTTGTTGCCATTATTACAAACATCTTCTCAGGAGTTGTATGTTTTCCAGGATGAAGCTAACCTCAGCCGAATGACAAAAAGCATTGGTTCTGTCTAAAAGCAAATTTATTCAGTCTAATAATACTATTTGGCAGAACCATAAGCAAGTTTTGTTTTTATAGATCAAAAAAGTCAAACACTGTCAATTTCATATGGTTCAACCTAATACTTATCTCAATTTGACCTGTAGCATAGGGGGCTAAGTGTTCAGGTTTTAGTTGATAGACCTGGGTTCGAATCTCACTCTTCTACTCAATAAGTACATGTCTTTGGGAAATTGATAGAACATAGGAAAAACAAATGTCATCTGCAGTCTAAATCTATGAGAAAAGAAAATTAAAAAGTGGTTTGGAGTAGCAAAAATATTGAAAACCAACGATCTGTTCCTTGAAGTAGGGCCATTGTTTGCAACATACCACTGCCTTCAGGCAACTTTAATGATCTAGAACAGTGATCCCCAACCTTTTTGGCATCAGGGGCTGGTTTTATGGAAGACAATTTTTTCATGGACCAGAGAGGTGGGGGGGCAGGGGGAGTGGTGCAGTCAAACCTCACTGCTAATGATAATCCATATTTGCAGCTGCTTCCCAGTGCTAGTAAAACCTCAGCTGCACCTCAGATCATCAGACATGAGATTCTCATAAGGAGAGTGCATCGCAGATCCCTCGTATGCACCATTCATAGTAGGGTTCGTGCTCCTAATGCTGCCACTGGTCTGACAGGAGGCAGAGCTCAGGCAGTAATGCAAATAATGGGGAGTAGCTGTAAATATAGATGAAACTTCACTTGCCCACCGCTTACCTCCTGCTGTGTGGCCCAGATCCTAATAGGCCATGGACCAAGCACCAGTCCATGGCCCAGGGGTTGGCAACCCTGATCTAAAATATAGAGAAGAACAGAGCAAGTAAGCAAAGACTATCTCCTTAAGAAAGAAAGACTTATCAAAAAGTCCATGCGCTTCATACCTCAGGCATGATAGAAGCATCTTCATGTTCGACCAAGACAATTGTGCTTAAAAATTTACCCTGATGGTAGAAAGAAGCAACATTAACTGTAAAGACCAGATACAGAGTTAAATATACATATACTGAACTCCTAAGAAACCTTTGGTCTTGGCCTTTTCAACGGTCTGGCAATTCTACCATATTGCAATAATGCTAACTATCCCTACTTGAGAAAGTAGTAACAGGCCTTATACCATCAGACCATGTTTCTGTAAAAAGAAAATCATTGCATTAAAGTTAAGGTGCAGATGAAGGGAAGCCCAAAGTTCACCATGGATAAGGGAGACAGAGGAGAGAGGCTGCTCCGGGATCACGTGCCCATCCTAGCCATGCCTGAGGAGGGAAAGCAGACACCAGAAACTGTATCCTTCAGGATACCTGATCAGTGCCAGAAGAGGAAGGTCAAACCAGGCTGTCGGGTCTCGGAGAGAGATAGCACCATAGCCAAGACACAGAATCCAGACAGAGGGAGAAGTTGAAGAACCAAAAAATCTGAGAGCAAAAAGTAGCAGCGCAGACAATCAAAAAGTGGGCTAGAGGAAATCTGAAAGCAAAATTTACTAAAACTGTGGCTTTTACACAAGATGAGCATGCATATATGTGGATAAATAAAATCTATTTAAGGGGACCAGAAACAGATGAACCTTTTGTACTGAAGACTCACTCATGTAGGACGTCTCATTTCAAACTACAATAAATTCCAGCTTATTACTAGAAATGAAGAAAATACAGTCTTAATTTTAAACAACAGCTTATTATTCATTCAGACAAGCTATTGATATGACAGTATGGAGAAAGAGCACAGAATTTGGATTCAGACAAGCCTGAGTCATGTGGCTCAACCATTTATTATCTTTGTGCCCCAGAGCATATACCTGAATTTCTGTGAACTTCAGTTTCTTCATCTTTAAAACAGGAGCAATAGTACCACCCTCACAGTGTCATAGTGAAGACTAGGCAAAGTCCACATGTAGCAAGTGCCAGGGTCAATAGCTAGTACTTGGTGTGTATTCAATAAACATTAGTTGCCTCTCTTCTCAGTATTGATGATTCATGTATTAGCAACTGAAAAATGATTTCTAGATTTATTTTCTCTGATTCTTGTGCTTCATCAGTCATGCCACCTTTATACTTGCTGAAAATACATTCCTTCCTAATATGGCTGCCCTGTTTGTTCCTCCAAAGCAATGTAAATTGCAATCCCCGATTTCAGACTTCCTTGGAATGAATAGCTGAGCCTTATTTTGGGTCTTTGTGCTGATAGTATCCTTTAGCCGAATGTCAACACTAAGAAGATTTCAAAGTCAGCTGATGGCAGCAGGTTAGAAAAAAATCCTCAAGAAGCAAGAACAACGTCCCCTACACCTGTCCAAAACACAAAACACAAAAGCGAGCAGCTCCAGCCTCCCAGTGTGAGCAGCTGCTCTGGGCCAAGCCCTTAGCTCACCAGGCCCGACTGTTGCACCCTCTAGAGGAGCCCTTGATGGGACTTCAGTTGTTGGTCTCTGGATTTATCAGGAGCAGACATCTGCAGCCACGTCTGTGGGGACCACCCAAAGGGCAGCTGGAGAACCCTGGGGGTCCCTGCAGAATTTGCAGAAAGGTCAAGAGTCACATGCTCCAACCAGCTCACTAAAAGCATCTCAGGGAGACCCGGTGGAAAGGTCATTTTAAGATAGTGACAGGGCACAGCTTGAGGGGAAAAAGAGAGGAGGGGACAGAAGAATTTCTTTTTTAAGTAGCAAAAAGTACATCTGTTTCTGGCTCATTGTAGACTTTCAAGTCTGATTTTTATTTCAATGGCATTTCCTTGGCTTTTCCAGTTCATGTCTAAATCACAAAATGTGTCCATTGTGCACTTCTGGGCTTGCGTACATGTGCCATGGAGCACAACACTGCAAATGCATTTTCTCACTTCATTAAACATTGCTTTAAAATGGCATCCAAATGTCCACACTCACAATCGCGTCTAGGGGAGATTGTGTTACTTTTTCCCCCCAGTGGGAACTGAAGGAACAGCTAAGTCACAAGCTGTGGTGTTTAATATTTTTCAATTTCACATGTCCGACTTTGAAAGCTGATTGTAGGGGCAGCCTGGTCAGCCACGCCGCTGCGCGGAAGGACTCTCGCTGTCCTGGGGAGGGTTCATTTAGCCTTGCAAAGCTCTGATCTCCACTGCAGCCGCCAAAACCGGCCTCACCCCTGGGGAACCCTTTTTACTTCACTGGGTGAGGTGCTGACTCCACCTCCCCCAGGCAGGCCAGGACGCATTCTGCTGACTTAAGAAGATGCCACGTAAATTAGAACTCATGTAACCATATGGTTCAAACCTGCGGGTCATATTTTATGCACAAATAACTATGACAGGAGGTATTTTTGTGCTGACAAGTTGTATTTCATACATGTTTACTTAGAATTCTATGCTATCATTAAAAGCCAAACAATAGCACTTTATCCTATTTTCATGCAAAAATTTCTTTAAGTGTCCTTGTTAAAAAGATGAAGAAAAATTCACTCACATGACTTTGGCTTCCCCCTTAATGTTCTTATCCAAGTGATTGGTGGTATGGTGGTTTCAGATGTTCTGACATTAGAAATTTGAAAGGAGTTCTTGAGCCCTGGCTTCCAGTCTGGCCAGTGTTGAGTGTGTTAAACAGCTATTTTATTTGGGTCCCCCAGATTGAAAGTGTATTAGTTTACCGACCACTACATGCTGTACAGTGACTTCTGAATGTTTGAAAACTGAACCAATTGATTCAATCTTCTATGACTTAATCTCGATACAGTAGCCAGTAACCTCCAAGGCCTCTAAGTTAAGAAAGAAAATAGTAAGCAAAATGCTAGTTGGGTCATTCTCCATCTTCTGGTCCTTTGAAGACAAACCTTGGAAAAATACTTCTCAAGTTTACTAGAATTCTGATAAAACCCACACATAGCAAATCCTAGAAACTTGGTGACTATTGAAAGGTTGCAGGAACTAAGAGACTTCAGCATAAATCCTGAACTCAAACTGGAAAAAAAAAGTGTGTGTACACACACAAACATACACACACACATTAATAATGCTTTCTGCCTTGAGAAAACGTCTGACTCCCACATTCTCCTCTCTGCCTTTCTAATTCAAAGGCAGATCCTATTTTCTCAATCAAAATTTACCATGTGGACTGAGAAAGGTATTCTTCTGATTTATGAATGAATTGATAGAAAATATTTTGACAAACTTATCACAATTATTGTCACATTTAGTTCCATGTTTAACAATTGACCCTTATTGGGGTCATTTCTTTTACATCAAGACTGCCCTGACCATTCCAGGGATGTGGTTGCCAAAGCTGAAACCTTCTGAGAACCATGGGAAACTATTTGGAAGGGCTAAGAGACATATCTGCTAGCCCCAAGAAGGCAGTTCTTCACCTTGCCCCAGCCAGGCAGACCTGGGTTTGAATCCCAACTGCACTTCTTACTTTCTTTAAGTAATTCCATAGTACCACCAAGCTGTTTCTTCACTTGTAAAATGGAATGAAATGTACAATGTTTAATGCACTTACCAAATGTTCATTTCTTCATACTATCCCTAACTGGAAGAACCACATAAGATTGCCAAAGGGTAGCTGCCCAGGAGGGGGAAAAGTGTGAAGCGACTGAAATTGGATTTTGCTTCCCTCCCAGGCACCTCTCTTCTAGGCGCTGTCTCTTTTCCCCAGGTGTGTGTCTTTCAAGTCTTTGCTGTTGATGGCTTAGGGACTGATTCATCCCAGGTGCATTTTAATGAGAGACTTTGCAAAAATTTAAAGCCTTTAAAGATTGAAGGGAATGATTTTTTAAATGAACATGTGTCATTCCATTACAAAAGTAATATATGATTACTACAAAAATAAAAAATGCAGAAAAGTAGCAGACGAATTGCCCATCATCCTCCTAATAAAACACAAGCAACATTAATATTTTGTTGTCTTTTCAGTATTACTGTTTTTATAGCCTTTGTGTGTGTGTGTGTGCACGCGTATATATATATATATATGTGTTCCTAAAAGAATATAATTATGTTGTCATTTTTAATTTTTACTTAGGACAACTTTGTGTCCTTCAGCACTGTAACCCAGGAAGCATTTTCCACATGATCATAAACTTCTCATAAATAATAATTGTTAATGGTTACAAAGTAAGGGACACATTTTTAAAGGTAAAATTCTTTTTTTAATTTTAAAATAACTCTAAAGGAAAAATCTTTAACTCTAGCAGGTGCTGGAGAAGATAAATGTATAAAAACAAAAGTAAATGTAGGTTCTCTGAAGGTAGGGATTTTTGTCTCTTTTTATTTTCTGTAGTAACCCTGGTGCTTAGACAAGTACCTTGCCCATAATAGGTGCCCTTTGATGAGTAAGATTGAATAAATATGTGGCCCCTAGGACTACCACTTTTAACGTGGCACTGTTCGTGGTTTGCTATGAACTCATTCTACCAAGTGATTGGGAAGTGATTGCTCTCTATGCCTTCATTTCTTCCATGATCTGTTGCTAAGACACATGTACAAGTAAACACGCAATTCATAAAAATAGCAATGGATTCTTAAAAGCACCTGTTTTCCATTTAACACCCTCACCAGCATGTTTTGAAAACTACAGGGAAATCTGAGACCACTTCAAATTGTTTTTTAGAGTTCTTTAGAAATGTTTTTAAAATGCATGTCAATGATTCTCTGACTCCCTCCCACCCAGATATCTAAATCTGTTGAAAACGCTGTGCAAATTGATAAGAAAAGGTTCTTACTTAATGCAAAAGTAAATTATAAGATTCATTAATTTGCTTAACCCACAGTTTTGATTACCAGTTTTTAAAATGCATGTCAGTGATTCTCTGACCCCCTGCCGATATCTAAATCTGTTGAAAACTCTGTGAAAATTGATAAGAAAAGACTCTTACTTAATGCAAAAGTAAATTATAAAAGATCCATTACTTTGCTTAACCCACAATTTTGATTACCAGAAAAACACATCAAGACTTTGCCCTGTCCAGGAAGTACTGTGCCAAGTGCTGACAAATATATTATCGAATTAGATTCTAGGGTCTCACCAAAAACTATGGCAAGATCAGCGATTTAACCCAAGGAACAGAAACTGGCTTGTGGAAAATACCAACTAACAACTGGGCAGAGCTGAGAGGAGATTTGCTGCAATGCTTATACTTAGTGAAAAGACCTTATGAGCAAAAGTAGACTGTTTTCTGAACTAGGAGCTACCATTGAACTTACCCTTGTATTATATTTACTAATTCTTGGCATATCGTATTAATGTACTGTCACTATTTGTTTTTGCCTTTCCAAAACCTATAAAGATATAATTTTTACCCCTGTAAATGCCCACACAAAACTATAACAGGTTTTGAACCAATTATAATGTGGGCAAGAAAAATGTTAACATCTTAAATAAGTATCAGTACCATTTAGCCTGTTGCTTGAGTTCTGGCACAGGCAGCCCAAGTAAACAAGGAGGGACATGCATTGCCATGTTCTCTCTTCTCCCTCTGCCCACAACATGGACTTCAGACAACAGAGGAGATATCTGAGGCAAAGGAAGAAAAGGCTGGAAGATGGAACCTCTGAGGGAAGCCTACGGGAACCAGGGGGATTCCATGAGCTAAAGAAGAGGAGAGAGAGAACGTTCGGGATTTAAAAAATTAATCTTTAATTATGTGAAAGGATGTTTATGCAAGAAGGTGAACTTATTTTTTTCATCTCTACTGGGGCAGGTCAAAAAAAAATGGACTTAAGCTGGAGTACAGTGGTTTAGGTAAGAGAGAAGAAGGAATTTCCTGAATGTGGAGGTCATTAAAAACTAAAATGAGTTACTAAGGGAGTCTGTGGACACTCTTCCTCTGGGGAACATTTAAAAATAAGATAAATTTTCTTCTGTCAGGGAGGGTTTAGAAGTAATCCAACCAGAAGGTCTCTCAAAGCATTTTCCAGCCCTATAACCTGAAGGCCAAATTCTCTCCAATTTTATTTCTACAGTTAACTAGACGTGAGATGAATGCCTGAAGCAGAATTCAGAATTTCAGATACAGTAACTACAGGCTATTGCTTTTTTGTTCTATAATAAGACACAACTTTGCATAAAAGACTAAAGTCGTAATCCTTCCTGGAAACCACATCAAGGAAAAAATCCACAACTCAAAACTTGGCAAATTAACTATTGCTCACACACCATCACTCTCATCCTCGAAAACACAAAATCCCATCTCCTTCTCTATGTTTTCTTGTTCCCTTATGCCTGCTGAGCACACCTTTCCAGTTCTTAATTTTATTTTTCCCAGGCAGTCATTCCAAATATTCCATTTTTACAGCTAGTCTGTTCTCCAAACAGGCTTTCGTAACCTAACCATTAACTACTTTCCCAGCAATTATTTGGCTAAGTTTCAATCTTAGATATACTAAGCTTTAAAAAAAAGTTTGCATTTTAAAAAATTATACTCAGACACATTCCTTTCTTTTCACTTTCTCCTGAGTTTTAATCAAGCCAATCAGTGGATTTCATTACAGCTCCCAGGATAGACTATCCTGACACTGTGAGTATTGATATAACACTCCCCCTTAAAATTGACCAGCTTTGTTTAAGTTCCATGGTTTTCTTTTCTTTTAAATGCTTCAAGTCTCCTTTGTCTCAAGGCAAATCAGGAATGTTAAAAGGAGTTGATGGCCAAACCCTCCTTCATAATCACTGGTGCCTCCTCCTCTTCATTCTTATCCTACAGTTTTTTCTTTTCCCTTTAGCTTTTCTCTCCTCCTCCTCACCCCCTAACCCCAAAGCATTTGTCAAAAGTTCCCTCTGAGTTCTCCAGCCCTTTTGTCCAGCATGAACTTTCTGAATTCAAATATAAAGAGAAGGAATTTGGCTTAGGTAAGAAAAGGAGAGACTGTCCAGGGTTAAGGGAAGAGGAAGGGGCTTCAGCTTTCTCAAAGTTATTTCTCGAGCAGGTTGAGAAAAGTCCTTGAAAATCTCACACATATCATGGCAGGATTGGAGCCAAAAGAGCTATTTGGCCTCCTAAAGAAACAAGGTGAACTTATTCATCAGTTATGAATCAAAATAGATCATAATACTTAAACTATTCATGAAACTGTCAAGCGTCTACAACTTTGTTTCCAGTTGAAAATAAAGGTGGCCAAATTACAGTCATCAAAATAAAAGAAAATCATTATTATCTTTACTTCTGTAGAAACTTCTCAAAGAACTTCAAGTCTTAGTGAGGACGGAGTGAGGAAGGAAATCACCTTAATCTTTACATTCCATGAGGAAAGTAAAAGAGACGTGTTCTCTTCTTGTACAAATGGGGAAACCAGGAACAGAGTGGCATATGTCATGGCAAGTTTCTCTGCATCATAATGTAGCACATTAACACTTCTCCAGGATGCCCTGTTAGGATGAAATGTATGAGTATAGTTAAATGGGTAATACAATGAAAAAATAAAAATTAAAAAGTATATATATTTGTGCACAAAAATATATTAAATTGAACTTGTGAATAATATTTTTCAAATAATATATCATTAAATACTTAACACATGGAGAGGAGCTTATCAATCATAGCTGGTTTTCTTGGCAGTAGTCAGTTTCATCGGCCTCTCCAATTCTGTAACCCCAAGACTCTATCCAGGTTTGACTGGAGAGATAACCACATCCCCAGTCCTCTTCAGGACACTAAGAGTTCAACTTTCCTTTCTCAGAAAAAGAGACAGAGACCGAGACCGAGATAGAACTAGAGACACAAAGATAGAAACAAAGATAGAAATAGAGAGAGAGAGATAAAGGTCACAGAAGATCCTTTGAATTGGTTCCACCTCAGGGAACATAGTCATACTCAGACACACTCAAAGACATGCAAACTGTTCTGGGATGCTGTGTTGGATGGTTAATCCTACTCTGTGAACTGACTATCCAGTCCTTCATGGAACAATCTCTGGGTTAATTGTCTTTTTATTCCCTGATGGTTGAAAGATGATGATGAGCAAAATTCTTTCATTTAACCCCTGCACTTCCTTACCCCAATTCATCCAACCACCACTGTTATTCCCAGATGAGAATTTGCATTTTCACACTTGGTCTGAGGTTTTGCCTTAAGACAACCAGCCGGTTCTGTCTTGATTCTTCTTTTTTTGTTTCTAGTATAGATTAACAGTAGACACACACTTGGACAGGAAGAATCCACACTTCCAGCTCGTAGAAGCAGAAAGTCTGGTCAAGGGAGAATCTGCCAAAGCACTGGTGTACCACAGGTGCCATATCCTCTGCCAAAACTTTTGGAAACACAGCTGGTCCCACTGCAGAAAAACAGATCACCCTTTGACCAAAAGCTCCAAGACATAGAGAGAAGAGAAGATGAAAGCTGCAAATCTCTTTGTAAATTATATATTATCTATGCCCAGAGGGGTCATGAATTTAGAGAACTCAACAACAACAAAAAGCCAATATCTGACACCTTCTGTTCCTTAAACTCATTACAGCACTGGGAATGAAAGTATGGGGGGGGAGTCGCATAAATTATTTAGAAAAGAAAACACTTTTGTTATTTTCTTATGTTTTCTTAGCTTTTCTCAACAGTCCCAAAACTGGTGGAAAAAGAAAAAGGCCTGTTTCCTAAATTATACCTTGAATTCTAATGATCTCTGGTCTGAGATTGAAATGATCTTTCATGCCTTTATGAACTAGACTGAAAAATACAGACTCCTCCAATCTTAACCCTTCCTTCTCTTTCTAAAATGCCATAAAGAAAAGCAGAAAGGAGATTTAAAGCACATATTATCTGAGAAAGAGACTATTGGGTTTTATTTCCAAATCAGCCTTTGAAAGTAATTAAACCCCTACACCATACACTGAATCGGGAAAATGTCTTGTGAAAGAGTTGCTGATCCTTCTCTGATACCAGAAATCCTACTACCTATCTTCACATTTTATTCAGAGAAGGTTCCAGAAGCTCATCTCCATTGTGCTTTATAGCACTGAGCTGGTACCTGGCAAATTGTAAATGTACAACGAACACGTAACTCTAATTCATTAGCTATGAACTCCTCAAGATGTCTTGCTCACCTCAATATCCACAGTAGATAAGCATCCAGTAACGCCTGATCAACTAAATGAACAAACGAATGAGCAATCATGTCTAAATCACTAAGGGAGAGGTTTGTTCTCTTTCCCCCTTCCCAGTCCCCCATATGGCTGTTTCCTGAGAATTACTCCTTGTCCAGTTTCTTCTGCTAAGACAATTTAGTAATCAAAGGAATGCACCCTATTCTGAGAATCCTACACATTCTGTTTCTTATTTTGTCTGAGAAAGAATTTACTGAGGAGTCCTCCCTGCCGCATGTGGATTGAATTTCCATTCTTTTCTCCCCACTTCCACCTTTCTTTTATTTCTGTCTCCATCAGAGCAGAGCACTCAATATGCTGCAGAAATAATTTTCTGCAGAATGAGGTTCGGCCATAAGTCAAGGGCAGATTTATTAAGGCCCCTGAACAGCCTGTTCCCCGGCTTACGGTCGACATGACAGTTTAAATCTTTGATCACCCTTACATGTAACCCCTTCACTGCTGAACAATCAGATCTACCAGATGAGCAGCCCCACCTGGCACTTGAGATGAGTTGAAAACGGTTGAAACCCAGGTGGACAGGGCATCTTCACCAGGACCCAGGGGCATCCATAGTACTTTCACAAGCCTCGATGGCAATGCCTACAACACACCTGGGCAATATGCTATCACCTGTTGCTCCTAGGCAACAAGCCTGGACTGTCACTGTACTGAATACTGTAGGCCATTATAACCCAATGGTAAGCGTTTGTATCTCTAAACATATCTAAATATAGAAAAGGTAATGCAATGTGCTAGGCTATAATGGCTATGACACCACTAGGCCATAGGAAGTTTTGAGCTCCATTATGATTGTATTAAACCAATGTTGTATGTGTGCTCAGATGTTGACTGAAACAGTGTTAAGCAATGCATGACTGTATTTCCCCCTCTCACTGCCCCACTACTCTTTTCTACCTGCTTCTGCCTCCAGAAGTCCACCTCATTGTCGTCTCTGCCGTGTCGTGGGAAAATTCCACTGCAACTTTTATTATCAGGATGGCTGTCTTGCGTAGTGAGTTTGTTGGATGTGATGCTCTGTGAGAGACTATTGTTTCTGTTGGTTTTTTGTTTCTGTTTTTAATAATGTTACCTTCTCTAAGAGTTTACCAAACATCCGGTACCATATAGACCAGTTTTATTAAAAACCTTGAACCAGTCGCGTGGAGAGGATGTATGGGTGTGATGACAATTACTTTCACATATAGGTCAATGTTGTTGTATATTGTACTTGGAGTACTTTGGGCATATCACACACACACACACACACACACACACACCCTTCACAAAGCAGTGCTAGAAGCTGCCATTAAGAATAATCAAGTGTTTGCACAAATTAGAAGGCTCCAAGGAAAATTCCCTCCATCTTGCCAACCAAAGGAAAATATCTGAATTGTATGTCTCAGGTCACCTCTTGTTTTAGATTTCTTGGCCTAATTTTGCTTCATTGATTTCCCCAAACAAATGATGACTGTTTCTATTCCTTCTACATGGATAGCACTTCACATGTATCTGAGTTTTCCCGCAAACATGACCTCATTCAATTCTCACCATCATTCCTGCAAGTAGATGTCATTGTCCTCATGTTACACACAAGAAAAAGCTGAGGTCTTAACCTCATGAGTTGCTCAAAGTGATGCACTAAGGTAGGTAGCAGTCCTCAAATCCTCTTTGGAGTCATAATCTCCTAACAAATAACTCCTTAAGAAATCACCACAATGCTGAATAGCTTGTGGAGTGGTGTGTCAGTAAAATATTTCTTTTTTTTCCTGAGTATTACAAATTCACATAGTATATAGAAAAGTATAAAAAAGAGGAAAAAATGAGCTAAATTCCCCAAAGATAGCCAGGTTACCCCAATTTGGTACATATCCTTCCAGACTTTTTTTTTTAGTGAGATGATCTTATTGTTGTCTTAAGGTCAGACACTACTCCATTTATTAAAAAATATTCACAAAATGCTCCTTTAGCATATATGAACAGGAAGGAGGGATTATACATTGACAAAATAGCTAATGAGAACAACTCAGCCAATAAGCGTACTTATTGAAAGTAGTTGAATTGATTTGGCCTAGAACTAACCTTAACGATTTCTCTATTTCGAATATTAAAAGAGAAGGCAGTACCTGCAAACTCCTGTTGAGTGATGCAAGAAAGTTTGGAGGCAAAAGATAAGATGTAGACTAGAATATAGATTAATTAGACAAAATGTAATGCAATGGATTAAGGGAAGATTTGGTCAGGAGAGAATGATTTTTTGTGGTTATCACAGGGCGGAGTCTGCCTTCCAAATCTCCAGTCCAAGAACCTTAGCATCCCTTGGTGGGAAATGAAGAGTTGCAGAATCTGGGGTGGAGAAGACAGGCTTGGAGAAGAGAGAACAACAATTTTCCAGAAATTGGGGGTTGATTTCCCCTTTCACAAAGAGAGGTAGAAAACCATGGCCAAATATGAGAACCAATACAACCACCATATGCACCAACCACAATATTGACCGTGGGGTATATTCCTCTAAAATTGCAGAAAATTAAAAGAATCTTAGAATCCAGGCACAGAGTGGCATCGTCAGAGAAGAACTAACACAGAAGTGCTTCGAGAGGTCGTACATCTTCTGTTTTTGTTTAGGTAAGCATAAGTTCCTGCCCACACCCGTTGTTGCCAGACATCCTTGAAGAGATATAAGAATATATTTTTCTTTCAGTAGAAGATTAATTGTGCATCCACTGACTTGAGTGCTGGTGTGGTCCTCAGGGCATCACAACTCTGCTTGGAAGAAGCAAAAGAAAACAATACAGAGAGTACACAAAGAGCTGAAGAGAGCAAAATCTTCAGGACCCAGCTCAGTGCTATCAGGAGAAATAACAAAAAAGTAGTCCAATTCTGAGAAAGTTGGGTGTTTGCAAATACTCTAAGTATTTCCTACTTGGGGCGACTCATGTAAGTACACTGTGCTGTTGTTGGGATCCCCTGTTAGCCCTGCAGAAACAGCCTAAGGCCCTGCACTCTGTCCTCACACTAAACTTTGTGTTTATCAAAGGGGGAAAAAATGTCTGCTGGGCTGCCTTTTTGCTCCTGGCAAGTCCTCGATTGTCACTAACACCTGCCAGCTGTCCAAGGTCATCCACCCAGCTCACTTGCAGGGTATTTTCATTATCTGTCAGATCAGATGAGCTGGGGGAGCTCTTACTTGCAGAGAAATATATGTGCTCCCTCCCTAATTGCACCCATTCATCTGCTCCTTCTCAGAGCATTTTACTTGGGCCCTAGCAATGATTTCAGGCAGTCGTTTATCTTGAGGTTTATGGGATATTTGGCCACACTTGCTAATACCGTGAACTTCTTTTTTAATCTATGTGCTTTAATGTGTAGTTGTAATAATATGTGTATCATTCTGTAAATGCTTTCATTATCAAGCATTTCAAAATAATGTTTATGATCGAATATGGCTCCATAAATTTTTATTTATGAAAACAAGTTGCTCAAAAAGCATGTTTGAAAGCCACTTTCTCAACTTTTCTCCTCCAATAATGTAAAAGCCTAGAGTATGGCAGCCACGTTGGAACAATGAGGATAACTGACAGGTTTTGTGCCTGTGTATTTTTTTTCTCCTGTGTCCCAAAGTTTCTAAGCCTTTGGGAGCCATCAGGAACAATGACTCTGGTTTAATAACTGTGAAATGCTATTGAACTAGCAATAAAAAATATTCTCCACCACCAAACAATATGATTCTCCACCACCAAACAATATGATACTTACAACAGCCAGAATCCCTGCCAATCACAGGGCATTCATGCAAAAGTGGCTTGAGTTCCTTTAACAACAGGAGTGCCTCCTTGTAAAATGTGTGTGTGCACAAGCACTAGGGTTTGGCAACCCCAGAGAAGCCCTGCAGCCAGATACCACAGTTTGGATTGCATCGAACTATTGTATTTATGTTCACCTAGAAGGAAAACATCTCTCTTGCTTGCAGAAGATAAATTAAAACACCAGGGTTGCATGCTAGTGAACATGGTCTCTACCACATGAGGGTTTTTTTACTCTTTAAGTCCATTTTTCATCAATTAGAGCACATAGTCTATAGGCCCCCTAAACATTCCCAAGGTTTAAGTGAAAGGCGTGAGCAGGGCAAAAAGAGACCTCATTTAAAATAAACAAGGAAGGAAGAAAGGACCGATTCCTTAAAGCTGAGAAGTGTTCCTTTCTGAGAAGAAGTTCATAAATTCCAGAGAGTCATCGACAAGACAGCTAACCAAATGACCACTCATTGAAGTTAATAACTATAATCTCTTGATGGAGAATTATTTTCCTACATGAGATCAGGAGCAAACCTGATTTAGGCAAATTGGCTCTGTTTTGAAATACACATTAAGTGGAGAATTGGTGGGCAAACACCCTGAAATTGAGATATTTAGAATAAGTTGTCATACCAGACAACTGCACCATGTCTAGAAATCTAAATAAAGAAAAATAGACAAAAGAAGCATGGAAGATCATCTCAGATGCCATTTAGTTGGAAAAACCAGTTATGTATAAGCTGAAGTCACAGTAAGATTCCTGTTATTCTCCTGCCGTGCGCTGTTATTATTCTCTATTCTCTGCTTGATGTGAATTGGAGAGTTGCTGCAACACAGATACGATTTCTAGTTGGATCTAAAGGGGTGAAAAGAAAATTCTCATGCAGTCAAGGTGAAGCAGCACAGAGACCATACAGAAAAGCATACGATGTTCAGTATTTTCTTTGATTCTTGCAGTGTGGCCATTTCTAAAGAATTTAAAGAAGAAAGAGGTAGCAGACAAAGGGGTTCTAGAAAGTGCTGTGACAGAACTCTTCTTTGATTTTGACACTATCGAGATATTTCAGATTGTGCCAGTAACATTTCGTAGCACAAAATATTGAAATTTTAAAAAAATACAAATCTTTTCATTAGTTTATGGAGTGAGGCCAACACTACAGCAATGGTTTCTGGTGAGTATTGAGTCTTTCACTTGGCTACGGTCTCCCTGAGGAGAGGGGTCTTGTATGATCCTCAACTTCCTCACAGCACCAAGCACCATACCTACACATAGTACATTCTCAATAATGACTCCACTTTCTCATTAGCTGGAAATTTTATTCCTTTAACCATGTGAAACTTCTTCTGTAAATAAAAAATAGTCAAATGGTGGCAATTTTGTATGGTTAAAACCAATACTTATTGACTACCTATATACTATTAGCTACTTCATGCAACCCACAAACGTTTCCTAAGCGGTACTGTGTGCCCGTCACTGCGGCTAGATTTAACTCTGTTTTACAAGTGAAGAAAGAGATATGTAGATTAGTTAAGAGATTGCTAAAACCAAGTAGTTACCTGAAGAATAGGGAATCTTGTGTATTAGTCCCTAAATCTTGTATGTTAAAAATGGTTTCATTGTAAGTGAAAGAAACCTAATATAAACAGTCTTAAGCAGAAAAGTGGATTTAGTCGCTCATAAACTGGAAAGTTAAAGGGTGGATTTTTTTTCAGGCACCAGGGTTCAAGTGACAGCAAAAGTCTCTCTCTCTCTCTCTCTCTCTCTCTCTCTCTCTCTCTCTCTATCTCTTCTTTTGTGAGTTGGACTTACTTATTTTTTCTTGTCATAGGCTTTCTCTACATACAGCTTATCATCCAGAAGCATCCCCCATCTGTCCCAGAGCCCACACTCCAACTCTCATGGAAGGATAGGATTGACCCTACTTGAGTCATGTGCCTTGGCCCAATCTCTGCCAATTGAAAGATGGCCGGCAAGTTTAGAAATGATCATCCCTAGATCATGAGCCTATCCCTAGAGCCAAGGAGGAGGCTCTGTGATTGACAAGCCCTCAGAACCATCAAGGATAGAGAAGAAATAATTTCCCAACAGAAAGAGAGGAAGCAGCAGACAAAACCACAGATGTCCAATATCACCTTGTCAATCCAGCCCTCTAAGCCATCCTGCCGGAGAATTCTAAAACAATGTATTTACTGACTCATGGGTTACATCTTCATCACAAAGTTAGTATTCAAGAGTCTGAAAGACAAATCACTACCTACTCCAGTTTGGATCACCTTCTCTAACCCCCCAGCCACAAGATGTATCTGCTGTGTGTTTCTTATTAGGGCCAAGGGCTACAGAAGCTAGTATCTGGCTCAACTTTTGCTGAGCCAGATGGACTTGTCTGTGTATGAGCCAGTTAGTTCCAAGTTGTATTATGTCTATGGACTATACTGTGGCTGAGTCAGACCTGGTCAAGTGTTTCAGAATTAGCAGCCTCTTATTTCATCGAATAAACTAAACGAAGATATGTGGGGGCATCAGTGCAAACCCAGCATACCTAATCAAACCTGCAAGAGGTGAGAGCCAGAGGGCAAGCTGTGCTGCATTTCTAGAATAAGACCAACATCACAGACATTTTGGAATTAATTTGTGGAGGGCAAAGGGTGTCAGAAAATGAAATTAAAATCGTCCATAGATTTTCTTACATTCTTATAATGTTTACCCCAGGGTTTCTTGATAGGAAATAAAATAAATGAGTAAAGGCACCTATAGATGTTTAATAACTATTTATTGAACTAAACTGGATTAAATTTAGTGTTGTTTGTCCTTCAATTAGACAAGAATGCCATGACTAGTAGACATAGTTGTCTTCCTAAAAAGAAAGTGACAAGTCTGGTAGCAATTAGGAAGCAGTAGGCACAAGGTCCTCACAGAATTTGGCTATGGATGAAGTCCAGAGGGTGTTACTGCATTCACTGTATGAGATGGTCTGAGAACACAAGGTGGTAGGCTGAGGAAGGGGGAGGTCTGTTTTTCAAGAATACTCTCATTGAGCAAATATGCTCTGCCTATGTGCCCTGTCAAGGTCTTCTCTAATTTCCAGACTATTTTCTTCACAGAGGGTGCCACTTTAATATCCTGCCACAGCTCTCTATGGTGACCATCAAGAGCAGCCTCAGGGAGGGCCACGGCAAATTTAGTAAGACGGAAGTCAAACATCTTAAAAGAATGTGGCATTCAAGGTCCAGACATAGCCCTTCAGAGACTTCCTAGCAAGAACATGCAGGGATCCAGAGAGCAAGGTGCCACCCTGCGGCCCTTGGAAGTCTTCAGTCACCTCTATAGAAGTCTAAACAGCCCTGGGGTAAAAGCTTTCCTGCAGTGTTGGCAGCTTATAAGAAAGCTTTCCCCAGGAAGTTTTAAAAGCCATGCACTCACCAGAAATTCTCCATCAACCTTGGGCCATTTTATATGTCAATACAACCACGAGTTGGAGGATGAATGATGGTGGGAGGAAGGAAGGCATATATTGTGGTTGATAAAGAATGTTGTTTCTAATTGGTTGAAGTCACCCTTTGCATTATTACTGTAGGCTGCAAATAGTGGAACATAATAATAATAATAATAGTAGCTGGGCTTGGTGGCTCAGCCTGTAATCCTGCGCCTTTGGGAGGCTGAGGTGAGTGGATTGCCTGAGCTCGATGGTTCGAGACCCGTCTGGGCAGCGAGACCTCATCTCTACAATAAATAAAAAATCAGCCGAATGTGGTAGCGCATGCCTGTCATTCCGGCTACTTGGAAGGCTGAGGCGGAAAGATCGCCGGAGCCCAGCAGGTCGAGGCTGCGGTGGCCGGGAGCGGCACTGCACTCCAGTCTGGGTGACAGAGTGAGACTCCAACTCAAAAAAATAAATAAATAAATAATAATAATAATAATAATAGTAATCACACTTGCATGGCACTTCTGATGTGCCAGGAACTGTTCTAAGGGCTTTCTTTATGCTAACTCATTTAGTTACATAATCACCTTGGGAAGCACATATTATTATTACCCCTATTTTACAGCTGAGCATCACAGACAGTTAGCATTTGTCACCCAAGGCCAGACTCTGAGCCACTGTTAAGGGCTTTGTCTTCTAAACAAGATAGAGAATACATGAGGGATGCACTTAGCACCTAGGATTATTATGCCAGTAATATATAATCAACATATTATATTATCAATAATTGTCATTACCAGATTATTATTACAAGTGGTGAATAATAAAGATGTTCTGATTTGACTAAAAATCACATAAATAATAATGGAAAAACTGGACGGGCAGGCCAAGGCTCTGATGCTGTTTTCCACTCTGGGTTACTGATTTACTAGTTTGCAGACTTGGATTTAGTTTTCCCCTGGCACTTCCTATAGAGATGATTCCTCAAGTTTTTTTGGTTTTGAGATATTATTATTATTATTATCATTATTATTATTTTAGAAACAGGATCTCACTGTGTTGCCCAGGCTGGACTTAAACTCCTTGCCTCAAGCAATTCTCTGGCCATAGCCTCCCAACAAGGAGTTGGGATTCCAGCCATGTCCGACTTCAGGTTTTGAGATCTTTAGATGAAACACTAAGAGTGGTTATTGCAGAATTGACACTTACGTTTCTGACTATTAAAATGGTAAGACTTTTTAAGAAAAATTTCAAACCTATATATATAATTTATATATATATAAAATTTAAGTATATATATATATATACATATATATATATATATATATATATATATAAATTTAAGTATTATCAACCAGACTTTCAAACATTTCTATGTTTGACTCCAGAAAGGAAATTATGTTTATTATAGCATCCATCTAGGACAAAATATTCAGCAACCATCACAATAAAAACCTAGCTGGATAGATGTCTTGCAGACATCATTTAAATATGAAGGCTGAGAAATGTATTACAGCCAATATCTGAATATTAGGCTCACCCACCCTCAAGCCACAGGACTGACTGTATGTGCTACTGAGTGGGAAAGATGTTTTGGTCATGTGTGGGCACAACTGAACCAACTGTGACAGTGTTAACTCCGTGTAGCTGGAACATGACTTATGAACAGCCTCTGTCTGCCTCTCTCCACACGCAGTCATAGGAAATGTCACAGGAAAGATGAAAAGCTGTTAGTTCCTCAATGGGCTTTTATTGACTGGATTTGGGGGTTGCCAGAACAAAATGGAGGAGTTAGGCTTATTTTTATTTTTTGGTTTGTCTGTTTATTTGCTTTTTAACAACAGCAATTCTCTGTGTACCATCTATGAAAAATTTAGGGGAAAGAGCGCTGAAATCTGAAGGGCTTCTCCCACCAGATTACACATTGCCATTTTAAGAAGTATTTCTATCAGCTGTAAGCCTTTGCTTTGTGTTTGTAGAGCTATTAATGTTAAAAACAGAAGCCAGGGCATCCATTTTAAGTTTCAGGCATAAAGAAAAAAATGTTTCCCTTGTTTAGAAAGCTTCTCTGTTTCCCAGCAGTGCTCAAATAGGATGTTTGTTTTAGGCTGAGAAACAGAAAGTATAGGCAGGCAGACAGAAAGTGAACCGAGAAATAGCTTAAAAAAAAAAAAAAGTGGCAGATCGTTAATAACCAGTGAAGGATGGATTCAGGAAGCCTCAGTGCAGAGCACATATTTCTGGGACTGGCGTTGAAGACTTCATTAATATTCTAGAGGAATACTGTTCCCATGAAGTTTTCTATGGGCCTAAAATCTCACCCATAGTCCCTTCTAAACCCCATGGGCAGCGGTAGGCTCTAAGTAGCTCACAGAACTTTGATTATTACTTGAGGAAAGATAAGTTTCTTTCTTTACCACATATTAGAAATAAGTTATTGTGCGTTTTGTTGTTAATCAGTGCAGGCTTGGTCTATTTTGATTCTCTAACTTCATATACTGTGCCAAAATGCTGAAAATCAATTTCTTTGGGAATTGTTTCGCTTTAGTAACATAGAGCGTGCCATATTTATTTTAACAATTTTTAGACCTACTTCAGCTTGACAAAGTTTATCAGCCTACGCCAGAGGCCTTTCAAATTTCAGTTTAGTCTGTCTAAAACAGGCTTATCCCTAGAGGCCCATATGCATGGATAGAAGAAAACATAAAGTCTACATTTTGGCTAGAGAGGGATGGAAGGAGAGAAGTAGGAGAATTCTTCATTGCTTAATAGTCCAAAGTGCATACACTAAGTAACATGAGCGGCCCCAGGAACTGCTGGAAAATGGGCACCCCAACACCTAGAACTGAGCATGGGATACAAAGGGAAAAAGAAGGGAGACAAAATTTTACTAACTCTGCCTACTTCGGAAATCGTGTTTTGGGAGGTAGAAGGTAGGCAAGTCAAAGAAAAGAAAACTGCTGGGGAAGAGAGGAGGATTGCTTTTATTTTATACAAAACCTCCTGAGGAGAGGGAAGAAAACAAGCAAGTAATAAATAACATACCCAGGTTTATCCCAAGCCCAAACACCCCTCAGGGCTGAGACTCTGCAGACCCTCCTTCCTCTCCAGACCCACTGCCGCTCATCTGGGGCAGTGGATGCCTTTCCTGCTTAACACCCAGGTCTTCAGGCCTCAGTCAATATATCTGTGTAGGTATTTTGTAGCTGTTTCTCCGGCAGTCTGATAAGAACAAGCCCTGTTTGTTTAAATATCCACTTATCCACTCCCTCTCTACCCTATTTGCACTCCACCCTCATCCTTCTCCAATTTTTTTAATCCCTTAAAGGAAATGCCACCGAAACATAAGGAATTGGTCATTAGTATGTCTAACATTGGGCATTTTTTATGTAAAGCTCTGAATCTATAGTGAACAAAAGCAACTGTTCAGAACTCTCAAAAAAAAAAAAATTGCCCAGCAATTTTAAGTTAATGGGCAAGATTAATGGATTGTCATATAATGTGAAGGGAAAGTTCTAGAAAAAAATGGAAGTGGCTCTACAAAATTGGTTTGGAATTGGAGTCTACCTAAAGGCCTCTCAGCCAGAGCATTACTGTCTGCTGTGTTTTCAGCTAAGGGGTGTATTAATTTGAAAGCCATGCCTTGTGTGGATACCCAGCACTTAGTGGTTGGTTTTATGTTAAAAATGCTTAGTATGAAACCTGTGCTGAAAGTTTGCCCAAACATCTCATAGTTGATTGCAAACCCGAGTGCCTGGGGGCTCTGAGTCCACACCTCAAGAATGTTGGTGACTGGGGACTTTCTGGCTCCACACCTGGATTTGTCAAGGCCTCTTCAGGCTGCTGGGAATGTGCCCTGCCTGGGGCCCATGGCTCTCCCCATCAGCCCTCTGACAGATTAAAACACAACAGGGTCTGTTGCCTGACTGACACATTCCTCTCCTGTCTGCCTCTGAAAGGACTTTATTTAACAGTCCTGGAGTCGGGCTTTGACTGACAGATTGTGAAGGGTAAAAGTCATTCAGTTCCATTAAGCTCCGTAACTGCCCTGGAACAAAACACCTTCCAAAAAAAGTGTGTTGGGGGGGAGGGGAAAATAGAGCTGTGGAGAGTGGGGGCATGAGCTTTCAGGAGAAAAAGGGGGATTCTTTTCAGGTTCAAAAACAATCCTCCTCTTTGCCTTCTGTCTATCAATTAGGGCGGCATTCCCAGAGGGAATACAGGCCCGGCCTCATTGGTGTCATTCAGCTGCCAATCTCCTGACAGGGACTCCAAAGGGCCTCATGTAGTGCTGCGGAAACTGTCTGTCAGGCCATCAGCAGCTGCTATGACGACATCGCCTCTGTTTTTCTAGGACCATTATGGCAAGAGTGGGGGGAGCCCGCCCCAACAGAGTCTGAGAGTCTCGGCTCCGCATCTCTGTTCATATTTTCCTTTTACGACCCCCCACATCTCCTCAACCTCAGTGTGGATTTCTTCACAAAAACAATCCCAGATTTCCTTGCCTGACTGGGTTATGGGGTAAATAATAACTGGCCAGCCAAGGACATGGTCTTGGGTGTTAGAAAGGAGTTCTGCTTCTGGGAAAAATAGAGTCCTGACTGAATATGTTCAATGACTCTGGTTCAGATGAGTCCAAATAAACACGGTTTCCAGTGAAAGGTGGCTCCATCTGCTGAAAGGCCTGCACAGGACGAAAGTGTGTGGAGAGCAATGCCGCCCCGCAGACGGCGTCCTGCCAAGCCTTAACCTTGTTTGGGTTGCTGTGGGTTTCATTCCCCCCTGAGTTTTGCTTGGAGCCTGAAAGCTCCAGTGGAGTTCAAACTCTAAGCCAAACTCAGCACCAAGCAACCACTTCCCACTTCTCTGTTTTTCTGCCTCACTCTCTGCTTTCCCCACAACCAGACTCACACAGGCTGACTTGGGTCTGCCCCCAAAGACTCCTCGGCTTCGGCTCATCACCCTGAAGGCCCAAAGCTACAAGGAGGGGTACATCTACCTTAACTATCTGACTGGGCTGGGGGAAATCTCCCTACTCCTTCCCACCCTCTACTCCCTCCTACCCACTCCAGATTCTGCCCGAGACCTGGGGAAGTAAATCAGAGCTTCCCTACCACTCCCCCCCGCCACCATGGCCACCTGCAAAGATGCAGGTTTGTCTCTCTGTGCTCTGCAATGGCTGTGTTGGCCATGTCTGGTGTCTCCCTGGAAGTCTTTTCTCATTACAGGGAGCTACTTCCAAATGGTAATGATAGCACTTTGTACCAAGCTGAGAGTTGGAGCACGTTGCTGCCAAGCCCCACGGTCAGGCCATTGTGTTGCAATGCTTCTGCTTCTATTATGGTTCTTCGCACGTTCCGCCAGAACCGAACAAAATGTTTAGCCAAACCCTGTGAGAACTTGTACATAAAGCTGTCTCCATGCTGACAGGACTGTGAAGTCTATCTTTTTTCGTCCCTAATTCTGGAAGCTCTGCTAAAGTCCAACACTTTCTGAGCATAATCTCCATCTGGGGTGCCTGAAATATGTCTACACAGTAATACACTGGTTTCAGGCACCCCAATGTGGGGTGTTGGATATGTACCACCTAAATGAAGACTATGGCTGGGGAAATTCAGAAGTAACCAGATTTTTGGCTCTTGGTGTATATGAAGAGAGAAGCCAATGGACAGGATGAGAGAGAGAGGTTAACTTGATTGCCATCTTCCTGCACCAGTCTCAGAAAGATGCCTTCAGGAGCCAGTCCTTTGCTGTCCATGCTGACAGAAACTGCAGCTGTCATGGGAAGCACTACATGTTCACTAAAGAGTGAACATTTCTACATTGCTTTGCAGATCTGTGGTTGCTGTTGTTGCACCCTTTCATTCTGAAGCAGAGAGGAAATTAACCTAAGGAACGGGGCAAGAAGTTAAGGATACTCACAAAGAGCTCTCCCCTCCAGGGTCATCACCAGAAAAAGACTAGAGTTGCTGGATCAAAGGATGCTGGGAGCATTTTGCTCAGAATGGATTACCTTGAAAACACCATTTGGAGCAGCCCCAAATGAGCAGATGCTTCGAGCTCCTGGATGCTGAGTGATGGCATGGATTCCCATCCTGGGGCTGACTCCATGTCCCCATTCAATGTCATGAAATGCCATCCTTTCTGTTTGTGTTTTCCACAAGAATTTCAGATCCAAGATGATGTGGTGCTCACATTTCTGGCCATATCATCGACGATGGGTTTCAAAAGTTTCTCAATCAAAGGTTCTGTTGTCTGAGCTCTAATGTTGAGTGGTCTGTGCTGGAAAGACAACCATCTTTGTTTACTGCCTTTTCAAGCAATTCCTGGCTGTCTGTGCCCCCCTTGGATTCTACAAAGTTCTCTCTGGCCTTGTGTTCCAACATCTATTATATTAGAAACTGTGCCTTTCCTGATTTTCTTTCCAATGTGCTAGCAAGAGTTAAGGGTCCTTTGGGCCCTCACAACAGTGATGCTTCATTCTATGTGTATAATTTTCATTGTGTGTATCTTAACTGAATTTCTCTCCTTGTGGTATTTCCCCTTGACAGATTACATCATGGATAACCTTCAATCAAACTTGTCACAGTTTAATTTTAACTGAATAGACACTACTCTTCCATCCTCCATTTTCATTCCCATGTAAACCATGAGGCTCAGTAAGTGACACTTGACATAAAGGTAGGCAACTTCTTTCCCCCATCTCCCCAACTCAGGAAAATTCTAAGCCAGAAATATAAATGCATAACATGGCACTTTGTGTTGGTGTGTTACAACTCTTAGTCTGTCTCAGAATGGGATAGGAAGTAAGGACTTGAATGATCACTTTACAGCCTCCACTGAGACAAATCCTGTGAGGATGGCTCCAACGTGTTTCTTAGAATGTTGCAAAATCTAAAATATCACATATACCTATGGTCAAAGGTATACAAAACTTCATGATTGTTAGAATTATCCACCATCTTCTATTAGCCACACACAGAGATCTCTCGATAAGACAAAAATAACTTTGAAGGACATGGTACACAGAACATGTCAGAATAACCAAAAATAATTGACTGAAAAAATTCAATATATCATCCTTAAACAACAAAACTACATATGAGAAGAGTATTCTTGGCACTTCAAGGAAGTGTTTTGGAAGAGCTCGTTTGAAAAGATGAATGGAATTGATCTATTAAAAGTACAGAGACAGCTGTCAGGACCCAAAACAGTAATGAGGTTAAGATTTCCCAAGTTAAGACTTTGATCTCAGCAATGCTCTTAGTCTGGGGATTAAAGATACACAGGCACATTAATCTTCACTTTACTTTCCTAGACCCAATGGATTATAATATCATGACTTTACTAGAATAATCATTACATGGAAGAAGGCTGGCTTTTTAAAATGGGACTTGGCTAAGAAAAGCCAAGCCAAAAGTAAAATTAACCCTGCTCGGGAATAGTGAGTACTCAATACCCTTTAATAGCTGAGGAGACTATAAATCGAATCCAAATTTTAGGATTAACTTTATTTGCTTTCATATGACTGGCTGGTTTTGTAAAATGTCATGCCCTTTAACTTTCAAACAAATTGTTTTGTCCTTAAATATAGAAGGAAGGTCAGGTGTGGTGGCTTCCAGCACTTTGGAAGGCAAAGGCAGGAGAATTGCTTGAACCCAGGAGTCCGAGACCAGCCTGGGCAACATAATGAGAGCTTGTCGCTAAAAAATCAAAAAATTAGCCAGACGTGGTGGCAATGAGCCTGTTCCCAGCTACTTGGGAGGCTGTGGCAGAAGGATCACCTGAGCTCAGAAGATCAAAGCTGCAGTGAGCCATGATTGTGTGTGCCACTGCACTGCAGCCAAGGCAACAAAGTGAGACTCCAACTCCAAAAATAATAAATAAATAAATAATAGATAGATAGATAAATAAAAGGATAAGGAATGAACGAAACAAATGGGGAGAACAAAGGAAAAGGGAAGAAATAAAGATAATTAAGCTTGTCAGTAAGGTTAACAGTGATCATACCCTGAGATGTCTATTCATCAGCTGGCCTGAGAAAGCCACAGAACTCAAAGATGGGTCAGAATAGCACCAAAATGAGGAAGTCACAGATAACTTTTCTCAAGATGTTGACATTCTATTAATGCCTAAAATAAGAAATGAGAAAAAGTTTTCTCTTCTTCATAAAAGAAATCACAGTACCTCCACAGCAAGAAGGAACTAATAGTCAAATTGTCAAACGAATTCTGTTCCATAATCTTTTTTTTTTCCTAACTTGAAACCTTTATTGCCTTTTGTGCATTTAGAAACTGAAGTTGTTTATACTAAAATGCTGGTTTGCCTTTTGTGGAAAAGCAAATTCTCACATGGCACAATGACTTCAGCTGCCCTGGGAAAGCATGTCTTTAACCAAGATTGAAAGTGCAGCACTGTTTAAATGTTGAAAATGAAGGTATTTCATTGAATTTCATGATTTTATATTATAATTTTAAAGGAAGTGAATGTTAAAGTATTTCTGGCAGAAGATCTTTGTTTTAAAATGTTGTTCCAAAGTCCAAATCTCCATTTTTCTTGCTCTTCAGGCATTTTCTCCCCTTTATTTCACAGCATTAAACTGCCAATTCTTACTCCCTTCTGGAAGCTCCTCATCTTTCCTGGGAGAGAAGCTTTTTGAAATCTCTAAGTTTCTTAAAAGACTCTGGAGATGAAGAATTAATCTAGCCCATCCTGATTTTCATTTTTTCCATATGCTTGATGAGAATATTTTATTTTATTTTATTTACTTTTTTCTTTGATTTGGAGTCTCACTTTGTCACCCATATTGGAGTGTAGTGGCCACTCCCGGCCACCGCAGCCTCAACCTGCTGGCCTCTGGTGATCCTTCCGCCTCAGCCTTCCAAGTAGCTGGAACTACAGGCGTGCACTACCACGCCTGGCTAATTTTTTTGATTTTATTGTAGAGACGAAGTCTCGCCAAGTTGCCCAGGCGGGTCTCGAACCTGCGGGCTCAGGCAATCCACTCACCTCAGCCTTCCAAAGCGCTGGGATTACAGACTGAGCCACCGAGCCCGGCTCGAGAATATTTTAAATGCCCAATTTTCCACGAGAATTGATTAATACTTGACCTATTTCCTAGTCATTTGACAGATGAATATGTGAATGTGGTACTCAGGCAAAAGGTTGACCAGTGACAATGGTGTAGGCCACAAACTCATGGCCACTCTTTTCTTCCCAATGGCCTTGAACACCACAGCCAAGTCATTGTCCTCTCTAATTCCCAACTATATGCCATCAAATAATATTTCACATCAGTCTTGCCATGATAAAATATAAGCATGGCCTTTTCCTGAGTCCCTGGTAAAGATCTCTTATGAAACCTTGGTCTTTCTCCCCATTTCTTCCATGATCCAGGCCACAGGGAACATTAAGATCCAAACTGAGAGCCAGCCAAGAACCTAAAAGCAACTTGTCCAGTCAGACATGCTTATAAACATCAAGCAAATGAGAATTTTCCCTCAGTTCTCTTAGAAGTATATTTCACCAAAACTGAGCTTTCTCAACTTAAAATACTTGAAGTAGTTATCTAATTGGCTAGATAAAACTATTTTCTAGAACAGTTCATCACCATGTACTTTTAAACAGATGTCAAAAAACATAGTGTGTTCTTGATATTGGTTTGACATTTCCAATTTGGGCAGAAAGTGGTTTCCATACTGGGTTGACGCATTGCCTTTTCTAGACAAGTGTACTTTGTGATATCTGACAGCAGTAGCATGATTAAGCCACTGCAACCCGAATGCCATTTTCTCAATAGTGCTTTAAAAATATTTAAAAGAGAGTGGGATCGTCAACATAATAGGACAATGCAATCCTCCCTCCTCACCCTATCAATGACCACACACAGAAAAAACCAGAAACAAGAAAGCTTTCCTTTTAGGTTTGGTTTGTAACTAATCCAAGCACAAGAATTTTTTTTATATTAGAGTCCTCTTTATTACTGGTTTTCTATAAAATTTAGGTATAATTTCAAATCCTTAAAAAAAATTTGAAGTAAATATAAAGCAATGGCAAGGAGTCACTCTGAGATCAATATAACAGCAAAACACAAAAGTGTCCACTTACTAGTTAACCTCACCTTCATGTTTGTAGTATGCCATTGGCAAATCTGAAATGTTTTATTTATTGTATTTCCCCTCTGTGAAGTCAATTATCTTTACTATAACTTTATTTTCATCTCCATTAGTCAAAAAGCACATAATGCAAGAAATGGAATCAACTGCTTAAATGCCCCCACTATCAACAATAGCACTTACAACAGCATAATGGCAAGATCCTGGTAACTTGTCCTTGGCTGTTTTTAGAGGCCCAGTGTGAAGTGGAGACATTGAGCTCAATTATGTAGCTATTTTCAGTTTGGTTACTTGGCTTGAATGATTAGGATAATTGTCCCAATTATTTTCTGCACTTTGCGTGTGCAGACCCAGACTTTCAAATGTGATTGGGTGTGTAGTGTTTAATGGGAAGACAGAAAACCTGGACTCTGTGTTTAAATGGATCTATGATTAAACCTGGAATTCTGAACAAGTTGCATCCTCTGTGTGTCTCCATTTATTTATCTTACAAACAGTGAAAGAAATAGAAGCCCCATTTCATCATAGAAAATCAAGATGATTGAACTTATAAGCCTTTCCAGCAACTGTTAGAGAAAATGTCACATAAAATAATTCTGTGTTAGCCCATATCTCCAAGAAAACAAAGCTGAAGCAGGACTTCAGTCCTGATGTTTTGTTTGGGGGTTGCAATCCCAGGAAAATAAATATGAAAGAAAGAGAACCAAAGCAGGGAAGGATACAAAGCAATGCAAAGTCCTGCAGCACTATTGGCCTTTGCTACACAATGGGCCTCCAAGAGACTCAGGAGCCCATAGAGGGAGGAAGGAGAGGGAATTATCTACCTGGTTCTCTCCCATCTCCTGTTTGCCATTTGTCAAAGCACATACCATAGGGAAATTCATACCACAGGCAATTAATGTCCCCATGCTTCCAGATTGCATCATCCAGCCCCTCCGATAGGGCCCATGCCCTGCAGAGTGTCATTTCATCAGAGCCGGGAAGAGGTAGGAGAATCCAGAAGCTCAGGTGCGTTGCCCAGATGGCATCAGGCAGCAGAACAATGTGGGCCTTACAGAGTGAAAACCACAGCAGGAACTGAATAGAGTGAGCAGCTGAGAGCCAGGAGACAAAACTGAGAGAAATCAAGGAAGCTCATGAGCTATTTGTCATGAAAATACAGTTAGCCTGATTGGCTCCCTATTATGACGATGAATTTGGTATATCAATAAGCTACGTGGAGCTATCAAAGTGCCCCTCAATTTGCCAAAGTACATTGGCCCAAGTCAAAAATATTGAAATATCTGACTTTGAACAGCAACGTTATTTTCTCTAAGTACATGATTTAAATAGAAAGAACAAAATATTAATCACATGCATGACTTTAAACCTTTCTAGAAGCCACCATGTCACTAATGGGAGACGGCATGGAGGAGAGAGCACTGTAATGGGAATTGGGCCCAGCTATTCCAGTAACCAGCAGTCCCTCCAGTCAGCAGGTGGGAATCTCTATGTTTCCAGTCATGATACTGGAAGTAAAACAGATGCAAAATCCATTGGCGTTGACCCTCTATTGAAGGGTTGAAGTTCTAGTTGGCAGTGGCTGTTTTGTATGTGTGTGCATATTCAATATTCATTCTTCCCTGTTTCTAATAATGATGCCCCAAATATCATTTAAGGGCCCAACCCCTTCCATAAGTCTCAATCCCTGCAGTGTAAGCAGGGTTGACCCCACGCCCAGCTCCTTAGACATGTACCCCAGACCCCACCAAGCAGAGTCACATGTTGGTTTCAGGAATGGTTCAGAATCCATCAGAACCAACTTGGCAGGGAGAAGGGTCTCTTTTTCCTCTGGATTTGGGACTTTGGCAATCTAGCAATCTATCACCAGGTAAAGCGCACCTGCATAATGGAGCCAGCACTGAGGAAGGCAGGGAGGAGACATGGAAGGAAACTGGATACCCCGAGTAGTGTTAGTAGCCTCTGGATTCAGTCAAACTTTTTGGTTACTGAGCCAATAACATCCGTTATTTGTTTAAAGTAATTTGAGTTGAGTATTCTGTCACTTGCAGCTGAATGACTCTCAACTGATACAGGGAGACAGATATGCCAGTAATCACAATACAATGTGATAAATCTTAATGTGAACAGAAAAACTAAATGCTTTGGGAATTCTAGACAGACAGTGTTGCTTCTCTGGGTCTCTCTTGATGAAATTGCTTGTCTGCCTAAATAACCTTTAAAGTACCCCACCCTAGCCCCATCCCCACATTCTATGGTTTAGAGAGGTGTTGCCTTGCTAGGGCCTTTCTCCTGGTTTCCAGAACTGCTACACAGGGAAGAAGCATATTTGGGCCATCTGTTTACTAGTAAAGCAGTGCAGCTTTCTCTGCCTTCTTGAAGATTCTGTCAGATTATTAACATGGTAGGTCACTGGTTGGAAATGCAAACCCACAGCCAATTAGTGGAAGAGAAGATGAAACTGCCAATGGATAATCACCACACCACCTGAGGCACTTTGAAGACTTACCTCATGACATTCCTAGGTCCTTAGGTATATCCCTAGACCTCATCCTGAAGAAAATGAATCACATATGTGTCTTCCTCTCCAAGGTGATGTGCACTGGTCTGGGTGAAGTATTGTAACTGTTCTATACATATATGAAAAGCATGTGAACACATGGGATAAGTGTCACAGGAGGGGTAATAAAAATCAGAGTTCTCAGAGCTGTCTAATCTAGCAGCAGACCACATTCCAGGGTTCCTTTCCTGCAGTGTCTACACTCAGGATATTATAAATGGGCACATAGTTCATCCATAAAATGGCTTGGAGTCCTGCCCTCAATATGTAAACCCTCCATCCAGAGATGAGAGATCTTGCACACACTAAATGTCATATGGACAAAGAGGGTTCTGCCCCTCTCTCTTCAGGCTGACTACACATTTCAAATGCAGTGGAAACAAAAGCGTGTCACCATTTCTGTTGCTGCAGCTCTCAATAGAGATAACTATCTTCTAACCATCTACACAGTCCATCCTTTCAGCACACTCATCATTCTGGTCATTAAATAGTGACAATGTTATCTCAGGTAGCTACAATCAGAATTGAGAGAGTATGTTCTTTAATGCACTCCCAATACAGACCCACTCAATTTGGCTGGTCACCCTGAGGAAAAACATCAATTTCCTTATTTGTATCTGGACTTTGGGGTAGGGAGAGCAGAGCACTTATCTGTGTCAGATGTTCTACAAGCATTACCTTTTGTTCTCGCAACAGTCCTACAACATAAATACTCTATTATCACCATTTGGCAGAGAAGAAACAGGCACAGAGACTTCAATTAACTTGCCCAAGATCACATAGATAACAAACAGTGGAACCCAACTTCCAACCCGGAGCTGCATGCAAGGCTATTATGCTCAGCTGCCTCCCCCAGCTCTTGATCTTTCCCAAGGGAAGATGCATTTCAGCCCTACATTTCAGTCCTACAACCTGCCCAGTTTTGTTTTGTTTTTTACTTGACAGATTTCCTTCTACAACTCCAGTCTCAACTCATCCCCCGACCAAGCTCAGAAATTTTAAAAAATCATCAGATAAGACAAGGTGCTTGTAACTAAGCTAGCAGTGTTATTCTCATTGTATTGCTGAAAATATAGAAAAGTTATTTGTGTGTCATTTAGCAAGTATCATACATATGGAGTCTGAGAGAATGTGTACTGTATGTATATTTAGTTAGATGTAATACATAGAATCTTCTCAACTCACAAATGTTGATTGCACTTCTCCTATGTGACACTGGAAGAATAGTAGATGCTTAGAATAATCTTTACAATGTAGACATGAAAACAAGTAACTCCAAATACAGAGAAGAATAAACTAACTCAGTAAAAGTTTTATCAGCCAAATTCTTTGATGACAAAGTGGAAGAACTAGAAGTATAAAAAAGAGTTTTGAAGAAAGCAACATTTTTATTAAGCCTTGAAGACTGAGAAGAATTTTTGCAAGTGTAGAAGGGAAAGAAAAATTCTAAGAAATACTGGGAGTAAAGAAAATAAGATGATACAATGAAGGCAATTTTCATCAAATGAAGTAGTCCAGCAAGTTTGGTAGGTGTGTATCCATAGGGAACTCTAGGAGGAGCCAGACAAACAAAAGATGCCATGATGTAGAAAACCTTTCTAGAGGACATCTATTGTCTTTGTCTGTCCACTACCCATCCCACCTTCAGAGAGCTGCTGCTCCAACACTGTGGTCCCAGCAGAGCTGTCATCACTGTGTCCAGGCACCCACAGTCATAGGATGGGCACGTAGCTCAGGAGATCATCAGAGCCAACAATAGTGACTTGTCCAACATGGACACAAGATTCAAATAGAGTCAATTTGGACTTCCTGGATTAATATAAGGATATCAAGAGAGGGAAATGGCTCTTTCCTCTGAGATTGAAAGGATAAAAATTCAAGGATGTTGACAGTTAACTTTCCCATTATCTAGAAAGAGGCCATCTGTAAAATGAAGCCATGACAATGAAGAACCAGGAGCCAGGAGATGACAAGAGAGAAACAGAGGCCTGAGGGGACTATCTGAGCCCCTGGATCCATCCTTGAACAAGCAGAAGATGCCGCGGTGTAGAAGACCTTTCTAGAGGACATCTGTTGTCTTTGCCACCACCCATCCCACCTTCAGAGATGCCTTATGCTCTAGATCCCTCCCTGGACTTCTCAGTTACCTGAGTCATTAAGTTTCCTTTTGGCTTAAGCTTGTTTAAGCTAAAAGGGCCCTGGCTAGTTCAGTCATGAGTGATAGACTGAAGAGTTTGGACTTACTGGTGTAGGGCTAGAGAACTGCTAAAAGTTCTCCCCCACTCTTGGGTGGTTAGAGAACAGAGATAGCAGACAGAAAGACTATGGATCAAATAATATTTTAGGAAACAGGGGAGACTCTGGAGAGATTTTAAAAACCTCCTATCTTCAGCCTCCCATCTTTGATCACAGGATGAACTTGTATAATAGGAGCTACTCAGGGCAGGGAAATACTTCAAGTGGGTACATGATCTTCCAGTGCCTCTGGGTAAGAAGACATATAAGCCTAACAACGTGCCTGCTGGGAGCTGGAAGGATCTGCCTCTAGGGCAACTTCTTACCATGCCAGCATGGCCTTCTAACTCATGGGAAGGAAAAATGTTAAACCAATATACAGTGATGATAGAATGACATACTTTGCTACCCAAAGCAAAATCCACACAAAATGATAACATGAGTTTGAGTTAGAAATTATTTGCAATATTGTTAGCAAAATGAGAATAGTAGATGTCTTACTTGACAGGGTGATAATACCTCAAGAGGAACAGGTGACTTGTAAGGTCAAGGAAGAGGGCCTGAAACAGCATTACTGTAGCAAATGTGAAGGGTCTGGTTACCTCCCTGTCTGAAACTCAAGACGTTTGAAGGAAAAGAGGTGCTGAAATCTCTGCAGTTGGCGGTGACACTTGAGATCCTTGGCGATCCCACCTCCCTACATACAAGGACAGGGGATCATGCCTTTTGCTGCAAATAGCTTTGAGCCTTCTTGCCACCTCCAGCCCTCACATCTATCTTGAAGAAAAAAGACAACCACTTTGCTCTCAGGCTCAAGGCCAGTGCATCAGGTTTCTTGTCACTTTGAAAGTGACATAGGATGAACTTTTATTTAATCCCAAGTTAAAATGACCCCTAGGTACACTAATAGGGAGACTTCCCAGCCCCCCATCTTGAATTACAAGATGAACTCTTACCAAACAGGAGCTACTCAGGGCTGGGAAAAGCTTTAAGTGGACACCTGACCTTCTAGCACCTTTGGATAAGAGGACATATAAGCCAGGTGACGTGCCTCCTCAGAGCTGGAAGTCTCTGCTTCTGGGGCAATTTTTGGCCATGCTGATTTGCCATAGCAACAGGAGACTGAGGGTGGCACTGCCAGATCAAAACAGAAAGTTTCCCAGATTCCTAGACTTTGAGCTCTGTACTCATCTCTGCTTAACCTCCACTAGCAACTCTATCTACTACCCTCCAGGATGAAAGACCCAGGAGAAGGAGGAAGCCAGCCAGTTGCAACTCAGCATAGGGGTGTCCAGCAGCACAAAATCTGCAAAGGAAGGTGAAGTAAGGGGATGGAGGAGAGAGACCCCAGGACCCACCATGGCCAGGCTCAGAAGACTGAAAGCAGATGCTTGATCAATGATCTCACTGTATTTGACAAACCCTCAGGCACTCATTTTTCACATTTTAATTTCATTAACAGAGGGATGCATCTTGTAATCAGTGGTGTGTCATACTTTTAAACCGACAGCTCTTTGTCCTTTACTGGCTATTTATGAAACAACGGTGTGTTTTACAATTGGTGGTGTTCTGAGTTCAACAAAATAAGGTGTATCAGGACCACCTGTTCACTAGTGTTAAATTAAAAGTCCCCAATCATTCCAAAGAAACATTGCTATCATCTAAAAGGCCCACTACAGTAGGGAGAGCAGGGATCACAAAACCAGAAGAGTTTCCAGAGTAGCAAGAGAGATAGACATCTGATCATGGCCACTCGGGTTTTCAAAAGTTGTACATACAGAAAGAGCTATGGTCTATGAACCATGTACACTTGGAAAATCCATATTGCTGGCTCCTCTAGGAGGTCATCAACTCCAGTGGGTATTTCTCATCTTGATGCCTGAGCTGAGGGCAGATGGTGACAAAGTTAATGTTAGGTGATAGTGGCAACAATAACACCTATCATCACAATAATACTTTATAGTTTTCAACTGTTTTCCTGAATATTATGTGATCTCGGACCCAACTGGTGGTCATTGTCTTCCTTTTTACAGACGAGTATATTGAACCACAAACAGCAGTTATTCAATGATACAGACGTGGCTTGACTCCTGAGAAATGTGGTCTTATGACTCTTCCACTATTCCACAAGAGACAAGGAAAATATTTAGTCGTAGGTAAACTCTTTAATCTTTGCAATTCCCAAAAGATAATAATGGTCACAATATGTCTGTGCTTTACCATAATTATAGAAAAAAATTAGTCACAAGGGCAGATGCAGGTTTTAAGTGACTATGTACAAAACGATGTCTACATGAATCCTGATCATTGAATTTTTTTTTTTTTTTTTTGGTTGGAGTCTCACTCCATCACCCAGGCTAGAGTGCAGTGGCATGCTCACAATCATACCAGTGTCAACCTGCTGGGCTCCGGGGATCCTTCTGCCTCAGCCTCCCAAGTAGCCAGAACTACAGGCGTGTGCTACCTTGCCTGGCTAATTTTTTTATTTATTGTAGAGACAAGGTCTCGCCAAGTTGCCCAGGCTGGTCTCGAACCCGCAGGCTCAGGTAATCCACTGGTCTCAGCCTCTCAAAGTGCTGGGATTACAGGCTGAGCCACTGAGCCCAGCCTAATTGAATTTTTAGTATGATAAATAATTTGTGCCTCAGTAGCACATTTTTCTGACTGTTAATGTGATACAAATTTAGCAAAGAATAAGAAGTTCAAACTGTTGAAAATATTTACACAATTAGCCCACAGTTAATAAATGTTTTCAGCAAACAATTAACACTAGAAAAGGCTGCAACAGAATTCTTCCTCCATGGAAGCAGAGAGTGAAATTGGGGAAACAAAAGAAACATGAAAAATATATATTAATACAAGATCGTAAAGGATTTTTAGCTCAAGTAAGAAAGAAAGAACTGTGGATTGGGATTGTCAAGGCAGGCTTCTCAGAGAAGGAAGGATTTGAGATGGTCCTTAAAGGATGACTAAGATTTAACTCAGCTGACAGAGGGTGGGTGGCATGCTGGTGTCCAGCAAACAGGTGAAGAAACAAATAAGATCTTATATAGAGCTTGACATGTTGCAGTGTGCTCTGTGAGGGTCATCGGTGGAAATGGAAATGAATCATGGTTTCTCAGGGGTGAGAGAGAGCAAGCCTTTCAGGGGTGAAAGGGGGCTTAAAAATAGAGGGTAAGAGACAGTCCCAAAGGCAGGCTCTAAAGGGTCTGGAAAACAAGACTAGGGTATGTGGATTTTAACCTAGAGAATAATAAGGAGCCACTGAAAGTTTTGAGCAGAAAAACTAGTGGTAAGAGGTTTGGGACAGATAAATTGTGACGTACCTGTGAAGGGCCCTATAAAAACTTAGATAAAACAGAGATGGGGAGGGTCACTGAGATAGGAAAGTCCTTGTCTAAGGTGGATTCTGACTTGAATCATGAACCAAATGCTCAGCCCTTGGAGTTTAGACAGTCTGTGGGCTATGGGTGGGGATGCCCACAGTGGTTCAACTATGGTGTCTTGTACTCAGGAGAAAGGTCCAAACTATACACACACACACACACACACACACACACAGAGAGAGAGAGAGAGAGAGAGAGAGAGAGAGAGAGAGAGAGAGAGAGAGAAGAGAGAGACTATATAGAGAGACTATATAAATACTATATAGAGACAAATATAGAGATAGAGATGTATATTTTAAAGTTTTCTACATTGGTTAATAAATTTCAACATCTACTGTTATGCATATGTATATATCTAGATGATAGATAGATAGCTAAATAGATAGATAGAATGTTCGACATCTCTTTCTGCCCCTTTTTCTCTCTCTCCTCTCTCTAGTCACACTCCTGCTTCCTTCTTTCACAGTTCAACACCTACCTTATCTCAGTACTTTTCGACACTGAATTGTTCAAATAATGACAAAATGCCATTCTAACAACCAAAAACACTCCAATATTGCCTTGTCCCTGATATGCAAGATAACTGAAGATAGAAATCCCTGCTAAAACTACAATTTTCACAATTCATTCATTTATTCATGCATTTGACAATCATTTATTTAGTGCTTTTCATGTGTGGAATTCTGTGCTCAGTGCTGGGGATACAGCAATGAACAGGACGCCCTCTGTTCATTCATTTAATATGTGTTTGCAGAATCCTTGCAGGTATAAAGCTCTATGCAAAGAGCTGTGTAAGACTTCAAAGGATCACAGTCTGGGAAGAAAGAAAATAAACCCCCCACTTGCAATATCAATATACATGAAGTCATCTCAGTATAGGAAGTACATTCATGATTCTAGTCTCAAATAAAGTGTACCATTCCACACACCCAGGACAAACCAAGGTCTGGGGAGGAAATGAAACCTTTATAACTGTCCTGAGCATGTGGGATTAACAAGTGCTCTTGTAAAGCTAAATGCCAACTGCAGAGCTGCCTATTGGCCAGTTGCCTCCTCAAAGGCATTTATGTTTATTTATTTATTTGTTTATTTATTTGCTAGATTTATCACATTTGCAGGCTGTGCCATTTGGCCTCGGGGTCAAATAAATCACTTTTAAAGCTTTGACATCATTCTTAAGCATTGTGTGCCCCCGACAGACTTTCTAAAAAGCTTTGCAAGAACAGAATTAAATACATTTTACAAATAAACACACTGAAAACAACAGAGTTTAAATGTGCTACTGAAGGAAAAAAATTAATTATAGGACAGAGCTGAAGATAGGATTGAAGTACTCTGCAGTACTTTTTAGAACTGGAAAAACTCTCCCCGTTTCCCCCCAAAATTGGGGAGGTTGTGGGATTCTGTCTCTCTTCTTCTTGGCATGTGTTCCTATTTCAGAGGTATGTACTCCATGAGGATTCTTCAGAAGGTACAGGAAGACAGCCAAGGATCATAACAAAGTACGTAATGGAATGGAACAGAAATGCATTTTTTAAAAAGCTGGCCATCTCATTTGGAAATTCAGCCAAGGGTAGTTTCTCCCATCTCCCTAGGCCTAAGTCTGTCTCTGGAAGACAGTTAAATATGTATAAAGAAGTGGCTCTTTGGGTCCAGATTTAGGATATTATTCTACAAACATAATTCATATTATATTAAATTATCCTTTCATATATTCATCAAACATTTATTGAATGCTATGCGAAGAACAGATTAGGTGCCAAGGAATACAAAACAAATAAGGCAGGGTTCCTGATTTTAAGGAGCGTTCATGCAAATTAAAAATTACCATATGTGGCCGAGCTCCATAGCTCAGCCTGTAATCCCAGCATTTTGGGAAGCTGAGGTTAGTGGATTGCATGAGTTCGCGGGTTCAAGATCAGCCTGGGCAACTTGGTGAGAACTTGTCTCTAAATAAATCAAAAATAAATTAAAAATCCGAGTTGGAAGGCTGAGGTGGAAGGATTGCTTGAGACCAGCAGGTCGATGCTAGAGGGGCCGTGAGGGTACCACTGTCCTCCAGCCTGGGCGACAGAGTGAGACTCCAACAACAACAACAAATTACCTTATATAGTTCATAACAATGTATGTATACTTGAAAACTACTAACAAAGTGGATTTTAGGTGTTCTCGCCACAATTAAATGTTAACTATGTGAAGTAATTCATCTTTTAATTAACTTATTTAGCCACTCCATAATGTATGCATATTTCAAAACATTGTGTTGTACATGATAAATATATACAACTTGTATTTGTCAATTTAAAAAAAAAGAAATAATTTTATCATTGTCTAATAAATTCTATAAAAAGTTACTATGAGAGCCCGAGAAAGATGTCTGACATTAGCAGATGACTATTTCATTGCCATATAATCTCAATTTAACATTTTCTCATTTTTTTCTTTTCTGTGCTCTCTGGAAATGACAAGATGCATTTATTCTACTATAAGGCAACTTACTTTTCCCATTATCTCTTTGCTTTTTTCCACTATCTCTCTCAAATGATGACTTGTCTTGACTAAACTGGTTTACTATGAAAAGACATTTTTATGTTTAATCTGTAAGACATGTGTGTACTTTTGTTTTAGTTATAACCAACCTTCCACCATTATTTTGGATTAACCAACAGACTCCCAACTCCAAGTTCATTGGATAAGGGACTTCCTACTCTACGGTTTCTACCACTACAACAAGCGAGCAAAGGCAGAAACCACATCTTTAAAATCTATGATTTCCCCGCTCCCCAAAAACAGGAAAGATAAATTGAAATTTAATAACTAGTTAATAATTAAGACAAGCAGTTTCTAGGTCTTGTTATCTCATACAACAAACGTTCTAAGCCACTGAAATCTGAGCATTATTTGCTGCTGCAGAATAATTTAGCTTAAGTGAACCAATACACCAGATGTCAACATGTAAACATGAGTAAATGGTAAGTAAATGATCATATCCCGAGCTTTAATCATCTATTTTATTGGCATCTACCAAATCCTTTGAGAAATCAGATAGATCAAACTTTACTTTTTCTATTCCTGCATTCCCTTTAAACTCTGCTGGGTGTTTCAAGCAAAATATCGTTTATCCTTACTTTTTTTTTTTAAGTCAGAATCTCACTCTGTCACTCAGGCTGGAGTGCAGTGGCAACCTCCTAGCCTCAGCCTCTGAGTAGCTGGGACTACAGGCACAAGCCACTACACCTGGCTGATCTTTTTAATTTTTCTGGTGAGATGAGGTCTTGCTATGCTGCCCAGGTTGGTCTTGAATTCCTGGGCTCAAGCAGTCCTCCCTCCTCAGCCTCCCAAAGTGCTCGAATTACAGATGTAAACCACTGTGCCTGGCCTATCCTTACTTTTTCTTTTCTTCCATATCCCTCCCTATAATCACTGACTAAGATCCTTCAAGTCTGGGGGGAAAAAATTAAAGATCCAGCTATTAAAAATTGAAGTCTTTGTTGTTCTGTGGTTCAGAAGCTGGACTAAGTTTTGATGAGGACTTTCTGTCTTTGGAAGAAAGACTATATTAAAAGGCAACCCAGGCTTTTGCTTGGGTGCAGTTGATCTTCAGAACTGCTTCAAACAGAAGGGGTAGGAAAATGCTCATTTTGTGACTAATTGAATTAGTGCCTCTCTCTCAAACATAATGAAATTCAAAGCCATTTTATTAGTCCTCTCGGGACTCTTTTTAAAAATTCTTCCTCTGCTATATTAGATTAGCCCCATGAAGATGGCCCTGTATAAAATGAGGTCAGGCTCTCTCAGGGTATTTCTTTGTTACTCCTACCTTTACCAGGGCACATGAAGGTCATTTGTTCAGTCTTCCAATTTTTCTTCCAAATACCCCAGGAAGAGATCGGAGTATCTTCTAAACACCAGAATCAAACTGACCCTTCATTCTCTGCTTGCTCTCAGTGGCTGATACTGTGTGTTTCTGGATAAATCGTGAAACCATTACCTCCCACACCTTGGGTGACAGATTTGTTTGAAAGGAAATTATGTTTGTCTCTAACCAATGCTCTCCATCCTCACCCTCTACTGCCACAACAGAGCCTTTTAAAAACTTGGCTGTGTCCTGAAAGGTCTTTTGAGAATGACTTGATGCAATGAACTTGGTGCATCCCTCCAAAATACATTTGTTTGAACCCCTAAGGTGATAGTACTAGGAGGTGGGGACTTTGAGAGGTGTTCAGGCCATGATGATGGACACCTCATGGAATTCGTGCCTTTCTAAAAGAGTCCCCAGAGTGCTCTCTTGCCTCCTCTCTGCCTTATAAGTATGTGATGAGAAGTCAGCAGTCTCAAGCCAGAAGGCCCTCCCCAGAACCTGACTACACTGGCACCCTGACCTCAGACTTCCAGCCTCCAAAACTGTTAGAAATCCATGTCTGTCGTTTGCAGGCCATTCAGTTGCTTTGTTATTGCAGCCCCAGACACATAGTATCCCATCTACTAAGCACATTACTTGGAATAAACAGTAGCTATTATTAGGAGTATGACTTTGGAAATACCAATTTGCAATCATAAAATGCCCTTCTTTGATGTTCTTTCCAGCTCCTCCCTCCTATGAACTTGTCTACACAACCTCAGGCTGGAGAGAATATCAGAAAGTTCTGCCACTACTAGCCATGTGACATTATCTAAGTTAATTGACTTCTCTCCCACAGTTTTCTCATCTGTAAAATGGGGTTCATTATTTTGTCTAATTCAGATGATGCTGTGAAAGTTTCATATGTGACTATATCTAAAACCCTTGAATCAATGCCTGGGACTTGGTAACCCCCATAGAAGCATTTGTTATTTGTGTTTCTCCCCTACATCTATTTCTCCTCTCCCTTAATGCCCTGGTGAAAGGAATGACCTCAACCTCAGCCATTCACCCACATTCACTCAAGCTAATGTTTCTTGACTTTATTTCAAGAGGCGTTATATAAATTGTTTCCTATTACAACCAAGAACTTGTACAAGCTCATGTAAAAATTTAGCAAGAGTTTTGCGAAATGATATTTGCCTTTGTCATGTACAATCTTCTCTGGTAGTCTCTACTTGCTACTCTTCTATCTTGTTTCTTTTCTTTTTGGCTTTTAAGCCAACCGAGATCCACTAAATTCATTTCATGATTTACCAAGGGTTGCTGTAGATGGTCTGAAAAAAACACTGATTCAAGCTAACTATCATTCATTAAACTCTGACACCTTTACGAGGTTAGGTACATCAAGAAGTCAATTTTAAAAACTTAGGTACAGAGAGGTTAAGTAACTTATACAAAGTCACACAATTTGTCAACAGTTGGCATAGGAATGTATGAAGATTGTTCTTAGTTCAGAAGCAGGAACTGGTGTAAGTCAGCCCAGTTGAATGGTATATGGATGAGGTGTGTGTAGCCTGACTGACATTCAGTTTACACGTGTGTGGAGCAGGTCTGAGAGGACTGCCACTGTAGGTGGCAGAAAAGAGAGCCTAGTCTAGGCCAATGTGCGTGTTTGTATCTTTGTCATTAACAAAAAAGCTTTAAAAACTGAAAAAAAAAAAAGAAAGGAAAAAAATAGAATAAAGCTTATAAAAGAATATGAAGAAAATTTTTTGTAAAAGCATACAATGTATTTTTGTTTTATGATAAATATTGTTACAAAAGAATCAAAAAGCGCTTCAAAATGTTATAGTAAGCTGAGATTAACTTATTATTAAGGAAGAAAAAATTTTGTATAAACGGTGTGGCCTAAGCGTACTGTTTATAAAATCTGCAGTAGTGAACAGTCAAGTCCTGGGCCTTCACATTCACTCACCACTCACTAACTCACCCAGAGCAATTTCCAATCCTGCAAGCTTCACTCATGGTAAATGCCATTTTTTTCTTCTTTTTACCATATTTTATTGTACCTTTTCTATGTTTAGATACACAAATACCATTGTGCTACAGTTGCCTACAGTATTCAGTACAATGACAGGCTGTACAGGTTTGTAGCCTAGGAGCAACAGGCTGTGTCATATGGCCCAGATGTGTAGTAGGCTATACCATCTAGGTTTGTGTAAGTACACTCTATAATGCTCACACAACAGCAAAAACACATTTCTCAGAATGTAACCCCATCATTAAGTGATGCATAACTGCAATATCTTCCCCAATTTGTAGAAAATGAGGCTCAAAAACTTACCAGAGGAGTCCTAGCTAGGAAAAAGTAGATTCAAGATTCAGGCCAAGGTCTGTTTGGTGTCAAGACACAATACCACACAGCCCACAGTAGGTGTGTACTAAGATATAAAGGACAAAGAGCGAATGAGTGCTGCCTTTCTTCAAAGGAGACCCTCATGAGCACCTGCACACTCTTCCCCACCCCAGCAATCGGATGCTCACCCTCATATGTTCTTACTCCTTGTCACTTTATCTTATGGTTGTCTGGACTCTCAGCTCCTAGAGGACGGGGCCATGTCCACATAGTACTATATCTCTATGCCTTACATGCCAAAGTCACACAAGAAATATCCAATGAATTGATTGTGTTTGAATCACTCTCTGTCTCATTTAAACATAACAGAGGATGTAAGAAAGGGGTGGGGAGTATGCTACAACATTTGGTGGCAAATTTTATACCAATTTCACCCAGCATGCCCTGCCCCAGATGTGGACCATGTGCCACCATTCCTTGTTGTACCTTACAAGTGTCTCTGTTAGACAGGCAAGAGGGTGGAAGCAAGATGGGTGGGATCCCTTTAAAAACAGACAAAATATCAGCACTGCTGTTGGTGCAGGGGAACCAAACCAGCTACACTTGACCCCTGAGAGTTTTCAGATCTGATCTAATCCTCATCCTTCAAGCCAAATTCTCATCCACTTTGGACCGTGGCCTGGCTCTGAGTTCATATTAAATCCCAGGACCGGTGGCTTTGCCAATATTTTATGTGTTCCCTGGGTAACGCTTGGAGGGCTGCATTCAAGAGGCGAACAACTCTGACCACGGTGTTCAACACGTGTAATCCATCCTTCAGTGACTTCTCCACCTATCCAGGTCAGTGTGAACTCTTAGAATACATTCAAGGCACTTCACAATAGGTCCTATATTTTTGGTGTTAACTCATATGTTTCCTCCTGCCTCCACCAACTAGTCTACTCACAGTTGCTCCAGACATGCCCTGATCTACCTACTTTGGGCCATGTCCATGCTAGCACTTCTGCTGGCATGTCTTTGAGGCCATGCTGCCTGCTGTGATCACCTTCTTTCTGGAAGCCCTTACTCCAAGACCACCTCTCTCATGAAGGCTTTGCTCCTCCTGAAGTTACTCTCTCTCCATTCTGAATTCTCATAGTATTTTGCCTATACCTCTCCTAACACAGCTTTCACAATTATTTAGGAACTGGCTTTTATCAAGTAATAATTTAATGTCCTTTATTTTTGCCAGTACTTACTGAGGGTTGCTAATGTCAGGCATTGTGCTATGTGGCTATGTACTTTCTCTATATTAATTCATTACATCTCCATTTTATCCATAGTATCCTATATATTAAGCACATAACTTGGAATTAACAGTAGCTATTATTAGGAGTATGACTTTGGAAATACCAATTTGCAATCATAAAATGCCCTTCTCTGATGTTCTTTCCAGCTCCTTCCACCTATGAATTTGTCTACACAACCTCAGGCTGGAGAGGATAACAAAGAAGAATTTGAAACTAGTTCCGTCACTACTAGCTATGTGACATTGTCTAAGTTACTTGACTCCTTTTCCACAGTTTTCTCATCTGTAAAATGGGGTTCATAATTTTGCCTATGTCAGATGATGCTGTAAAAGTTTTGTGTATGACTATATCTAAAGCCCTTCAATCAATGCTTATAAAATAAATGAACATGGGGATAATAGTAACCTACCATGTTGGCTGTTGTGGGGATTGAATGAGGAAGACATGAAAGCTCCTTACATCTGGACTTGTGTGAGCCTGGTGCATTGTGAGTGCTCAACACATGTTTGCTATCACCTTCATTATCATCATCATCATCAAATTCATTCTACAGATGAAGAAACTGAGTCTTAAAGTAATTTATATGTAGCTACCCCACTAGTAGAAAGTAGAGCTTATGTTTTAATGTGAGTCCCTTTAGGGCAGACATTGGGTGAACACATCTTCACACCCATTCTGAGTTTACCTGACTCAGAGGCATCCTTTAAGAATATGATAGTCAGGCACAGTGGCTCACACCTATAATCCCAGCACTTTGGGAGGCTGAGGTGAGAGGATTGCCTGAGCCCATAGGTTCAAGACCAGCCTGGGCAACTTGGTGAGACCTCATCTCTACAATAAATAAATAAATAGCTGAGCATGGTGATGCGTGCCTGTAGTTCCAGCTACTTGGAAGGTTGAAGCAGAAGGATTGCCTGAGCCCAGCAGGTTGAGGCTGTGGCAGCCGTGAGCATGCCACTGCACTCCAGCCTGGGAGACAAAGTAAGACTCCAACTCAAAAATATATATATGGTGAAATGCATAAGTTCCCTCAGAAACCATCAGATCTTGCTATGTGGTTTCCACTAACTGCCATCTAATAGTTTATTTTCCCAGGTGAGGTAAAATGCATAAACCTTGTATATGCTTTTCTGAATATAGGTTTCCTATTCTTCAATTCTTTTAAATGAAGTACTTTTCTTAACCCATTAAAAGAAAATACCCTCTTTCAATGCAGGATGCAAGCAAATCCAACTATTTTCACAATTTTAATGTGAGCAAAGCATGTGCTGATGACCCAAACTCTAAAGCCATCCCGCCCAGACTCATGCAGCCTGAGGCCTGCAGATGTCAACCATGTTATACACGCCCAGATTCCCTCCCGTCTCCCTCATCTTTGTAATTTCAACCCAGGCTACTTAGGTTTTGTTTATGTTGCCATAAATTAAAGGGCACACTTTTTACATGTCCCAAATACATTACACTCACGATGACAGAGTATGGGAAAAGTGGTTTCCCATAACCCTCTCAAATGTCCCTCTCAAATGTCATATTGAGGAGCGTGCTTCACAGTCAGGCACTCTGATACCTGAACAGAGGCATGACCACCTGAAATTAACATACGAGCGCCAGCAAGCTGCTCATCAGGCCAGAGATGGAGGGAGATCGTTTTCACAGAGGCATGAGCTGAAGTCTCTCAGCCAGGCAGTGGTGCACCTCTTAGCTAACCATGAAAATCGGTCACATATGTCTCCCAGTCTCTTACACAGCTGTGATTTGACCACAATATTTCAATTTGTTTCACCAACATTTTCTAAGTGACCTATGACTTCATCATAGTCCCAGATCGTCTCTCTGTGCAGAGGCCCCCACACAGAGACCTGAGGTCAACGATAATTGCTGAATCTTGAATATCCTGGGTCTCACCCATCCTGGCTTGGTCCCCACTGTGCTGAAACCAGATCAGATCCAGGGCTCTTGTCCACACTAGGCAAATAGCTGAGACTGAACTGCTTGCCCAAGAGGAGAGGCCAAAGGTTAGCACCTAAGAATGGGTGGGGTGGGGGGGTGGGGGGCAGGAAAACTCACCCCACCCTGCTTACAGAGCCCTGTTTTGTACAGCATCATGATTACAAAAGTCACAGGCATACAAGATACACACGTTCATCCCAATAATGAAAATGAAAACACTGTGTCTTTCTATACCTCATTTCATTTGACGTCCCTTAAACTTCACAGCAATCTGATGGCCCTGGGGTTATTATTTCTATTTTATAGATAAAAGCACTGAGCCTCAAGAAGTTTATGAGTTATGTGCCTGAGACTATTCAGCCAAATAATGGCAAAGTCAGAACACAAATTGCTGGTGATGTGATTTGAATCAGGACCTATTTTATGTGTGAGGGGAAGAGAGAAATTCTGGCAGAAGTAGTCAACCCGGATCATGTGAGAATCACTCAGAGGACTCTTGAAATTAACACTCCCCTGATATACATCCCCTGGTCCACTCTAGGCCAGTTGCATCAGAACCACTGGAGGAAAAGGCTCAGATAGAGGTATTGCATAAGCCAGGGTTCTCCAGACAAACAGAACCAATAGGTTGTGTGGGGGGAGAAAGAGATTTATTTTTAAAACTTGGCTCATATGATTATAGAGCTGGCAAGTTCAAAATCTCCAACGTGCTAGAGACCCAAAGAAGAGTCAATGTTGAGTTCAAATTCAAAGGTCTTTTGTTCTATGCAGGCCTTCAACTGATAGGTTGAGATCCACCCACATTAGGGATTTTAATCTACTTTACTCCAAATCCATTATTTAAATGTTAATCTTATCCAAAAACACTGCCACAGAAGCATCCAAAGCAGAGTTAAACCAAATATCTGTGCACCAAGGCCCGATCAAGTTAGCACATAAAATTAACAATCACAGTTATTTTAAAGCTCCACAGGTACTTCTACTGTGCAGCCAGTGTAGACGATCACAGATCTGTCTTTTCACTTCCTCACGACTGTCTCCAACCTCTTCAAAACCAACCATCTCCTAACCATTAACAAATTGTCCAGGGTAAAAATAGACGATGTATTTGTCTAAACCAGTTGAGGTACCTAAGTACCAGGTGCTACTTCTTTTGTGAAAAGTAGCAGAGCAGCTTCGGTGGGATGTAGGTGCAGCCAAAAGGTGCATTTGTGGTTTTACTAGAAGGTAGGTAGTGCAATCCCATCATGCACAGACCATTCTGGCTACAGATTCCAAGTGGCTTCTGGTGAGTGGCCAGTGTATATTCCCTTTAGACTCTTCCCTAAGCCCTCTCAAAGCAGAATTCCCTATCTCAGAGGATTTGATTATTTTAAATTTGAGGAAAGTCAAAATGAAACAGACCATTTGCACCTGGCCTATAGCTTGATAATATGTACTGGAGGCATGTGTTGAGAGACAGTTAATCTTGCCAAGATGGCAGAAAAATGAGAGCTGGGCAGAGCATTTTCTACAGCAGTGAATTCAGAAAAGCTGATAGAACTGGCTGATGGCACATTTGCAAAATTTAGAAACAATCTCCCTTTTGGCTGAGAAAGTCTGAAAATACAAAGCGTTATGCCACTGAGGCATCAAGAGGTGGTATGCCTGTCTTATTTGGCTTAAGATATCAAAATTTTGGTATTTTTGTGGTGTATTATTTTGAAAACATATAGATGTATCTTATATGTGTTTAACTCAGAATTAGTGAAGTTCAGAGCAGCAAAATTATTAGCTGGAGCTTGGGTCTTCGGGGTCAGGACCCCTGGGTGGAGTGTGCCGTCTAGCAGTCTGAGCCTGATTCCTGGGTGACATGCCCCTCGCACCTGGCCCCCCACTAGGTCCAGGTCAGGGATTATTGCTGAGTGGGCAAAATCCATCTTTGATCCCTCCCCTCCTTATAGATTTTTTTCTCTTTCCATCCCTTCTTCTGGCTTAGTTGTTCTCTTGCTCCCTTCACCTTACACCAAAGTTGTTGACTAACAATGATTTTTATCTTAATCCTTCAATATCCCAAGGGAATTTTTAGAAAGGACTTCTTTTCTGGTAAAATGACAAACCATAGGATAATCCCAGTGGGTTAGGTAAAGGAATTTGGGAAGGACGCATATTGGAAGGCCTCCTTAAGTAATACCATGTGAATGGCTATTATGTCTTTCAGTGGTAATACTGGTAACTTTACCACTTGCTATGGCTGAATTATGTCCTCCTAAAATAGATATGTTGAAATCCTAATACTCAGTACCTCAGAATATGACCTTATTTGGAAATAGGGTCTTTCCAAATGTAATAAAATTAAAAAGAAGTTATTAGAATGGAGCCAACTATGGTTTAAATGTGCCTTCTCCAAAATTCAGGTGTTGAAACTTAATGACCACTGCAATGCTACTTAAAGGCAGGGCCTTTAAGAGGTGACTCGGCTATGAGGGCTCCTCTCTCATGAATAGGATTCAGGGCCTATTAAAAGAGGCCTCATGCAGCATTCAGCCAGCAAGTCCTTCTACCTTCCAACATGTTCCTCCCATCTAAAGGATGTGGCATCAAGATACCATCGTAGAACAGAGAGCAGTCCTCACCAGACAACCGAACCTGCCAGTACCTTGATCTTGGCCTTTCCAGCCTCCAGAACTGTGAGAAAACAGGTTTCTATTATTTTTAAACTTCCCAGTCTCAGGTATTCTGTTACAGTAGCACAAAATGGATTAAGACAGCCCCATTGGCAAGTGTCTTTATAAGAAGGGCAAATTCGGACACATGCACAGACACACAAAGAAAGGAGGTGAGGTGAAGACACAGGGAGAACACATGTAAACATGAGGGAATGGGTTATGCATCTACAAGCCAAAGACTGTCTAAGGCTATGAAAAGCTGGGAAAGAGGCATGGGACAATACTTCCAAGTGCCCTGAAGAGGGAGAACAGCCCTGATGACACCTGGATTTCAGACATCTAGCCTTCAGAATTTTGAGGCAGCAAATTGCTGTTGTTCTAAGCTACCAGTTTGTGGTACCTTGTTACAGCATCCCTAGGAAACTAATACAACCACCCTTTTTACCTTTTATCCCAAAGGCTCTTGTTTCAATTGTCTATTGCCCCCAATAAAGCTGCAAGATAGCCAATCACACAATCTCAGTTGCATGCAATAAATGTCAGTTGAGCTCATTCAAATCTGCAGGATCCAGCTTATTAGGACTGAGCTCAATTAGTCTGAACTGAGCTGGGCTCTCTTAAGAGATCTCTGTCAGCTGCAGGTCAATCAATTAATTGCCCCTGTCAATAATAGTGGCTTGCTTGTTCACATGTTTGGGTGTTGGCTGGCTGCTGGCTGATAGGTGGGTTTTTCACCTATCTTATTTTCCAGCACACTAGCTCAAACATATCCCTCTCAAGGCAACAGCAGAGGGCAAGAGCACAAGGAGAAATAAACAAGTACCTTTTCAAGTCTCAACTTGCATCGTGGCTGCTAACACTCAATTATCCCAAATAGGTCATATGGCTGAGCCCCTTGTAGAGCATTATAAGACAATAGGACTATGGGATAGGGAGAGAGAGAGCATGGGGACCATCAATGCAATCAATGCAATGTTTGGCTTCAGCTCTGGCTTCAGTTTGGAACTCTCAGAAACCAAAGTAACAAAAGACCCTGAAAAAGCCCCTACCATTTGTTCTGGTCTGCCCAGAAATCTACCTTGTCCAAGCGTAGCACATCCATCCAGCTATTCAAAACTCCATGGAGATCAACTCTAGGCTAACAGCTCTAGGGATTCAAAACTAAGTAAGAATTGGATTCTATCATAAGAGACTTTAAAATACAATAGGCATGAATCAAAAAAGTGTAAACATAATAGGGACCTTGAGAAGGGCCAGAGGTTCCAATAATTTGGCACAGTTGAAATTGTCAAATATCATGATCTGCAGAAGTATCTAAGATCATAGTGAATTTTCCAGAAATCTAAGGTGACATGATGTTCTAAAAAAAAAAAAGAGTAAAACAGACTATTTCATAAGATTAACTTTGTTCTATTTCAAAAGCAGTTGTTTATTCTGAAATCATGTCCTTTCTACCTCTGAAATGAACATATTAACATTTATGTAATTAAAAGTGGAAAAGAGCTTTGTTATGCATTTGTAAAGATCATTACTTGGCAAACTAGAAGTTGTCAGTCCAAAATCTATACTATTCTAATTCCCAAGTTGCTTCTCGGTTTTACCCCAATATTGTGTACACCAAAGCTGGAGAGGGGAGAAAGCACTTCTAAAGGAGTTACTCCACGGAGAAGGAATCATCTGAGATGGGCCTTGAAGGGTGAGTTGAATTCCAGCACAGGAAAATAACTGCGAAATGAGCAGATTCTGGAAGAGGTGTAAAGGGAGGGAGGTAGCCTAGGACATTCTATCCAGCCAAGAGTAAGCAACCAGAGTTGCGGGAGGACAGGGACATGTGGAGAAACACATGTCAGCTTGAAGTTTTGGCCTGGCTGCTATAGGCTTCTGGAAACTCTTTCTTTAGCCACGATTTATGAAGTTTTCTCACCATTGCTGCAGACTTTGTGACAATCTATGTCTTCCACCTGCCAGTAGCCTTTACTGGGACTCAGCCTTCCACATCTTTACATCCAGTTGCTTCTTCTTCTACAGGAAAGTCAAGCTGATTGGATAGGAACAAAGCTAAATGTCCTGTCCTGAACCATACTCCCACAAACATTCTTTGAGGTTGTTCTATTGTGAGCCACCCCCACAGGCATTCTTGATGCAAAGACAACATTCTCATCTCAACTGAGCAAGAAGACTAATAGAAATTATGATGATTATTTATTCAATATTTATTAGTTCAAAGGCACAGATTAAAAATAGAACTCTTTAAACCCAAGTCAATCTGACTCAGAAGCTGGTGTGCTCCTCCATCCCCCCAAAACACACATAGGTGTACTATGATAACCCCCATGATGTTCTTACCACTCTAAATACTATTTAAAAAGGAAAGGAGGCCCTACATCCTGGTTGATGTCAAGACCTCCTAACCCAGGTTGAACCATCACTTAGGAACCATGGTTTTCTTTTGAGCTAGAATTCTAAGGTTGAGTTTAGATTAGAAATCACCTCTGTTCCTCTGGCATAGGAGATTTAAAAACTTTGTGTTAGTTTCCACTTTGGAGTACCCTGGGTCAGAGTTACCATAAAGGAATCACTGCATAATGTCCCACGGCATTTAGTGGCATTCGAGGATAGAGAATTCTATTGTCTCCATTCCACCTGTGCTGCCTCAGGTCCCAGGCTTCAGGACTGCATAGTGAACGGAATTATGACATTAGCCAAAAACAACAGGTGTACCACACAGAACCTCTGAGCACATAAAATTGAGTGCTAATGCATAGTAACATTTTGAACACAAATCCAAGATAAGGTTAGCATAATACTCTTTTTGAAAAGTTACCAAAAGAAAGCACTTTTAGTACAAAGACTTTCATTTGCATAACACCTTACACTTCTCAGCATGCTCTCACCTCATTTGATACATACTAATTGCTAGTTAGTATAGCAAACTAATGTTATCCTTTGGTACAGATGAGAAAGCCAGCAGTTGATGGGAATTAATTAATCTATGCAAAGTTGAATGGTCTGTCTGTTACTAATGGGTATGAGACTAGAATTCAGAACAAGTATTTTTGTGGCCAAGTCTACTTAGATAAACACAATTAAACAGTTTTGTTGACCTGTTTTGTTTTGTTGATGAATCCCAATTAATCAACTAGATTATCTGGAACTCAAGAGGCTTTCTAAATGGAACAATTTCCTAAAGCAATTCCAGACCCTGTGGGTGGGATCACCCAGTTGACTTAACTAGTAACAAGGTCTGAGATACAGAAATGGGAAAGAAAACATACTCATTCAAATATCTGGATACACTTTCGAGCCTGTAGAACCTCATTACCATGAGTGTTCTGACCCAAATAGAATGGGCCCACTGCCAGGGAAGAGTCTCCTAGCCCAGTATCATAAGGAGGGTTCTACTGGCAATGGCAACTCCAGAATTCTATATAGAAGGGTCTTCATTAGGGAAGAAAGTCCCACTGGAAGGTGTTTGTGCGGGCATAGTGGCTCACACCTGTAATCAGCACTCTGGGAGATCAAGGAGGGAGAATTGCTTGAGCACGGAGTTCAAAACCAGTCTGGGCAACATAGTGAGACCTTGTCTGTACAAAAAAATCAAAAAATTAGCCAGGCATAGTGGCCGTGCCTGTAGTCCCAGTTATTAGGGTGACTGAGGTGAAAAGCTCACTCTAAGCTGCAGAGAGCCAAGAACATGCCACTGTACTCCAGCCTGGACAGCAGAGTAAGGATAAAAATAATTAAATAGAGTAGCTTTCAACTACCTTTGCATAAAACTGGCAAAACTTAAATTGTACCGCCAAGACATTAGAAACAGCAGTAATAATGGCATTGGCAGTTGTAGTAGTAATAGTGGTAATGGGGTGACCAGCTTTTCCCAGTATGCCTAGAAGGCTCTCATTTATAAAACTGAAAGTTCCAGAGTTTTCACTCAGCCCTTCCCAGGCATAGTGAAAACAATTGGTTACTCTAAATGCTAAACTAATAATAATTACTATTATTATTATTATCAGCAATGGCTAGAGGGGACTCTGATGGGTTTGTGTGGCACTTTAGACCTCAAAGCTACCCTCTTAGTATTGCCACTTGCATGAATTGGGTAATGCAGTGGCAAGGTATCAGTATGCAATGATGCTGGTCCCCTATGTTGTTATCCATCCCCAGTAGCCATGTTTCTTGTCCCCATCTGAGTGTCTGGCATGAATCTACCCATGTGGCCACCAAGCCCCACCGGACCTACTGCAAGGTCTCACTGGGCCTGGTCCTCCTCAGAAACATCTGGTCCCCTCAGAGTATAGAGAACCCTTGGGGATGTCCCAGGCAATCATTTCTACTTTGGGTTCTTAATTCTTCCCCAGGGCTCTCTCTAGGAGCTGAGGGTCCTCCTGCTGTCAGATGCCCCGAAACATCTTTGGAGTTTCTTTTGTCCCAAAAGACAATAATCACTTTCTATATTAGGAAGCAGAAAACAAAGGGGATTGGGAACTCTGGAAGACACAGGACTGGAGATGTATCCTGAAGATGTGGTAGGATTTAGATGGGAACAAGCAAGAAGAAAGGTATTTCAAGAGGGGAAGCCGCATGAACAAAGGCCTAAAGGGCACTAACAAAAGTAGCTTGGGGACTAGGAGACAGGTGTGCCCCTATTAAGGGTTAGCAGAGATGGAGACCAAACCTTTGGTGATGGAGAAGGAAAGACTTCTGTTCTTTATTCAATTCACCAGTGTTTCTCCACCAGGAATGATTTCGTTCCCAGAGAACATCTGGTGATGTGTGGAGACATTTTCTATTGTCATGACTGAGAGTGGGGATGTGATTTGTTCTGAATATTTATTCCCCCAAAATTCATGTGCTGAAATCCTCACCCTCAAGGTGATGGTATTTAGAGGCAGGACTCTTTGAGAAGTGATTAGGTCAGAGGGTAGAGCCCTCATGAATGGGATTAGTGCCTTCATAAAAGAGGCTGAGATCAGGATTCTAGGTGAATGAGTGCAGAAACAGAAAACCAAATATTGCATGTCCTCACTAATAACTAGGAGCTGAGCATTGGGTACATATAGACACAAAGATGGGAAAATAGATACTGAGATGGCTAAAGTAAACATGGGGGCAAGGTTTGAAAACCTACCTACTGGGGACATGTTCACTATTTGGGTGACACCCAAGCTTCGCCATCATACAATACACCCATGTAACAGATGTATACTCCCTGAATCTACCTCCTGAATCTAAAAGACAGAAAAATTTTAAAAATAATAAGAGACCTGAGAGACCCTTTGTCCCTTCCACTCTCTGAGGTTAGAGTTAGAAGTTGGCTATCTGTGAGAAAGTGCATTCTCATAAGACATCAAATATACTGGTGCCTTGACCTTGGCCTTCTCAGCCTCCAAAACTGTGAAAAATAAATTTCTGTTGTTTATGAGCGAGCCAGCCAGTCCATGACCTCAATGTCAATAGTGCCAAGGTTGAGAAACCTCACACTAGACAACAGGGACCCACTGGAGAATTTTGAGCAGGAAAATGACAAAATAATATTGGTGCTAATACCTTCATAAACATGAGAGGAAATTAGCTAGCACAAGAATATATCTCACTTTATGCAATGGGGCATTGCCTTTAAAGTTTTATGGGAGTTTTTTGGTGTGTTTTTCTTTTTAAAAAATCATTTTAGAAATTCAATTTTATTTTAAATGTCTTACAGCAACTACCAGAAAATCTAGGGGGTGAGCATACTTACAAAGTGAAGAAACTTTTCCAATGCAATCATCATTCCTGCCACAGCATCCATTCAGACAAATTCAAATGGTTATGTTCTAGTGACTCTTAAGGTGAATACACACCTAATTTTCTCTTCCAAACCCAGAAGGACAACGGAGACATTCCCCTCAGGAATGGAGGATGAGAAACCAGATTCCCTGGCCCCTGCCCGCTCTGACCCAGAACACCTCGCATTAGATCATTGATTGGTTCCAGCATCACCATTTCTTTTTCTCCATGATTCATCGACTCTTAAATGCAACTATTTCTTCACCCTGTCATTGTGGGATACTTAATCCAACATTTTATTGAAATCAAGAGATGTTATCCTTGCTGTTGCATTGGAAGGAGAATATGATTCCTCTGAACACTTCAAAAGTTCATTTTTGTTTCACGGTGACTGCTTTCAAGTTTTCAAACAATAAAATAAAGGATTTCATTTTCCTCTGGCTAAAGCTTGTTTTTACCCAGGCTTGGTTTCCTTTCCTTTCCTTTAAAAACCCTCAACACATCTACGTACACTAAATATTTATGAATGTAATTTACGAACTTTGGCTGTTTACTTCTTGCCAAAACTGAAAAGTATGTCTGTGTGTGGCCTGAAAAATCTCAACTATGACAAAGCCAAAATAGAGAAATGAGCAGCTACTTTTAAAAAAGAGGGGGAGAGGGTCAAACTTCAAAAAATTCAGAAATTGCTCATTCAACATATTCAGACAGGCACAAAGGAAAATAAATAAGTAAATAAACTATCCCCTCCAAGAAGCTGTCCTATATCAGGTGTTCTGTGGCAAACTTTTATTAAGAGCATCAGGAGGGAGAGCAGACATCTGGAAGACAGGGGCCTGCAGCTTGCTGGGCAGCCAGGGCCAGATGTGCTGCCCACCTTGGCCCTGTCCCCCAAAGCTTTCCTCAGCCGCCTGCCTCGAGCTCTTAGCATAGAGGGAAATCAGCAGATCGCTAATGAATTCCTGATCCAACTCCAATCCCTCCCCTCCTCACACACATTTCTTTGGAGAATCAAAACCCAACATCTGGAATTTGGCTTTTCACTGTCACAGGATGTCTCAAATGCTGGCTCTTGTTTCTAGAGTTACATAATTTCTCCTAAGGAGCTTTATTCTCACTTCAAAAAGGGAGAGTGAGAGAGATTGCAGAGGAAATGCCTATGATATTAAAAAGTCATAAGCACTCATCTGTGATAACGAAACAGCAGTGGCACTGGACACACATAGGTTCTGATGGTTAACGGGTGAACTTGAGAGAACGGGACCTGGTGGAACTGACCATAAACGAGCAGAAATGAAGAGTGTGAGGAAAAGTGGTAAATGCCTCGTGATGTGCAAACATTGTGGTGATGATTTAAACATCTCAGAAAAGAATTAAAGAATCACTGGTTTGATATGCATCTGGTTAGCTCAAAAGGGCTCACCCAGATAATCTTACCAACCTTCAATCATTGGTTGGCTTAAAGCCTTTAAGCCTTGCCACTAGACACTTCTTTTATACTGCAGAGGGGCCACCTTGGAAGCACTTACTGGGCTGTTCAAGAAAGCATCCAAAGCACTGCAGGGCCCTGTCTATGGCAGCCAGGCCTGAGGCTGGCCCACAGCGCTCGCTGGGTAGACTTTGGCTTTTCACCCAAGATTCCACTGGCCCTGATGAGTGGAAATGAGCTTTGTAAACCTGTGCTTGGCCTCTCAAAAGAGGCAATTGACCTAATGACTGATTACTTTCTTGATATGGCTCAAAGAACTGGAGTTCCATTCTCCCTATTAAAGGAGAACAGGAATAAATACAATTCAAGAATCATTATAAACAAGAGTTTCAATCTCCCCCTGCCAAAACTTTTACCACAGCTTTAAAGTGTCCCAGTGCAGAAAATTCCAGGAAAAAAAAAAGACCCATTATTAAATGCTCAAGTATTTTAATCTCAAAAGGTATGTAGGACCTCTGCCTTACCCAGAAATGAGGGCTGAGGAGAGTTGTGTGTATGTGTTTGTGTGTGTGCATGTGTGGTGTTGGGTGGATGTGGTGGCATTGTTGAATATTTAATCCTCTTCAAGGAGACCTTATCGAGAAGCAGATTAGATTAAATTTCTCTGGAACATCAAGATCTCTCTCCATTCAAGGTGTTTAAATGTAAGAAAGAGCTGGGCTCGGTGGCTCAGCCTGTAATCCCGCGCCTTTGGGAGGCTGAGGTGAGTGGATTGCCTGACCCCGCGGGTTCGAGACCCGCCTGGGGAGCGAGACCTCATCTCTACAATAAACCAAAAAATCAGCCGGACGTGGTAGCGCATGCCTGTAATTCCAGCTACTTGGAAGGCTGAGGCGGAAGGATCGCCGGAGCCCAGCAGGTCGAGGCTGCGGTGGCCGGGAGCGGCCACTGCACTCCAGTCTGGGCGACAGAGTGAGACTCCAACTCAAAAAAAAAAAAATGTAAGAAAGGTGTCTAAAATTGCCGTAAAGTTATCAAATTTACAATAGAAGACTATATACCTCGGGTTTGGGATTCAGTAGTTAACAGGTATGGCCCCTGCCCCCAGGAAGCCTATAGCCTATCAGGAGACCCAGATAATAAAATAGGCAATGACCATTCATGGCAGTTAGTGTCAATTAGTGTCAATCATTGTCATGAAGAAAAGTTCAAGAACCTCCAGACGCAGATGTGAGAGTCACTTAACTCAATCTTTAGAGTTCAAGCAAGGCATCATGAGAAAAAATGACATCTAAGCTGAGATCAGGAAGAAGCAAAGCAAGAGTTTACAGAGAAAAGGAGTAGAACATCAAGGCAGAGGTAATCTCATTTGCAAAGTCCCAGAAATGAAAGTACATGGCATTTGACTGGAATGTGTATGATGAGTGATAAACAAAAGCAGATTTTATAAACAGAGACCCACACACTTTTCTGTGAAGGGCAGACAGTAAATAATTTAGGATTTACGAGTCATACAGTCTGTTGCAACTATTCAACTATGCCACTGTAGCTAGAAAGCACTTGCAGACAATATGTAAATGAATGTGTTCTAATAAAACTTTATTTACAAAAACAGGTGGCAGGCTGGATATGGCTTACAGTCTGACTTTGCTGTCACTTGAACCTTCACTGTTAGGGATTGAGAGTCATATGCCAAGAAAGATCAAGTCCTCTCCCTTAAGAAATTTGCAATTCTGTTTGAGGAGATAGTACTTGCAAATTGGAAACATTAAACTGTTCCAAGTGTGGTCCTCAGACCAGCAGCATCAGCCACACTTTGGCACCTGGTTAGAAATGCAGAATCTCAGGGTCTTCTGACCTAGAATCTGCATTTTATTTTCAATAGATCCCCAGGTAGGCAGAAATTCATTAAGGTGTTTTAGCTCTATCTTTGACGTACTCATATTTGCATGTTGGAAAGCTCCCTCTGGCTATAGTACTTCAAGTACACAACAGTGAGCCTCTCCCTAAATGTTTTGCCCTCAGTACCTAGCTTGTCTCCCTCTATTTCCAGCACTGATGAGGAAAATAAACCACAGAGAATAAGACAACAGGAATGGTTTCTCTTTGTGCCCACCCTGAGGAAGCTTGCCGTTACCCCACCGTAGCAAAGGCTGACATTCAAAAGATATTGGAGGCTTATCTTCACTGAGCTTCTAGAGGCTGACCCATTGCATATATTTCTGTGTCCACTGAAGCCATTCTTCTAGGGACCTTTCATACAGACGAAAGGTGGGCATTGTGTTTCTGCTGTCTGTTAGGTCCTTGTTTGTTCCCATCTACATTCCATACCACCAGTCTTCTGTGCCAGCTTCACCTCCAGAGGCACTTCTGGCCACATGGACTTGATGTTGGCTTCCAGACAAGCTGGTGCAGGCAGCAGCTCCAAGCATGAGCAGAATAAAGCCCTTTAATTAGGCAAGAAAGGGACTCGGGCCAGCTGTGCACACTTGAGGGAAGACATCCATCAAAGAATGCACCTCCCTCCCTTCCCTACCTTTTATTTATGCTTTAGAAAATCTGATTAAAGCAGAGTATGGCACTCTCCTAACTTTCAGTCACTGAATACATACAACAGAATTGCTGGCCATGAACTTAAACACTCACAGGCACACAACACTCACTTGTGCACAAAAAATAAACATGCACATACCCTTTTTTTCTTGAGGGTTTCCAGGACTTATGGACTTTGGGCATGCCTGTGGATGCTGTACTCAACATGATGATGGAAAGTTGATCAGAAAATGTCATTCAGCTGCTTTGGTTAGTTTCTTGTTTCTTTTCCTCTGCTTCTGATGACTATATTTTATTCACACACCTTTCGTGTTCATTTTGGCTTGTCCCTGGGGATGGTTCACTCAGATTATGCTGATGTGAGCAAACTCTGTGAAGAATTTTTCCCTGCTGTTTCACTGGTTTAAGGTTAGACTGCTACTTTATAGTCTAACCTAGCAGCACCTGGATGATGTATGGTCCCAGAAAAGACACCCTGTGGGACTTGGGGCTTGCACAAAATGGTGGCTGGGCATTTTCTGGTATAGTGCACGTTGAGCTAATTGTGTCTGTAAATGCCCGTTGCCAGGCCAACTTCTCTGTGAGTGAAGGAGCTGGCACCCGACACATATGAACTCATGTACCCGGGAACCTAAGCATACCTTCCCACATCTTGAATCCAATGAATACGTCATCAATCCTACTAGTATATTTGATATATGATAGAGCTTAACTTTTTTTTTTTTTGAGTTGGAGTCTCACTCTGTCCCCAGACTGGAGTGCAGAGGCCGCTCCCGGCCACCGCAGCCTCGACCTGCTGGGCTCCGGCGATCCTTCCGCCTCAGCCTTCCAAGTAGCCGGAATTACGGGCGCGTGCTACCACGCCCGGCTGATTTTTTTTTTATTGTAGAGATGAGGTCTCGCTGCCCAGGCGGGTCTTGAACCCGCGGGCTCAGGCAATCCACTCACCTCAGCCTCCCAAAGGCACGGGAGCTTAACATTTTTTAAATGGGATATACTCAAGGGCACAGTGGTTGGGAACTTGGGTTCTGGGTTCAGCCTACTTCAGCATGAATCTCAATTCTACTTTCTAGATGTGTAACTTTAAATGTTACTCAGTTTCCTCATATTTTAAAATAAGGATAATGATAGTATCTGCTTCACAGAGTTATCATGAGGATTGCATGAAACAGTACACGTGGAAGAATTGAAAGAATGAATGGGACAAGGTAGCACAAATAAATGTCAGCTATAATTCCCAGTGTTTACTATTATTAACACTTCCCCTCTAGTTTTTGCTAATCTATGTGTGCCTCTCCCTCATAGCTGAGTGAAAACTTGCCTTCTCTCAAAATCTTCCCTAATTAGGCCCAGTCAGCCCTGGTCAAAACTTTAGTTCAAGTTTAAAGAGGGCTCCTGGGTGACTTTGATTTTATTAGTTTTTTTTTTTTTTTAATGTCTTCCATTTGCAAGTTTTATCTTCTCAAGTATAATTATAAATTTCTTAAGGGAGAGTACCTGATCTTCTTTTGGGTATATGACTCTCAATCCCTAAGATTCTTAATGCTACACACAGAATAACATCTTAATCTTTGATTAATTAATTCTATTTAAGAATATATAGCATAATGTGTACCACAAGTGACATGAACTTGGTTCAGTTTATCATCTGCGATCCCGTGACACAGGCGGAGCTAGAATTTCCTTTTGTCATTAGAGTTCTCAGAATTCCAGTTCTGTAGCCAGACTGCTCACGTTTGAATCCAAGCTCTCCTAATTACAGTTGTGTGATTAGGGAAAGTTTCTTAAGTCTCCCAGCCTTGATTTATTTATCTATAAAATGAGAATAATTAGAGTATCAATCTCATGCAACTTAGGTAAAGATTAAATGGGTTAAGGCATGTTAAGTGCCCAGAATAATGTTCAATAACATTGTCATTTATTATTGTCTATAAATAATTTGGCATGAAATTAATAATATAAACATATTTTCAAAGAAAGATGTTACCTCAATTAGAGGAATAAACTGAAAAAAGTTTATAATATATTGATTTTTCTAGCATGCCAAATAAGTTACATTTGATGATGATGTAATTGTTTTTCCCGTAGCATTATCCTTCACATGATATCAACTCTCTGATCCTCCAAAGGAAGACTGCTCTACGTGGTCCTCGTGAGACTGTCTTAGCAACCATCCCATCCCTGTGCTCTGGTCTCACCACAGGTGTGAGCACATAACCAAAATGAACCAATCAGAGTCTTTTCACCTATGGGATTTATAGATCCTGGGAAGGAAAATTTCCTCTTCCTCTGGGATCAAGAGTTGCAAGGATCACACAAGGTGCTTTCAGTCACCTTGAATACCTTTGAAAAACAGAAGAAACTACAAGTCTATGTCAATGCACAGCACTGAGAAATGGAGAGAGAGCAAGAGAAAGAAAAAAATCTAGAAAGGTTTAATGAGCCCCTAGACCCAGACATGACTGCACACAGCTCAACCTCTAGGCTTCCCACATCTGTGAGCCGATAAAATTCCTTTTTGCCTTAGCTAGTCTGCATGATCCCTTCTGACACTTGCAACCAGAAGAGCCCTGATTGAAACACTTAGCTGTATGAGTCACACATCCATTAAAGCAGGTCCAACCGAGTCAGAAGAGTTTACCTCAATTTGTTAGTATTAAGTGAAACCAGTACAATCTATTTTTTAAAATTCTATTAGTAAGATTCTTAATTTGAATTAAAGAAGTATTGCTAAAAGGAATTGTTTTATTATGTTTTATGTTTTTATTTTAAGCAGTCATAAGTAGACGCTAAAGTAAAAAGGCTAGATTTTTTAAATACAATAGTAAATATGCAAAATAAAAGTGAACTAGATTTGTTGTTCATATACCTATGGAAAAAAGTAAAATATATATGGTATGTATGCACATGCATATGTAGATCTATATTATAGTATATACACTGAGAGACAACACATGAAATTATTGAATCCCAGCAAGATATTCTTCCAGTGCATTGTACACGTTATTTCATTTGGTCTTTACAACAATTTTCTTCAAGGTAAGCAATCTTATCCCTGCATGACACATGTGAAAACAGAGAGACAAAGAGGTTGTATAATTTGCCCAAGGTCACATAGCTGCTGGATGACAGAGGCTGGATTTAAATCCAAGCTCACTAGTTCCAACAACCGTGCATTCTTTCCATTACACCACACTGGCTGCCTCAGAAACAATTGCCATTACCACCTTCCCAGTGTCAGGAATAAATTCAGGTGCTATTACTAAGTCCTCTCCACATATACTCAAGAGGAGCAAGGATCGCTCAAACTGTGCTCAAATTCACAAAGTGAAAGTAAAAAGCCCCGTGTTAGCTAATCTCAGACTCACTTGCTTAGAAGGCCAAGATCTGCAGGGGAAGGATCCCACCTGGGAGACCATCAAACCTTACCACAGGCACCTTCTGCCCCTCAGTTATTTGCAAACTTACTCTAAAATAGATGGGGATCACAGGATGGAGCCACTGTGGTACTGGCTTGGAAAACATTGACTCAGACATATACTCAGACTCAGATAACCATAGTATTTAGAAATACTGAGGTAAAATGTAAAAACAACAAAAAAAGTAAGACCATCGGGGAAATTAGAACACCAGACATTTGATGCTACCAAGGAGGTAATGGTATGTGGTCATGTTAAAACAAGAGTCCTTATCATTCAGAGAATAATCATTATCCTAAAATATTTGTGGATGAAATGATTCAGTGACTTGGATTTGTTTTAAAATAATCCAAGAATGGAGAGAGATGAATAAAGTGAGACTGCAAGACAGGCTGTGCAGTGATAATGGTTGAAGCTGAGTGATGAAACGGGGTTTCTCATCCTGTCTTCCCAAGTTTTAGATATATTCAGAATTGTACCTAATAAAAGCAAAGGAAATATGAACATAAAATCATACTTTTTAAAATGGAAAGTGTCTGGCTTTTGGAGAAGGGGCAGGGAGGCAGAGGCCAAGGCTCAAGAATGGAAAGAGGTGAGACACGAGACTATGGTTTCCATTATAAGTCCTGTGGTATTGTTGACTTTTCCCATTATGTAAACATATTCATTTGAAAAGAAATTAAATTTTAAAAGAAATGAGAAAAGAACAAGGACATAGGTCAACCAATCCTTCCCTACTCCATGGCAGAGATCACAAATCAGCCTCTGCCTGATTTCCGGTTCAGCCTGGAGAAGCCCCTGGAATCATCCTCCATACTGTCTGCCAGAGCTGAAGTCCACCCTGGAATGATGAGCGCTCACAGATCATGTCATGTGCCTCTCTCATGCTTTGCCTGTAACTTGTTCTCATAGTTCGGACATTCTCATATCTACCCAGAATGCTCATCCTCCAATGCTCCAGGACAACCTGGTCACTCTACCAGAGATGCGAGGGCTCCTGGAACCTCCTCACAGGCCCTCAGTGTGAGGTTGTCACCCCCAACTTGCCCTCCACCAGCCTGGGCTGACACACCTATTTCTGCCAGAGCCCCTGCTGAACCAGACCCACCAGCTCTCCTTCATCTGCTGCAACATTTTCCAAGGATGTGCTTTATTGCAGACCTCAGAAAGTGATGAGTGCTAACAGATCCCAGACCTGTGCAAAAGGGAAATGTTAGAGCTCTATTTGAGTCGACTTCTGGTGTGTGAGGGGCTTTTCCACATTTAGACAGAAGTGAAGTGCCAGTCACTCTTTTCTGGATGGGCTGGGTTACAACTCTCCTGGGAGGTTTAACTGCATCAGCATAAACTGAGGGTAATGAGCAAGGTCTGAGGGTAATGAGTAATGGTCTCCATTCCTTTCATGGAGGAACATTCCTTCAATGTTGTTCAGTAGGCTCTGGGCCTGTAAACCCATGCCATTTTTATTTCTAGCCTTTTCCTAGTTCTAGGCTCCTCAGTCAATCCCATACTCAGGGCCTATCATTAATCCCAAAAGTAGGGGCATTCGTCAATTCTTTCAGTTTCATTGAAAGACTGGGAAACAAGGGGGAGGAAGTAACAGTGTATTGATTATCTCTATGGCAGGGCATAATTCTGGTAGCTTCCTATTTATTTCATACTATCCATCAATCCTATGACTCAGGCTTTACACATAAAAATGCTGAGGCTCAATGGTTGCATAGCTAGAAAGTGCCAGAAAGTGATTTAATTTTAGGTCTTTCTGAATTCAAAAACCTCTGTTCTTCTCCGTCCTGATGCTCCAAAGAAGTCTGTGCACACTCAGTCCCTCACCAGTACAAAGCCCCCAGTCTCAGACAATTTGAAGTCAGCATATATGCACTACTAGAAAGTATTCACCATGGAGAAAGGGGATTGGGGGGATATTTGAACCCATACTTCAGGCAGTGTCAGGCCCCACTTCCAAAATCAGTTTGATGGAACAACTCTCTGTATCTCTGGGAGATACTTGCTATGCATCTCCAGCATCCATGTTGTGTCTATTCACGTTTTCATTCCTCACTGTCTTCACATAGACCATGACCAGGGCCTTTTTGTGTGCTCTGTGGATCAGGAAAAGTGAGCCTGACTTAAAGAAGAAATAGCAGACCAAGGAAATAAAAAAATCCAATCAGAAGTTAATTATGTAATTGACAGAGTTATGTAATCCATATGTGGCACTGAATTTTCAACACAGGCCTGTGACTCATCTTAGAGATATTCAGTCCACTGAGACCCAAATCCTATGACCGACATTCATTCTCATGCTGAGAATGATTACAACTCCAGAAAGTGCCATTCACAAATTCTGTAAAAGCAAGCAAGCCTCCACAGCTATACAGGGTAGCACCAGGCTTAATATACCTCTCTCAGTACTGATAGAACATTCAGATCAAAAATTGGTTAAAAAAATAAAGATGACTGGAACAACAGGATCAACTTGACCTAACTGTCATATTTAGAATGTCCCAGCCAACATCTGCAGAATGCACATTTTTTCCAAGTGCATACAAAGCATTTACCAAAATAAACCATAAACTGGTCCATAAAATAAGTCTCAATAAATTTTAAAAGACTGAAATCAAAATATCTTCTTTGATCATAATAGTAATAAATGCAAGAAATATAACTAGGAAATCATCAAACATTTAGAAATTAAGCAACACATTTAAATAACCCACAGCTCGTCAAAAAAATCAAAATTTCTAGAAATTAGAAAATATTCTCTACCAAGTGAAAATATATTAAGGCTTGCAGAATTCAACTCAAGCAAAGTTAAAAGATATTCATAGAACTAAATGCATATGTTAAAAATATTTTTAAGCCGGGCTCGGTGGCTCAGCCTGTAATCCTGCGCCTTAGGAGGCTGAGGTGAGTGGATTGCCTGAGCCCGCGGGTTCGAGACCTGCCTGGGCAACTTGGCGAGACCTCATCTCTACAATAAATCAAAAAATTAGCTGGGCGTGGTAGCTTGCACCTGTAGTTCCAGCTACTTGGAAGGCTGAGGCGGAAGGATCGTCGGAGCACAGCGGGTCGGGGCTGCGGTGGCCGGGAGCGGCCACTGCACTCCAGTCTGGGCGACAGAGTGAGACTCCAACTCAAAAAAAAAAAAGAAACTGAATGCATAACATAAAGACATTCACAAAGAAAACCACATACCCAAATAGCTTCATTTGTAAATTCTTACACAAATCTTTCCAGAGAATATGGAAAAAAGAAACACTTTCTAACTTTTTTAAATGAGGTTTATAACATTGATACCACAACCTGATATTTTAAAAAAGATTATAGATGCAAAAATCCTAAGCAAGATATTAATGTGTTAAATTCAAAAATACAAAAACAAATTCATCATGACCAAGCAGATTTATTCCAGGAATGCAGAGTTGATTTAAAGTTCTAAATAAATTAAAGCCATTCACCCCATCAATATAATGAAGGAAAAAAAATATTCATTTTAATAGACACAGACTAAGCATTTGATAAAAATTCTATAACTGTTGATGTCTTAAAAAAAAAAAACTCTTAGTAAATTAGGAATAGTACAGAAACTTCTTAATCTGGTAAAAGGTGTCTCCAGACACCCTTATAGAAATTGGCACTGGCAACCAATTCCTAATCAAAACCCCAAGTGCCCATGCCATAAGAGATAGATAGACAAGTGGGACTTCATCAAACTGACAAGCTTCTGCAAAGCCAAAGAAACCATCAAGGAAGCAGCCCACAGACTGGGAAAGAATATTTGCCAACTGTATATCTGACAAAGGCCTATTATCTAGGGTCTGCAAGGAACTCAAACATACCTAAAAGAAAAAAACAAATAGCCCCCATTAAAGTGGACAAAAGATATGAATGGAAGCTTCTCAAAATAAGACTTTTGAGCAGCCAACAGATACATGAAAAAATGGCCAGCCTCACTTGTCATCAAATTAAAACCACACTGAGATACCACCTAACTCTAGCTAGGATTACCATCATCAATAATTCAAAAAACAACAGATTCTGGAAAGGATGTGGGGAAAAGGGAACACTTCTACACTGTTGGTGGGTGTAGAAACTAGTACAACCTCTGTGGAAAACAGTGTGGCAATTCCTAAAAGATCTAAAAATTGACCTCTTATATAATGCCACAATCCTCCTACTGAGAAAATACGCTGAGGAGCTCAAACCACTCTGTGAAAAAAATACCTGCACACGCATGTTTACTGGCTGCATTATTTACAATAGCAAAAACATGGAACCAACCTTGCTGCCCATCAGAAGAGGACTGGATTTTTAAAAATGCAGTATATATACACAATGGAATATTATGCAGCCATAAAGAAGAACAAAATTATCAACTTCACATCTACTTGGATTAATTTAGAGGCCATAACACTGAGTGATCTGTCACAGAAACAAAGAACCAAGCATCACATGTTCTTACTCATAAGCGGACCTTGAACATCTATCATAATTCTACAAGAAAGGGGTTGACAGTAGTGAGAAACTGCCAGGGGAGGCATCAACAAGGGTAGCTGCATAATAAACATTTGTATACCTAGCCCTGAATTGTACCCCACGTATTAAAATTTTTTTAAAAGTTATTTCCAAAACTCATCTAACATTCTCCCCTGACGTAAGAAATATTCTTTATCCTTTCTATTCAATATTATTGTGTAGCTCCTACACATTACAATAAGGCAAGAAAAGAAACAGAATAAAAGATTTGAAAGAAAAAATAAGACATTATTATTCATAGAGGACATGATTAAGTGTACAGAAAGAATCCAAATGAAACTATAGACTATTATTAAGGCAAGAAGGTTATTGAATACAATAAATAATTGCATCTTTATTGAAAACAATCAGAAAATGTAATTTCAGAAACACCAAATACAGTACTATTTAAAAATCACAAAATACTTAGGAATGAACCTAGCAAAAATGTGCAAAATCCATACACCAAAAACAACAAAGCATTGCTGAGGGAAATTTTGAAAGACTTAAACAAATTAAAAGATAGACCATTTTCATGAATTAGAAGACCGATCCAGTTAGGATGTTGGTTTTCCTTGAATTAACTCATAAATTCATTGTGATCCTCATAAAAATTCCATCAGGCTTTTTGTGGAAACTGACAATCTTATTCTAAAATACATATTAAAATGCAAAATACAGCTGGGCTCGGTGGCTCAGCCTGTAATCCCGCGGCATTGGGAGGCTGAGGTGAGTGGATTGCCTGAGCCCGCGGGTTCGAGACCCGCCTGGGCAGCGAGACCTCATCTCTACAATAAATCAAAAAATCAGCCGGGCGTGGTAATGCATGCCTGTAATTCCGGCTGCTTGGAAGGCTGAGGCGGAAGGATTGCCGGAGCCCAGCAGGTCGAGGCTGCGGTGGCTGGAAGCAGCCACTGCACTCCAGTCTGGGCGACAGAGTGAGACTCCAACTCAAAAAAAAAAAAAAAAAAGTGAAAAATACCAACTTTGGTAATTTTAAGATCAACTCTGAAGAACTTATATGATCAGATAAGAAGATTTAAAAAGCTATAGAGTATCCACAAGGGTACCTGCATAATGAACATTGTATACCTAACCCTGAACTGTACCCCACATCTTTAAAATAAATAAATAAATAAACAATTTTAGAAAGTTATAGTAGTAAAAATGATGATGGAAGTACAGACAAAGACAAATGGACTAATGGAATAAAATAGAGAAGTCAAAAATATACTCAAACATATATATAGTCATCTAATTTACAATTTTAAAAAACACATTGAAATTCAATGAGTAGTTTTTAAATACATGGTTCTGACTCAAATGAATGTTCATATTGTAAAAATGAGGATTGTTTGAGGCCAGGAGTTCAAGACCAGCTTGGGCAACATATCAAGACTCTGTCTCTACAAAAATAAAAATAAAAAATACAAAAATGAACTTTGAATCCCTACTTCGCTATATATAAAATTAATTCAAAGTAGATCATAGAATCAAATATGAAAGTTGCAACAATCACATTTCTAGAAGAAAACATAAAAGAATATTACCATAAACTTGGTGTGGGCAAAGACTTCTTAATCAGAACACAAAAAGCAATACTATAAAAGTTTGAAAACCTATACTTCCATAACATTAAGAACTTCTGTTCATCATAACACAAAATGAAGATAATTAACAAACAGCTATAGATTTGGAGAAAAGATTTACAATTCATAGATCTAGAAAAAAAAGCAACAGCAACTAATATCTAGAATATATAAAGAGCCCATACAAATCAATAAGGCGAATGACAACCCAATGTTTTTTCAATGGACAAAATCCTTGAGCATTCACTTTATAAGAGAACATTCAAATGACCAACAAGCATATAAAAGTTGCTCAACAGCTGGGCTCGGTGGCTCAGCCTGTAATCCCGCGCCTTTGGGAGGCTGAGGTGAGTGGATTGCCTGAGCCTGCGGGTTCGAGACCCACCTGGGCAACTTGGCGAGACCTCATCTCTACAATAAATAAAAAAACCAGCTGGGCTTTGTAGCTCACGCCTGTAATTCTGGCTACTCGGAAGGTTGAGGCAGAAGGATCACCGGAGCCCAGCAGGTCGAGGCTGTGGTGGCCGGGAGCGGCCACTGCACTCCAGTCTGGGGGCCAGAGTGAGACTCCAACTCAAAAAAAAAAAAAAAATGTTGCTCAACATTATTAGTCATCAGAGAAATGCAAATTAAAACCATAATGAGATATAATTACACGACCACTGTTAAGGACTTTTTTTGTGCTCCTTCAAAATTCATGTTGAAGCCCTGACTCCCAATATGATGGTACTTAGAGATGAGGCCTTGCTTTGGAAATTAAGTTTAAATGAGGTCATAATGATGGGGTCCTGACCCAATGGAATTGGTATCCTTATAAGAGAAGGAGACAAACAGAGGGCTCTCTCTCATTCTCGTGTACAGAGGAGATGACACAGCCAGAAGGTGACTCTCCAGAAGCCAAGAAGAGTCCTCATCAGAAACCAAATTTGCCAGCACCTTGATCTTGGTCTTTGAACCAGCTTCCAGAACTGTGAGAAAGTAGACTTCTATTGTTTAAGCCACTAATCTGTAGAATTGTGTAATGGCAGTTTGAGCGAACTAATACAACCACCAAAAGAGCTAATATGAAAGGACTCACGGTGTCAAATGTTGATGAGAATATGGACCAAATGGAACTCTCATGCAGTTTTGGTGGGATTATAAATTGGTGCAATCACTTTGGAAACTTTGCCAACATCTACTAGAGCTAAAAATAAAACCTACCCTATAATCCAGAAGTTCCATTTCTGGATATATTGACAAAGAGAAAAGAGTACATGTGTGTACTCAAAGCTATATATGTTATTATATATTATTATATATAATAATATTAATATAATAATTATATATTTATATATATGAATAGTCTTAGCACCTTAATGTATAATAGCCCCAAACAGGAAACAACCCAAATTTCTATTAGCAACAATATGGTTAAATAAATTGTGGCATATTTATGCAGTGAAATTGTACACAATAATTTTTAAAAATACACATGGATAATTCTCACAGACATACTATAAAGTGGAAAAAGTCAAACCAAAAAGAAAACATAGCATATGGTAAGCTTAAGAAAAGACAAATGTAACCTATGGTGCCAGCATTCAGAATAGTGGTTGCCTTTGGTGGGTATATTCATATAGAGGGAGCATGAAGGAAATTTCTGGAATGCTGGAAATACTGTAAATCTTGATGTGAGTGAGTGGTTCCATGGGTGTCTACACGTATGAAAATTCACCAAGCTGCACACTTAAGATTTGTGAACTTTACTGTATGCTATTTATAAAAAGTCAAAAGAATATCTTGACTATTGGAAATCATAATGACTAGTTGTCTTTCACGAATTTGTCTCCATTTTGGTTTGGACAACATTGCACAGAGTCAAGTGGACATTGGGAAATATACTGTTTATCAAGATTGTCGTGAATCATCTCATATGAAAATTACTATGTCAGACTGAGTGTTTCTTCTTTGTAATTTATAGTTTGTTTGTGAGCACTGATGATATTCATTTCCAGTTCTTCACTTGATTCTGTGTTGTGAAGCCTGTCATAACTTTGGATTCACTCTGTCAGAGGAGACCAGTCATACAGTTTTATGAATTCAAAGTTCAAGAAACTCCCTTATAGCAATGAAAACACTCTTAACCAACTGCTGGATTTCTACAGTGGTTTAAATCTCTGTGGAAATACTATTATTTGTTCTTTTTATTATGTGTTCATTCTGAAGACTGAAAGGTAACTGTCTCCAAACAGCAAGTTTTCCTGCAGACAAAGAAAGGAGTATGTGTGGTTGTATATGTATCCTGTGAGCGTGTGCATATAAACTCACAAAGTTTTGGATAGAATTATATCTTCCTAAAAACATAGTGAAAGGCATTTTTTGCTTCTCTTAGGAACATAGTAAAGGTAAGAGGAATATAGCCACATCATTTTGTTAAAAAAGAAACAGATTTTTATGAAAATATAGGTTTTTATATACAACTTGACATTTGAAGACAGATAGTTTTACCAACGAGACAACAAAAAACAGTCAGGACTGTTTGATTGCGGCTGTCAAATTCCCAACTAAAAATCGCTAAAGCCAAATAAAGAAGAGTAATCAGGAAGGTACTGGAAGGTTCATAGTGTCAGAGACCAGAGCTGATACTTTCTGGTCATGTCTTTGCCTCTGTGGGCTGTTCATGCTCTGTGGGCTGTTCATGCCACATTCTCCAGTGCCAAGGGGATTTCTACACTACAGAGAGCAAGGTCGGAGACAGCTCTGGTTTATACCTTTCCAACTTGAGCAGAAAGGCACCTTTACTGCCAGAATCACCTTCTAACATTCTGGGAAAGGCCTCTGATTCTCCTGGCCAGTGCCATGTGCCCATGCTGCCCCAGTCATTAGAGCTTACAGGGCAAGAATGAGGCAGAAAAAAGCAACTGTCCACAACAGATACATACCCCTTCAAAAGGCTGTACGCCCCAATTCAGCTTAAACGTTCTCTTCTCCAGACACCCTAGACTATGTCATCCTCTTGGATTTCTAGAAGGTGTCGGCTTTCCATCTTTCATTCTTTTCCACTGAGACAGCCCTTTCCACAGTCTGTCAACACTCTCGGCCCTGATCTCTACAGCACACACGCAAGAAGGCTTGGAACAATCGAAAAGACTGACGGGAGAAAAGACTATGTAAAACATTTCAAGTCTGGAAAATGAGTAGCTTGCAGACACTTCAGATTTATTTTAGTTTGATTCACTTTAACATCCATAAATAGTGTTGATCAAATCTGTGTGCAGACATACTGCACAGACAGACACACGCACACACACACACACACACACACACACGTGCTTGCCACTCTCATAAGACAGGATAATCAAAAGCTATCTAGGTTCACACAACTCGGAGGATGTAGTTCCACATGCAGTGACTAAGTGAAGCTGTCCAGGTAAGGAGTCACAACACTTGCGAGCCAGGAGTGAAGAGTTTAAGCCTCACGTAACTGACTAGATGATTCTGAGAGACTTACTTCATCCTACTGGATCCATTTGCTCATTTGTTAAAAGGGGAAATTGGACTGGACCAGAGGTCAGCAAACTAGAGTCCCCAGGCCAAATCTGATCCACTGCCTATTTTTATGAATAAAGCCTTATTGAAAAACAGCCATACCTTCCCCCTTAAGCATTTTCTGTGGCTGTTTTTGTGCTACAATGGCAGAGTTGAGTGGATGCAATACAGACTATATGATTTGCAAAGTCTAAAATATTTACTATCTAGCCCTTTAAAACAAAAAAATTTTTTCCAAGTCCTGATCTAAATAAGTCCTCACAAAACCATTTCCCTTGAAAGGGAATTATCCATTTTGGTAGTTTTTAAAATCTGAATCGTTCAGATAATTGTCACATCTCTAGCTCTCTTTGCCTGAGCTTGTTTAACCCAAGTCCCGTGGATCCATGTCCATATAGGCAGAGACTAGTGGGGGATTTATCAGTCAACTGAGCATTCAATCAGAATGAATAACCAATATTACTCATATTTTCCCTCAAGCAATTGCAGCAGTAATAGCAAATATCCAAATACTTGTCCCACATTCCCCTGTTCATTTATCTCTGGTCATGGAAACAGGCAAGAAAGATTTGAGAAGAAGTGATGTCTCATCTGCTCAAAGTGAAATGGGAGCATGGCCATCACTGTTTTCCACATGGATGACAGTATCTGGGTAAACAAACAAGGAAATGGATTTTAGGGTCTGGATGTTCTAGTTTGCCTTTCAAAAATAACAGAATTGTCACTGAAATGCCATCTAGCTTTATATTGTGTACATACAGCAAGAAAGGGCAAAAAGCACACTCATAAAACACTATACTCATATCTTCCCGTGTTCCTCTTTATTAGTGCATTAAGATTCTATGAAGTCTGTGCCTCTCAAAACTTTTCTGTGTAACACCATACTGACATATTGGGAAAAACCAGAAGGGGGTCAGCAGGACACCCCCTACACACATGCACGCACACATATGTACATATGTAAAAAAAAAAAAAGAAAAGAAATCCAAAAGCAATAACCAACTCAAAAATGCCAGGAAGCAGGGTTATAAATTTAACACAAGCAGTTCCCTCTTCAAACTCCCAGTTCGTTTATCAAATTTTAAAAACGAAATGACAAGTTAAGATTATTAGTCAAAATATATAAATAAGTCACCTAACATATGTGATTTTCAAGGTCTGTGAATGATTTCACAGTGGTTAGTTGTAATAAGTGAATACACAGGCAACCTGGGTTTGGAGCAAAACTGGTCCAGGTAAGGCTGGAAGCCTGCCAAGCCCCAGACAGCACAATTAGCTCAGAGGGCAGACACGAAGCTGGACCTGCACACAGAGGCCTTTAACACGGCACTTGGTGAGCTTCCTTTCACAAGGCAGAGCTGACATCTTTGCCTTTGCTTGGTCTGCGTTCCGCTACACGCAATTCTGTTGTTTATAGAAAAAACTTTTTTAGACGTCTCCAAAAAACAAGGATTAAGTCAACTCATCATAAATTCCTTCTGCTAGAAACCAACTCATGGAAAAACTTTTTGAAAATACAGTTTGTCAAATGCTTTGGGTTTTAACAAAATGCCAAGATCTGGGAGTCATAAATTATCTGCTGGACCAGGAGGCCTCACAGAGAGTGAGGAACGCTGGAGTTCTGTGTTCAAGATGAATTGCTGGAAATTTCTCCATCTTAAAAAATCGGTCCTGCTTCTTTACCTTTTTAGATTTACAAAACATCCGATGTTAACAGCCCTTATGTGGCTGCCACATGCCAAATGTAAATAGAAAAACAAGAATAAAAAGTTCTTTGAGCATATTCCCCCCAGCTGGCCCAGTGCCAGGGCTATCGCACAAGCCCCCCCCCCGCGCCCTACAGGCATCATTCTGTCGCTGCTGTTCATAGTATTAGTGGTGTTGGAACACAGCCAGCTGTCTTCCTTTTCAAACCAATTTGTCCAATAGCATGGATTATTGTGTTAGGTAATCTGTCACTTCTCCAAAAAAAAATCTTTAATATACTTTACGTATCGCTCGCTGAGATTTGAAGGCATTTTGGTGATAACATCTCATGCCTGATTTATTTACCTCAGAATAAGTCGCCCTTATTTGGCATCTTCCCAGCCACTAAACAACAAAATCATTTTTAAGTATAGAGCTATGCAAATCTAAATTTTTAAAGATTATTTATGCAGCGCATGCAAACATTGAAGGCAAATCTATACCAGAAAAGGAAAATGATCCTCATAACACGTCTAAAAATCATTTGTGATTCTATTATAGGAGTAGTTTCTGCAAAGGTGTTCAGGAAGTCAAACTTCTCTAAGCAATTTCCTCAGTTCTTAAACTTACTTTGTGAAAACAGACCCAGGAATGAGAATTTTTTATAAGGAACATTTTCAGTGTGTGCTCAGAAGAAAATATAGGTTGTTTTCAAGAAAGACATTTGCTAGTTGGAAGACTGAGTCCTTTTCTCATATTTCTCTCAGTTTCCCTAATTCAAGACCTTACACATATAATTGCACAGTGATGTTACTCAAGTTTGTGGTAAAAACAGCAAGATTTCTTATATACCATGCATGATTCTGTTTGAAATTGCATTTCTGGGATGTAACAGAAACCTGACTTGAAGCAAAGAGGATTTCCTTCTCTAGTGTTAGCAAGTAGTCCTGAGGTAGCTGGTCCAGGCACACATAGCAGTTCCACGGAAGTGGCTGGGTCCCAGCCTCCTCCTCTCCCTCAGCTTATCCTCATACTTCTTACCTCATGATCACAATCTTGCGGTTCACCTACTCTTTCCCATCCACACAGAATGAAAAGGGAAAATGAAGAAGGTGACGCTAGCCTGCACCAGAAAAGCAAACTCTTTCCCCAAATGCCCAGCAAATCTCTACTAATGTTTCACTCAGGAGCCTGGGACATGTAGTGATTTAGGTGGAAACCTTGCCACCCCAAATAGGATTCAGGTCTTTCTCGTAAGGAAATAATGAATGTTGGAAATGTTTCTAGCAAGGTCCACCACAGTGCATAAGAAGTCGTACATCTCTATTCAGAGAGAGCTATGCCCAGACTTCAGGGAGACAGGCTGGCTTCTCCAAGACTCTGGTAAGCACCAGAGACATTCACTCCCGAAGAGGGACCATTTTGACCTGACTTCCTTTCTTAGGGGGTGAAATCCTGAGTTAAATACCATGCTTTACATAAAGTGGGCAATTATGGGATCAAAATGTGATCACAACTAATGTTGGAAGCAAGTGGCTTCAGGGTTTTCTTTTACAAGATTGACCATAAAACATAACCACACAAATAGCATTTTTTTAAAAAACACTCTGCATAACACTCTTCACTTCTTTCCTGTTGAAATTATTAGCCTGCGTTATCCTATGGAAAGGGATAATGTTTTGGTCCAAGGGAGTGGGAAAAGTACTCTCTACTGGGGCAAACAGGAGGGAGTAGGATGGGAGAAAGAAAAGATAATGTGCACTCTCTTTATAAACAGAAAAATAAGGGGATAATTATCCACTTTAACCAGTGAGTTTCCCTTAAAATGATTTTTTAAGAGCAAGATTCCCCAATAAACTTACAAGAGCAATGTATATGCTTCTTTATAGGAGCATGTCTAAGTGCAAAAAGTATAACCTGTCACTAGTACTTTACAAAGACTTGCCAAGATGGGCAAAATGTTAGTGTTTGCTAAAGCTGGATAATGGACATGCAGGGTTCTTTGTGGCCTATCTTCTCTTTTGTTTTGGGTTTGAAATTTTATCTAATGCATTTTCTAAAAGATTTGCCACCAGAAAACGAGAATAAAAGTTTCAATTCCCTCTAAATAATAATAATGATAAAAAGATGAGTACCTCATCTTCTCACTTAAGGGGAAGTGTACTTTGCAAGGAACATATCCAGGTCAGTAGGGAAATTCAGAATGTGACTCATTAATTCATAAAAGCTATTTTCAAGTTCAGCAAAGTTTTCTGCTGTGAAAACTGAGCACTTTTTCGAGGCTATTTAAAAGCATAGGAATGTGTGACTGTGGTTAGAGATGTTCTTGGACATGGGAAAAGAATCTCCCTGGAAATTGTGCCTCTCTCCACCTTTTAGCTGGACACTAGCACTGGATGCTCAAAGCAAGTGACAAAATGCTGTGCTCTTCTCTACAACATCCCTTTGTGATTATAAGTGGCAGGGATCCCTCCTCTTGCTTTTGTAGAACTAGCTTTTTAGAGGAAAGTTATGGTTTATACACAACTGACTTTTGCAAATAAACCATCCTTTAAATCTATGACTGTGCAAAGAATTTCTTTCTCTTAGTTTATTAACAGATCCAACCATGGCTTTTAAAACCTTTATCTACATCCCAATTATTTCCTTCATTCACTTATTTGTTTGCAATGCAAACCAATTTATTATCACTTTTCACATCACACATAGATCGTATTCCAAAATATACCATAACCTATACACCATTTCCACTTTTTTGCCAAATAGCAAATGCATAGCCAAACAATTAAACCAAAAGTTTCTGCAGTGAAAACCAAGTTAGCAACATTTCTAAATTAATTACTCTCTTGGAACTGAGGGGCCAGGGTGATTTTTAATTGTTGCAATTTTTTTTCTCCAAAGTTCTATTTGGAGCACTATTTTTAAGAACTCTCCAGTTTTATAAGTATTGCAAGGCCAAAGTTGCACTGACAAATGAAAATAAAGTGTTAAAAATAGAGCTTTGCCCATCAAGTCAGCTTGCAAAGCAAAAAAGACCCATGGACAGCTACAATCTTTGTATATATTACCAAATTTGTGGTGGGAAAATGTCATATTGCTTAGTTTGGGTTAACTGTTCTTGTCCATACTTGTATGAGATGTAAATAAAATACATATGGTTAGGGCCAATTCTGCCTTATTGAAGATAAAAGCACCAAAAAAGAAAATGTTGGCAGTTCTCTGTACACCACCAGGGCAGTTTAATTTGTACCATACTTTGCCACGTCAGTGGAAATGGAGATCTCTGGAGCTATTGTGACCTGTGATGAAGGTGATTTGGGGAGATGGAGAGTGAAAAAAATCTCACCAAACTGCATAAGCAAGCTGATGCAGTATTATAATTCCATAAAAACCTGCTTCAAATACAAATTTTCACAACTGTAAAGCAGAATAGCTCTCATGACCACAAAAGCTTCCTCTCTGACAATCCTGCAGTTTGAGCAAATTCTCCAGGGCCTCCAGTGAGTGGTAGTCCCGTTTAAACAATGTCTCCAGTGTTAACAGCCTATTTTTATGCTTAATAAAAAAAATTTCATTAGATGGCCACCAAAGAGGATTGTGGAGAAAATACCCTTTGTTTGAAGAATGTCATCCTTTATTAAAAGTTTTATGGAGAAGAAAAGGAGAGACCCATAACAGGGCACATGGAATAGGTATGAAATGCAGAAAGACCCAAGAGAGAGGCCCACACATTGCAACATTCTTGGAAGGAAGGCTTGTCTTTGAGAGATGCTAACCAGCGTGATGTGAGTACCGCAAATTTATTACCCTCAAGGTCCTCTGGCAGGAGAATATGTTTTAGAACTTGCTTTATGCCCTGATGAAATCTCTGTGTTGTTCTGTTTATAAGCCAGATGCACGTGGTCTGCACAGGGCAGTGCTGGATTGGTGCCAGCAGGGCATCACCACTTATTTGATGTATAGTGAGCACATGGGCATGTTGTGCTTGAGAACTGGCAGGACAGATTCCAAAGAGTTTCTTTAGGAGCTCTACAGAGGATGGGTATGGAAACACTAAGATGGAAAGATCTTACGGTAATGTTTCAGGGACACCATACCCCCGGCAGTGCTGACAGACAGTATGGCCAAGTCACTGGTCCAGCAAACAACAGACATCCCAGAAGATCCAGCAGCTGTCAGACTCAGGAGATGGAAGGGACTGGAGGAGGTCACAAAGCCCATCTCTTGCCCTCCTCCGGCAGGATGTCAGAAGAGTTGGCATCTTTTTTTTTTTTAAACATCATCTATTACTCACTTCAGAATCTACTTTGAGTAGGTTCTGCTAGACATGGTGGATCACACCTGTAATCCTAGCACTTTGGGAACTTGAGATGGGAGAATTGCTTAGTCCAGCAATTTGAGATCAGCCTGGGCAACAAAGTAAGGCCTCATCTATAAAAAAAAAAAAAAGGAAAAAAATTAACCAGGCATGGTGACGCATGCCTCTAGTCTCAGCTACTCAGGAGGCTGAGGCAGAAGGATTACCTGAGGAGGCTGAGGCAGCTGTGAGTCGTGATCCCATGATCGTGCTACTTACTGCACTCCAGCCTGGCGACAAAGTGAGACTCTGACTCAAAAAAAAAAGAAAACCTACTTTAGGTAAGTTTATTGCTTTGTTCTGTTTTGTCCCCTTTACATCTTCCTCCAACCCTCTTTGCATGCCATTTGTATGAGGTAAATCACTATGTGTATCGTTCCACAAAGTCAGCCCAAGAAGGCACCGTTATGAGATTTCAGGGCTCAGTCTATTGATCTATTTCCATGCAAAATATTTACTGGAATCTTGACGTTTGTACGACAATGTCTTTGTGAGGCAACTGAGTACAATGGAAAGACCATGAAATCTGGAGTTAGAACCTGGTTTGAATCCTGAATTTGCTCATTCATAAAGTATCAGTCTCTAAAGTCTCTTGTCCAGACCCACCTTTGCTTCCTCTTTATGACACCACATTGGCAGCTCTCTTTGGTTGTCACTTCAAGTATCACTGTGCTTAGAAATAAATTGCTCTCCCAGCCTGCAGACTACAAATACAAGAGGAGGTGTTTATTGGGCTTTGCATTGTTGTCTCCCAGGTGTGATAATTGACTGTAAGTCAGTAGCAGAAAACCAGTTCATCAAAAATTGATGTACTGAAAATCAACTGCCGGATGATCCATTTATCTATATACCCAACTGACTGAATTTTCCAAATTTATTGAACTATTAAAAACTAGTTTCTTTCAACTATTTATAGGGTTTACTGAAATTTGTACTGGGAAGAACGGTTTTTAACAGCTATTGAAATAAGATTTCTTCGAAGTTCTAGTTAACTGTGTTTCATTTTCTCTGGATAACAACATTGATCAAAAGGAAAGAATTACATGGTGGCTTGGTCTCCTTAATATTGTTTTTAATATTAAGAAAACATGGTTTATTGTTAATAACCAAATTTTATTGTTTTACGAGGTAATTTTTTAGCTTATGCTGATTTCTTTCTCATTTCCCTTTATATAACTCCAAGTTCAAATCAAGATTTGTTCCAAGTTCAGATCAAGACTCTGCCACTTCAGTGTCTGAGTAGCCCTGGCCAAGTTGCTTCGTCTCTCTGTGTTCTAGTTTTCTCTCTGTGCTCTTGGAAGGATTAATGGTGTTTATTAATATGTGTGAAGTGCTTAGAACAACAAAGGGGAAAAGGTAAGGATCAAATGATCACAAACTATTATTGTAGCTTTTTTTACATCTTATATTAAAGCATTTCTCCCAGCACTTTGGGAGGCCGAGGTGAGTGGATTGCCTGAGCCCACAGGTTCAAGACCCGCCTGGGCAACTTGACGAGACCTCATCTCTACACAAATCAAAAATTAGCTGGGCATGGTAGTGCATGCCTGTAATTCCAGCTACTTGATAGGCTGAGGCAGAAGGATCGCCGGAGCCCAGCAAGTCGAGGCTGTGGTGGCCGGGAGCGGCTACTGCACTCCAGTCTGAGTGACAGAGTGAGACTCCAACTCAAAAAATAAAAATAAAAAAATAAAGCATTTCTTCCTGACACTTGGTCACCTTTAATAGATTTGGAAAACTCTCTACAGAAGGAAAATTCCTTTTCTGCCCCACCTGTAGAATCGTCACATCTTGAATACACCTTTGTAAACACATGTGTCTGCATCCCTGTACCTGCTACACAGTGAGCAGAGATACAGACTATTCATGTCTGTGCCATCCCGCCTGTTAGCGCTGTGCTCAGTGCCTGGTGAGCCTTCCACAAACCTCTGCTGAATGAACAGGCAGATGACACAACATACTCCACACGTGACTGGTGTCTAGGCTCGTCTCTTTTGTATTGGTTCTCATGAGCTTCCATTTTGAAGAATGGCCTTTCTGTGAACTCCTGCCCTCATTCTGGAATACCCCCTCTTCTGAGTAAACTGTTCCCATCTCCGCTTAGTCTCCACACCCTTCCCTGGGAGCCAGGGAACAGTATTACATGAACAGGCATTCTTACTCTCTGAGGTGCCTTCCTGGGATGAGGTGTAAATTAATGCCAGCCTGACCACTGTGAATCATTAAAGACCAGATGGTAAATTTTGCAAGAGGAGCAACTGAACCTTACTGGCCTGGCCCGATTCCAACCCGGATAATTGCCTCCTGACTATACAATATCCCCCTTCTCATTTCAGACACAGAAAATGATTTCCACTTCATCCTCTGAAAGCTAGCCAGGCAGGGCCGGGACTGACTTTTCACTCCGCTGCTGTTGCATGGACACAGGATAGTGTGGCAGCATTCCTGGGGCATGGAGGGCGGGGAGGGGTTGTCTGTGAAGTGCTCTGGGGCCTGTGGGGTCACATAAATCCAAGATTTTAATCATATACTTGGAAAAATAAGACTGAGTCAACTTAAATGAAAACATTTCATCTCCCAGTGCATTTAAAGCTTTTTTAAGTTACAAGAGTGATCAGAAGTTTATTGTGTCTTAAAAAATGGTGTAATTTGGACACAAATTGTTTTTGTTAGGCTCATAGAAATATGGCCTATTCCCAGTTTAAGCTGTCCCTGGAGTGGGTCCACTTTTGACATTAAAGCTACAAGGGGTAGAAAGGGGTGGAGGGATGAAAAATTACCTTTGGTGTACAATGTGCACAGGTGGGATGGTGGATACACTTAAAGCCAGACTTCTTTGCCACCATACAATGCAGCCATGTAACCAAAAATTATTTGTACGCACCAAACCTATTGAAATAAATATAATAATAATAAATTTTTAAGCTACATAAAGCAGTTGTGGATGAATTTCTGCCAAACAAATCCCACTTATCATTATGGAGGGAGGTTGGGGTACACCAAGACCCTCGGGTGCCCACTCATCATGCCACTGCCTGCACAGGGGAAGAACTGATTGGCAAGATGGATGAAACAGATCAGTCTGCCCATGCAATTTCCAGGGCCAAATGACACAGTTGAGAGTACTGAGGGTGGGTCTGATCGGCACAAAGGTAAACAGAGCGAGTCCAAAGCCTAAATGAGTAAGGACTGGTGAGGAGCACTACTCCCAGAAGGCCCACAAGTCTTGACCTTTCTATGTGAGATTACCCAGAGCACGCCAGATTCACTCGAAGTGGGGACACAGTTCCTGAAGTGGTTTATGATTATGAATTGGCTTGCCCCTCTTGGAAAAACCTGTGACCCAGAATTTTTTACACCTCCCTTTATGTCGTTAGCCAGAGATATGGTTTGTATGGAATGGACCAAAGCATATTTTCTCCACCCAGAAAAATGTCACGAGGCCTCAGAAGACCATGCACAGCTTATTGCAGGAACGTAGGGAAGTTCTGACTTGCCCACAAACACATTCTCTTCGCCGGTGAACTTGGCTCAAACTTGGCTTGGAGAAGCCATGTCTTGACTCAAGCTAATACTTAGTAATAAAGCTTCCTGGGAAAGTAAGACTGCCAAAGTTTAAGTGGTGGGTTTTTATGACCAGGATTATGGTCCATTAAGGGACGAGGATGAAAACACCAGCTTGTTTCATTTTGATCTCTTCTCTAGGCCGAACCACCATCCTATTTCCAATTAAAGTTCCACAAGAAAAATGCTGACGTTTCTCCTCCAGAAACAACCTTCCTGGCTCTTTCCCAAAACACCCACCATTGTCTGAAGCACATGCTCACAGCATCGAGATTCTGCAACCTTGTTAGCTCCAAGAGGATAAATGGCCTGTAAATAAAATTCTCGCTTTCCATCGAGATTTTTTTTTAATGAGAAAAGAGAACACATGAAATATGTTCAGTTTGAATGGAAGGTGAAAACTGTGTTCTCTGATAATAAAGAACAAGAGTCCTTCCCATTGATGATCTGAGCTTTGTGCGGCAAGAAGGGGGACGTTGGCTCCTGACTATTGCAGTCAAGTCACATGACCATTAAATTCAGCCTCCACCCTTAACTGTCCCCATGACTCAGGTAAAGAGAATGAATAGCCTGGTTCTTCCATTCTTCTCACATTAGTGAATTCCAACAATGACTGACACACTTGGCAAAGAAAGTCTCCCTCTTTCCCAGAGATGGTCTGGTCACTTTTTAGAGCAAGGTGCACAGATGTCTTAAGGACATTCTAGACAAATCCTAGTGGATAAGAACACTGGCAAGGAGAAAATTAAACAACTGTTTCTTTTTCTTTTTATTTTATTATTTCTTAATAATAATATGTTGTCCAGGCTGGTCTTGAACTCCTGGCCTCAATCTTCCTTCCTCAGACTACCAAAGTGCTAGAATTACAAGCGTAAGCCACATTCCCACCTTAAGCAACTATTAAACAACTGAGGAAGGTTTGGCTCTGTCCCACCTTTGAAGGGATGCCAATGTGATAAGCTATCCTTTGGATTTTTTGATAATAAATGTTTAAAAAGTTTTTTTATCATGCACTGAAATAAATTTAAATCTAGCCCAAGAGATATCATATGTACATAAGGAATCTCTTAAAGGCTACTTGAAATGATATATTTTTTAAAAAACTAGTACAAACTATTTTTATAAGAAATATTGAAGAGTCCTATCAAGAAAGAAATCTAATAGGTTGTAAAATAAAGTGATCTTTAGGTTAACACAACAAAGTCCAATTTTTCCCCAAAAAGTTCAGCAATTTCTCTTTATGAATATTTTTATCAAGCTGGGAGATTTCAAATAAATTCAAATTGAAAACAAAACAAGCTAGAGGTCCCAACATTACCTAGCTTAGATATATTCCGTTGTCAACACTTAAGAGATAACACATTCACCTGTTTATAAGAGAAGGAAAATATCTTTCACGGGCAACCAGACCAAATGTTTTTTAATGGAAAATTAAGGACATATACAAATTCCTACAACAACTATAGCTTGAATCAAATTGCTTTTCTGCCTCTCTCCTTTTTCCCATGGCCCACTCCATAAAACATTTACCCCAAATGATTGCTTGTTGTGTTTCTGTACAGGAAGTCATGTGAGGCATGATATTTCCATAGGGAAGATTTTCTTTATTTCTTTACTCAAGCTTTAAGATTTTGAGAATGGGGGAAAAGGAAAGATGTCTGTGGATGTGGGCTTGGATTACCCCTGGCTAAAAATGATGCGAGAATTTCCTTCTAAGTAGGGCTTTCTTTCTCCAGAGGATGTTCAGAGAGGGCAGAGGTGGTACACTGGCATATACTGAACTCGGAGGGTTGATGCTATCAAAATTTGAACTTGGAATCTGCTTTTATGTAATTACATATGAACAGATAAACTGCAAATAGTCACACACACACACACACACACACACACACACACACAATCTCTTTCAAGTTACTACACCCTAAGGAGAACTAAATAAACTGCTAGAATTTTCAGGGAGAATCAGTATTTATTATGAAGTGTCTTCATTTGCTCAGGCTGTTGTAACTAAATACCATGGACTGAGGGACTTGGACAATAGAAATGTATTTTCTCGCAGTTCTGGAGGCTGAGAAGTCCAATGTCAAGGTGCCAGGAGAATTGGCATCTGCTGAGGGCTCTCCCACTGGTGTGCAAATGGCTGCCCTCTCACTGTGTCCTCATGTGGTGGAGAGCGAGAGAGGAGAGAGAAAGAGAGGCGGTAGGGAGAGTGCTCTGTTGTCTTTTCTAAAAAGGACACTAATCTATCAGATCAGAGCCCCACACTCATGACTTCATTTAACCTGAATTACTTCGGTAATGGCCTTATCTGCAAATATAGTCACACACTGGGGGGTTAGGGCTTCAATTCAGGGAGAGGGGAGGACACAGTTTAGTCCATAGTAGAAGGATTATATTCAAAATATTTAACCACTGGGCACAGATACCAATCTATCAGAACAGATGCTTAACACATCTGCTGCTGGACTGGTTCAAGCAAGCAGAATATAAGTTCTACCCTTTGAACCTGGAAAACAAAAGAAGTGTTCCTCTTGGCCTCATCCTGGAAAATTCTCCACAGGATATTTGGTATCCCATCCACTAAACACTTAGGGTCACCTCTCAGCAGCATGACATTTCTGAATTCTCCCTGGGATACAGTCCTGCTGAGAGCCACCATCTTAACCAAGCTGGACTACTCACAGTCTCCAAAACACTCCAAATAATAACACTCCATATAATAATTCAGAATCACTGGTATTCTGTTCCTTGTAACTGAAACGTTCATCTGATCTTTCTTCTTTGTCCACTGAGTTACTATTCATCCTTTCTAACTTTGTAAAGTCTCTCACATTCACATTAACTCACAATTCCCATGCTGGGCTTTGAAGCTTGCATTCCATTATCTGATAAATTGATGTACAAATAACTGAAAACCTGAATAACAGTGGTTTTGCCCCAAAAGGCAAATTAGAAGCCTGGGAAAGGGTCATTCCAAGTCTGTTTTAGTAGCTCAATTTTATTACTCAAAATTCATGTATTTTCCTTACTTTAGCTCAACCATCTTCAGCATGTTGGCTTTTGCTAATTGCCTCAGGGTTGCAAAATGGCTTCCAGAAAAAAATCTAACATCATGTTTCACACCACTGTTCTAGTTAAACAGGAAGAGAGTGATCAGAAGACTTTCTCCCAAGCATGTTCTGTCTTTTTGTCTGGGAAATAAATCTGTACTCAGACATCCCCCTGTGTCTCATTAGTCAGAACTGTTCTACAAGAACACTGCCTCAAAGAGTCTGAGTGAGAAAGTGAGTCTCTATCAAGGGGAAATAGGCTACCATGATCGGCTTCGCCACAAAATACTATATGGCTGGTCATATTCACACACACACACACACACACACACACACACACACACACACACACACTCCAATCAAGGTACTGAAGTAAGGAAGAAGGGGGGAAATGGCAGTTTGGTAGGCATCTAACAGTGCCTGCATACCTATAAGTCTATCTCCGTAAAGTGTCTGCAAACCAACACATCAGGGATTGGGTCTCATTTGCTTTGGTTTCCTCAGACTCCAGCACAGCAAGGAAACACAGTATTCCTCTGGGAACAGAGTTTGGACTGGTTTTACACACTCAACAAAAGGCTACTGGCATACCTTCGATCAAGACTAGGTTCCAGCCGTCCCTCTGTAATGCTGGTTCCTTCTTTCCCACTAAAAGAAGTCTATGGCTCGGGACATCTGAGAAGGACAATATTATAGGGACAGCTACTATATTATTGATTAACTTCATTACATTTTTTTCACGTAACAAAAACAATATATATTTGTTTCATCAAGGCAAAAATTTTCCCCTTCACCTCATTTCAAACCTCTTCCAGAGCATCAACTAATGTTAACAGTTTGGCATATAACATTTTACATTTTTATCACTACTCATTCAAACTTGGATTGTCTTTCTATATATTAGCACCAAACAATAAGAGACTGAAATTTAAAAGAGAAAGAAATAGACAAATCTGCAATTATAGTCTGAGGCTTCTATACACCTCCCTCAGTAATCAATAGAACAAGTAGATAGAAAATCATCAAGGTTGTTGACTATTTTGTCAACACTGTCAATCAATTCCATCTAACTAGCACTTATAAGATACTCAACCTGGTCATTGCCACCACCAGTGCCAAGTCATTGCTGCCATTGCCTTCTAAGCTATGGTGTGGTCATGTGCTCTTTGAGCTATGGCCAGGCCATGTTTTCTTAAGCTTTGGCCCCCTTCCCTACCTTGGGAACTTACATATTTGCTTTCTAAATAAACTACATTTCCTAATCCAAAAAAGAAAAATATATACTCCATCAAATAATAGAATACTCTTTTTTTAGTGCAGACAAAACATTTACCAAGATAGATCATATTCTAGACCAGAACACAAGTTTTTAATAAAATTAAAGCAATTCAAGTCATAGAAGGTATGTTATCTGACCATAGTGAAATTAAATTAGATATCAATAACAAAATCTGAAAACACTTAGAAACTAAATAACATCCTTTTAAAACCTACGGGTCTAAGAAGAAATCAAAAGAGAAATTTAAGAGTATTCTAAATTGAATGAGAATGATAATACAAACTATCAAAATTAGTGGATGCAGCAAAAGCATTACTTAGAGGGAAATTTACAGTCCTAAATATCTGCCTATGCTAGGAAACAAGAAATATCTCAAATTAATAACCAAAGTCTTCTTTTTTTTTTAGTTTCCACCTTAAGAAACTAGAAAAAGAGGAGTAAATTAAACCCAAAGTTAGCAGAAAAAAATAAGATAAAAAAGATCAGAGCAGAAATCAATGAAATAGGAAGAAGAAGAACAATAGAGAAAATCAATGAAACCAAAAGTTTGTTCTTTAAGAAAATCAATAAAATTAATAAACTCTTAGCCAGACTAATGAAATAAAATAGAGAAAAGACAAAGCTTAGCAATATCATAAATAAGAGAAGTGACATCATTACAGATTCTACGACATTAAAACAATAATAAAGGAAGCTTACAAGTTTATGCCAATAAGTTAAACATCTTAGAAGAAATGAGCAAATTCTTAAAAGATACAAACTACCAAAAGCAATTCAAGAAAGATACCCCAGTTATGCTAACTTGATCATCATACATTGTATGCTTATCAAAATATAACATGTACCCCATAAATATGCACAACTATCATGTATCCACAATAAATACACATTTTTTTTAATGTTTTAAAAACAAAGTAGGGTGGGATTGGCCATCACTGGGTACTGCTAGGGAGGAAGGGGGGCACGTGACAGCACAATGGGTACCTGGTCCACTACCAGGGGGAGTAAGGACCAGCTAGAAGCCCAAACTTGACCTATATGAAGCCTACTTATATAGCAAATTCTCATCTGTACCCCCACAAGTCTATAATTTTAAAAGTAAAAGAAAAATAAACAAAACATGCTTACCTCCCTGAGGAGCATTGTGCAAGAAAAAAAATTCAAGAAAAAACAAATAAAATGGTAGCATTATCCCTATTAAGGAAATTTAGGCCAGCTGTGGGTGACTCACACCTATAATTTCAGCACTTTGGAAGGCTGAGGCAGGAAGATTACTTGAGCCCAGCAGTTTAAGACCAACCTGGGCAGCATAGCAAGACCACCTCTCTACAAAAAATTTGCTAGGTGTAATAGTGCACTCCTGTAGTCCCAGCTACTTGGGAGGCTGAGGCAGGAGGATCGCTTGAACTCAGGAGTTCAAGGCTGCAGTAAGCCATAATGGCACCACTGCACTCCAGCCTGAGTGATAGAGTGAAACTCTGCCTCAAAAAAATTAAAATTAACATTAAAAAGATGAACCATTTTTTCTCTAAGATCAGGAACAAGATGAAGATGCCCATGCTCATCATTTCTATGTAACATTGTACTAGAAGTTCTAAGCAGTCCAATAAGGCAAGAAAATTAAATAAAAGGCACAACGCTGTGAAAGGACCAAAACAAAACAAAACAAAACAAAAAACCCTTTTTTTATTCATAGCATGATGGTCTATGTAAAAAAAAATCCAGTGGAATCACAAAAAATGCTATTAGAACTAACAAGTGAGTTTAGTAAGGTTATAGGATTTGAAGAGCAATATATAATACCCTTTATACTAGCTTAAACTAGCCTGTCTTTATACTAGTTGGAAGCAGAAATTTTTAAGGTTTTTATTCATTTCTATTTGACACATAATAATTGTACATATTTATTGGTCACAGTGTGATGTTTCAATACATGTTTGCATTGTATTATGATCAAATCAGGGTAATTCACATATCCATTACTTTAAATATTTACCATTTCTTGGTGGTGACAACATTCAAAACCTTATCTTCTAGCTATCTTGACATGTACAAGCCAAACACAAAAAAATAAATACCGCATGATCTCACGCATTCGTATGTGGAATCTAAAAATGTTGATCTCATAGAAAGTAGAACAGAGGTTAACAGGACCTGGGGAGGGATGAGTCAAGGGAAGACGTGAAGAGGCTACTCAATGGGTATAAAGTTACAGTTAGAAAAAAATAAGGTCTGTGTTTCTTGTTTTATACAGTGGAGTGCCAATAGCTAATAGTAATGTATTGAAAGTTGAAATTTAAAAACAATACCATTTATAATAGTATTAAAAAATCAGAACTAACTAGGAATAAATATAACAGAAGATGTATAAGACCTTTACACTGAAAACTACAAAACATTGCTGAGAGAAATTTTCAAGTCTTCCCCCCTGCAAAAAAATGGAGGGATATATCTTGTTTTTATGAATCCAATGACTCAATATTGTTAAGATGTAAATTTTCCCCAAATTGATCTCTGGCTTGAAGACAACCCTTTTAAGATTCCAGCAGCCTTTTTTTTTTCTATAGAAGTTGACAAGGCAATGCTAAAATTTATTTGAAAATACAAAGGACCTAGAGTGTCAAAACAATTTTGTAAAAGAAGAACAAAGTTGAAGATCAAATGCTCTCTGATTTCAAGATTTATTACAAAACTGCAATCATCAAAATAGTGTGATATTGGTGACACTCTAGACAAATAGATCAAAGGGAAAGAATAGAGAATTCAGAAATAGATCCACATGCATACATGCAATACTGATTTTTTTTTACAAAGCTGCAAAGGCAGTTCAATGAGAAAGCAATACTTTTAGCAAATGATGCTGAAATCATTGAATATCCATGTGCAAAAAAGAAAATGAACTTCCATCTGTAATTCACACTATACATAAAAATTAACTCAAAGTGGAGTGCAGCCCTAATGAAAATCTAAACACATAAAACTTCTAGAAAAAACGGTGAATATTTTGTGACCAGGGGCTAGGCAAAATTTTTTAAACATGGGGGAAAAAAGCATGATTCACAGAAGAGAATAATTGTTGAATAGGATTTCATCAAAATTTAAAACTTCTGTTCTTTGAAAGAACATAGGAGAATAAAAAGACAAGCCACAGATACATAGAAAACAAAAGAAATGTCAAAATTCAATATAAGAAAATAACCCAATAGAGAAATAGGTTAGATACTTCATCAAAAAAGATACACAGTTGACAAGCACATGAAAAGATGTCCAGTATCATTAGTCTTTAGGGAAATAAAAATTAAACAACATGAGGTACAATTGCACACCTATTCGAATGGCTAAAATTTAAAGGACTGGCCATATTAAGTCTTGGCAGGATGTAGTGCAACTAAAAAATCTTACATACAGGTAGTGGAATGCAAAATGGTACAGACACCTTGGAAAACAGTTTGGCAAGTACTTAAGAAGTTAAACATATAACAATCAAAATAGTGTGATATTGGTGACACTCTAGACAAAATCTAGACACTCTAAATCTAGGCTCTGGGTATTTAACTCCTTGGTTAAATAACTTCTAATACATACCCAAAAGTAGAGAATGCAGACACAGACATGTAAACAAAAGTTCATAACAGCTTTACCTGTAAAAGCCAAAAACCAGAAACAACCCAAGTTTCCATCAATAGGAGAATAGAGTTCTTTAATTGTGATGTACTCATACAATGGACTAGTATTCGGCAATAAAAGGGAATGAACTACACATACAAGAACACAGAGATAATCTCAAATTAAAGATGCTGACTCAAAGAAGCTAGACAAAAAACAAGAGTACATATTGTATAATTCCTGTGATAGACTGAATGTTTGTGTCTCTCCAAAATTCATATGTTGAAGCTCTAATCCCCAGTGTGATGGCATTTGTAGATGGAGTCTTTGGGAGGTAATTAGGTTTAGATAAGGCCATGAGGGGGTGCTACTCATAATGGATGAGTGCCCTTAAAAAGAGGGACACCAGAGAACTTACTGTCTCTCTTCCCATGAATGCCTAAAGAAGACATCAAGTGATCATACAGAAAGATGGTGGCCTCCTACAAGCCAAGAGAAAGGGCCTCAGAATACGGCCTACCTTACTGACACCTTGATCTTAGACTTTCCCAGTCTGCAGAACTAACTGCAAGAAGTCATTTTTGTTGTTTAAGCCATCCAGTTCACCATATTTTGTCAGCCTGAGCTGATTAGCAAAATTCCATTTATATAAAGCTAAATAAAATGCAAACTAATCGATATTGACAGAAAGCAGGTCAGTGGTTTCTCAGGAAGGAGGAGGCAACAGGAGAGGTGTAGGTGGGTGTGATGACCAACTTGCATGAGCAAACTTTTGGAGATTATGGATATGATCATTATTTTTATTGTAATAATTTCACACGCACAAACAAGGGGGGACCCAAAAACATGGAATTTATTTATAAAAATTGTGTATTTATTCTTACATGTTTAAACCTCAGTCACCTTCAACGTACTCTTCGTGTGCTGCAATACTTTTGTTGAGATACTTCTTCCGCAGCATAAAACAATTTTTAAGCTCATCATTTTTGATGCCTTTTAGAATTTCTGCCATTTTTTGTATCACCTCTTCCACATTGGCAAAACATTACCCTTTAAGGACTTTTTTGGTCCAGAGACACCCCAAAAAAAGTCACTCGGGGTGAGATCAGGTGAATAGGAGGGAGGGGCACAGAGGTCATGCTGTTTTTTAGTCAAAAACTGCTGAACACTCAGCATGATATAGGCAAGTGCACTCGTAAATCACCCACCATGAAACTGGCAAATGCTTGAAAGAATCTCCAAAAAAATTCACTGAAGCCAAATTCAGCCTCTCACAACAACGCTAGCTGATACACTGATGCCAGTGGGTTCCCAGAACACTTGCCTATTGGGGAAAGCCTGCACTGCAAGGGGCTCCCCTCCAAAAGATAATTCCAGGTTTTGGGGGGTCCCCCTCGTACATGTGTAGATAGACAAATAGAAAGATGATAGATGTCAAAACTTACCAAGTTGCAGACTTTAAATATGTGCTCTTCACTGTATCAATTATACCTCAAAATGCTGTTAAAGTTCCCACAACTAAGGTACTAGCAACACAGCTTTCAGTAAACACCACTTTTTAAAAAATTAAACTACTCCTTAGCATATAAAGAGCACCTAGTTGATATATTTCGAATTAAGAATACCTTTTGATGGCAAGGTCAAAATGCTGAAGCCATTAGTTTCCCTGCTATTCACAGTTGTGTCCTGTTATTTGTCTCTCAGGGATACTGCACCACTCAACTAGATGATGATAATAAAATAACTGCTTCTATTTTACATACCATTTTGCAAAGTTTTTTCATTTAATTCTAACATCTACCCTAAATAGTATGACTGAGGAGGGTAGTTCCATTGCCCAGATCCGCAAAGCTTAAGTAGGAGGTGTGAGGTGGCATTGTAGTCACCTGATTCTAAGTCTGTTCTTGTCATTCTCTGTTCTTCCTTTACCCTGGTGCCACACTGAACTAGAAACAGCAAAATCTTGGGCAAGACTCCATGAAATTCCCTACCCTCACCACCCCACGAGGAATAAACTCCCTATCACTATCCAAGCACTTCCAGATTGAGCCCAGTATTGAAATTGCAAAAATGAGACAAGAAATAGTCTTTCTATCCCTACTTTAGAATGATTGATACACTACACTGCAAGAGAAGATTTCTGGGTTTCATAGGAACACATATAAAAGACCCAAAATTTATTTTAAAAGCAGAGAAATTATAAGTGTTTGCTTAGAATAATAAAATACAATGAACATTAAATAAATGTGCTTATTGAGAGCCCAAAATTGGCTGACTCCTAAACAAAACACAAAATCAGACCTCGATGTCTACAGAAAATTAAACTGCTTCACCAACAAGTTTATGAAATAAATATAAAAACAGATTCATACATTATTCCAAGTAAAGATAACAGATGCAGTTCCTCTTTAGACTTAAACTCACATGCCCTATTATTAAGAGCATTAATAGAAATGTCCTCTGAATGTTTACAAGGTACTTACTCAGTTTCTACACTGAAAATCAGGACATCTTGGTACTGAAAATATTTCATGCCCAACAGTTATACAAAACCACTATTTCTTCGGTTTATAGCCTCTCTTAATCTCTTTGTGGAAATCTCCAGACCTCAACTACATTCCTTGAAATTTTACAGGGCACAGGAGAAACAGAAATCAGCTCAAAATGAATATGTGTATTCAGAAATGCATTGAGATTTTTCCAACTTTTCAGGTACCTCATACAAATTAATCTTCTTAAGGGCCCTGGTGGTCTCTGAATCACCGCCTCACTTCCCCAGTTCTCAGCACCCCCATTGTATTCTCTTGATAGGAATAACTGCCAGATCATTAGGGAAGAAAAAGTTTATTGAGTCAAGATCTGGGACGGCCCCCACAAGGTCAGGCACAGGTACCACCAGTTTCACATAATTTTTGCATCTGTACCAATTTGATTTAAGACTCTAAGTGGAATTTATTGGTGAGCATTGTATTATAAAAAGTGGTTTATACTATATTGTCTCATATTTATTATGATTCAGTCAAAAGTGAATTGTACACACGCTCTCTGCAATGAGCTGATACAATGGGGGGCGGGGGGAACATGACTCTTGAAAAATGCATTTGCTCTCCTTTTCATTGTCTTTAATGGTTTACTTGGGTAGAAGAAAAATTGCTTTAATGTTAAAACTGTATCTTTTCCTGTGGCATTGATCACCTAATAGAAATTATTAGAACAAAAAAAGCAGAAAGAAGTTGAGCCTGATATGATAGGATAACAGTAATAGAGAAAAATAGAATTGTTTAAAGCAAAATGTGAAAAATAAAGAAATTGTTTAGAATCCCCGAGAAGAAAACGAATGTGCAGAAATGTAGGATAAACCATTCTGGTTTATATTGTATCTCTAGCAGGAGTTGCCAATCTTTCAAAAATTATCCAAGGGGCTTGTCCTCGTGCCTCTGGCATCCTTAGGAAGAGGACAGAATAGATGCCACTACACCGTCTCAGGCTGGGCGACAATTGAAAGTAACTTAATGGCCACTGAGAATTTCTCCAGTTTCCTTTTTTAGAATGTAAATTGGGCATTATCTTTTCTATACCAACCCTGCCATTATTCGTCAGAAATTTTAAAATCCCTGGTTGATATATCAATAACTGAGTCACCATTCCAAGACTGAATAACATACTCTAAAATCATAGGAACATCAGAATCCCCTCTGAGACTACAACCAGGTTCCGATTTCTAGACTATTTCTCCTGTAACGTGCCCTTTGTCATGGTTGCGTGGTTGTAACAGAGTACAAAAGAACACTAAAAACAAAAAGTGTGTTTCTTAAATGATTAATATACAAGAGTTTAAGACTTATGATCAGAGGTGACCCTGGTAGCTGCCTCGGGACCAGGAGATCAACGATAGTTTGGTCATTTTTTTAACCTAAGATTTTTATAAAGGTCTTATATAAGTCTTACACAGTGATTTGGGTTTAGCTTGGTTTGGTTGTCTCTGCCTCTTACCATGCACTGTGTGGTTCAATATCCTAGATAGTCTTTTTAAGTATATATAGATAAAATAATATGGAGTCTGGAATTTGCATCAAAATAGTCTAGGAAACAGGAAATCAAGGAGTTGTATATGAGCAAGACTGGTCTTTGGTTGGTAAATTTCAAACCTAGGTAATGGGTACAAAGGGGGTTCATTATAAATTTCTCTCTACATTTTTATACATTTAAAATTTCACCTAATAGAAGTTATTCAAATATTGTTAAGAAGTGTTATTCTGCAGGATTTGTTTTTGTTTTGTTTTGGATCATTACATGTAGCTTTCTCCTAGACAGATAGACTAATGGTCTGTTTTACTCTGGGTGGTTCTAGAAGGGTTGCTCTTTTCAAACAAAGTTGGGTACAGACACTTCATTTTACTCTAAATGGAGACTGCTACTAGGAAAAGTCCTAGGAAACCCACACTCTGAATCTCCTTAGAAGCAGAATTCCATCTACCGCTCATGGAAGGCTAGTTGGAGAAGAGATGGCCTCCCTTGGCTTCCCCAACCCCAAAACTGCAAGTGTCTGAGGCAGAAAAGGAGAGGCTCTTCAAGTCCATGGAGAGCAGGAGACAAGGGAGAGGGAGGGGAAGTGGCACAAAGGACACCTAGCTCCCAAGAAAACTCAGCACAGAATTGAAGGCTAAGACCATGCTGGGCGCCAGTCATCAGCCTGGCAAATGATGGGCTAACTAAAGCTGTTTTAATTTGAGGTGCTGAGAATTGGAGACCCAAGAAAATGATAGTATCTGACAGATATATCTTGAATTAACATGAATCCCACTTTACTCCTTTCACTTTCCCCCAATACTTCCTCCCAAAAAACTGTTTAATTGAAGGATCTCTAAGGTCTTGGTTTTCAAAATTAATCTCTCTCTGGATCTGTTACTAGAATGTGGAGAGTGCAATTATTCCAGAATAATCTGCTTTTCCAGGGCTCTGAAGACTGGAACATCTCTGTGTCCCGATCGCAGCTCAGCTCTCTGTAGACCAGCCTCAGAAAATATGTTAATAATTAGAAAGAAACTGGATGCCCTACTGAGCTTTGGTTTCCTTGTATCTTGAGTGTTTCCTCTCTGGTGTTGATACAAAAACCTACTCCATTTGTATAAAATCAGAGTCACCAACAAACTGTATGTTTACAAGCCCAACATCATGGTTGTTAGATGAAAAATGATCCTCATCACCTCAAAAGAGATATTCAAATGTTTTCAACTGTCCACCCCATCAGTGAAAAAATGTAAGACACATGCATGCCTCATATTTTTATATTCATATACTTATAAATTATAACCCTATTGAAATAATAGAAAAATAGTGTCTAAGTATATAACAGTGTATAAGCACTATGATTATATTAATATGTAATAGTATATAGTAATGTTTTTAATCTTTACAAGAACCCTATCAGGTAGGTAATGTATCTTCTTTTTTTTTATTTTGCCAGTGAAGAAGCTAAGACACACACAGGGTTAGTTACCTACCCAAAGGAATGCAGTCAGGAAGTAGCAGAACCAGAATTTGAACACTGGTCACTTGGTTCCAAAGTCTATCTCTTAACTAGTAAGTTAGTGCATGATAGAACAGAAAAAGAAAGAAGGGGAAGGAGAAAGGAAGGTAAAGGAAAAGAAAGAAAAGGAATGAAAACATTACCAAAGGATGAGATTTTTTAAAAGAAAATTAGAATTTCCACCATCTTCTTCCAACTCCCCACAATGAATCCAATGTACAAACTAAATGTTAGGGACACTCCCAGGAGCTCCTACCCTCTCCCCATACCAGTTTGGAAGCTGCTGAAAACCCTCTGGGGGTGCTTGGGAGCTACAGATTCTGAAGCTTATCCTGGTGTTCAGTGTAATCGTAGTGATTCTGGACCTTTGGTGATGTAAGAAGTTTGTATAATACATCACAATTGGTTTGAACCAGTGTTCTCACTGTCTTCCAGTTACATTTCTGGACACCGTTATACTTTGCTTATATTCATATTTTCATTTATTCTCTGAAGATCTTGATCCTGTGTTGTCAGGAAAAAAGGGGGAGCTGAGGAAATAAAAAAGACAAAGTGAAGTCTGAAGTGATCATTCACAACATTGTCTTAATCACAGAAGATCCACACAGGAGCTGAGGGGGTGTCTGGCACCCCAGCACCAACGCCAGCTTCACACAGAGCCAAAGAAGAAATGGGTGCAAAACTCAGTGGCAAACTATTAATGCTATCTCTACTGGTAGTCCAAGGAAAACATTCTAAGGGCATAAGTTATGCCCTCCCTTTCTCCACCACAGACGAATCAGCACCCAGGAGACCTAGCAATACTCAAAAGCAGCAGTGATCTAAGCTTTCCAAATGCCCAAACCAAAACAAAACCAAGCATGTGACAATTCTGGTAAACTCAACAAGTCATGTCAAGATGAAGGCATCAACAAGAGATGGCCCTGTTGCCATCTCTTGGAAAAGGAAGAAGATAATGATTTTTGCTAAGTGCATTTCACACTGCATTTCTTTATATCCTATCATCTCATTGCTGCATGAAACAGGGAAAGTGAGGTCAGAGTGTGACTCGCATCAGACCTCAGACCCTCTGTGAAGTCCACACAATTGGTCCCTGGCCATCCTGTGGCCCCACTCCCTGGTACTCTCCCTAGTGATCACCCCTAGTCACTTCATGCCAGCTACACTGTCCCTCTTGCTCCCCATCAAACCTAACACACCAAGTAAGCACCTTCCACGAGGCTTTGGCGTGGGCTGCTCTCTCAGCCAGAAATATAATCCCAGAAATTCAGCGGCTCACTCTCTTGCTTGATCTCTACTTAAGCATCACCTCCTTGGAATTGCTTTCCCTGGTTCCTTCGTCTACAACAACACCTCACTCTACATCCCTTACCTGCTTCATTTTTATTCAAAACCTTTATCTCTACTCAGTATCATATTATACATAGGTATTTGCTAATATTGATTTCTCCATGCACACAGAAAGAGAATTTCCATAAAGACAGAAACATTCTCCAGCTTGTCCTTCAACATGTCCTCAATGCCTTGAATGGTGCCTGGCACATATTGAGCATTCAATAACTACCTATTGGATACATTTCATAAGGAGTGTATTCCAAACACAAATCCCCCTGATTATAAAGCTCCTACTCTATTCTTCCTTCATGGGAACAATCCCTATGACTTATTCTCAGGGCCTGCTGCTTGAGGAAGAGTGCCCTTTGCCCTCCCCCACCCTCCCTCCACATCCCAGCCCCTCAATACACATCTATACAGTCACAAGCTGGAAATGCCAAATGCCACCTCAGGACAAGGCTGAGAGACATCAACTGAGACTGCACAGACGGCACCCCTGTCATTCTGCTCCAGTTGCCTCTCACCATTTGGGAGGCTTAAGAGTGGCACTGTCTCCTCTCTGCCTTAGCTCTGTGTTATAGTTTTCCTTCTCTGAATCCATTGCACTGTACACTGGAGTAGCAAACACCTGAGGAAAATGCCAAGAACATTTCAGACATGATAGAGGCAGAGGCAACCATGTCAGTGTGGAATGTCACAGATGAGTCCAAGAAAATGGTAAACTTCAGTTTCAATAACCCAGAGAATTCCAGAAATTAGGTCAAGTCAAAGATAGCTTTTCAGTGAACATTAAATTAAATCCTTTATTAAGTGCTACAAGGTCCCTGAGAACAAGAGTATACCCACTGTCCACTCTCTGGGGATTTGTACACATATCATTTACGTGTTCATTTAAAAGTATGAAGTGAGATTTAATAAAATAATAACAACAACATTGACCCTAAAATGACTCAAATTATAGCTTAGTAGTTTGTCTTCATGATTTTGGTGAGTCTGAGGAGCCTTAAAAGAGTAAGGTTAAAGAACTAGAAGTGATAAAAAAATTCATTTGGGAATAACTTTCTTCTGAGTAAGGGATTTATTTTTATTTTTATTTTTTTTATTTTTTTAGTTGGAGTCTCACTCTGTCGCCCAGACTGGAGTGCAGTGGCCTCTCCCAGCCACTGCAACCTCGACCTGTGGACTCTGGCGATCCTTCCACCTCAGGCTTCCAAGTAGCCAGAATTACAGGCATGCGCTACCACGCCCAGCTGATTTTTTGATTTATTGTAGAGATGAGGTCTCGCTGCCCAGGCGGGTCTCGAACCCGCGGGCTCAGGTAATCCACCCACCTCAGCCTCCCAAAGGCACGGGATTACAGGCTGAGCCACCAAGCCCGGCTTCTTTTTATTTTTTTTTAAGAGTCTCATTCTGTCACCCAAACTGGAGTGCAGTGGCATGCTCACAGCCAATGCAGCTTCAACCTGCTGGGCTCAGGTGATCCTTCTGCCTCAGCTTTCCAAGTAGCAGGAACCACAGGCGCATGCCACTGTGCCTGGCTAATTTTTTAATTTATTGTAGAGACGAAGTCTCACCAAGTTGCCCAAGCTGATCTCAAACTCCTGAACACAGGCAATCCTCTCGCCTCCACCTCCCAAAGTGCTGGGATTACACTTTGGGAGCCACTGTGCCCGGCTGAGTAAGGGATTACATCTGAAATTGTTGTGGACAGAATAAGGTCTTCTTCATGCCAGTAGGCTCTGTGCATGATAGCTCTTCTAAGGACAGAACAGGATATCCCAAAGAATGCTTTTCATGGGTCTGACAAATGGATCAATATGTTCACTCTCCTGCAAGTGTCTATCTGCAGTGGAGGAAAGAATAAGGACTCTGTGGCCTTCATTTCCATCAGAACAAGTTTGTTCCTGTGCACCTACTCTATTCTGTGATTCCTGCCAGTAATGAGAATAGAGATATCAGGAAGGCTTTTCAGAGTGTGAAAAAGGCTTTTCAGAGTGTTCGTATCATTCTCACCAACATAGGTATCCTGGGATCCCATCATGCACACAACTTAGGGAATGTTAAAAAGTAGTAAGTTTAGAAATACTTAATAGCCTAAGTTCTGTCTTTAAATTTTTTCTGAAATTCAAAGATGTGAGATACAATTCAGGATTAGGTATACAAGTGATCATCATACAGGTAAAGTTTGAGCCTCCCTTTGGTCCCCACTTTGCCTGGTTTGAGATCAGGTACCCTTATTGATGCTGTGTCCCACTCTCTCACCCCAGCAGTATCACACTACTGCCAATCCCTTTCTTGTAAATGTTCAGGGTCCACTTATGAGTAAGAACATGTGGAACTCTGTTCTTTGTTTCTGTGATAGATCACTGAGTATGATGGACTCTAAATCTATTCAAGTTGTTGCAAAGTCCATATGTTTGTGCTTTATAGCTGCATAATAGTCCATTGTGTATACGTACCACATTTTTTTATCCAGTCCAGTTTCAGTGGGTAGCACGGTTGGTTTCATGTTTTTGCTATTGTGAATAGTGCTGTAATAAACATGCGAGTGCAGGTATCTTTTTTGTAGAATGATTTGAGTTCCTCTGGGTATATTCCCAGAAGGGGAGTTGCTGGGTCATATGGAAGGTCAATGTCTAGTTCTTTTAGAAATTGCCATACTGTTTTCCAAAAAGATTGCACTAGTTTGCATTCCCACCAGCAGTGTAGAAGTGTTCCTTTTTCCCCAAATCCTCACCAGCATCTGTTGTTGTGTGTTTTATTAAAGATGGCCATTCTTACTGAAGTTAGGTGATATCTCAGTGTGGTTTTTATTTGCATTTCTCTGATGATTAGTGAGGCTGAGCACTTTTGCATGTGTCTATTTTCTGCCCATATATCTTCTTTTGAGAAGTATCTATTCATGACTTTTGTCCACTTTTTTTTTTTTTTTTTGAGTTGGAGTCTCACTCTGTCACCCAGACCGGAGTGCAGTGGTTGCTCCCGGCCACCACAGCCTCGACCCTCTGGGCTCCGGCGATCCTTCCGCCTCAGCCTTCCAAGTAGCCAGAATTACAGGCGCGCGCTACCACACGCGGCTGATTTTTTTTAATTATTATTTATTGTAGAGATGAGGTCTCACCAAGTTGCCCAGGCGGGTCTCGAACCCCTGGGCTCAAGCAATCCACTCACCTCAGCCTCCCAAGGTGAGATTACAGGCTGAGCCACCGAGCCAGGCTTGTCCACTTTTTAATGGAGCTGTTTTGTTTTGTTTTTTTTGCTTTCGGCATGTTTGAGTTCCTTGTAGATCCTGGAGTTTAAGCCTTCGTCACATATACAGTTGGCAAATATTTTTCTTGCATTCTGTGGGCTGTCTCTCTACTCTCTTGATGAGACAGCCTAAGTTCTTAATGAAGGCAAAATGCCTACATGAATGGATAAACAAAAAGGGGTATATCCCACACAATGAAGTGTGATTCAGCCATAAAAAACGAATGAAGTACTGATACATGCTGCAGTATGGATGAACCTTGAAATCATTATGCTAAGTGAAAGAAGTCAGTCTAAAATGACCACGTATTATATAATTCCACTTACATGAAATGTCCAGAATAGGTAAATCTATAGAGACAAAAAACAGATTTGTGGTTGCCTGGGGCTGGGGGGACCAAGAGGATGAAGGGAAGAGGGTTATAATTAAAAGATAAGGGGTCTCTTTGGGATTGATGGAACATTCTAAAATTGACAGAGGAGGACAATTTCACAGATCTGTGAATACAATAAGAACCACTAAATTTTATTCTGCATATCAGTTAATTCTATGGCATATAAGCTATATTTCAATAAAGCTACTTTTTTAAATTTTTGAAAATTTTTAAAAATTTTAAAAGTCATAGTCTCACTCCGTCACCCAGGCTGGAGTGCAGTGGCATGCTCACAGTCCCTCCAGAGTTGACCTGCTGAGCTCTGGCAATCCTTCCACCTCAGCCTTCCAAGTAGCTAGAACTACAGGTGTGCACTACCAACGCCCGGCTAATTTTTGATGTATTGTAGAGACGAGGTCTCGCCAAGTTGCCTGAGCTGGTCTCGAACCCATGGGCTCAGGCTGTCCACTTGCTTCAGCCTCCAAAAGTGCTGGGATTACAGACTGAGTCACCAAGCCTTTCTTAAAGCTACTTCTTAAAAAACAAAACAAACAAGAGGAAATACCTAGTCTGCATATGCCACAATCAATCCACCTTAAAACTTAACCTAGAGACCACTTTTACACTGTTAGTGGGAGTGTAAACTAATACAACCTCCATGGGAAACAGTTCGATGATTCCTAAAAGATCTAAAAATTGACCTTCCATGCAACTCCACAATCCCCCTACTGAGAATATACCCAGAGGAACTCAAATCACTCTATGAAAAATATACCTGCACACATGTTTGTTGCAGCATTGTTCACAATAGCAAGAACATGGAATCCACCATACTGCCCATTGAAAGAGGAATGGATAAAAAAAATGTGTTACAAATACATGATGGAATATTATGCAGCCATAAAGAAGGGCAAAATCATGAATTTCACAGCAACTTGAATGGACTTAGCAATCCAAATAATACTGAGCAATCTATCACAGAAACAAAGAACTGAGTATCACATGTTCTCACTCATAAGTGGACCTTGAGCAATTATTGTAATACTATAAGAAAAGAATTGACAGTAGTGGGAATCTGCCAGGGGAGGGGGCACACACCTCATCAACAGGGGTATGCATAATGAACATTTGTATACCTAACCCTGAATTGTACCCCACATCTCTAAAATAAAAAAAGTAAAAAATAAATAAATAAATAAATATGCATTGGACTATTCACAATAGCAAAAGCATGGAACCAACTACACTGCCCACCAAAACTGAACTGGATTTTTTAAAATGTGGTACATATGCATGATGGAATATTACGCAGCCATAAAGAAGGACAAACATATGGACTTCGCGGTAACTTGGATGGATTTAGAGTCTATCATACTCAGTGACCTATCACGGAAACAAAGAACAGAATACCACATGTTCTCATTCATAAGCAGACCCTGAACATTTACCGTAATACTATAAAAATGGATTGGCCAGTGATGGAGAATTAAAATCCTTCCCAGACATTCAATCCCTAAGAGTTTACACTGCCTCAAGATCAGCTCTACAAGAAACACTTAAGAAAGTATTAAACAAATAAGAAAGGAAAAAAAGAATGACAATGCCCTTCACAAGAATGCAGGAAAAAGACTGAAAACACTTATGAGTCAACCCAAAAAATCAAAAGAAAGACAACAAACAAACAGCAGCAACAACAACAAACTCTATAAGAACCTCATGACAGGGATAAACTCTCAAATCTCAATAATTAGCCTGAACGTGAATGGACCTAATGCACCAATGAAAAGACATAGAATGGCAAATTGGATAAAATATCATGAGGCTACAATATATTGTCTGCAAGAGACTCATGTCACCAGAAAGGACACTCACAGACTCAAAGTAAGAGGAAGGAAACAAAATTTCAGGCAAATGGAACACAAAAGAAAGCAGGAGTCACCATCTTAATAGCAGATCACAAAATAATAATATCACAGAATACACTTTAAGCTATTAAAAATTTTAAAAAGATATGGAAGGTCACTACCTAATGACAAAATGTTCAATTCATCAACAAGAAATATCCATCCTAAACATAAATGTACATTTATGTTTAGGATGGATAGGAGTACCAACTTTCATAAAGCAGTTCCTAGGTAAACTAAAAAAAGATATTGACTTTAACACTATCATAGCTAGGAACTTAAACACCCCACCCACAACCCTAGACAGATCATCAAAATGAAAACTCAAGGCCAGGCTTGGTGGCTCAGTCTATAATCCCGTGCCTTGGGAAGCTGAAGTGAGTGAATTGCCTGAGTCTGCGGGTTCGAGACCCGCCTGGGCAGCTTGGCAAGACCTCATCTCTACAATAAATCCAAAAACTAGCAGGGCGTGGTAGTGCACGCCTGTAGTTCCAGTTACTTGGAAGGTTGAGGCGGAAGGATCGCCGAAGCCCAGTGGGTTGAGGCTGCAGTGGCCGGGAGCAGCCACAGCACTCCAGTCTGGGTGACAGAGTGAGACTCCAACTCAAAAAAAAAAAAAAAGAAAAGAAAAGTCAAGAAGGAGACCTGGAACCTTAACATTTGACGCTTGACCAATGGACTTAATTGATACCTACAGAACACTCCACACAACAATTACAGAATATGCATTCTACTCATCACCACATGGAATGTACTGCAAGATCAATCACATTATCAGCCATAAATCAAGCATAAAAAATTCCTTAAGATTGAAATTCTGCCATGCACCTTCTCAGGCTACAGTAGAATAAAAACAAATATCAACACCAAGTTCCCCCAAAACCCATGAAGACATGGACACCAAACATCATGATGCTAAACAACTCCTGGGTCAACACAGAAATCAAAACAGAGATTAAAAGATACCTGGAAACAAATGAAAATGAAGAAAAAGCTTACAAAAAATCTCCAGGATGCCATGAAAGCAGTAATAAGAGGGGAATTAATATCTCTATGAACACACATGAAGAAAATGGAAAGATCACGAGTTAGAAGCTTAATAAATCACCAAAGGAAGCTTGAAAAGCAAGGCCACCAAAACCCTAACTTCAGCAGAAAAATCCAGACCACCAAAATAAAAGCCCAAATTCAGGACATAAAAGATAAAAATTTAGTACAAAAAAAATCAATGAAAACAAAAGCTGGTTTTTTGAAAGGATAAACAAGATTGATGGACCCCTAGTTAGACTGACCAAGAAAAAGCCCAAATAAACACAATCAGAAATGCAAAAGATGAAGTCACAAATGACCACAATGCGATACAAAAGATTATCAAAGATTGCTATGTATACCTGTATGGAAACAAACTCAAAATCCAAAATGAAATGGAGGACTTTCTTACACAAACTCCCAGGTTGACACAAGAAGAAATGGAGTCCCTAAATAGACCAATAACAACCCAGGAAATCAACTATGTCATAAGAAAACTACCTACAAAAAAAATCCCTGGATCAGATGACTTTCCAGCAGAATTCTACAAAACATACAAGGAGGAGCTAATATCAATCTTATTGAAAGTATTCCAGACAATCGAGAAAGATGGAACTGCTTCCAAATCATTTTATGAAGCTAACATCACATTGATAACTAAACTGGGTAAAGACCCAACAAAGAAAGAAAACTACAGGGCAATATGCTTAATGAACATAGATGCTAAAATTCTCAAAAAATATTCTTGCAAACCGGTTCCAACAACACATCTCAAAATCTGGCAACCTCCTCTGGTCCCCTCCTGCTGTGGGAGCTTTTCTGTTCTCTTAATAAATTCTACTTTAAATAAATAAATAAGAATAATAAATTATCCACTATGACCAAGTAGGCTTCATCCCCAGGATGCAGGGCAAGTTCAACATCCGCAAGACCATAAACAATATTAAATACACCAACAGATATAAAAACAAAAAACACATGATTATATCATTAGACACAGAAAAAGTTTTTGATAAAATCCAGCACCCCTTCTTGATAAAAACATTCAAACATCTAGGCACAGATGGAACATAGCTCAAAATAGTAAGAGCCATCTATGATAAACCCACAGCCAACATACTGCTAAACAGACAGAAACTGGAAACTTTGCCCCTGAAAACTGGAACAAAACAAGGAGGCCCACTCTCACCCCTCCTTTTAAACATAGTTTTGAATCTTAGCTGGAGGAATCAGACAAGAGAAGGAGACCAGGGGTATCCAAATCGGAAAAGAGGAAGTCAAGTTATTCCTCTTTGCAGACAACATGATTCTATACCTCGAAAACCCAAGAGAATCTGCCAAAAACCTCCTCGCACTGATAAAAGACTCTATCAAAGTATAAAATAAATTGCAAAAGACAGTCGCACGCCTATACTTCAACAATAAACAGAAACCCAAATAAAAAGTACACCTACAATAAACAAATAGAAACCCAAATAAAAAAACACAATCCCAGCCACACAAAAAAATGAAATTCCTTGGCATCTTCCTAACCAGAGATGTGAAAGATCTTTACAACGAAAACTACAAAACACTTCTCAAAGAAATCAAAGATGACACAAACAAATGGAAAAATATTCCATGCTCATGGATTGGAAGAATCAACATTGTTAAGATGTCCATTCTATCCAAGGCAATCTACAGATTTAACACAATTACTTCTCAGACCTGGAAATGACAATACAGGAACTCATATGGAAACATAAATGACCACAAATAACCAAAACATTCCTCAGCAAAAAAACAAAACAAAACAAAGCAGGAGGTATCACACTCCCAGACTTTAAACTTTATTATAAAGCTACAGTAATCAAAACAATCTGGTATTGCTACAAGAACAGGCATATAGACCAATGGAACAGGATAGAGATTCCAGAAGCAAATACTCAATTTCTCAACCAACTCATCTTCAACAAAGCCTCCACCAACAATCACTGGGGAGAGGAGAGCTTATTCTAAATAGTGCTGGGAAAACTGGCTGACCACATACAGAAGATTAAAACAAGACTCCTACCTATCCCCATACTCAAAAATCATCTCTAGATGATCAAAGACCTAAACGTAAAACCTCAAACTATAGGAACCTTAGAAAATGCAGGAGACATCCTTATGGAAATTGCAACTGGCAACCAACTCCTGATCAAAATCCCAAGTGCCCATGCCATAAGAACTAAGATAGACAAGTGGGACCTCATCAAACTGACAAGCTTCTGCAAAGCCAAAGAAGCCATCAAAAGAGCAGGGGAGCAGCCCACATACTGGGGGAAAATATTTGCCAACTGTATATCTGACAAAGACCTAGCATCTAGGATCTACAAGAAACTCAAACATGCCGAAAAGAAAAAAGTCCCATTACAAAGTGGGCAAAAGATATGAATAAACACTTCTCAAAATAAGACATATGAGCAGCCAGCAGGCACATGAAAAAGTGCTCAGCCTCACTAGTCATCAAAGAAATGCAAATTAAAACCATACTGAGATACCACCTAACTCCAGTCAGGATGGCGATCATCAATAACTCAAAAAACAACAGATGCTGGAGAAGATGCAGCAAAAAGAGAACACTGCTACACTGTTGATGGGAGTGTAAACTAATACAACCTCTGTGGAAAACAATTTGGTGATTCCTAAAAGATCTAAAAATCGACCTTCCATATGACTGACTCCGTAATTCCCTTACTGAGAATATACCCAGAGAAACTTAAATCACTCTATGAAAAAGGTACCTGCACACGCATGTTTATTGCAGCATTGTTCACAATAGCAAAAACATGGAACCAACTGTGCTGCCCATCAAAAGAGGACTGGATAAAAAAATAAGGCAGAACATATACACGATGCAATATTACACAGCCACAAATAAGGACAAAATTATTAAATTCACAGCAACTTGAATGGACTTAGAGTCTATATTACTGAGTGATCTATCACAGAAACAAAGAACAGAGTACCATATGTTCTCACTCATAAGCAGATCTTCAACAATTATCGTAATACTATAAGAAAAGGATTGGCAGTATGGGAAACTGCTGAGGAGAGGCAGTGGGATTGGCAATAGTGGGAATCCGCTGGGGAAGGGGGGCACACCTCATCCACAAGGGCACCTACATAATGAACGTTTATATACCTAACACTGAATTGTATTCCACATCTTTAAAATAAAAATTTTTTTTAATAAAAGGGATTGGCAGTAACAGAATACTGCCAGGATAGGAGGGGTTGGACACAACATCAGTAAGTGTACCTGATCTCAAACCAGGCAAAATGGGCACCAAACGCAGAAACCCAAACTTTACCCATACGGTATCCAGTTGTGAACCTAATCCTGAATTGTACCCAACATCTTTAAAATAAAATACATAAAAAATTATGCATTGATCATGGACTCAACTTATTGTATTGTATCAAGCATTTTAAAAAACTAAAATAAAAACAAAATAGAACATAAAACATCAGAGCGTGCTGCACAAAGTAAAGGTGTCATCTCACGAAGCTTTAATTTTCAGTTGGTGTGTATGTGTGTACATGGTCAGAATGTGCTCTTCAGAAACATGTAACTTTTGTTTTATAGAGTTGTCAAGCAAGCATCGATCATTCTTCCTTCATCTGTCTGACCGGTCCTGGTGACTGCTACACACCTCTAGACAGTTCAAGGTTTGCCAAGTTCCTCATCAATATCCAGAGTCAAAAGTATTATCTGACTTTCTTTGTATTGCCTCCAGACTACCACACTTTGTGTTTGGACCTATGACAAGGCAGTCTAGACTCTGCCATCATCTTAATGACAGATAGAAATGTTTTAATCTCTCAGTCAATCATTCTGCCAGTTCCTCTTCTAGCTTGCCGGGGCACCCACACTCCCCCACACAAAATCCACACTTATGGATGGCATAGGGTTCCATGCCAGAGAATGAAGAAGGCTGGACTCTCAAAACTGAGTTTCTTCTAGGAAATCCCTTATTTCTACTCGTCCTTTTATTGATTGTTCTGACAAAGATTTTTCAACTGCCCACTATGTGCCAAGTACTCTGGGCAGACAATGGTGAAAGAGACAGTCCTAGCCACTGCCTCCAGAACCTCACTGCCTTGTCAGCTATCAGAGACCAGTTGTCAGAAGAGATATACAGTATCAAGTTTTCTTTAGGACTAACAAGCACTTGCCACAAGGCCTTGGGAAAACTATTCCACTCTGTCACTGAGGTTTGTTTGCTCAGATAAGTGTTCCGGCACGCTGAGAATCATAGGTTCTTAGAGCTGGAAAGGTCCTTAAAGAGCAGCTCTCCTTTTTATTGATGAGGAAACAAGAGGACCCGAGAAGCGACGTCCTTTGTCCACTGACATATAACCCTCAAGGAAAATGTCTCCCAGCACTTCCACCCCAACCTCAGCACCTCTCTATAACAGAACTGAACATGATATCTTATATATCATGTTGCGTATATATTATACATATATACACACACATATATATATATTTTATATCTCATCTCTCAGTGAAGAGAGATCTTCAAAGGAAGTGTCCTACATTTTGTACTTTTCAGAGAGGTGATGGTGCAAAATGTTCAAGCTGCAACTTGTGTTAAAAAAAAAAAAAGCCATATATGGATCTTACAGATGGGTTTTTGACAACACAAAGGCACAAGAATGAGAACAGCAGGAATCTCAGTTACCAGGAACATTCCTCTAACGCCTTGTGTGTGCCTCCTAATAAATCTCCCTTTTCCTTTTTGAAGTTTAAGTGCTCCCTTATTGAGTGGCCTTCTGATAGCCAGGAGTCTCTTGAAAACAACAGCCTTGCTTCTGGTGCCTGGTTTTGGCTTTGTTTGTTTGGCTGATTAGTTGGTAGGCTGGTTGATAGGTGTTTTCTCCCTTTCTCTGTCTACTTAAAAATCCAGCCAGCATGCTAAGGGCTTTTCATTTAGCTTCCTCAAATCCCCAGTAGTTTCCCTAAAAGTCTGTCCCATTAAACACGAAATCCACAGAACACACACCAAGCTACTTTTTCTCTCCCCTAATAAATCAGGTAAATTACTTCCTTTGTTTTTAAGACCATTTCAAGTTCACCTTTAACATTTTTAGTTAAGGTATTATTTATATTGTGATTTAATCAAGATTTAATCCACTTTTCAGCACACCATCGTATCGCAATATCCCTGAATTTTTCACCCATATTATTAAACTTGAGGAGAAAGGCAACATTTGCATCAGACATGACACTGATCATTTCCAGATTGCATGTGTCTCTCTGGCTTTTTAACCCACCTGAGTTTATAAGGCCCACTAAAATAAATACCAATTTGGTCGGTCAATGACTGAGTTGTGTTAATAAATGCATAGAGAGATCTATGTTTATCTCCTCTTTCTGAAAACATAAGAGTCTTCTACAAATATGTGTATACACAGCAGAAACCATGTGAACCTCCTGGTAAATGTTTGCCTTCACGCTCCTGGGATATGTTGTACACCAGATGGTTTGATCAAAACAAAATCATACACACACACACACACACACACTCACACACACATCTGAGCACCATGCCCCACCCCTGGTTTTGAGGGAGGTGTTTGAACTTTTTTTCCTAGTTTCATGCATGAGAAAGAATGTAGAAATACTTAGAATAATGACCAGTATATTCTGTGTTTACTGCTGCTTTCCCTCACTAGAGATTAGCTCATAAAATTTTACTCCAAATTAAACAAACTTAGGCTCTCTTTGCAACCAGTCAAGCGGCCACTTATACCAAAGGAAATCTTGACTTCCATCTCTAAGAGCTTGAATGGTCACTCCTACGGATAGATAACAGAGTTTCTCTTTTTTTCTCTCTCTGTTCTGCCAGTCCTTAGGGTTGCCAAAATATTTGTCTGGACTCTGCTCCCCAATGCACTTCATCTGGAATTAGAATGAAAACGACAAGAACCACAGATAAAATTTTATTTTAGAACGTTAACTTCTCTCCTGCTGTTTTTTAAAATTATCTCATTGTTCCAATGATAGTTATTTAGAAAATTCAGACAATCAAGGATTTTACCAACAGGTGGGCAAGAAAGCTCCCTTGACTGTGGCAGAGAACTTCCAAAAACAACTAGAATAGATTTAGGAACTCCCTCACCATCCTGTCTTTTCAGCTTTTTCTGGGGATGATTAGATGTTGTCTTCAGAAAATCCAAATGAGAGGATGTGTATAAAACCACCCCATTCTTTCCTTCGAGCAGAGTAAAAATACTCAATGGATATTAATTCGGTTAGAATCCCAGGCTTCAGACCATAATCCAAGATGCCGGTAAGAGACTTTGAGAAAGAAAACAAAAAGCTTCAAGGTCATGACCTCACCAGCCTTTTTGTCTTCCTCTCTGTATTGCTTGGATTTCACAGCCTCCAGCCCCACTAAACAATATTTCTACCTGGAAGAAGCTTAGAGAGGGTTTGAACTTTAGAGGGGCATTTATAAAGATCAGTTGATGCGAGTCTCCTGCTTCCTACCCCTAAAGGTCTGCTTCTTGTCAATGTGTCCGCCTGGAGCCATGGTTGTGTTTTTGTGTGGTCCTATTCCCATTTTTATGGATTGTTCGTGTACCCTGGAATCCCTGGGATACTTCAATTACGAAAATTGCCATGTGCTGGGTCCTTTCGGGCTGACAAGCCTGCTTTCCTTTCTCTCTAAGCTGGGCTATGTTTGTTTACATAGGAAATGTCCTCTTTCTTAACATTCGCTGTTTCAACATCCACTTAGATAGCTCCATAAAAAAATAGGTGAAAAAATTAAGAAGAGAGGCAAGAGAAGGAAAAAGAAAATACATCTGTAGATTCCAACCAAGAATTTGGTTCAGAACAAACTTGGAAAATCAGAGGATGTTATTCTTTCATCGTTGAGACAATGCTTTACTTGTTCTCTCTGGGCAATGAAGGCTACCCCGGCTTGGATCAGTGGGTTACGTTGTGCAAAGTATTTTTCCTGTTTAAACTCTGTGCTTTCTTAAATGTTATCTTTTCAAAAGAAAATTAGATAACCCTATGTCCCCAGACGATATCCTATTTGTTTGAATAGGAAATGCTAATATTTTTCTACATGTTTTGCATTGGTGTCAGTAGAAACTCCATTTGTGGTTAAGACAGGCCCCTCTAAGCTCTGGGAATCTCACTGGCTGTCTTCCAGAAGCAAGGAGGTTCAGAGTGAGTTTTGAATATTCATCTTCATAGCTGTGTAAATCATCTATATTATTAAGAGGAAAGAAACTTAAATTTACCTTTTCTACATTTAATTAACTTATCTTTAAATGTGACATTTGATAAGGATTTTCCTTCTTAATTTCTCTTCTCTTTACCTCCATTCCCTATGTTATTTCTGCCTCCAACCCAGTCTGCTACCAAACCAACTTCTCGAACTCCCTGCAACCTCTACTTAAAGACCATGTTTAATTAGTCATTGCTCCCAAGAATTTCTGCTCCATTCATCCGTCCCTGCATTCCCATTGGTCTAAACCAATGCCTCTTGCATGGTAGCTCCAACCCTGTCCATGATGAGAGTCTCCCTCCCCTTCCCACAGGACCCCAGTTGTGTTCAGGTCCCTGTATCTGACATCCTAGGAAGCAAGAGTAACAGCATAAATGTGTTACTTAAACAACAGATTCCCTATGCAAACAAGTTCTCTACTACGACACACCAACCAAGTTCTCCATAGACAGCACTGCCCCATTCAAAATGTTTAAGGGTGGGATTTATCATTAGCACCCCAGTTTCCATTTTTCAGTACCTTCCCTTCAAACACACATGTTTAAATACCCAATGCCATCTCACTTCCACCTATGAAAAGCTGTTCCTAAAAAATTCAACATCAGGTATTTATAACTTAACATAAACTTAAGTTGGTGTGTTCCTTCTCCCAATGGCACTTAGGTTTTGAGCCCCACAACTAGTTAAGGAATTGAGACCTGTCTTCTTTTAATGATGTTTTAGCTGCCAGTGTTCAAACAGGAAAGGCAGTACCTTGGTCAATAGGACGCACTCATTGTCATTAAAACACACCACACAAGTGGTTTGCTGCTCCACTAGAACAAGTAAGGCCTCTCCTAAAAGTCCTCCCTACGTGTCTATTTAAACTCAAAGCTTTGAGCCTGAGATCCTTCCAAGCTAAATGATAGCACTGCTTTCCAGCCACTCTTTAATCAAACCAGCATCCTTAACCATAGCCCTGGCAAAAACAGGTTAGTAGTATTTATGCTCATTGTTAAGTAAAGTATAAAAGCAACAATGAGCAGACGCAGGTTAAATGTAAGCAGCAAAGCTTAAATCTGGGGGCCTTTCCCCAGATCCTAGTAGTGGATCTAACAATTCTGTATTCATAATTTTATATTCATCCCAAAGAGGGCCCCAACATATAAGCTTCAGGTTCCACAAAACTTAGATCCACCTAGTTATGGAGTGCATTGTGTCCCCCCACCAAAAGAAAATTCATATTTGAAGCCTAAACTCCCAGTGTAACTATATTTGGAAATAGGGTCTTTAAAGAGGTAATTAAGGTTAAAATGAGGTCATATGGGTGTGACCCTTTTCCAATATGACTGTCATCCTTAGGAGAAAAAGAGACACTAGGAAGGCATGCACATAGAGAAAAGGCCATGTGAAGACACAAAGAGAAAGATACCATCTGCAAGCCAAGTAGTGACATCTCAGAAGAAACAGAACCTATCTACACCTTGATCTTGTACTTCTAGCCTCCAGAACTGGCAGACAACAAATTTCTATGGCAGTTCTAGCAGACTAATACACACTCCTAGAAATTAGATACTATTTTTTAACTTTTCGCTAGCAAATGTTATAAATGCTAACGGTCAGTGCTAACTGAAGTGTGGTGAAACAGGTAGTCTCATATATAATCAAACATATATTGTCAACAGTACATAATTCAACACAACTTTTTGGAAAGTAAGTTTGAAATAAGTATTAAGAGACATCAACATACTCATTTTCATCACTCCCGGAAATTCTTCTTCTGGAACTCTATCATAACTACATCACTCAAAATATTTTAAAAACTCTGTATACAATGAAATTCATTTAAGTATTATTTACAACATTTGCCATGACCAGAAACTCTTCCTCCCCATGAATCAAAGGTTGTGTGACCCTTGGATTTCTGAGGGAATCTTCCAGAGTTTGCAGATTTCCAGATTTGACCGTAGATACACGTGAAACTGCATTGGTTTATTTGCACAAATGGCTACAATAATCCTTTCCATTCTTGTATGCATACCCTCTTGTCATGTGATATTGATGCTCTACCCGTCAAGAAAAAACAGTCCATCTCTCCATCCTTTGACCTACGTTTGACCACATGACTTGCTTTGGCCTACAGAACATGGGCAAATATGATGTAAACTCAAAAAACACTTGTAAAATACTTGCTCATGAATCTTGCCTTTTCTTTATGCACTTGTAACCATGAGACCATCAGGCAAATGAGCTCAATCTAGCCTGCTAGAGAGGTCACGTGCTGAAAAGCTAAGACACCCTGACCAACAGCTTGCCAACCTGGTTGTGTGATGGGGTCCATCCTAGACCCTCCAGCTCCAGTCAAGTTGGCCCCGGTCAGACCAGCTGTCTCCACCAGCCACAGAATCATGAGCTAGATGTATTATACATGTTTGTGGGTTTAAGTCTCTGAGTTTTGGATGGCTTGCTATGCAGCAGAAATTAACTAACACAATAAATTTCCCTATAAAATGCCTATGGGGCAAATACACAGTTGGCAAACTATATTAATATCGATAAACTATGTTAATATTGTCATATGGAGCAATCAGTTTGTGGACTAGCTGACCTGCTCCTGGGTTCCAATCTTGTGATTCAGATTCCCCAAATGCTTCAACAAAATGGTTGCTCACCACATGCCATGAACCTTTGGATTACCTGAGAATATCTGACATCTTGAATGATAGACCTGCAAATGCTGATGCTCTAGTATAGTTTAAAACTGGAAGTGAGCAGAATGCTCTATGTGAAAGGCTTTCTTTTCATTAAACTGCTTAAAATCATGACTGAGAAGACAATATAAAAACATGGCAAGTGTTTCGATGTAGTATTAAATGAAAAGAGCAGGATACAAAATTGCCTTTAAATTATAATTGGAAATTATAAAGAAAAATAGCTAAATAACTACACTGAGGGAAAAGACTATAAAGAATTATGCCAAAATACTTTTTGTTTTAGGGTGTTGGATTATAGGTGTTTTCCTTTTTTATATTTTTGTAAGATTATATTCATAATTAATTATATTCATAACTTTTTTAAATTTATACATAATAATTGTAAAAATTGAAAACTGGTCAGGAGTAGGACCCATCTGTTTGTTTTATGATTTTTTAACCATACAGACTCTCTCTGCTAGCTTAAAATCATAATTTTCTAGAAGATAAAAATGGTTTTATTTCTGATTTATTTGGCTCTTACTAAGACAGCACTGGAGTTTTGTGTTAATTGGTTTTAATTGCTTAAGACCAATTTAGAACACCTTATGAAACCAAGATAAACCCAAATCCACTAAATTAAAAATTATTGAAGCCTCATGGGTGAGTTTCAGTTTGATTCCGATCTAAACTAAGAGCAGAAAAAAAAATCATGTCACTATCTTTTTAGGTCTAACTACTCTAAAAAATGGCTCTAGACCCAGTTACCCAGCTTGGAATGAGGAAACTGTAGTCATTCTCCAGAGAAAACTCCGTTTAAGCCTGAAACTTCTGCTAACTAGTATGCATTAATATACCCACAGCCAGGAAGACATGAGAGAAAATGATAGAATCAGACAAATTTAAGTGCTTTCCTCTGGCTCCCCCTTAGACAATCTCTTTAAGGACAGGAGCTTCTTTGACTTTTGACCTCTGCCACCCCTATTTTTGAGCCAGTCTTCCCTCATCTCACATCCATCACTGCACCATATGCCCAAAGGAGTGAAAACGGTTTCGTCTCCATGAAGTTTTCTTGTGAAAATTAAATGGAAAGGGTTTGCGTCAGTATGGGCTCCAGCCTCCCCCAAACGATCACCATAGATTTCCCACATCACTGCAGTGAACTTAACATAAATTCTTAGGAGAACCGTGTCAGTCTCTGTTAATAAACATGGTTCCAGCATACAAATTCAGTCACATTATGAAATCTAATATGGCAAAACCATAACACAGAAAGTCTGTGTGATTAGAATATTACACAACTGTCACTCACTTTCAATCCCAAAACAGCAACAGACTCCATGAATATGTAAAAGAGCAGTATTTTGTTAGCATCATGGCTTTGTCTACCTGGGGCTCCCATCACCCACACACCGCCATGGAGAGGTGTTTCTTAGAGCTGAACTTGATTCCAGGAAAAGGTCGGTCCTGAGAGAAAAACTAGAACTATAAAATGTCAAGCCAGAACTTTAATCGTTTGCCAGTTACCCTTTTTTGCTCACCAGATACTGTACCTCTGCCCCAATGAGTGTCAGGGCTTTAAAACTGCAGAGATTGACAGAGCCCTCCAAAATGGCTTGGCTTCTTCAGCAATATTTATAGCAGTGTTTTTTTGTTTTGGTTTGGTTTGGTTTGGTTTGGTTTTTTTTTTTTTTTTGAGTAAGAGTCTCATTCTGTCTCCCAGACTAGAGTGCAGCAGCAAAATCATGGCTCACCATAGCCTCAACTTCCTGTTCTCAGGCAATCCTTCTGCCTCAGCCTCTCGAGTAGTTGAGACTACAGACACAGTCCACCACACCACAATGATTTTCTGATTTTTTTGTAGAGATGAGATCTTGCTATATTGCCCAAACTGGTCGCAAACTCATGGCCTCAAGCAATCCTCCCACCTTGCCTTCCCAAAGTGCTAGAATTACAGGTCTGAGTCACCACACCCAGCCCACAGCAGTGTTATTCACAATAGCCAAAAGTTGAAAACAACCCAAGTGTCCATCAACAGATGAATGGATAAACAAAACATGGCATATACATACAATGGAATATTGTTTGACCTTGAAAAGAAATGAAGTTCTGATTTATTTGAATCTTACTGCAATGGAATTTTAGATAGATCTGTTTAAACCCAATTAAAACTACCTTATTAAACCAAGGTAAGTCCAGCCTCACTGAATTATCCATTGTTGAAGCCTCTTGGGTGAGATCCAATTTGATTCAGAGCTAAGCTAAATGCAGAGCAAAAATCATGCCTCTTAGGTATAACAACAGAGATGAACCTTGAAAGCATTATGCTAAGAGATATAAACAAGACACAAATGGACAATACTGTATGGTTCTACTTACATGAGATACCAAGAACAGGCAAATTCATAGGGACAGAAGGTAAAATGGAGGCTGCCAGGGACTGCGAGTAGGGAGGAATAGGGAGTTTTTATTACTTAGTACAGAGTTCCTGTTTGGGATGATGAAATGTTCTGGAAACTGACAATGGTGATGGTTGCATGACATTGTGAATGTGCTTAACACTACCTAGCTGCACACTTAGAAATCATTAAGATGGCTACTTTTATGCTATATATATATGTATATATATACATACATATGTATATATATACACCTTACAATAAAACATTAGAAATGTAAGACTTGAAAGAAGTGGGATAAAAAGAAGTGAATGCAACTTCAACTAGTCTGTGTAGCACACTGCTGTCCGTCAGCAACACTTTCATCGTCTTTTCAGTCTTCACTAGCAGAGCTTCTTCAAGACTCCACGTAGTGTCTCTTATTTTGCAGATAAGAAGACTAAAGATAATATCAGAAGACTAATAATAAAGCCCCCAAGCGCACCCCCAAGTTGGGCGTTAGAATGTGGATGCCCTTGTTTCCATCCTATCTTTTAACCAATGACCTGTGTCTCGTAACTTCAAAGTTATGAGACACTTATCTTATGCTATAAAGAAGGAATATGTGTTCCTAATTTAAGTTTTATCTCTCTGCTTTCTGCATAGCCAAAGTCCATAGAATGAAGGCCCCCTGCTGTGCACATATCACATGCTCAGTAAGCAAATTTTTCATCATTAAAAGCAACTTAGTCTTCACTTACCTGATACCAAGAAAGACAATAATCATCCAGGTAGAGATATAAAAACAACCAGATGGAGATATTTGATTTTATTATTTGAAGAAATACATTGCAACGGATAATTCCTCAGCAACAGATCATTTGAGAAAGAAAAAGAAAAGAAGATTGGCAGCAGGGATGATTCCTAAAGAGCTCACTGGTGATCTACAAGGTTCAGAAGGCAAGCAAATTTAAGGATTATTTTTCAATCTACATGTGACAGCTCTTTAAGGTCCAAAAAGTGTTAGCCAGTAAAGTGACGTTGTACTCACTGATGTGGGAAGGTTTTAACGTCTGGTTCTCAGTCACTGAAACATGAGTTCCATCTGCCCAGACTTTCAAAGGAATGTCTTTTCTAAAATCAATTCTAACACCTCGAGATGGACCAGGGCAACATTTCCCAAAATGTTCTCCAGGGATTTGAGTGCTAAAAGATGTGCCTCAAGGAAAATGTTCTGTGGTCAATTAATTTGGGAAATTCTGCTAAATAAAATCTCCCAGTTGAATATTTACTTTGCACTTGAGTGTTTTAACATCTCCCTGTATGTGTAATACCGACCGCTTCCATTGCTACGCTTCCTGGCTCCATGGAGAAGCGTGGTCAGGTGACCTGCCTTAACCAATAGAATTGGAGCAAATATTCTGCCTACTGCATCTAAGCAGAAGCTTTAAATGTGCTTGAATAGTTTGGGTCAGACTCTTTGTTCCTGTCTTCTGCCATGAGGAGTGTTCCAAATAGGGACTGCTCCTGCAGCCTAGTGCTGGGATGGAAAGCAACTGGAGCCCTGCAGAGGCAAAGCAAGTCAGAGCTGACCTACGGATCTGGATGCAAGAAGTCATGTTAGGAGAAGCGTTCAGGTCTGAAGGATAATAAGAAACCCACTATTTAAAGCACTCTGGTGCTTTAAAGGTTCATTCCTTCCCAGCTATAAAGAATTATTTCTCTGAGCAAAATCTAGAGGAAGCTGCTAGTGGATGAGATTCACCCAACCAGGAAATAACTGAGGAAACGATAGCAAAAGGACTAATGGTGAGTATTTAATGCATATAATTGTAGAGCTAGAGTTAAAACCAGGATGAGGATGTGATTAAGTATGAACATGTCATAGTTCTGACATGGTAAATGGGTTGATGTCATTGAGAGCCAGGGCTCAAACTAAAGAAAAGAAATACAAAATTAGAGTGCGGACAGCAAAGAAGAACCTTATGGGGCTGGATTGGAATTGGAAGCATCAATGTGAATTTAAAAGATGTCTTTTTTAAAGTTTTTTTTAATTCTGAAAGCAATCGCACTCCATTTAGTTATGATCAGTCCAGTCTTGATTTCTAAATGCCACTGCAAACTAAAAGGAACCAAGTCTCCTTGAAAAAATGCTGGATACTGGGGCTGGGTAGGGAAGATAAAGATGAATCTGAAACATTTTGCTGTTCCAGAAAGTAAGGAAGTGCTCACAAGAATGAGAGCGATGTGTCAAAAGAAGCCAGACGCCAACTTGAAAGAGTTCTCACTGATCGATCTGGGACAATTTGAACATCAAAACAAATGGATTAAAATTCATCTAATAAAATAGGAATCTCTAATAAAGGATTTTAAAAAGAGAGAAAAGAAGGAAAAGAGGAAATCTTTCCTTAAAGTAGGATGCAGACTAACAAACATGAAAGTAGTGGACCCACCCAAGATCGAAGCCTTCTCTCACATCCTTTGTCTGGGCCACTTTCTCCAAGTCACATCCATACATGTGTCCACACAGGCCCTGGGAAGCAGGAAGAAGCATCCTTATCAACCAGACATGTCTAAGAAGGACAGACTTCTCAAGAGAAGTTTTCACAGTGAGAGAAGCCAAAAATAAATAAATATAGAAAGACATAAAAATAGAACAACGCAGTAACCGAATAAGAGGTGATGATGGGATCCAGTGACGGGAACAGCAAGTCCCAGACCTGCTGACTGCAGAGAAGAGAGCTGAGAACAAAGAAACAGAAGACTGCCTTGTTATTCCACAGCCTCTGAAACCACAGAGCAAAATAACAATTATGCAGCATGAGCTGCCATCACCTCCTTTTGAATCATCACTGATATCAATCACCGATCACTTAGATTTTCATCCAAGGCAAAAGATGTCTTCTCTATGTGTGTGAGAGTGTCATGAGGTTGAGGAGAGGAAGTGAAAGAAATCAAGGCAGGGGAGTCTTAACTCAGCTGGGTCTCAGTTCAGTACCCATGTTCGTGTCAGACCTAAGCTAGAAACTTTTATAGTAAAAGAGTACAGGACATTTTAGAGCTTCCCACCCAAGCAACAATGATAAACTTAACAATTATGGCACTCTGGTGCTTTAAAAGTTAATTTCTTCCCAGCTATAAAGAATTATTTCTCTGAGCAGTCCAGAAAGCTTGAATTTGACTATGGAATGCCAGAACAAGTATGTCTAACTGACTGAATCTACCTGCAGCACTGGAATTTTTACAATCATACCTGAACTGAATGCCAATCAAAAACTTGTGTTCAACTTTTACACCTCCATTTAAAAATCAACAGTGTAGACTGTGAGGACTCCAAGGGAAATAAAAGTCCAGAAGTTTTCCCATGATCTCTAAAGTCCCAGGAGGCTGGATCTATTCACTATGAGCACTAGAGTGTGAGAGAAGTAGAATAAGAATAATGCAGAAAAGGTTTAAAGTTTTCACCATAAGCCTGGGCTATAGCCCTGTTTCTCTCAAGCCTGACTTTCTAGGCCTCAAAGCCCACACATATTTGCACGACTTCTCTGAGATTTACAGAATCTCCTACCAAAAGCTCAACCTCTTGACTTAATGTGAAAATCATCCTCAGGCCTTATACATTAATCTACAGCAGGGATCAGCAAACTCTTTCTGTAAAAGGGCCAGATAGTAGGTATTTTCGGCTCTGCAAGCCATACAGTTTCTATCTAACTACTCAACCCTGCTGCTGGAAAGGAAAAACAGCCACAGACAATACGTAAACACATGGGCATGGCTGTGTTCCAGTAAAACTTTATTTACAACAGCAGACGTGAGCTGGATTTGGGCCATGGCCACAGTTTGCTGAGCCCTGGACACAGTTTGCTGAGTATTAAGCACAGCCAAGTTGCAAAGTGGTTTTCCAGATGTAGATGCCAACTTCCCCTCCATCCCTGGTAGGAAACCTTTCCTTCTGGTGGTTTCTAACACACCTTTGTTTTAATATCCAAGGGGATGTTTATATGCTATAGATACATCATTGTCCCCTGATTTCTTCTTTATACAGTATGATGGGGACTACTGTGATTTAGCTTACCAGCCACCTCTCGGAACAAGCAAAGTCTGAAGGTTCCACTGAACAGACTCCTAATACACAGTTAAAATGTCATCAGTGGAGATGCTTTTTTGACCCCACACTTGAGTTTGCTGGAAAAGCTCATTTTGCCTTTTTATTCCTCACCCTGCATTCTGATGGCTTCGGGCTGTATTTAAATTATCAAGGGATGTCAACAAGTTGTGAGGGACAGCCTCACACTGGCAGGAATTACTAGAGGGCAGTGATCAATGGCAGTATTTTGTTAGCATTGCAGGATTACCCTTGACTCAGGAAGTAAGTGTCCCAGTGGTTTAGGTGAAAGCTGAAATGGACAAGCAGTTCCACCCAGGCTGCTCAAAGCCACAAACCTATATTTGCCCAAAAGTATTCCTGCCCAGGCCAGGCTCGGTGGCTCAGCCTGTAATCCCGCGCCTTTGGGAGGCTGAGGTGAGTGGATTGCCTGAGCCCGCGGGTTCGAGACCCGCCTGGGCAGCGAGACCTCATCTCTACAATAAATCAAAAAATCAGCCGAGTGTGGTAGCGCATGCCTGTAATTCCGGCTACTCGGAAGGCTGAGGCGGAAGGATCGCCAGAGCCCAGCGGGTCGAGGCTGCGGTGGCTGGGAGCGGCCACTGCACTCCAGTCTGGGCGACAGAGTGAGACTCCAACTCAAAAAAAAAAAAAAAAAAAAGTATTCCTGCCCAAAAGACAAAGGCTGCTGCCATCCATCGTCTGCAGAGGAGAGGGGGTGGCAGAGACTCACAGAGTTCCATTTACAGCACCAGGAAATGTGTCCTTCTTGCTTTCTAGGAAAGGGTGATTGCCTTATTCCTCTGTGATTTCTTCTACAAGCAGTAAAGGCCATTTGGAAAAGGAGAGCTTTGAAACCTTAGTGATGCTTTTTGACTTCCGAGATTATCTGGCACAATGACCTGATGAATGATATCAATGTGGAAGAGATCCCCTTGTGGTCCACAATGCCCATGCTGGCTTGGTCTTCTGCCTTGTGCTTTTCTTTCAACATTTACTTGCTTTAAAGTCACATGCCTTATACAAACTTCTAGAGCTGGAAGTTGAAAGTCAAGTCCACTGAGATCATCCTCCAACCCTAATTTCCATAAAGAATACATGTACCTAGAGTTGTTTTTTTCAAGGAAGGTGAAGTCAAAGTACCATTCCCACCTGAAATCACCTTTTCTGGATTTACCCACACTACTCACCTAATTAAATCTGCCTCTTCGGAGAAGCCTTGTCCCATGTAAAGGCTAGAAGTGGCTGAATGTGGTAGCTCATGCCTACAACCCCAGCACTTTGGGAAGCCAAGACAGAAGGATCACTTGAGCCCAGGAGTTTAAGACCAGCCTGGGCAACATAGCGAAACCTTGACTCTACAAAAAAAAAATCAAAAAATTAGCCAGGCATGGTGGTGCCCTCCTGTAGTCCAGCTACTCAGGAGGCTGAGACAGAAGGACTGCCTGAGCCCAAGAGGTTGAGGCTGTGGTAAACTGTGATTGTGGCACTGCACTCCAGTCTGGGTGATAGAGCGAGACCCTGACTCAAAAAAAAAAAGGCTAGAAGCAACCTTGCTCAGTTCTGACCTACTGTAGGATTCCCTGTACCTCTCCAATATATCGTTTTCAGGCTTGCTTTTGGGCCACAATATACACATGCCTTATCCTCACTACCAGCTCCTATTCATCTTCACAGTCTCCACAGGGCCCAGGACAGTGCCTCATGTGAGAACAGGAGCACAATCAACACACCCTGAATGAGCAAAGTAGCCTCTGCTTCCATCTCTGGGATTCGAGCAACCATCATAAGCACTAATATTTGTCATGATACGTTATGATGTGATCACATGGGACTTTCCTTCCAATTAAGATCAGAAAACACACAAGGCCTCTGCTTCCTCAATAAAAGGGAAAATTCAGACAAAAATCAACATCAGACTTGTCTGTGGGACTTGTGAAGAGCAGTGGACAAAAGAAGGCTTGATGAACTGAATTTGAGAGAAAGACACTGTTATTGCAGATCGGAAAACAGAAAACCACTTGCACAATGATCTTGAATTATTGTCTTGACTGTACACAACAGGGCCCTACATCCAGAACAGCACTAGGCTCTAAAGTCTAGAAGATACGAGGGAAACCACAGTGAGTTGGCTAAACAAGGATCCCTCTGGGGCTGGGTGTGGTGGTTCAGACCTGCAATACTAGCACTTTGGAAGTCCGAGGGGAGAGGATTGCTTGAGCCCAAGAGTTCGAGACCAGCTTAGGCAACATAGTGAGACCACCACTCTAAAAAAAAAAAAAAAAAGTAGTCGGATGTGGGGCATGGTGGCCCGCACATGTAGTCCCAGCTACTCAGAAGGCTGAGGCAGAAGGATCACCTGAGCCCAGAAGGCTGTTGTTGCACTCCAGCCAGGGCAACAGAGTGAGACCACCGGACTCAAAAAAAAAAAAAAAAAGAGAGAGAGAGAACCCTCTGGTCTCCTCCTTGGCAACTCCAAGCTCCAGCAGAGGGCGCTCTGCACACTGAGTCAGTTTCTCACCCTGAGAGCATTCTCTCAGAGGAGAATTCCGACCAAATTCCATAGGATGGAAAGCTGGCCCTCTGCCTTGGGATGAGAACAGATAATGATGGATGAGGCCAGCTTCCAGCGAGACTTTCATTGAGGAAGTTCACTTCTGAGCACTGACACTTTCTCCCGCGGATCACTGAGTAGCGCTATTCCACAGGGGCCCCCAAGAAATGGAAAGAACATTCAGCCAGAGGAATGTTTCCCATTTAAAAATTGGCTTTGTGGAGAAGTAATTATGTCCTAAGGTAAATTTTGAATATAAGAAAGGACAGCCATTTCCATACATGAAATTACACCATTTAACTTTATAGCCATATCTTTCCTCAAGCAGTTAAGTTAATTTTTAGATGAAGGGCTTGACTGTCTATTTTTACTACATGTAATTTGGTATTCTGTAACTTTCACAGCCTTTGCTCTTCATTTCTATGTGAAAACTCATGGAGATTATCAGGAGTGTAGTTTCACCCATTCAGTCACATCTATGGGGTCTGAAGATTTATGACAGGAGGGAGATACTTCCTCTCCAGCAGAGTTTGTGGTAAATCGATTCTTGGGGCCACCAGACTGACTGCAGGAAGTCTCCTTTGTGATGTTTTACTTGGTTCATGGGTCTGACATAACCTGAATTGAAAGCAGCTATTTCTGACTTAGTAGATATATAAAAAAATTTGCCGTCCCCTAGCTCAGTTTGCAAACCTGTAAAATGGAAATAGAAACATTTACTTATGTCACATGAAAAGCTATAGTTAACATTTTTCTCTCATAATTATGATATGAAACTAAATAATAAAGAGATATTATAATAATAATAACCAAAACACCAAAAGAATGCAAGTTGTGGGAAAACAGATTTTGTTTTTGTTCAAAAGAAATGACTATGCTCTATGGACTGTATTCAGAGGGAAAAAAAGTGGAGAGTGAGGAAAAAATTGTTTAACTAATAGAAGAGGGAAGAAAAACAGCAGTGACATAAAACCTTGGCAGAGTCTTCCGGCTTCCTGGGAACTGGAGGAATTTCCCCAGATTGGTCAATCTCACAAATCACATATCTTCATCCTCCATTTTTGACAAAGTGAATTTGACTCTGTAAAAGATTTATTCTCCAGTGGCTCTATCTATCAAAGACAGAGATTCTTAACCAGTTTGGTTCAAAGTTCCCTCTGTGAATCTGGTAAAAACTATGGTCCTATGTCCAATTAAAATTCACATAGGCATATCATAACAACAACAATTACAATAATAACATCTGATATTGAGAGAGCACTTTGGGGCCAGGCATTGTGTTAAGTGCTTTATATACATTTTTTTAATTGAATCCTCACACTAACCCAACATGGCAGATATTATTTTTCCCATCTTATAGATGACTAAAAAAGGTTAAAGAGGTTAAGTAACTTAGCCCCCCATGTAAAAATTTACTTACAAGTATGCACCCAGGTTAGGAACCCTGCCCTCTGTAAGCAGAGTAGGCACACACAAGAGTTCGTCAAGATGTTCTCAATTCTGAGTTCATTCCAGAACATCAAAAGGCATGGGCAGGTATGTATGTCTGTATACATCCACACACGTGTACGTGCATAGATGTAGGAATTACCATATCTGTGAATCAACCATTTTTATTTCTGAAACAGTTCTCTAAAGTTGCTTAAGCCTGGTGAAGAGCTTCATCTCTATCAAGCTCTGCTACCTGATAAGATACTAACATCCTATGTCGACACCACAACCCCACTCATCAAACAAAAACTGCACTCCATAGCCACAAGCTTCTGCACTGTCCCTAGGGAGGCATCATATAAAGTGCTACCGACCAACAGACAGGTTCACAGTTCTTCAGCTGACATTGGTAATGAATAACATATTACCTTGGGTCTTGAAACCCCTTTCAGACCCATTACCGATGAACCTCCTTGTCACTGGGCTGATCTCAGACTGGTGTTTAATCACGAGCCTGCAATGACATCAGAGGTCTGGTGCTGGGCTTTACAGGAGAATCTGGGGGAGGGGTAATTAGTAAGTGCCACTGAGGGAATCCCAAGAAGAGTCACCGTGAGTCTCATCGGCCTTTCGGCAGCCAGCCTCCAAGTGAGGTGGTGTTGATCCAGCCAACAGGCAGGCTGTGCTGGAGGGGCTCCCCAGGCTGGCCCTAAGTCCTCTGGTCCACACAGACTTGCCGAAGAGACCGTCAGCATCTCATCAATCTTCCAAAGGGAATTTCAACCTGAAGAAGTCAACCTTTCCTTCAGGCTTCCAGGGCGTCTGCTCAATGGCAAAGCAGCTTTAGAAAGAGGGTGCTGACTATCAGATACAGTCCTCACTCTTTGGTCTCAACAACAGACTTTGAAGTCTACATGATGAGCTATAAACTCCCTCCAATTACAAGAAATTGTCAGAGGAAGTTATCTAGTCCTCCGATAGTGTGAAGTCACACCAAGCCAGCTACAGCCCTACAAAGATGAGATTTCCAGGTAACACAGAGCCGAGATCTGTGTTATACACGTTTGCTGATTTCCCACTCAAATGTAATGACCTGACACCTGTCCAAGAGAAAAAGATGAATTAACAATGACAAAAACAATTAGAAAATATCAGAGCGATGTAACATCACAGTTTCTTTAAACTACAGTGAATGAAAGGAGTGAGCAATCATCAGCTATTTCATCGAGTATGAAAAATAAAATATCCACATAAAGCCAAGATACTTTTCCAAAACACCATCCTGGAGTTATTTGCCACCAACTAACTTTCCAAACAAATCAGTTGTTGATTTGTTTATTTGCTACACAACCAGAAACATAGGGCTGATGAAAGCACTCAGATGCTGGCGGGGTGAAAAGAGAATTCAAAAATAAATCACACCACAGAGCAAAACACACTGCAAAAAAGCTCAGGACTCAGGCACACCTTCAAAGTCATGTTATTCTATGCTATTCATACCACTTTCCTTATTTATGTAAAACAATTTTTGTTTTCTTTTCCAGAAAGAATGCTGCCAATCGCCAGAGGCAGACATGTTTATCAAGCTGTGTATCTTGAAGTCTGACATAAAATCTGTGGCCTTTGGTACAGCTGAAAAACACTCTGTCAACACCATGGAGAGAGCAAACCCGTGGCGCTGGCCTCAACCCAAAGAGCGTAGGGGAACGGACAAAAATTTGACTCAAGGCCAAAAATTACAAGATGAGGGAAAGTTAGGCTTGAGGCGAACAAGCCTTTTCCATCGAGTCTGTTTAATATCTCGTGTAAGCATCCAAACCACAAATCGGTCAGTGCTTAGGTGAAAAGACAAGTTTTTCTCCCTTTTGGAAAGCTATTTTGCTTAAGCTCCTATGAATACATCAATTATATTAGCCCTGAGAGTGTCTGTCAGTGCAACGTTAAAAGGTCCACTATTTTTCAGACTGCCCACGTCAGAAACAAAATACCCTTCAAACTCCCTGCCCTGGATTCCTTGGGTGAAAGAACTTGAGAGAGGGGGAAAAAAAAGCAGAAACTGCAAGATTGAGAACAAGAAGAGCCACTGGTTTTAAGTAAGCATGTATTCATATTTACCAGCTTAATAAAATCCCCCCAGCACTTGTGCGCCTTCAAATTCTTCAGCTAGTCCGGAAAAATGGCTCTTTTGTGACAGAAGGTGTGAGGCCAAAAAGCAGGTTGTCAAAGAGTTCCTTCCCTCCAAGATAGCTGTGCTCAGAGCTGTGGGAAGCCAAGCTTAGTAAGGGAGCAGGACTCCGTCCTCAGTTTTTCTATCAGAACCAGGTCTCTGGATTCCCAGAGAAGACATCTACAACATCCTGATACCATGCTGCATCAGGATTGTGTAAAGAGAAGCAAACTGAGGTTGAAGATAGCCCTCAGGCCTTTCCGTAAAGATAGAAAAAAAGATGATCCTAGCAGCTCCTAATTACACAGTTTCCAATAGACTTGACTGTTACCTGGTGATTGTCAGTCAATTGCAATCACCATCAGCCTTAAAACTGTTGTTTTCATACATCACGTGTTCTTTCCAGAGTTTCTCTGTCCCTGTCTTATCCATCCCCAATCTCCACCACCTTCAGCTGCTTACATTGGCCAACCAGCCTGAAATGGGAGAGTTTGAATTCTTCATGCTATGTGCATAGCCAACATTCCACAAGATTTATGTCACTAAAGCCTGTGAAAATGACAAATCGTGGGAAAGACAGCCAAAAAGGGAAGCAAAAATAAATCCAACTATGATTTAATCAAGGGTGGCCCAGTACCTGTAGCTGACGGGTGCTGTGATACCCTTAAGGGACTTGGATTTAACAAGGGAAATAAACCACTATATGAGGATCTTTAGAGTATTCTTGTTTCCCATTCAGAATCTCTTTAGAAAGTTTACCTTTTAACCTTAAGTCATAATCCCAATGTGTCAGTGTGGTCACCAACATCTGGACTGGTGGGGTGAGTGGGAAGAAGGGAGGTTCTTTTCTAGGAGATTTTCTCTAAAAAATAAGTGTAAATATGGAAGGAGCCCAGGTTACCTGATGTGCCTACAGTCATGGAAGTCCCCGGTATGAGGGATGAGGATGACCACACTGTAAGGCAAGTTTTCCATAAAATAACCTCTTTGTCCCGATCACCAATTGGAGAGCTTACTGTAATCCCCCTACCCTACAAAAGTCACCAGCGTCAGGAAACTATGACTCACCCACGAAATGAGATACCATTCAAAATCATTCTCACTAAGATCTTTTAACAACAAATCGAGATGCTGTGATACGATGTTAAATGAATTAAAGCAAGATATGGCTGGGCACTGCATTATAACCACAACTGTGAGACCAATCTGCATCTGAGGACAGCAACACCCTAAAACTTTGAATTGTGACTACAGGTGACGGAGTGTAGATGGTGGTTATTGCTTTCTATACTTTGTATTACCTAAAATGTTCTATAATTAGTATGGATTCATTTTTACATTTTAGAAGTATATTTTAACATAGAATAAAATCACAAACAGGCATCATTACTTCTTTCAATACTCCTTCATTCATGGCTTGAGGTCTCAGAGCGAAAATGGCACTGCTGGAAATAGATTTCTATTTTAGAACCTGTTTTCCTCCGTTTTTCCTGAGATACTTAAAAGTTCTATTGACCTTAATGGAAAAGTGGAGGGAAATTTGCTAGTGAGTTTGGACAAGCACCCAGACCATCTAGAACTGGTACTCTCTAGAATTACACTAACCCATAGGTAGCCACTGACCACTGCAGCCACGGAGTATTTGAAGGGCAACTGGACCAGACTGAGCTGTGCTCTGAATATAAAATACACTCCAGCTACTAAAGACATGGGAAGGAAAAAAAACATGTAAAATATCTCATTAATAACTTTATGTTGATTACACATTGAAATAAATTTTGGAGGTATTGTATCAAACAAAAAATATTTTTTAGTAACTTGATAATTTCTTTTTCCTTTTTCAAAATGTGGCTTCTAGAAAATGTAAAGTGAGCTATGCAGTTCACATTATAGTTCTATTGTTCTGAAACTCTCTAGGAAAAAAATAATCTGCAGAATTGTAACTCAATTCTTCATCTACCATTTTTTTAGAAAGATACAAGATGCTTGGACGGACACGGTGGCTCATGCCTTTAATCCCAGCGCTTTGAGATGCTGAGGCGGAAGGACGGCTTGAGCCCAGAAGTTTAAGACCAGCCTAGACAACATAGGGAGATCTCATCTCTACAAAAAATAATAATTAAAAAATTGGGCGTGGTGGTGCACACCTATAGTCCCAGCCACCGGGGAGGCCGAAGGCAGGAGGATTGCCTGAGCCCTGGCTGCGGTGAGCCATAATCATGCCACTGCACTCCAGCCTGGGCAACAGAGCCAGACCAAAAGAAAAGAGAGAGAGAGAAGGAAAGAGGCTCCGAATATGCACAAACTACTAGCCCAAGTCATATTTATGGTCCTCAATAAAATGTATTCTCCTGCCCTGATTCCTAGTTGTAGTACATGTTCAATGGTCAGATCATTTCAGTTATTTCCAAATGCGGATGAACTGAGAGCAGCTCGTGGGCAAGGGCACTGACAAGCCGCGCCTAACGATGATCTGGCCTCTCTTCAGACTGACACGGCCCACGTAGCTCAGAACTCTCCAGCTCCCTAACATCTGACTCTGTTCCCATGGATTCACTCCCACATCCGTGTAACACTTCATTCAAAGGACGCAGTCCCCGTGCGGGACAGTCTCAAGTATTCTCAGCTCCCAAAGGCCCTGCCAAAGGGACTTCCTCCACGGAGCTGTGGGCCATCTCTCAAAGTGCCCCTGCTGTGAGGGGACTGAAAACTATTGCTCTTCGAAAGGGCAGGGGGGAATGAAGGGAAGGATTATGTGTGCCTGAACTGCCAAGCCAAACTCTGAGTAGCAGATCCTCCAGAGAGTGACGCAGGTCCACATGATGTTTTTCGGAGACGATGTTTTCACCAGGACGCAGAGAAGTGTGCATTCAGTCACCCGGCCAGAGGCTACAACAACTTCAGTGGCCAGCCCATCCCACAGTAAACATGCGCTAGGATTCCTTTTTCTTCCTGCTCAGAGCTGCATTCTCTCTCCGCAGTGGTCATTAGAATAAATAAAACCTTTATAATCAGCACGAGAGGCAGAGGACATGTTTTGCAATGCAGGGGGGTCAGGGGTGACTTTAAAAAAAAAAGCAGGCAAGTCACAGACTCCGCAGTTGCTATACCAAAGCTCATGAAGGCAAACTGAATTGATAATTCCAGATTATTCTCTTAAGAGTGAATAAACACATAGTCCTATTCTGGTGGATTTCAGATTTTAACAATCTTCCATAGAATTCGCTTTAATTTAATCAAGTTCAGCAGATTCAAACTTCATAAAAATAAAGATTTTTTTCATCACAAAGGAGTAACTTCAAGTTTTTCTTCAAGGATGAGAAGCTGGAATCCTGACTCTGAGTGCCATTTCTGCATTGTCTTCATTTTATCTGTCTGCAAATTTAGGGCATGGTTTCCAAGTAAAAGCACTAAAGGAAATGAAACTATAAACATAAAAAAATTATGATTTTTAAATTTTTACATTCTTATTAAGACAGAATTTAGGATGCAAAAGCTAAACTTTATTACTTTAAAATATACCCCAAAATCGCGACATTAGAGGATGTTATAAAAGGTGACATTGCAAGAATATTGAATTCATATTGGAGGGGCTGCTGCATACAAGGAAGAATCAAATTTAAAAGAGAATTTGGTTAATTTTTAAATGTTGCCCAAGTAATTACAGTCATTATACCTCCCTGTGGAGCAGCAAAGAACTGAAAACATCAAGCTGTTCTGCAAATTTTCCAATATACATGTATATATAATGTTAAAACATACACATGTGCACACAAACACATACAGTGAAACCAGATTTTGGAGTTCAGCTATTGCTTGCCAAGGTCCACCCCAGAGCAAATATTTACTGCGGAGTTACAAAGTTTTCCTAAAGGAGACCCAAAATGGAAGCGTTTACATACGCTGCGAGCACTTTATGTGCACAGAGGCCACAAGCAAGATATAGTTTAATAAAAACATTTATGGATTTTGAAAGCAAACACAATCCAAGAGCCTTGCACATGTGGGAAAAGATGATATTTCAGCCTGACACGTTTTCTCTCGAAGATCCTTTGACTATTTGCAGTGAACAAACCCCAGTTTCCCCTGAGGCCTGCTAATCCATATTGTAAACCATTCGCGGGAAGCGAATGAAACAACCCAAGGCTGCCATCGCAGACAGCCATGTGGCTCGGCGCTGCCAGAAACTTCCCAGCATGGGCCAAGGTGAATGCTAGGCTGAGAACTGGGGTCCTCTGACCTCAACCGTGTCCACCTTCTCTATCAAAGAATCTCTCTCTGAACTCCTTTCATCTTCCCACCTATCAGCCTCCCTCAGATTCACCATCGCAAAATGAACATATTTGCAAAACTTAGGAAAAGATGCACCGGCGTGCGGCCCACTGTTTCCAGACCTTTTGGCTCTTGTCACCACTGCCTTCTCACATGGTCTGAGAGACCACTAAGTGTGCACGGCCTCAGAACCGAAGTTTTGCACTTAAACTTAGCATTTTGCACGTTCGCCCCATTTTGCTCTGCCGCTGGGTCCTTCATTCGGGCATTTGTGCCGCGTTCCTTACGGAACCCCGGGCCGCATCCACCCCCCCCCCCTAGCGCAAATGAACAAATGGGGAATCTTATTGGTCACTCTGCAACATTTACAAACTGGAGAAGGGAATTAACGTCAAGCTGGACAAACTTCTGGAAAAGGCCTTGCGAAGTCCGCTGTTCTATCCTTGGGCTCTATCGCCCTCTGGTGGCTTCTCCGAAACAAACCCGGGCAGGATTCAGCTCCTCAAAGGTTCAAGAGTCCCGCCCTTGGGGACCGGGAGCTCCCCAGTGGGACAATGATGAGAACTGAGGGGTAAGGAGGCTGGTGGGACGAAAATAAACGCGGAAGAATAGGGAACTTGAGGAGATGTATCCGGCAAAAAAGAGCTCAGGCTCCTCCACCCCAAACAAAAGAACATTCGAGCAGGCCCCAAAATGCGGAAATCTTGATAAGTGCCCGCTTTGTACAGGCGAGAGACTGAGGCCCAGAAAGATGAAGTGACTTGTCCAGGGAATATGGCCGCTTGTGACTAACCGCCCCACCCCTGGGCCCGCTGCTCTCGGGCAGATGCCCGGGCCTGGGGGCCCGGGCGCCGGGAAAGGCGGAGGAGCGGGCCTTGTCTGCTTCAAGGCGCGAAGGAGGGATCAAAAGAGGGTGCGAGCCGCCTGGGAGATGTGTGCCCGGGGCCTCAGTGATCCCAGCTGCCGGGTGGCACTGCGTGGAGCGGCCTCAGGCCAGCTCGGCCCCCGGTGAGAAGGCGCCGCGCCCCCCGGGACCCCGGAGCGGTCGGGCCCGGCTTCGCAGCCCCCGGGCGCGCGGGCGGGCGAGACACAAAGCAGGCCCGACGGGCGGCGATCCGGGCTTCGGGGAGGGCGGCGGGGGGGCTCGACGGATGGGCTCGCCGCGTCTCACCCCCGCCACCGCCCGGAGGCGGCCGATCCTACTGCGGCCGCGGGCCCGGCCCCGCGCCCCCGGCGTCCTCCGCGCCCCCGCCCCGGCTCAGGAGGGCGCCCCCCGGGAGCGGGTGGCTGATTTACAGCCGCGCCGGCCCGAGTCTCTCCGCCGGGGGAACGCCGCCCCAGGACCCAGGCCGGAAGAGGCCCAGAAAGGGGAGAGGGGCCGGGGCAGGGCGAGGGGCATCGAGCCGCAACTTCCCGCGCCTGCTGGGCGCTCGCGTCCCGCCTCCTGCCCACGGTGTCGCCCGGGGTCGAGTGCTCGGGGGAGCTGGGGACAGCAGCACCCCGGGTCCCGGGGCCGCTGCCCGCGCGCCCAGCCCCGCATCGGGGGCGCCCAGGTCGCCCTTTAGGCCCGTCTTTACGGGGGTGGGGGGAGCAGGAGAGGGATGCAAGAGAAACTTGGAAGCCGAGAGGAGGGAGGGAGCCGGAAGCCGAGATGCGGGAGGGAGTCGCTGGCTCTGGGTGCAGGGCGCAGCCTGGAGAGCCCGCAGGCCCGTTCTCCGTCTGTGTCAACACTTTTCGCTCCTTTTTCTGCAGCGCAGAAGACAAACATTAAGAGAGCGAGACTGTGTTTAGGAACTTAGGTTCTCTTTTTAAAGGCCTGTCCCTGAGTTGCCTGCCGTTCCTCATCAAGTTTCTACCCACCTAAGGGAAATAAAGCGCTCCTAAAACCCTTGCTTTACTCTTAGCCTCTATATTGATGCTCTCTGATTGTATTTTGCTGCTGGGGGGAAAAAAGAAAGTGCAGGTAGTGAAATAAAATAAGAAACATGCGGTTTCAACTTGAACTAACAAATCCGAAGTGGTGATTCTAAGATAAAGAGTGAGACTCCGACTCAAAAACAAAAACAAAACAAAACAAAACAAAAAATTATTGCATGTTTTGCCTCTAGGTGACTGGGTGGATGGCTTTTCCCACAACCTGTGAAGTTGGTCACTAGAAACCGGGGCTGGCGAAAATGTGCAGATTCTTGCCCCGCAGACACTAGAAAATTAATCCACAGCTAGGATGTCAGGGGGGTCATGTAAGTTTCACGTCGGCACCCAAATCATTACTTGCTGGCTAAACCAAAGTCAACAGGCAGAATGCAAAGCAACAAACCCAACGAATTCGCCTTTTTGTAAAATGATGGCTTAATGGCCATGTTCTGAAAGATTGTTTAAAACAGATCTACTTTTAAAGGCTGAATGCAATTTTAAAATGCATAATTATAGGGCAGGGTAATCAAAAGGGGTGTATAAATATTCTGCTTGTATAAATGAGCGAAGAAAACATGAAAGTTCCCAGGAAGAGTCCGGTCGACTTACAAAATGTACAAACGTACGCGTAAAACTGCAGAACGGGTCATTTGAATACAGTCTTTCCTCCCTTCTCCCCTCTGTAAATACCATTAGCTCTCATCCGGCCTTGATGTGGGGGCCAGCACGAGCCCCTCTGTTCCTGATAACCCTTAACAGAAAAATGGCTTATAAAAGGGAAGGCAGACAAAAAGTGGAGGTCAATACTTTCCAGGGTTCCACTCCAAATCCCCCACTGAGGCTGGCAAAACAAAGACGGCGCCCCCTTGTGAGCAGAAAGTCTTGTCTCTCTGTAATCGGGACCCCAAAGTGAACCCCTAAAAAAGCCAGCCTGTTCCAACAGCAACCCGATGGGAAAGCAGCGGTGACACCTCGGCTTCCGCGCTCTGGCCAGGCTCCGCTCCCGGGGAGACCACGCGCAGGGAGACTGGACCTTACCCTGATTTCATTTCAGTCCCTAAGAAGCGCGCGGGCCTTGTAGACGACACCTCCAGAAACGCACTTGCCTCTTCCCCTAACCTTCTTAACTTGCTTGGTGCTGGCTTAAGGTACACACTTGGAGGAAATATTTTTGCACTTTGGATGAATGTTTTACTCGCAAACTTTCCTGGGCAAAGTCTCAAGAGGAAGTTTCACATTAAAGCAACCACCCAAAAAGCTTATTTTTGTAATATGCAGCTTCTTAAAAGTGCAAGTATGTTCTCACTTCATGTAGTTATAAAATATAAAAGTGTTTGGTTTTCAATTTTTCTAAATTACTTGCAGGGTACGGGGGGGGGGTGTGGAGGTGGAGAGGAAGCCTTATGCCATCTGGCGGTGCCATGTGGAAGTTCGCTGAAGAAGCTAAATTTACTAACCATCTGTGCCTAGAGAGGGTTTCTCCAGGAAAAGCCTCTGTACATCTCGTCCTTTTGAAACCTGAGGGGAAACGGCCTCCTTCGCCGAGGATTAATGTAAAGACAGCGATTTCCTGGGTTGGCGGGAAATAGGGAAATTCTGCGCATTGGAAGTCTACAGTTGTATTACATAGATTTCTAGATGAACCATCATATATGTGCACAATTCTTGGGGTTTTGTTTTAAAGAACAATTTGTATTCCAGTGACAAAGAAATTTGGTAAAGGCCAAGGCGAGCTGAAGAGTTGAATATTTTGTAGCATTTATTCAAAAGACTGTGCAGACGGCTGTGCAATATCCACCACTGAACACGTGGGGGCGTACTCAAGTCTCTGCGGCTTCTGGTAATGTGACTCCTTCCTTATTTGCATGAATTGCTTGGATTGGATGTCAGGTTTTTAAAACGTCAATTTTACGTCAATTTGCTGTCAACCAATCAGCAACCTACTCCAGTGTGATTGGTTTCTACTGTAGGTGTCAATCACCCAAAATTTGCATACTAGTCCTCTGGCACCAGGAGCCTGTCAGTCGGTTGTGGCAGCTGGAAGAGAAAGAATCGGACGGAGAAGAATGAAAAATCACTTTGCTCTAGAAAAGCGAAAGAAAAGTATTGTTGGGCTCATTATTTTAAAATAAAATTGAGTGTATATTTACCTAATAAAATAAAGACATTCAATTAGACAAAAATAAGCAATCATCAAAGCCTTGTCTACTATTTTTTGTAATATTTGCTTTTTCAGTGAGTAGTCAAAGGAATAATAAAACACAAATATATGAATGTTAATAATTTCGTGTCATAAGTGATCCATTTAAAACTAAAGGTAAACATGGGGCTTCTAAATAGAATTACTGTGGTAGTGTAAAAACACTACTTTCAATATTTGGGCAAGCTGAAAGCGCTGCTTCATAAGAAAAAAAATGCACCAAGGAGGGGAATTTAAAAGAACACTGTTTGCTATTATCAATCGTGTATTTACATCACCCTGCCTTTTTAAATTTATTTAACGTTCACTCACAGACAGGATAGTACTTGGAGTGTCTGTAATACTCGCATTTCTACATTTCTCATTTTACCCATACACACATACCCAAATTTTTGCAAAAGAAAAAGAAAAATCTCAGGGCCTTCGAATAAGTAATTGCCAGTTTTAAAATCCAGAATTCGTAAAACCGAAGCTATGATTTGTCAGCTACAAAATTATTCTAGGGCTGCTGCAATTTAAAATCTTTGCAGAGTCCTAAAACGTTTATTATCTCCCTAAAAGCTGCGTGAGTATGAACAAACGACCTAACACCGTATAAGAGGGAAACATCTTCCAGCCTCCTGCTGCCGGTCTCCCATCACGCCGCAGAAACTTGCCCGAAACCAGAATTTGGATGCAACAGGGAAAGGGAGCGACGTTTCTCCTCTCCACTAACCAGTCCTCGCCTCTGAAGAATTTTGTACTAGGCGTTCACAGCACCCACTGAAATACACTGGAGTTGCTTCCACGGCATTAACTGGATTAAGAAACTAATTTAAACTTTACATTCAGTAGCGAACGGATTTTTCGGGTATTTTATTTATCTTGGCCACTATCGTGTTAGTGGTTGCTGCGTTCTTGTTTTCGTCCTTCTTTCCTTTTCTTCCTTTTCTCCTACCTTTCTTTGCTGCTTCCGCCCCCCACCTCCACCCCATTCCACCGCCACCCCCACCTTTCATTTCTTCTAGTCAAGGACTGTCAGTGTTCCGGGCGTCTTTGTAAGTTCCCTGGTGTGCATGATTACAAGAGGCTAAGACGTGTGAACCTGTGACTACCGGGGAACCGAACAGGGCTAAGTTAGCGCTGAGAGGAGGTGGGGAGCTGTGTGTGGTGCATGTGAAGGCACGGCTGTGACGCGAGACGGATTTAGTGTGTGCTTTACAAGGAATCGACACAGCGGTAAAATGAAATCTCCATTTGAGGGCTTTAAGTCTCTTCTCCAGGAAGGGTCGAGCGTGTCTCCTCCTTCTCTTTACTTCCATCCCAGTTAGTCTGCTACAAAGCCGCCTTAGTAAATCCCTTCCAGACCGACTCCGGAGCGGGTGCGAGCGTGGTCAGTGACTACTCGCCAGTCTGACTCAGCGGGAAATGCCTGTGAAGAGGCTACACCTCCCTGAGCGGGCTGAAGCAGCCTCCATTCAAGCACTCACTGCCACTACCATCACCACAAGTACCTTCCACCACCAACACTCTACCATCAGTACTACCACATTCTCTCTCATTCTCTCTCATTCTCTCTCTCTCTCTTCTCTCTCTCTCTCTCTCTCTCTCTCTCTCCCTCTCCCTCTCTCTCTCACACACACACACACACACACACACACACACACACACACACACACACACACACACACACACACACACACACACACACACACGTGCGCGCACGCGCGCAAACAGCCCTCCCTCTCCTTGCTGTCAATCACACACGCACGCCGGAGGGCGCATGCGCGCTGGTGGACTCCGGCCCCCACCGACCCCACGCCCTTTCTGTACGTCACACCAACTGAAGGACCAATAAGAGGGCAGATTCGGGGGCGGGCCACAAGGAAGTAACCAATGAGAGCGCAGTTGGAAGCCAGGGATTGAAAGGAGTAAATCCTTCCGTGGTCCGCGTTCAGCCGCCTCCGCGATGATTTATGCGTCCCTTTTATTATTTGTAACACTTTGGGAAGTTATTAAAGGGAAGATCTACTGCTTCCTCTTTTTGAGGTGGAACTGGATGGCAATATTTGTCACTGGCCCTTATTAGGGAAGAGGGAGGCGAGGTGGAAGGCGGTCGGATGTGCTGGGTTTGTTTGTGTGGGTCCTGTTTTTTATTACAAGACAGATTATCCTTTTCATTACAAGCTGCAGACAGGGCCAACTTCGAAGGTCCTCGTGGCCAAATGATCTTCGATCACTCAGGGAGCTGAAACCTGATGCCTTCTGACTCTCGTGTCCATAATCTTGGCGTTGGGAAGAGCCTCTCGGGAAGGTGTCACAACCTTTGGTTGTACCAAAAAGAAATAAGCAAACTCCCGTCACCCCACCCCCACCCCCCATTCCCTGCTTTAACATAGAGTAAACCTCGCCCTTTTTCCGCTTGGATGCTCATTAGGAGTTAGTTGACTTTGTAGCGGATGCAATAAAACTTGGATGGTTTCAGGCCCCCAAACAATCCTGGTTTCTGTTTTTCTCTCGCCCCAACCACACCCCCAAGGAAATTGCCTTTTCAGCAGGCGCCTGCGGGAAAGAACCGCAGGAGACAGATTCCCCTTAGAGACCTGCAGTGGGGGTGGTAACATGGGGGGGTGTGGAAATAAAGGGGGCCAAGGTAAAAGTGCAGAGTGACCCGAGAGGACTTTCATGTTTGGATTTGAATTTTCTGGCCAACTAGGGGGAAATACACACACCCGCAGTACTTGGGGAATACGCTGAGAAGTTAGCTCTCACCCACAGAGCCGCTGACTACCCCACCCCCACCTGCGCGTTGATCACCGAGGGTGGAATAAGCGTGGGTATTGGACGGGAAGTGGGAAAGAGCCAGAGAAAAGAACAGATACAAATTTCTCCCTCGCGACTTCCAAACCTAAATCGCTCTTTCAAACGTAAAACACGATTCCAAGAAGACAAGGACGTGGGGAGTAAGATGCCTCTACTCAGTAGGTCACAATCAGAAACGTCAGTCTCTAGTGTCGAGATATTTTTTATTTGAAATTAAGAAAATCAATGCAGGAGGAGTTGCTTGGGGTAGAGTTGAGGGTGACGGGAGACTGAAGGAGAAAGGAGGAGGAGGCGGGTAGAAATGGAACCAGCCTGCAATCCCGCGCTTTGGGAGGCCGAAGTGAGTGGATTGCCTGAGCCCGCGGGTTCGAGACCCGCCTGGGCAACTTGGCGAGACCTCATCTCTACAATAAATCAAAAATCAGCCGGGCGTGGTAGCGCGCGCCTGTAGTTCCAGCCACTTGGAAGGCTGAGGCGGAAGGATCGCCGGAGCTCAGCAGGTCGAGGCTGCGGTGGCCGGGAGCGGCCACTGCACTCCAGTCTGGGCCACAGAATGAGACTTCAACTCAAAAAAAGAAAAGAAAAGGAACCATAACTGTTTGATAGCAGGATTGAGCTGAAGGAAAACAAAACCGTGAACTTCAAAGCTCTGGCCCTAATCCCCCTCAGGTTAACTTCTGCTTCCTGCAAAGTTTGATCCGGGTCATAAATCACTCGGTCCACCGCCGGTCCTGCCTGCTTCACGAAGGTTCTCTCCCCGCTCCCCACCGCAGGAGCACAGGGTGATTCCCCGGGGTGGGAGGGCTCCCAGGGCTCCCGGGGCAGGATGGGCGGGTGGATGCGCGAGGATCCGTGGGCAGAAGCCGGGAAGGTGCTGGGAGGCGGGCGGCCCCGACGGTGGAGGGATCGCCTTGCAGACGCATTTTCCATTCCGCCTAACCCTTAAAAAAAAAAAAAATTCAAGTGTGTCTGGCGTGCTATTTGAAAAAGATTACAGCGTGTTTAGAGATTTGCAAAGCTCTACCAAGCAGTAAAGATTAGAAAGGCCTGCCCGAGATTTGTCAAATGACTTCCGGTAGCAGAGCCCCCTTTTAAGCCCGGGAGGGCCTGGCAGCCTGTGATCTTGGCTAGGTCGGGACCTGCAACTCCAGGCTGGAACTCGCAGAAGTGGCACGGCCGGACCCGGCGCGCCGTGAGGAGGGTGGGGCGGACTGGGAACCTGTGCAGTGTCCGCCTCCACTCCCGAGGGGACCCCCGCTTTGGGGCGGTCGCGATGTGACGGTAAAAATCAAGTCGCGAGTTTTTCCATTGGCGTTTCCATGCAGAAAGCCCCAGGTGCAGACCAAGCACAAATTTGATCAATGTTATGCAACAAATTGACTAATAGATGCAGGGGAAATGTCCCCTGAATCCAGAGTCTCACTCTCCCTAAATAAAAACCATCACGGAGGAGGCCAGAAAGTGAACTGCGTGAGGGCCAGGTAGGTCTTCATCATAAGAGCCTACGCTCTCAGCGGTAGCCATGAAGCAATAAAGCTTTAAAATAAAGCAAAACAACATTTTGGCAAAAATCTGAAAGACAGAGAGAGATCCTTGCGGTCGGGAATACTAAGCGGCCCGAAGCTCATAGGAATTCTCGGGTTTCCCAGATTCTTCCCAGGCGGGTATTCACTCGGAATTTATTTCTTCTGGGAATGACAGTGTGCGCCTTGGCACGCCCAGAGGTGAGCCTCGAGATCTAGAGATCTAGCCCGGGTCGCCCCCGTCTCTCTTCTGGTTTATATGGGGTTTACAGCTCAGGCCCATCAGGCTAAGATAAATACCTGAAGGGAAGTGTTGACCAAGGAAAACAAAAGAAAAAATATAAGAAAGAGTATTTGTTGTTGGACGTCACTCAGGCCCCTCCACTACACTGGAAGACAGGAGAAGGAGATGTTAATATGTCTGGATATTAGATTGAAAAGGAGTGCAGTGTATGTACAAAAAAGAAAGAGCAAGCACGTTAGAATTTTGCCCGAGATGAATAATTACTTAAATTCACACATGTAGGCCGGTCGCGGTGGCTCAGCCTGTAATCCCAGCAATTTGGGAGGCAGCAGCGAGAGGATTGCCTGAGCCTGGGGGTTCGAGACCAGCATGGGCAACTTGGTGAGACCTCCTCTCTACAATAAATCACAAAAACTACCCGGGCTTGGTGGCGCGCAAAAGGATCGCCTAAGCCCAGCAGGTCGAGGTTGCGGTGGCCATGAGCATGCCATTGCACTCCAGCCTGGACGACAAGAGTGAGACTCCAACTCAAAAAAAAAAAAAAAAATTCACACATGTAAACGTTCTTCATTCCATGGAAAATAGATCAGTATGGTCTAGACCTGTGAGGAGCGCGCGCACGCGCACACACACACACACACACACACACACACACACACACACGGATTGTATTCCCATTTTTAAAAACACGAAATAACTCTAAAATTGATCAGTGATGGATAAATAGTTAACGGTTTAACTATTGTATGATCGACGAGTAGCAGCAGGGTTAAATTCCAAAACATAATCAATTGGGGATTTGATCACTTTCTCTATTTCCAAAGGAAATTATTCCTTTCCCAAAATAAAGTTACACCATTAATGATAATAGAAGGCTCAGGGGATTTCAAATAATAATAATAATAAAGAAAAAAAGACTATGTGTTCCAAAAATAGTGACATTCAAGGGCAGCTTAAAAAAAGGCAATGAGGATTCGTCTGAGGAACCGCCACCGCCATGGGCAGAGTAGCCACGTCTGTCCCAGATGTCACACTTCCCTGCAACTTGATCCACGCCTTTCAGTTCTGGTTTCTAGGCCGAACCACCAGTGCCGAGAATGGAGCGCCCGCAGCCCTGCGGTGCGGCTCTGGCTTCACCTCTGCCAAGGAGTTAGGAAAACCCAGTTCAAGATTCAGTGACCCAGCTTTCCAGCCATAAGGAGAGGGTGACAAGAACATAATTTTGTAGCTTATCAATCCCAGCTCCGCGCAGCCCGGTGAAAGTAAATACACTCGCTCCGGAGTTAAAATGATTTGTTAAAAACCAGGACTCGCTCTTTCCGGGGCCCCGGCCTGTCTAAACTCGCAGTATTTACATTCCTAGAGGCCCAGCCGAGGAGCACGCGGAGGCGCTGGTGCCTGTAGCGCCGCGAGCCCTGCACCCGGCATCCAGGCCCTGGGCGAAACGTTTTCAAGACTTGTTCGTCTCCCAGCCCCCTTTGTAGAAGGACTTGGGGGCATTCGTCAAGTCTGCAATACGTTTATTCATTGCTGTAGTACAGAGCTTTCTAAACGAATAGAAACCTGTTATTTACATCCGTTCCTTGCCCAGATATTTATTATCTGGAGGAATATTTAAGGGTCTGTACCGGACCGGCCACCTTTGACAGGGGCCGTCACCTCACACTCCAGGGTAATGGACCACACTGTGGCTGCATTTAATTTATTGGGGTGAGAAGTTACTGCGGGAGGTTTCCAAAGATGGTCTTTGCCACGAACAGAGTCCCTGATCCAACCCCATAGGTGCTTAGAAGATTATATTTTCACCTCGGAATAACACAACCAGCCACAACTCAGAATATGAAAAACATTTTCTTAAGATATAGATTCTGGTACCGGGATTCACCAACACTTAGAGGGTCTGCGAATTGGCCTTAAGCACTCAAGAACTACCTGAAATAGAATGTTGCATTTTGGGTGGCGATTGTGTGGCCCTTTAAAAATCAAACTATATGGGAAACTATGGGGGGGAAGATGGGATTAACAGTAGCAAATATCTGTCTGGGGACGGGGAAACACCTCTTATCAACAGGGTGCCTGAATGAAACGTAATTGTATACCTAACCCTTAACTGTACCCCACAACATCATAAAAAATATTGATATAAAAAAATCAAATTATAAAGGAGCCTGTGACTAGTATCCACGGATGAAGGGGGGAAAAATCATTAAAAATCCACAGTTGAAAATTACACCAAGTACTCGGAAGTTCTGTATTGAGCCTGAATAGAGGAAATCGGAGAAGCTGATATAATTAGCAATGAAATAGGTACGATTTTTCACTTGCTTTAAAGCAATAGATCAAAACAAGCAATACTCTAATCCCTTAATAGCCATGCTATTGTGATAAACTCAAGAGAGCTCAGGGACCTGGCAACCGGCTACCTGGTGTTAATATTAATGCGTTTTTAAGACAGAATGTTTCAATGACTCCATTTTCCCTCCAAACTTCAAGGCAACCCAAGCTCTCTTAATATTGTCATTACCACGGCCGACAGAGGGAACCCGATCCGATGTGGTTCTAAAACAAAATGGGATATTAACCGTGTTTGTTTTCACTTTGATCCATAGGAAATAGGTCCTGCGCCCTGTGACCCATTAAACTAATAAGATTATACACATCAGCAGAGCGGAGGTTCTAATTGTTTCCATCTGTTCCAGATCTTTGCATTTTAAAAATTGATGAAAATAAGACTTGAGTTACAAAAAAGAAAATATATTGAGAGTGAAATAGTGAAAAAGCTGAGCCGCTGAGACCACACATGCAATCGATTACTGAGAAAATAAATAGGTGTATATAGTGTGGCGCTTTCAGAAGGGGGGAAAGCAGGAAACATAATCATATAATTGTTCTGGGGGTGCTCACACATTTCATAAAGCTAACACTTGCTTGAAAAAATCCAGCCAATCAGAAGAGTTTCCGGAGGACACTTTACACCTCTCCGCCTCTTTATAAATATTTAAATAGCTAGAGCTCTGGATTTGTCATTTAAATATACTAGGGAGTGTGCCGCGCAGGCTCGTCTTTCACTGGGCTGCTCACACAGAGGTGGGGCAAGAGGGAGGAAGCGCGTTGGCTCTGCCCCTCATTTGCTTAGACGGCCTTCTTGACGTCATCGTACCGCTAAGCCAATCCGTGAAGCTCACTTTGACAAGCTCCTCGCCCCTCCTTTCGCTGTTCACAGTCAGCCTAAGCCAATGGTATGACTGCATGTAAAGCGCTTCCCCCGCCCCGCCCAGTTCTCCGCCCCTTCCCGGGGGTGTCAGGACCCGAAATGAGTGGGCGGGGGCCGGCCGTGGGCGGGGCGCTGGGAGGGCACAGGGAAGAGGCGGGGAGAGCCGTGCGGCGACGAGCTGGGTTGGCCTTCGCTCTTCTTCTCTCGGCCCCTCCTTCCCCCGGCCGGGATGACGTTTGGTCACTGGCTGGAATAATAAAGACAGGGCGCGGCTTTATTTTGCATAAATGGAGGGCGGGTGTCCGAAGACGTATTGTAACTCGAAACCCGGAGTCCTGCCCCTCTCCCAGGGGGACATGGGTGGGTCGGGGGTGGGTCCCTACCAGCCTCGCCCAACTTTTGCCACGGACAGAAGGGAACAAACGGTTTTCTAAAAAGATTCGTTTTACTTCGCCTATATTTTTAAGTGTATCCTTTCGTTTATTTTTACAAGTCGTTCGGGGGTTGTACCAGGAAATAAATAGAGATCACCAATGCATCCCTCACAACGCTAATTTCCTTTTAATCTGCATAAAGTTCGCTGCTCCGGCTGGCCCTTTGCGAAGAAGAAAACATTTTTTTGTAATAAAAAAAAATTACTGCTTCACTAGAATTCATTTTTCCCTTTTCTATGAATTCCCTGTCTTCCCAATTTTCCACTAGCAGAGCTAGGGAGAACCGAGTTGGAGTGTGTAAAAAGCAAAACAAGGATGGAAAAATTATTTCGGGCTAAGCGTTCGGAAATTGCTTGTGAATGATGCAAGTGTTAAAATTGTTTCCAACAGTAAAATGCCCCAGGGATACTTAGTTGACATTTTTTTAAATAAGAGAATTATTCTTGTGACTTATTTGGGATTAGCTTTTACAAAAATTTTCCTTCTGTTTTATGGCGAGCAGAACATAAACTTACCTTTTCAGGATTTATGAAATAAGATGTCAGGTGGCAAATAATTGGAAAATGAAAGGATGGACACAGACTTCAGGAACCTACGTTTTACAATACCACATCTGTGAGTTTATATTGGGTAACGTTTTTACAGTTTTCAGAAAAGTAATTACGGTAGCTTGTTTGCTCCAAACTGAAATTTGAGGATGTTTGTTCCCTAATTTAGATTACATTTTAAAATCTGACTTGTCAACAAGGCACCTTTTAATGGAAAAGATTGAAGAAAGAGTTTATTTCTTTTGGCAGGCTTACAGGCCTTTATTTAAACAGAAATGAACATTTGTAGCTAAAACTAACAGACAGCTAAAATCCATAGTTAAAAGTAATAACATCCCCACCACCACCCAGATTCTGTCTTTATTTCTCTCTCCCTTGGAAGACAAATTGCACCATTTTGATTCTGCAATTCCTGAACTCCAGCTCAGAAAAGAAGAGGTTTCTGAATCATTTCTGTATTAGAAAAAGCTGAGCGTGCTCTCTTGGAAAATACTGGTTCAAGGAAAGTTAAGATCAAAGAGAAGGGGAAAATTTCCTTGTTAGAGCAACTTGGTGTAACGTTTATTCTTTGAAACATCGTTTGATGTGTAATAAAGGTAGGAAATTTTGCTTATTTTCTTTTTTCATTTATATCAGTGTGTCAATTACTTTTAACTCAATTCATGTTTAATTTTGTAATCTTCAAAGTAAGTGATTTGAGGCATTATTTTATGCCTTCTTCATGAAATTATATCCAGAAACATTATTCCATTGCTAACAAGTAGTTTAATGTTAAAAATACATATTAATACCTATATTTCAAGCAATTAAAATAATGTACATCCATCTTTAAGCCAAGACATTATGTCAGTTGATAATTTGTTGAAATTATTATTTGACATTTAGCTCTAGGTGAGGTAGAGTAATAAAACATTAGTATTTTTATACACTTGGTTCTTAATAATTATAGAAAGTTAATTTTACAACCTAATGTTAAAAATTCTATTTTTGTGGTAATTAATTTTAGGAGTTAGCACTATATAACTATTAGTGTTGTGTTAATAAACTTTGGGATAATGAATAAAATACAAATTTGAGAAATTTAACTGCAAATTTATAAAATCCAAACTATCACATTGTTTTTTTATTTTTCTTTTATGAATAAAGCTTTTCTGATTATGAAGCACATATGTTTCTGAAAAAAATCTGAGAAACACTGAAAGGTATAAGGAAAAACAAAATGCAAAATGTTTATATCTATTCTTACAATCAAGAGTTAAATCGAACAGTTTTCTATATCTCCTTCCTACTTTTTATGTATTGGTAGCAGGATGTTCTTTTGTTTTGTTTTGTTTTTTTGCTCTTATTTTCTGCTTAAACTATAACGTGATTTTGTAAGAATTCATGGTTTTATTATATTTTAAGCTGTATTTTATTGTGAAGAAATACATGTTTATAAAATAACAACTCAGAACTACCAAAAAGTTGAAGTAAAATAAAATAATCTGTCCATAATTAATACCTACTGTCACTAGTTTGTGTTTTTAAAAAACACATAAATGTTATCATTTTTAAACATAAATCATGATGCTTTTGAGTTAAAAACAAAACAATATATGCAAAAATAATTTACCTTTAAACATAAATCATGACATTTTGGGGTTACAAGCAAAACAATATATTCAAAAGTTATTTACCATTTTTTTCATATTTTTGAAAGATTTGTTTAAAGTTGCATTTTAATATTCTAATCTAGCCAGGGCTGATTTGAGAGTTTTCTTGTTTGACTTATTTTCTGCATCATATGCCAGCAATCCCAATATTGTTCATATAAACATTTTCTCGGAGTTTTACAAAAATGTTCTTCCGTATACTTTCCATTCTTCTCAAGATGCATTTGTTGATTATTCCTGTTTCAAATCCTGCAAGAATGCATAATCATAGCAAACCAACACATTAAAGACATTGGTCTGTTTTCAAATTGAAAATTGTTTTCTCTAGACCAATTATGTTTTACTAACAGCATCTGCTTCCAATCTATTTGCACTTTTAGGAATACTGATTTTTATTAATAGCACCTGAAAATACCAGCAAGCCACAAAGTACATGCAATTAAGAATATCATCAAACAAGTATTTTTTAAAATGCATGATTAGCTATGTTTGTGGCCTCTAAATTGAGCAAATGTATCTATCTCACCATTTTATTTTACAGTCTCTACTTACTTCTTCCCCATCTTGATATTACGGTTCCAGTAACAAAACAAATAGCCCTGTTTATCGTTAAATCGTAAACTTATAGCAATACACTCTTTATAATAGATCACAAATCCTGTAAATTTCTAAGCCAGATTATTTCATTGTAGTGGCAGATGGTTGTGGAAAGAAATCTGTTTTCACATCATGGCTCCCTTTAGCTTACGGTAATAACTAACTCTAACATATTTAAACAAGGGTTCAAATAATAGAAATGAATCATGTACCAAATACATAAATTTAATTGCCAGCAGTGAGAGAGTCTAAATTTGTATCCCATGTTATTTTATTTAAACTTATAAATTATGTATAATTGGTAATTTCATCAATTTTCTCATTGTGGTTTTATAAGAAAAAGACATAGAAATTGATATGCTCCACAGAAGAGGAACAGTTTGGACTACTATTCCACTATTCCATTTAATAAGGGTCCAATAATTAAATAAGAATATGCAGTAGCCTTTTAAAAATCTCTGAATAAGAACTGATTGGCCAATTACATGCTCACAGCTGGAAAGTGCTTGTTTCTATATACATTTTAAAAGACTACATTTGCCTTTGTGGACAAACACTATCCACAAGAAAGGAAATTAAGAACATGGGGAGGAGGTGTTTGTTTCAGGTTTCTTTCATCACGAGTTTTTTTTTTTAATTTAATAGCATTAATTCACTATTGGAAATAAGTAGATCGATGGATGGATAGATAGATAGGCAGATAGATTATCTATATATAATTATATGTATTTTTTCATGAAAACAAAAAGTGTTTTGTGCCCAGAGTACCATAATTAAGTAATGAAAACAGACTTGAAAAATAAGTGACTTTGCTAACAGTTACCATATTTAGGAATCCTATATTCTGTGACTGTTTCTAAAAGGTGGCACAGCAGTTATGAAGTACTTTAACTTTCATTTGCAATAAAAATGTCATATATAAAATAAAAACAAAATAGTGTGAGAATACCAGCTTATCATGAAAAGGCAAAAATGTACCTCAAGAGAGAAAGAAGCAGACAGTCTATCTCTAAAATAAAATGAACACTTTTTTCAAGCTTGACTTATGTTGAAAATTGCCTCAATTTTCTCTTTACATAATACAGATAGAGTGTTCGAGTGATGTTTCAAAGTCTTATGTATTTAAAGTTGATTGTAAAATGAATTTGTATAGAAAAAATATACGAAATATTTACCCTGTAAATTCAGAAGCTTCAGAGTCTCTGTGGATCAGCATGTCAGTTACAGTGTCACTTGCACATGACCGTGATGGAGAGCAACAGTATGCCAGACAAAATTACATTTCTTTTCAGAACTGTGAATTTGAAATTGTACTCTAACTTCCAGAGGTGGTGTGTTACCTATTTTTGAGGAAACCAAAATATCACTCCTGGGGAAAAAAACATATTTCATCACTATAGTTCAGTCTTTTCCCGTTCTTTTTAGTTTGTCTTCTGCAACATATGCAAAATGTCAGTATTGTTCATAAGAATATTTAAAGGAGTGCTAAAGATAAATGAATAGTATCTATTAACCAAATTCAAATGCAAAGTTGGCAGATAACTCAATACATCTAGGATCAGCTTGTTCAGATTTTTAAGAGTCATCAGTATTGAAAATTGCCATTAATGCTAATGCATTTTCAAAACCGTACACACATTTTTCAATACCATATGTGTGTCGTAATAAATTTTAAAAGCATGAAGAAATCAGGGAAGCAAAATTCACCTGTAACCAAAGAAAACCACTGCTCAGAATTCATTACATATTCTTGGAATCTTTTTTCTGGTATACATTTGCATTTCTAAAAATTAAATATTGCACATCCTGTTTTATAAGCTGTTGAGTTGTTTTGTTGTGTTAGTGTTTGTAGATGATGGAAATCTTTCCATAGTTCAGGATTCTTCTACAAAGTTATCAGGGTTGGCTGACAGGTCTATTCTCAATAATCATAACTAGATTCATTCAACAGATTTTATATCATGAGCCATTTAAATTTTGCCCATTTTTAGCATTATAAACAGTACTGCAGTACACATATTCTCATGCCTTTGTAAGCAGCAATAACTATCTTTTTAGAGTATATTACTATGAAAGGCATTGCATATTTTCAAAGCTTTTTGTTCATTTCTTCTCTATTTTTTCTTTTATTTTTTTCTGCTTTTTGTCTTTTTTATTGTTTTCGGTGTGTGTTGTTTTGTTTTGCTTTGATCTTCGAATTGGTTGCTTGTTTTTCAACCCAAAAAGTGACCCATAAATACAGTGTTGTTTTTAGAAATCAAAATATTTCAAAAGTTTTAAAGCTGAAATTTCCATAGACCAGCTTCCTACTCCTCAGTTTGGTGGGTGCCTTTTGAATTCTGTCTCTATGCATTTGCAGATAGCATATATGTATATATAGAAAATATACCATATTGCTGCATAGTCTCAAATACTGCTATAATAATTCAAATTGCATTCATTCTCAGTGATGATCATACAGTTGAACTAAAGGGGGAGGCAGGGGTCAGAGAAAAATTAAAGGTACAGTAATCAGGTAAAATGTGCTAAGCTCAAGAAGGTAATGCCTTCTTAATTTCTTTCCATGATTGGAGAAGCCTGCTTGGGAAGGAAGGAAGGAAGGAGGGAGGGAGGGAAGGATATGTGATCCAAAAATTGTGACCCTAGTGGCAAGTCAGCCCACAGTCCATTCAATGGGCAGAGGGGTGAGAAGTCCCCTAGCCTGACAAGCAGTCATTTCTCCTTCTGGAATCAAGTCCCCAATGGCCCTGTGCAGTTGTGTATACTGTTCAGCACCATCAAAAATCATATTGGGAAATGTCCAAAAGAGTTGTCTTAATAGGCAATTTTAGAGCTAATTAGAATAGAATTCCCTCAGTAAGTACCAAAATGCTCAGAAAGTGGGAGTGAAAGAATTGAATTTCGAGTCTCCTGCTCTCTTTTCCCCTAGTTTCAGGGATGTGAAGGGAGAGAGTTGGTAGTGTGGGACTGGTGAACAGGTGAGTTGCAGCTGAAGCACAGGAAGAGGGCTTAGCAGGTCTCACTGATCCCCCTTCTTGTGGGCCTAACTGATCCCGGAGTGACACATCTCTCTCCTGACAATCTCACCCCTCTCCCTCGCGCACATTCCCAACAAGAAGCAATGTGTCACGAGGATAGTACAGGATACTGTGGTGTCATCCTGGCAGCGCCTCATTTTCATTCCTCCTGACACTTACAGAGTGATGAGCCTCCAACTCTCTTCCTCTCATTGAGAGGACCACCATTATATACCTCCCCAGTGGGGTACTGCTTTCCTAATGTCAAGGAGGGGTATTGTGGGGTGTGGAGGGTGGCAATGGAGGGTTAAGGAGAGGGGAAGATGAATCACAATGCAAGTCCAGAATAATCTATAACTCCCTTCACTTTTGTTTCTCCTCAAATTTTCTCCCAGTAGAAAAGTCAACAAAACTAAACTGACTTAAAACATGGTACAAATTAGAAATTGACCAATTACTCTTTTTTCATGTCTGAATGTCACACTGACCCTAAAATGTCATGAAAACAAACTTCCTGTCAGTAAGGGAACGGGCTTCAAGCTTATGGAAAATACTTTAGAGGCATACTAGACATCAAAAAACTGCTTCAAAACATTCTGATACATCAAGCCTGGAAGTATCAGAAACAGATGGGTTCACTTCCTCTCCATATTTCACACAAACTCCAAAAATAAAGGAAGAGCCTGGAAAAAAAGCGTTTCCATTTGCTCATCCCATGTTTGAAAATTCTGACCAACACCCAACCCATTCTAATTAAATGATTTTATTGAGCTGGGGAAATTCATTATTATTGCTTCAGTAGAGGTGCTGACAAACATTTGATCTTTCAAATATGAGTGACTGGCTCTTCTTTGTGTCATCTCTTTTACAAAGGCATCAAGTCTTTCGGGGGGAAAAAAATCCCATGGAAGAACTTCTAGGCTCTGGCATCAGAATTGATGTCCTGTTATCTATAGCAAGCCAAATCTTTGCACATGTATCCTTCTCCAGATCTATTTTCATGGCCCAGAAGAAGGAAGACATCCATCATCTTTCTAGTTAGTAATGTTCCAAATCAGAGGAAACTCTTCTGTAAAAAAAAGCCACCCAGGTTTTCTAATTTTTCTCCCAACTTTATGCATTAACTAACTATTTTCCAAACCTTCACTTATCTCTAAGCTGTAGAGAAATCTAAGGAGCTAAAATTTTGTCTATACTTACATCTATCTATTTGAATATTTGTTAGTGGGTCAGGGTATATGGATTCCTGGGATGGAAATGTGTACAGTGGTAAAGTCGTTTCGGCTTCCAAGTGCAAGTATAGTGACATTCTAAACCTAATCGGTTTCGTTTGTGAGAGATATTTACTCTTAAAAATCTCACCCAATCATTGCCTATTGCCCTCTTTAATTGGTCATTCTGCTCTATTGTCTGGTTAAATGCACCAAGAGTGAAGATCAAAGATGAAAACCCAAAACCTAAACCAGCTCCTTCCCTCCCTCCTCTGTTGAATGAATCAGGAGTTAAGACTGGGTGAATTCAATTACTCCTTTGAGGAACACATCTTTGTTTTGAAAGGCATATCCCTAAAAACAGCATAACTCAAGCATCTGTTCTTATGACCAGCTCAGAAACATACCCACACTGTGCCAACTCTCAATTTTAAAAACAGTCTGGAGTGTGGACCTGGGAACCAGACTGCCTGATCTGCTGGCTCAGCCACTAGCCACCTGTGTGCCTAAGGCAAGTTCTGTAACCTTTGTATGTCTCTACTTCCCTCATCAGCACAGCAAGAATAATTATAGTATCCACCACTGCCTGGGAGTTGGATGAAAATGACATTAATATTCATATTCTCTGTGTTAGTGCCTGACCCACAGAAAGCAATCAAAAGATATTTTTTGCTAAGTGCACCAGAGATAGGTAGCCTATTTGACTAAACAACTAGAAATTCCTCTGTCTAGGCCTCATTAGGAGTTCTCACAAAAGCAATTTGGTCCATATATTGTTAAGCTGGTGTCTCTGTGGGGGAAATGGGGGCCTGGAGCTTTGTACTCTACCATCGCGCTGACATCATTTCCATATTTAGGCCTCTTAAATGCTTGTTTGTATTTTCCTTTTTTTTGTTTGTTTGACACTAACGTCATGACCGTAACAGAGATCCAATAAATAATTTTGGTTTTGGAATGAATGAATGAAGAAAGCGGGAACTATTATTTCGTTTTTAAATAACGGACAAGGCTGGGAGAGGGGTAAGTGTGTATGAAGAGTTGAGGCCCAAGTACCTTCCCTTGGCATCCTGCGGGAAGCTTGGATTATCATCAAGGAGAAAAACTGAGGACTCTCAGCCCAGTGACCCAGAAAGGGGGTTCTAAGGATAGCGCCAGTGGCAGCTGACAGAAATGGAGACAGCAGTCCCATAACAGAAACAACAACCCCGGGGGGGGGGTGTCAGGCAAGCTGTTTATGAGCCCTGGCTCTTTCACAGATTGTGTGATGTCCCCAAGGACTAGAATCCCCCTCTGGAGACAATGGGATGATAGAGTCGGATTTTCTTTCCAGGGTCCTGACTCTACCATCTATTAATATAGTCTTGTGTCACCTTGAACCTCAGTTACCTCATTATATTTTTTGTTCGTTTGTTGTCTGTTTTTGGAGACAGGGTCTCCCTCTGTTGCTCAGGTTGAAGTGCAGTGGCACAGTCTTGGGCTTCTGGGCTCAGGTCATCCTCCCACCTCAGCCTCCCAAGTAGCTGAGACTAAAAGTGCACGCCTCCATTCTTGGCTCATTTTTAATTTTTTTTTTTTTTTATAGAAATGGTGTCTCGCTACGTTGCCAAGGCTGGTCTCAAACTCCTGACCTCAAGTGATCCTCCCACCTTGTCCTCCCAAAGTGCTGGAATAAATTCGTGGGTCACTGCACAGGGCCAGTTACCTCTTTCTAAAAGGAGAATGCTGCTGCAGGTTCAGAGAAACGTATAGGTATATCTGTGAAAATGTCCTGCAATCTTCATAAAACAAAACTTTAAAAAAATTCATATCTGAATCAGAAAAAGGGAGATTATGGTTAGACCTAAGGAAGATATTCCTAAGAATATTGATATCATACCAGACCCGGTTTTTAAAGGAGACTGGAAAATCTGTTTGGGGAGAATTAGAAAGAAACGGGAGGGAGGAACATCTGTTGGGAGGAGGAATGAGCAAAGTGATAGGTCCCCGAAGGTTCCTGTTGGCTCTTAGTTTCCGTAATTACATGGCGTCTGAGAACGTGCACTGTGTGCCTGAGAGGTGCTGGTGACTGATAAGGTCATCTTTCCAGTGGTGTCCAGAGGCACAGGCCAGCCTGGCTTGCAGGTGTGCGAGATGTGAGAGAGATGGCATCTGGAAGAAACAGAAACACTGTAGATCGGGCTGGTGTCACCAAGTCTTGTTGAGGGGTAATCTCTTTTTGGAGACAGCAGTCTACCCAGGGACAATCTCGTTTTTATTTATTTATTTATTTATTTTAGTTGGAGTCCCTCTCTTGTCGCCCAGGCTGGAAGGCAGTGGCACACTCACAGCCCCCACAGCCTCGACCTGCTGGGCTCAGGCGATCCTTCCGCCTCAGCCTCCCAAGTAGCTGGAACTACAGATGCATGCCACCACACCCGGCTAGTTTTTGTGATTTACTGTAGAGACAAGGTCTCACCAAGTTGCCCAAGCTGGTCTCGAACCCCCAGGCTCAGGCAATCCCCTTGCCTCGGCCTCCCAAAGTATTGGGATTACAGGCTGAGTCACCACACCCAGCCAGACTATCTCATTTTTAAAGACACCGCCACGAGGTTGTGTGGAGCCTGAGGCTTATACAAGCCAGGGAAAAAGATTATGAAATTACACATGAGTCAAAATGATGCACAAGGTCTTGGAAGGGACCCTGGGCAAGTGTCAGACCTTGAAGTCCAGATTGCATCAGCTTCTGAGCTTGCCTGCCCTACACTGTATTATCATCCCTTTAGAGTGGGAAACTGAGGTTTGGAGAAGTGAAAGGACTGATGAGAGGCCCAAATGGACTTACAAGTAGGGAAGAGCCTCCGTTCAACCTCTAGGTAAATCTAGGATTGCTGGGGTTCCCCTTTCAATGAGAGGTGTTTACTCCTGACTCTAAGTAGAGCAGTTAAACGCTGACCATCCTCATGTGCGAGAGTCTCAGAAAATCTGAAGGCCTAGGATGCTCCGAGATTTGCTTGGGAGCCTGGAGTGAGGGCAGCTAACAACACTGATCATCTGTGAGTGTTCAAAGAAACAATGTTTAAGGCTATGATAAAAGATGTAAGCGTCAGTGTCTAGGGCAGAAGTCAGGAAGATGGTCACAAAAGTGATCCCAGAATGTTAAAGATGCCAGGAACCAAGTCCAAAGCCACTGTTCTCCAATTAAAGATGAGAACTGAGGCCCAGAGAGATTAAGTCACTTGCCATAGGTCACACAGCTTTCATAGTCAGAACTAAGAATCTGCTCCTGGAACTTCAGTGCTTTGTTCCCAACATCACACTAGGGCTGCAGTTCCACACAGGACTCTTTACCTACCTCATAAGCAAGGACAGGGATACCACTGTTAAGAGTTGAATACAACAGGAAAACACAGACTCTTCAGATAACATATTGTGAAGGGGAAAAAAAAGAGTTGAACACTTAACCATGTGTTTTAATTTTTAACTTTTTTCAGTAATAAACAAAGCACTTTCCATGTTTTGTTTTGTTTTTTTCATTCTACAAAATGCTTGGAAAGATCTCCAATCATGATCCTTGTAAAAGGAGAATTTTCTACAATTAACTAATTTTATCTCCTGGTGCTTTTTATTGTGGACCCAAGAGTTAGCCCAGTCAGGGGTGCTGGTGAAAAGAATAGCCACATCTGCTCTTCTGTCTGGGTGTCAGTGAAGTTTTATTGTTGTGCTTTTTTATTGACTTTTAGAAGGTGGTTGCCTATGGCAAGACTTAAGATGGTCCATCTCCAGTCAGCCAGTTGCATCCTTCCCATGATTCCATGCTAATAGAGAAAACTTACTGATGATGATGGCATTACCCCTCCCATTTTTTGCCCTCCTCCTCCTTTTTCTACCCTGGCTACCTCCTTGACTACTGAAAAAATGCTCAAAATGACCCTCTAAAGTTGTAGTGTCCAATAGAATGATTTGCGGTAACGGAAATGTTCCTGGTTGGCACTGTCCAAAATGGTAGCCAATAGCTACATGTGGCTATTGAGCACTTGAAATGTGGTTATTGTCACTCAGCAACTGAATTTTCCTTTTTTTTTTTTTTTTTTTAGTTAGATCCTCACTCTGTAACCCAGGCTGGAGTGCAGTAGCACCCTCAACCTGCTGCCTCAACCTGCTGGGATCAGGTGTTCCTTCCACCTCAGCCTTCCAAATAGCTGGAATTACAAGCATGTGCCACCAGGCCTGGCTAATTTTTTTTTTATTTATTGTAGAGACGAAGTCTCGCCAAGTTGCCCGGGCTGGTCTTGAACCCCTGGGCTCAGGCAATCCTCTTGCCTCTCCCTCCCAAAGTGCTGGGATTACAGGTGTGAGCCATCACGCCCAGCTTCAATTTCATTTTACTTCAATGAAATTTAAATAGTCATGTGTGAATATTGGTTACCATATTAGATGATGCAAGTACAGAACATTTTCATTATTGCAGAAAATGTCATTAGAGTCAAAGGGTCTATCCCTAAAAGCCCCAAAGCCTTGCCATCCTACCCCATGTCCGACCCTGAGCTGGGCTTTATCATTTGGGCTGAGATAAAAGAGAGGCCTCGCAGATGGCTTGGTGAATGACTCGTGGGATGTCAGGATAAAATGATTTGGGGCAGAGTGAAGGCTCCATATTGGCCCCTATACCATCAAACTTTAGGATATATAAGGGAGGAGGAAAGGTAGAAATCTCTAGTCATTGCCTCACTTTCCTGACAGGAAAACTGAGGAGCAGGGAATTAGTGAAGTCAAGAATTGAGCAGGTCTTCTCATTCCCAAGCCAGTCCTCTTATCTGATTGGGTACAGACCAGTTCCGGGAAGCCAGGACAAGTCATTCTTTCTCTTATTATGTCAGCACACCCATCTTGTGTGTTTCCTCTGTACAAGAATGCTTGCGTGCAGGACAGACAGGGTGAGAGATATGAGTTGCCTCTTGGTGGAGGACGGAGTGTTCATCAGCTCACCTCCAAGGGCCTTGCAGAGGACTGGATAGAGTGACAAGCATTGCCTAGGACTGGCCCTGTTTTAGCACTGGATGTCTCATGTTTCAAGAAATTTCTCAGTTCAGGGCAAATCAGGATAGTTGCTCACACTAAGACCAATGATGACATCACTGATCTTCCAGAATCCTGATGAAACATAGAATCAAAGCAGGTTGCCAGGCATGATGGCATGTGCCTGTAGTCCTGGCTACTCAGGAGGCTGAGGCAGGCTGATTGCTTGAACCTGGGAGTTTGAGACCAGCCCACGGGCAATCTAGCAAAACATCGTCTCTAAAAGGAAAAACAAGAATCAAGGTAAGTATAACATTTGGGTGTGTGGCTAATGCCTTTACTTTATAGATTCAGAGAAAAATAAGTTTCCTGGGGTAATATCCTAGTATTTTCCCCTTCATCTGCATTCAATTGTTCTCCTCCACCAGCAACCTTCAAGCAGCCCTGCTTTTAAATGGACCATGCCTCCTTACAGAACATTACATCTTAAAACATACCTTTAAAAGACCATAACATGATTTTAAAACAAAGATAGGGAGTGATTAATCCACAATGTAGGACTCTGTTCTGGAGGCTGAGACCGGCTGTTACAAGGTGAAAGCATTTATATAGTCATCAGTCATCTGCACCAAAACCTGCGTTAGTGGAGGTCTGGGGATTTCTAATGGCCCCTTTAAGAATGCCCTGTTTCCACTCGAGTCACTTCTAGACAGAAGCATTCTTCAGGTACCCGTCGAACACCTGGCTCTGACATCAATTGGCCAAAGCCCCAGGATGAAGGAGACAGCCGAGCAGACCAGGAGTCCCAGGTTAGGAGATAAGAATCTGGGTTCTAGTTTTAATTCTTCCTTTAGGTAGACTGTGTGACCTTGGGAAAATCACTTGAACTCTCTGAACCTCTGTTTCTTCATCTGCAAAAGGAAGATATGAATGCCCGGCCCGATTGCTCTCATGGGGCTATGATGGGGAATCAGTGAAGTAACAAATGTATAAGTGCTTTGAAAAGTGCAAAGTGTTACACATGAGTGAGATAACTGGTGCAAGGCCTCTGATAGATGGAATGTAACTGAGTGCTTTGGAAATGTAACTGAGTGGATATAAAACACAATTCCCAGGCCCCTGGATGAACCCTGACTTAAATCACCCACCTCTCTTAAGGGTGAGAAAGGAGACAAAGGTGGGGAAGAAACAACATAAGAAACGCCAATCCAGAGAGAATCAACGGGCTACAGGAAACTGAAAAAGTCTCGCTGCCTCTTTCTGGCATTTTCTTCTGTAACAAAGATATATAACCTCAAGCTAGGTCACTTAAAACAAAATGCCAGGACCACGGCAAGACCCCAGAAAGGCAGACATATGAGCAGGACAGACAGATGAGCAGGACACATTCTGGTTTCTCTCATCTCAGAATGCATGCCATGATATTTCTTTTTTCTTTTTTTTTCTGAGTTGGAGTCTCACTCTGTCGCCCAGGCTGGAGTGCAGTGACATAGCAAGACCACCCTAGCATTGACTTGCTGGGCTCTGGCGATCCTTCCACCTCAGCCTTCCAAGTAGCTGGAACTACAGGAGCACGCTACCACACCTGACTAATTTTTTATTTATTGTAGAGATGAGGTCTCGCCAAGTTACCCAGGCTGGTCTCGAATCCATGGGCTCAAGCAATCCACTCGCTTCGGCCTCCCAAAGTGCTGGGATTACAGGCTGAGCCAGCGGGCCTGGCCATGATTTCTTTCCCACTATTTCTGCAAAAAAAAAAAAATGCAGAAGTCATTACAATAGCTAGATGACCCTCATCTGAAGCCCAATTTAATTTCCTTTCCTAGAACATTTTTTTATACTGACAGTCCCCATGTTAGCGCTCCCACAATAATACTGTATCGCAAACAGTCACCAAGCCTCGGCATCACACGTCAATTAATATTTATTTTTCCTCCTGAATCAAAGGGCAGTTCTGATGGTCGCTGTTGGGCTCACTTGGGCAGGTGTCACCAACCAGGGGTTGGACAGCAGATCTGCTGATCTTGGCTGGACTTGCTCATATGTTTGGGGGTTGGCTGACTAATATGAAGCCGTGTCATCTGGGAGCTCTTCTGAGTGTGGAGCTGACAAAGAAAATACAGAACACCCAGTTCAATTGAGATTTCAGATACACAGCCGGGCTCAGTGGCTCAACCTATAATTCCAGCACTTTGGGAGGCCGAGGTGAGTGGATTGCCTGAGCCCACGGGTTTGAGACCCGCCTGGGCAACTTGGCGAGACCTCATCTCTAGAATAAAAAAAATTAGCCGGGCATGGTAGCGTGCACCTGTAATTCCAGCTACTTGGAAGGCTGAGGCAGAAGGATCGCCGGAGCCCGGCAGGTCGAGGCTGCAGTGGCTGGGTAAATACTTTGTAGTATAAGTATGTCCCAAATCTTTGCTAAATCTGGCAAGCCTCCCCATGTGTCCCTCCCATCTCTCTAGCCTGCCAGCCCAGGTGTGTTCCAAGGGCCAGCAGGGCAAAGCTCAATGGAAGTACGCTCAGCTCATCGGGGTCTAGTCTCAGGACTGGCGTCTCATTGACTTCCATTGGTCAAAGCAAGTTACAAAGTCAGCCCAGATTCAAGGCTGTATAGTCATATTGAGAAGGGCAGGAATACAAGGGAGTTGAAGAATTGTAGCCATGTTGGCAAGTCAATCTGCCACAGTCCCCAGTAGCAAAATCACCACCAAAATCCTCCAAGAAATTGTGTCCAAATATGGAAATAGATAGGCTTGATAAGGTGTTTAAAGCATTTAGCTACAAGGGAGAAGACAAAGGTTCTGGTCTGACTTTGTAAATCATTTTCTTTGTTTTCCTGGACAGACCACGTCTTCTCTGGGACTCAGTTTCTCCATCCATGAAATGGCAGGCTTGCATTCTTGTGGTCTAGCAGCTCTAAGATCCAATAATCCTGAATATTTTAACTCCAGCAGCTTGCCTTCTTCCATCATTCCCCTACAGTAAACTCCTCTAGCTTAATCGACTTTATGACTGTGTTAGCAATGCTATAACTTAAAACAGCCCATTATGGTCTTCATCGGCTGCTCCTGTATTCAAAGTAAATTCAATCACCAATACATATCCAATAAAAAATGGAAATCTCCAGGCCAAGGGGACATCAGCTCCTGGCAAGGAACAAGCCTCTTGAATAAATAAATCTGTTTTGCCCAATATTTCCCCCTCTTGATTTGAAGAGAGACAGTAACCCTTTTTCTGACATTGAATTAATTTGCTAGAAGTGGCCGTAATTTCTATATAAATCCTGAGATTGTTTCTAATTTACATGTTATATATGAATGTTTATGCATGTGGTGCCAGCTTAATGTTCTCCAGGGATGCTCTTGGAAACTGTATGAATCATGTAAACAAAATTAGACTGAAATAAAAAGAATGTATGATATTTTCTTCACTAGTGATAATTTTTTTTAAGTTTGGTTTTCTCCATAATGGTCATCCTGCTGACTTTAATTATATTTATGGCGCAATTATCCCGTGCTGGCACAGTCTCATGTGCCCACTGCTCATTTGGTGTCTGTATGGCTGGGGGATGCCTTGCAGACTGACGGGTGGTGTGGCTGGCTCACTGTTCTCTTTGCATGAGGAGGGAAGGGATACAGAAGATGTTATGGTGACATCCATGTGGCTTTTTCTCCCTTCCTCGTCCCATCTTCTTTTTTTCCTTTTTTTAATGAGAATGAATTCAGGTCATGGGCAACACTGTAACCAGATCCAGTAAACTTCCCCTTTCTGTGGCCTCCCCAGAGTGCTATTTGAAGATCATTACTGCTGTTAATTAATGATTTGCCAGCTGTCTATACAAATTTTATAGCATTTATGTATGCACACACATTGTACCATAGTCTGCTTTCACTAAAACAAAACAAAACAAACTCTGGCCAGGCGTGGTGGTTCATGCCTGTAATCCCAGCACTTTGGGAGGCCAAGATTGGAGAATCCCTTGAGCCCACGAGTTCGAGACCATCCTGGGCAACGTAGTGAGATTTCATCTTTCTGTAAAAATGTTAAAAATCAGCAGGACATGGTGGCACGTACCATAGTCCCAGTTACTCTGGAGACTGAGACAGGAGGATCACTTGAAGTAAGTAGGTTGAGGCTGTGGTGAGGTGGGATTGCATCACTGTACTCTAGCCTGGACAATAGAGTGAGACCCTGTCTAAAAAATTTTTTTTAATTAAACATGAGTTGAAGTCTCTGGTTTCTGTTTTCAGCAAGAGGTCAGCTTAGTTGAGATGGTTCTATCTTGTATCATCACAGGGCTGGTTTGAGCCCATGTCACAGCTGGCCAGAGCATCACCTTCCAAAACTTTGCTTTCCTAGAAGACCCCTTTGGGACCCGTGTCATGCAGGGAGGAGCTGTCACTCTTATTCAAGGTAATTGCCAGCTCAGCAGTTCTGATGAAAGTTTCACAACTCTTTTCAGAAAATTAAATTGTTCCAAGGTTTCCTTGTTTTTGTCAGGAGGAAGCATCCACATCTCGGGGGTTGGGGGGCCCGTCCTTGTCGTAATCTCATGTCTCTACTCACTGCCTATGTGACTGTTTCAGTCCAGTTTCTGAGGCCAGTCCCTGCCACAGCTTAACCTGGAGACTGGGAGTAACTCAGGAAGAGGAGACACTTTGATTGAGCCATCTCCAAGGTAGTTCTAACCCCAGCATTCAGGACTGGAGAGTTTTCTGCCATGAATAGCTAAGTTTCCATCACTTCCCTTTCAGGCATGGCTTTTCTAGGCAAATTCACATTGGATGAGGCCATCCCCATCCAAGCGTTTTGACCACTCCCATTCTGAAAAACCAAGGAAAAGTGTCACCTGCCTATTACAAGATAGGATAGCACATAGTGGCTCAGTTTTGCTTAGCCATTCAACAACAACAACAGCAACACTGTTTTGTAGAGGAAGATGCAGCAGAAACATGACACGGTCCCCTGGGAAGGAAGGAGAGGCTGTAGATGTTTATCAAGTTCATGCTGTGGGCCAGGCCTTGTGCTCTTTTTCCATCTTCACAACAACCCTGCATATGTTATCATTCTTCAAAAGACAAACCTGAGACTCAAAGAAGTGAAGTTATCTCTGGGGGAGAAGGAACACAGTTGAAGAGACTAAGTGTTAACGCAGGTGGTCCCTGCAGTCACGCAGCAGAGGCTGCAAAGTACACAGAGGAGCAAAAGTTGGAGGGAATGGTCAGGAGAAGCCTGCAGAAGCCTGGTAAGAGCTGGATGGCTGGAGAGATAGGAGAGAACATTCTAGAAGAGAATCTCAGTGACGGTAGGGATGAACACATGTTCTCAAGGAGCAGTGAGAGGGTGTTGGCCTCATTAAAGTCTCGGGCTGGGGTGGGAGGAAGCTGGTGGGACCTGAAGTCCACACTCCAAACCACTGAAATTGAAAGTTGGCCCAATCTGAGCATGTCTCAGTTATTTGGAAGAGTCAGAGGTAACCCATGGAGATATGAAGTTGCACAGATCCTTCTGCTTTTGGAGTGGGGCCTTTAATCTGGCAAGAGACCCATCTAGGCTTCATAGAGCAATTATATTTAGTACATAAATGCATATATAAACACTGTTTCCAAAAATTATCAGTGACATGATTGCCTATCATGTGAACAGCTAGACAACCCAGCATTCTGGATGCGTAAGAGGGAGCATATCAAATGCAATACATTGCCTTTTGGAGGTTTCCCTTATTTCTAAGTTTCTTTAGGACAGGGTAATTTATTCATTACTTCAGATGTGTTCACATTCTATTCCAATACCCCCTACCCACACTATCCCACTTACGCATCAATCCTTATCAACATGAAAGTTTTAGCAAAGAAGGGAAAGAAGCAAAGTGAATTTGGGGAGAATTTAAGGCAGAGACGCTTTTAAAAGTTTTCCTTTTCAATATTCAATCAATTCGAGAGGAATTCAATCTACAAGGTCAAAACTAGGTCACATAGCCTGACTTCCTTGCACGCACAGCTTAATAATCTAAAAATAAAAATCAATTCTTGTCTGAGAGTTGTGAAGAGCTCATAATTGCTTTAGAGTGAAGCTCGGAATGACCCTGCCTTCTCCTGCCGTCCAATTCTTAGAGATGAGAGTATCATTTTTCAAGTCCAAGGCACTGTCATTGTTAGACTGCATGGTAACCAAGTAGAAAAATCTCTGTTTAAGATGAAATAATTTTCATCATTATACTGTTCAGGCAGAAATGAGACTCCTTCTCTAGAGAAGCTATAAAGATGGCAGACAAGTAATAAGAACCAATTGTTAGTCAGAAATATTTTTCCTTAAAAATACTCAGCAGCATTGGTTTATAATCTTGTGTCTTCCTGCTATCATGCTAGTATTGTAAATCAAGAACTTGCTTTTATTTTATGGAAAACGGGTTGTCCCTTTTCCAGCTACTAAATGTTCTCTCTCTTTAACCTCAAGATACAGATGTGTTTGGAGTTACATTTTAGCATGCATTTTATTGATTTCTTTTTACTTTTGTTTATTTATTTTTAAGTCACGGTCTCACTCTGTCGCCCAGGCTGGAGTGCAGTGTCATGATCATGATGATCACGGTTCATGACAGCCTCAGCTTCCTTGGGTTGAGACTTCCAAATAGCTGGGACTACAGGCATGCGCCACCATGCCCAGCTTATTTTTTTTAATTTTTGTAGAGATGAGATATTGCTATGTTGCCTAGGCTGGTCTCAAACTCTTGGGCTCGAGCAATCCTCTTCAGCCTTCCAAAGTGCTGGGATTACAGGCGTGAGTCACCACACCAGACCATAACATGCATTTTAGCAGTGAGCCTAGCTGGGCTGAATTTTGGGTTCATTTGCTTTATTAGATGTCGTGCCACTAAATAGAACCTTGGACTTTAGAATGCTAATGAATTTTCCATCATAGCTACATACCCTTTTGCATATATAAATATGTATAACTGAGACAGCTTTCCATTTTTATTAGCATCTTCTTATAGTATTTAGCCTTCTAACCATCCACACGGTTTTTTAAAAACCAATTCCCAGAGTTTTCATGAAATTTTAAAGTACCTATCAAGAGTCTTTTAGCAGTAAAGATCAGCTGTAAGATGGAAAAGAAAGAGTCCATTAAAATATCATTATAGGAAGAGAAATTCTCTGCCACTTTTTCTTAATTCTACCCCACAGGAATGTAACAGCCCCGCCCCCATAACTATCTAGTTATGGCTCCCGATTAAAATCCGAGGCTGGCATGAGAGGTGTGTCGGTGGAGACACAGGTGTGCTGTCCCTGTCCTCGGGCTCAGTCACGGGCACGTGCATGCTGTGGTCTGCTACCCCTGATCTTTGCCTCCCCAACCCTGGTCATCCCTTCTCCATCCACCACCACCGTGACAACCCAAGTTTCAAGAACTTGGAGAGGCAGAACTCGCATCCCAAGTCTCCCAAACCTCATTTTGAATCAACATTTAGACATTTCCACAACCTGATTTCTTTTAGACCAAGCCAGCTTTCTTATAAGCCCCAAGTCTGTTCTCCAAGGCTGGCTAATTAGGCTGCCTGTACCAGAAGTGCTCACTTTTTATTACCTTTAGAAAACAAAGCCAGGTTTGAGGAAGTGTTGGATGTGAGCTGTCTCCAAAACCTCAAAAAGGGAACCCCCACCTTCCAAGCCCCCTCCTCCTTTCCAGTAAGATTTGTGGTCTGGTTAGAAGGACCATTTAGATGATGAAAGGAACCAGTGGACAGCCCCTGATTTATAACCAGTGTGATTTTTTTTAATATCCACCAAATTAATATTTTTATGTCTGCTCCCCCATCAAGTTGCTTCGGTTTGAATTTCAACGAGGGGAGCCTGCCAAGATCGTGTAGTAAAATACGAACTGGATCATAAATCCCAGCAGGGGTGGGAGAACGTAAGACAGATTGCTAACACCTTTAAGAAAAAACATTTAAACAAAAAAGGCAGGAATTTGCTTTAAAGTATACCAGGCTCAGCAGAGACTAGAAGAGACACGCTATCTGAACGTGGGAGTGGCTTTACCTTCCCAAAACCACTTTTCCAAGGAGCCCAACCCAGAGAAAACCGTGCTGCCAGGTAAATCAGGCCCTGTGGGCTTTTCGTCAAAGCCAGTGATGTCTCTCTGGGATGTGTGTTAGAGATAAGGCAGAAATACTCTTGAGCAAGCACCTCCCCAAAAGCCTAGACTCTGCATCCCTCTCTCTGCAGTGGCCACACCAACAGCTCATCAAAGTCCCCTTTCATGAGTGCCAGGCCAAGGGAAATAAATGCAGCTGGCAAGACAGAGTTTGAAGCTGTAAGAAGAAAGCCATGTGTTTCCTTCCTAAGACTAAAATCATTTCCCTAAGAGGAATAAAGAGCTTTTACAAACCTTCTGGATGGATACATCTTGGAGGGGAACAAGTTGATTACTCTCACACCCTCACCAAGCTCCGGCGGGAGAAACAGAAGCCCTTATTTGCTTGGTTTTATAACAAGTTTACTATATTGGAGCATATATGGCAAAGTAAACGCCCTTATAACCCAGCTTATTACTATACCGATTTGGATAAACCACAGGTCAAATCATGTCGGCTAAAACATAACCACACAGGAGAAGCCTGATATAACTCAGTTGATAGCCTATAAAACCAACACTAGTCCTGTCTGTCAACACCAGCATTATAAAGGCGTTTCACTAATCCTCCTCAGTGGACAGCACTAAATCCTCGAGTGATGTCGTCCTCTCATTCCATGGCTTGCCTATCCCTGGGTGTCGAGACACACAGTGAGATCACAGCAGCTATAATAAGTGGCACCTCCAGCGTCACCCTTGTCCCGGAACCCAGTGTCAGTGACACATTTGCAGACCGAATCACCCTTTCTCACAACACCTAGCCAAAACACCCTTTGGACTTTTATTTTACTCACTCTGGGTTCAGAGCCAAAGCCATTGCCAAAACTTTCCGAAACCTTGTGAGCAGACAAACAGAAAGGTGAGGCTCCTGACCAAACAGAAATGCACAGAGCACACAGAGTCTGGTTTTATTTCTTTGGTTCAAAGATAGAAAGGTTTTGGATTTGTCCGCTATGGACATTTAATTATAACTGTAGAAGGAGAATTATCAAGGTAAAGACAGAGACAGATATAATTCATACATATTTTAAAGGTAATGTTTACTTTTTAGTTTAATAGCCTAAAACTTTAGCACACTCAACCCTATCACACAAGTCCCCAGAAATGAGACACGAGTCCCAAAGTAAGTGAAATATATATATATATATATATATATATAAAATTACATATATCTATTAGAAAGGATTTTAGTAGGACAGTTACTGAAATCTGAATAAAGTCTGTAAGCTAGATAATAATACTGTAGCAGTGTTCATTTCTAGGATTTGATAACTGTGCTGTGGTTGTGTAAATGAATTTAGGAATTACATACCGAAGTATTGAGGGTAAAGGAACAGAATGTCCCCACAACGTCCCCCCCTATAACTTCCAAGCCACTCAGAAAAGAAGTATCACACGTCGAACACAGAATGATAAAGCAAACATGGCAAAGCATGTGAGTATGCAGGATTTCTTGATATTATTTTTGAAACTTTTATGTGGATCTGAAATTTTTTCAAAATAAAACGGTGTGTGTTTTTTTTTAAAGGCTTCCCATTTAAGCTTCCAGACTTACTATTGCTTATTTAAAATACCAGACTGTGGGCAACCCCCTCGGGTCCCCTCCCACTGTAGGAGCTTTTCTGTCCTCTCAATAAATCCTGCTTAAATAAATAAATAGATAAAACACCAGACTGATGGAGGGTATTTGTAAGTTCCTTTGTTTGCTTCCCTCATCAGTCTACAAAGGATTTGATGTAGGTTCTTTTTTTATTGACGTAGGTCTTACTTTAGATATCATTTAGAACTCTTAGTCTTGAAGGAAAACAAAGTAGGGAAGGTGGAGACAAGCCTCACAAAGCAAGAATGCCCATTGAAGGATCTGGAAACAGAAAACCTGGATTCTCTAGGTTTATAGAGTTCTAAACTATGGGATATTGGCCTCTGTGGACCTCAGTTTGCTCATATTTTTTTTTTTTTCTTTAAATAGAGATGGGGTCTCGCTATGTTGCCCAGGCTGGTCTCAAACTTTCTTTTTCTTCATAATGAGGACCACAGAAGCAGGGCTACGGTGAGGATCAATGTGGCATGTTTTGTATTGTACAATGCCTGACCACCAAGTGTTCCATCAGTGTGTCTGGTCTCAGCTCTGCCACCTCTCCTGACCTCAAGATGCTTTGTCTGGAGTAACGGCCTAGCACGTGGCATGTGGTAGGGGTCAAAGTCAGCCCCCATGTTTTCCGAATGTCTATGAAAGCCCATTGGGAAAGGCTCTACTTGGACAACTGGAGGGACCTTCTTCCTCCCCTTGAGACAACCTTTCCCTCTCTATCTTTCTTTGGTAATGGAAACATCCCAAGCCCACCCCTTCCTGCTAATCAAATCCCATTCAGGCTGAAGGCCTGCTGACATTCATTAGCCCAAACCTGCCTTTCAGAGATTTCCACTTACTTTGAGCTAAACATGTGGGCCCCAGCCCTGAGCTGCAATGAAGACTGTGCTTTCTTCCTTCTCTTTCGACCAGAAACACCATACTGGTGCCATTGGAAATTGATGCATCTGTGTACAAAGTACCTGTTCCCTGCGCCCTTCAAACAAAACGTGGCCAGGCCTCAATACCAGCATGCACAAGCACACACACACTGGCAAGCACACACATTCTCAGCCCATAAAAGTCAACCATATCACCGAATTTCTGAAACCCACCACTCAGCAAACACCGTCTCCTTCCTGGAACTTTCGGGGATGTGAACAACATCCTGTCATTGAGCATGTGTGTAGCTTGAACTGGCGATAAATTGAGGCGCTAATCCCGATGCACGACAGCACCTGCAGTAACGGAGAAGAACATCTCAGCAGACAACACATATATAAATCACATTTATTTTCATAGCACATTTAAATAACGTTTTAGCCCTGGGGATTTTCCACCAAGTAATGAAGCATCACCCAATGAGAGTCAGCAACGTTGCACCAATCTGCAGGGCCCCCTCACAGCAGAGGAATAAAACCTGTGATTTATATGGATGTCATCGGGGTGGCGTAAGGGTCTTCTTTTCCTTTGCACGAGACATTGCTATGCATCCGGATTAGAGATGAGATTTATCTGCAAAATAAACAAAGAACAGCACCCCCCCCACTTTCTCCCTTAATCGCACCAGATGAGACATCAAACACACACACACATGCACCCACTCAGCTGCTCATACATACTCCTCCACATGCATGCACAACACAACATGGACAGGCTTGTTATGAGACAGTGGAGAGAGCAATCCTGAGGAAAGATGATCATTTGTACCTTCATGAAAGTTTTTCTCCTTGCAGAAGGTGTTTAGTTCCCAGGCCTCAGTTGTCCTTCCCGGTGTCAGCGTCAGGGGGAGCGCAAAGTGGGTGCTCAGTCCAAGTCAGTGTGGATGCCAGCCTTGGGCACCTGGAGCCCAACACACACACACACACACACACACACACACACACACACGCACGCACGCACGCGTGCGCGCGCACACACACACATGCACACACACACACACACACACACACACACACACACACACACGGTGGAGAGAAATCAAATCTCGTCCACACATTGCAAGTTGGTTGTGCAATTCCAACTCACCTGTCACTTTCTATCTTTGTTGTTTTAAGGGGAAATATGACCTCATTCTAACAAGATTTTCCTTTCGATGGTTATATGGGTGGTTGCCTGCCTCACTTAGGATGAATAGGATGAATTGCAGATTGTTCTGTGCAAACCATCATGAGTTCTTGCTTGGTTTGTCCTTCCTTCTTTCCGTATTTCTTCCTTCCCGTCTTATTTTCTTTCCTTTCCTTTCCCTCCTTTTTTCTTCCTTTTCCCTCCTTATTTTCTTTCCTTTCCCTTCTTTTCTTCTTTTCTCTTTCTTTTTTCTTTCTTTCCTTCCTCTTCCTCCCTCCCTCTCTCCCTCCCTCCCTTCCCCTCCTCTACTTCCCTCTCCCCCTCCCCCCTCCAACCTTATTATTTCCCTCCTTCCTTAGCAGTCATTTATTCTCTAGAGCAGCGGTCCCCAACCTTTTGGCATCGAGGACTGGTTTTGTGCAAGACGGTTCTTTCCCAGACGGGGATGGGAGGAGGATAATCAGGCGTTGGATTCTTATAAGGAGCACACAACCTAGATCCCTCAGATGTACAGTTCACAGTAGGGTTCAAGCTTCTGTGAGAATCTAATGCCGCTGCTGATCTGGCAGAAGTTGGAGCTCTGCTTGCCCACCACTCCCTCCTCCTGTGCAGCCTAGTTCCTACAGGCCACAGGCCGGTACCAGTACTGGGCACTGGGGACTTCTGCCTAGAGCCCAGGACTCCATATATATGTCTTAACTGCAGGCCACAGTCTACCTTGCTAAGCATTGGTTCCTTCTGATAGAGAAATACATAAGCTCCAACTCAGTGGATCGTCACCCTGCTAAAACACGTTTTATCATACATGGTTTTGGATATCTACAATTCAATCTGTGCTGCCAAAATATGTCGGCTCCATCCAGAAAACACTGAAGGAGAATGATAACTAATGTTGTTATGGTGCTTTATAGCCAGCAGAATCTGTCCCTGCCCCATATATCATTGCAGTTGGTCCTTCACGCAGACCTATGTGATGACAGGGCAGTCGTAGGGCATGCTCTCAGTCCTGAGATATCACTGCAGCTTTGAGGACTGAAAGTAACGTACTTTACTTTTTTGCCTCAGTGTTTGAGGGTCACCGGAGAAACCAAAAGCAAAATATCTCATGCTTTAACATAGAAAAACATTCCTTGGCTAGCTGAGAGCTTGCAGTACACGACAGGAGGCAGCCTTGAAAACAGGAGCACTAAGCAGCCAGTTTCACTCAAATCAACCTGGAATCGAGGTCAGGGTCTCTGGATGCCACCTGAGTGCTTCTAAATGAGGATATTTCCCAGGAAACCAACCTCCTGTTTACTGATGTATACTCTGTTTTCAAGCCAAAGGATGAACTTTCCATTTGCTCAAATCTCACTTCCGTAGAATGGAGACAGACTCTAATGTTACTCATGCAGAGTCTCTGGTGCCTTAGGGGAAAATAAGTACATTTTCCTATTTTGGTCCAGGTCACAAGTAAGGAGTAAGAAATGCCAGTCCAGATGTCCCCTTTAATTTGCAGTTTTCATGTCAAAGGAAGTCCCAGCAACCATATGCCTGGATATAAATATACTCTTAGTTTCTGCCTGAAGGTGCACTATAGCCATTCATATACCAAGGGGAAATTTTTGTTATTGTTTTTGTTTGAGTTGAGGTCTCTGTCACCCAGGCTGGAGTGCAGTGGCACCATCATGGCTCACCACAGTCTCAACCTTCTGGACTCAGATGATCAGTCCGCCTCAGCCTCCCCAGTAGCTAAGACTACAGGCACGCATCATCACACCCAGCTAAATTTTTTAATTTCTAGAAATGAGGCACGAGATCTCACTATGTTTCCCAGACTGGACAAGGGGAAATTTTTAATTTACAAAGATGACTGTCCCAAATTAACTTTTTTTTTTTTTTACAAAGCAATCAGGAAAAACAGCCTTGCTTTGCAAAACTTATCCATGACTGCTGGAGAGGGTCAGCTTGCCATGAAAAACAGAATGACTACCTGCCCAAGTTTGCCTGCACTGGTTCTAGCCTATGCTATGGTCCTGGCTTAATTATTATAGCCTGCATGTCACATAACTGTCCCAGTCTGAATGCTGAGTTATATAGTCACTTTCTCTAACAGCTGTTGGAAAATCCAGCTGAAGTAGGACTTGTTCTTTTAGAGACTTTGAAAACAACCTGAGAATGAGACGGGAGGAGTTTTAAAAAGGAGGGAATGTATGCAATCAGTTCAGTTGTTCAGCCCTAGAAGACTTGGTGAGATGGTATCTGTTTTGTTCGTGTAATTCTAATTATGAACCAATAATGTGGAATAGAACTTATTTTATTAGAACCACTAGTTCGCAATAAAGCAAATGCACACAGTAATCGCTGAGTGGTGAAGCCCAGATACAACTGAATTCAAGTGCTCACAGGGCTGTGAGAGGAAGACCCATCACTCCGCATCTCGTCTCCTGGGGGTGTGGGTGTGGGTGGCAGTGGCCATGGGAGCGAATCTGTGCTGAATGTGGTTGAGACTTGCAGGTAGAAGGGCCAGCTGTCCCAAACAGATTCCAGGCAGTGTGAAAGCCAGGCCCAGGGGGAGCGGTGGACACACCATGTGCCCTGCCTGCACCAGCCCCTTAGCATGGACAGCCCCAGCTTTAGCGGAAGGAATGGTGGCATTTTCTAGTTCCTAGGATCTGGTCTTCCTTGGGCACAGCAGTTGTGCCTTTGCACTCCTGGCAGCATCTGACGCCCAGTTGAAAGCATGGGATCTGTGTGTACCCTCATCATCACGACCTCAGCTGTGATGGAGAATCCAGTGTGGTGTCTCTGCCTGGGTGGCTCCTCTTTGTTTCCGAGTCTGGGTCAGGCCCCAAGTGCCTCAGGACATCTTTTCTGATGGTTCTCCTCCTCTGCCGTACCCTCTACCAGGAGGTCCCCTGACAGTAAGACACAGGGAATTTAAGGTGACACCTAAAGTGCTGCAGGTCACATGTCCACCACAGCACCCAACACCCTCCTTGGCAACTGGTTTGTTATTGTTGTTTTGTTTGTTTGTTTTAAATCAGGGTCTCACTCTGTCGCCCAGGCTGGAATGGAGTGGCACACTCACAACTCACTGCAGCCTCAGCCTCCTGGGTTCACGTGATCCTTCCCCCTCAGCCTCCTGAGTAGCTGGAACTACAGGTGCACATCACCACGCCTGTTTTTTTGTTGTTTTTTTTTAGAGAAGAGGTCTCGCTACACTGCCCAAGTTGGTCTTGAACTCCTGGTCTCAAACTGTCCATCCGCCTCAGCCTCCTAAAATGCTGGATTACAGGCGAGAGTCACTGCACCTGGCCAAGCCTTAGCTCTTGAGGTCAGTGATAATGTTCTTCTCTGAATTTCCCTGGCCTTGCTCAGCACTTGGTCCTTGTTTGTGGAATGAGTGTATGGGCAGGATGAGAGTCTACTTAAAAACAAAATAAGTAATATAATAATAGGTGCAGTATATTCATATTATTGTGCAACCAATCTTAGAACTTTTTCATCTTGTAAAACTGAACAGCATGGTATATTTTAAGTATTTTGGAAGCATTATCTCATTTAAATCTCATCCTACTAGAGGTAGAAATAATGATTATTCCCATTTTGAGCAGAGGAGGCAAGCAACTAGGTCAAGGTCACACAGCGAATGATTGATAGAGACAGATATGTCTTCACTAAACCCTGCATGGCAGTTTTACGCTAAGTAAAATGTCCACAAAATTGCAGGTTTATAGAAATTACAGATTTTGGTTTCACTCTCGGCCCGACTTTTATTTTTAAAGTATTCTTTAAAATTTTTACTGGAAGTTCATATTTTAAAAATCCATGCCTCTTTATGAAGTTCATGATCTGTATCTAAGAGAAATGAGAGCAAGTTACTGTAAGACAGCTGCCGTGGCTGGTTCGCAGGATGTTAGCAAAGAAAGGTACCCGAGGTCACTGAACTCACTCCCGTTATTTCACAGGGGTGGAAATGAATGGGCCGAGTCAGGGTGGAAGTTAAGGAAGCATCAAGTTCAGAACAGAGAACTTACCACGCCCTGACGCCAGCTGGAAGGCATGTTGGCTTGAACATTTATGCTGTTCTTTCTGGTTAATACATATGCCAACAGCATTTCGAACTAAATGTGTGTTAGTCTGTTTTCCCTCAGGATCTCTGTTCCCAGTCCCAGCCAGGGGCCCCGCTCCAACCCATCCCTCCAGCATAATGTTCACCTCTCTTCCTGTCTCTCTCCCAGGTCAGTAGTCCTTTATGCCTTACCCCATGGCCCCTTCTCATAAGACGTATTCTGTAACGCCTCCCTCTTCTCTCCAGAGGTGAAATTCAGGGGTAATCTACACAAACACAGAATCTCAGCCATCGCAACAAAATCCACATAATGCCCTATCTGTAACAGAAAGGAAAAATGAAAGTGCTCTGTGATAAAATATGTGTATTTCAACAAGTAAATATTCCAGCTGACTACCAGAAGGCATGCGGCCCTGTCAGCGTCAGCACCTCCTCCTGCCACGTCCCCCTGCAAGGAAGCCGTCGGAGGCTGCAGCCAGAAGTGTGGCCCCACAGAGCATATGCTGTGTCGGTGACTCAGCACAGGGGATGGGGGGGAAGCATTGTCCCCGATGGGAGAAAAGCTGTGAAAAGCTGTTAGTAAAACTCTGAACACAAAGAAGTACAATCTTCTCTTGATTTGCACAGTGGAAAATTCAGAGTGCCAATGATAAGAATAAAAACAAAAAAAGTGTGTGTGTCTCTATGTGTGTGTGTATACCCAGGGTGCCAAAAAAAATGTATACACATTTTAAGCAATGTTACCCATGTATTACTTTTATTTTGCTATAATCAGAAGTGTCTGGACACTGATGGCAACCACTTTGAGCATCCCTTGTCATTGCAGTCGTCAAACGTGACTTGTATTCAACTTTTGTTATCGGTATTTATTGTGTATTACAATTTTAATACAGTTTTTTCCCTTCTTAAAATGGGTATACATTTTTGGCGCCCTCTGTACATACACACACACATCATACACATATACATATACACAAAGAGCCTTTCTCTTTCATTACAAAACGGACCCAGGTTTAGATAATTACAAACAGGTCCCTTGCTTATCAGTGATTCTCAGGTGGGACATTTGCCAGATGAGAAAGAGGCACAGTGGTCTTTTGCTGGGGGTATCTTGGGCATTCTGGGATTGTCAGCAACACTGGCCTCTGTCCACTGGATATTTTAATCATCCACTCCATTGTCGTGATCGCCAAAGACATCAGTCCCATTTCTAGAACGCCACAGTGTTGATGACCACAGTCCTCTGGGTACCTCTGCCCAGGCCCTAAGCTCCTTCAGAGCAAGGCTCTCCCTGCACCTGCAGCCCGATGCGGTACTCTGCCTGCATGCGGTGAGCCCCCAACCCGTGCTGACGGTGGAAGGAAGGAACAAGCAGGAAGACGTTGTGCAAAGAATTATGGCTGGGCGCGGTGGCTCACGCCTGTAATCCCAACAGTTGGGGAGACGGGAGGACTGCTTGAGTCCAGGAGTTCGAGAGCAGCTTAGGGAACATAGCAAGACCTTGTCTCCACAAAAATAAAAAAAAATTACCCAGGCATAGTGGTGCACACCTGACATCCCAGCTACCTGGGAGACTGTGATGGAAAGATCGTCTGAGCCCAGGAGGTTGGGGCTGTGACAAGCTGTGATTGTGTTACTGCACTCCAGCCTGGTCAACAGAGTGAGACTCTGACAGGAAGGAAGGAAGGAAGAGGAAGGAAGGAAGGAAGGAAGGAAGGAAGGAAGGAAGGAAGGAAGGAAGGAAGGAAGGAAAGAAAGAAAGTTAGTTAAACTGGTAAAAAGTTAAATTGATAAACAACTCCAGAAGCCAGGATATTAGTATTTTAGTCCTGGCACCCAACACTAGATTGACCTGGGTATGTAGTCAAATTCATCCAGTCTCTAGTTGTTCTCACGTTCATATATTTTAGAAGTTTATATTTATTATAAGGAGAAACGCATTAACTTCATTCATAAAAATACAATAAATATACATGCATATGTTCAAACAATGCTATATAAAACCCCAAAACAATCCCTAGTAAGTATTAATCAGTGACAGCTATATATAACTTCTGTCCATACACTGAAAATTTTTTATGTGAATTTGGGAATGCAAAAGGAGGTTGTGCTTTCAAGATTTTTTTGTCAGTGCAAAGCTGAATACAGGCGAATCTGTCTTTCCTGTACAGAATAAATATGGGCCCTGATGTTTGTCCTGTCCTACAGACCAATGAACCGGAATTGGAAAGATTTTTTTAAGCCATAAGTTCAATAATCAATAATACCACCAAAAAGCAGGTGAGCTGGTGGTGAGAATTTTAAATGGATTGTCTTGCTTACTCCTCAGAAGGGCTCTGCAAAGAAAGCCTCTTATGCCTGTTTCACGGATTACAGATGGAAGCACGGAAACTTCGGTGATGAAATTCGAACTCTATCCCGGGTCTTTGTGGCTCTGAAGCCGGTTCCCTCAGCCACACTTTTGTCGTCCACCTGGCTGTAGCATGAACACACACCGATGCCCGTAATTCACCCGCACTTTCCCAAACAAGTTACCAGCCCCAGAATCACAATGTTATGGGAAATACTGTCCCCAAACGGGGGACTCTATGACTATTTTTAATTTTGTCATCACCGAAGCAAGAAGATGGTGGCCGAGCTGTCCCCAGCCATTCTTCTTTGTCCTTCACTTGACGGTGCCCGTGACTCACAGTGACAAAGTGGACACAACCCCTGCCCTCATGGGTCTCACTGGCTAGAAGGAGGACAGGCATTAACTGTATAACCCTATTAAAAATACATAAGCAGGCACCGGTGGCGGGGGTTTGGGGATGTGTGACAGGCAGGGCCTGGCTGGGCGTAGAGCTCCTTTGACGTGAATCCTGTTCTTTGCAATAAAAGCCAAGCGATCTACAGGGCACTGCAATGTGCCAGCCCATCTGCGATCGCATCCTCCCTGTCTTCTCCAATCCTGGAAGTAGCTATGTTGTGCCCAACCTACCAGGGGAAACACTGAGGCTGAGAGAGGCCCAAGGTTGGCAGCGGCCCAGCGCCACGCTCCGCAGCTCTGGTCTCTTCCTTACCCTGCACCGCCCTTTCATAGGCCAAGGGTCTCCAGACGCCGGGGAGACCACATTCACAAGGCGGGGAGAATCTGAGTTGCTCCTTGTCATTCCACTGAGGTCGGTGGTCGCCCTGGGGGCTTCCCTCCAACCCACTCTCCACGGCTGCTGGGCTGCATACGTCCCTCTCCAGGCTAAACTCTGAAGGGCACTCCTGGGTTCTGGGTACAAAACGCCTCCTCGGCTCAGTGCAGCACGCTGGGGACCCTCTCGAGGCTGGTCCTTCCTCACCTTCACACTCCTGCCCGTAGCGCTCTGCCGGCCCCTCGACCTGCTCTGGTCCCTGTGTATACTATAATGCCCCACTCTTTTTTGCACCTGGCCAATCCCTGTCTTCCAAGGCTGTGTCCTCCAGGGAGGCCTCCCAGATTCCTCCATCCTGAGAAGCGCCATCCTTCAGGCCCCCTCTCGAGCCCAGTATCCATCTCATGGACTGGAAACGGCGGGAGTCGCTAGCGTGACCCCCTCCTGGGCCTGTAGCTCCTGAGGGTCAGGGACTCCATCTATTTCAGGGTCTTGAGTGGTCCCTGGCACACGGACCCACCCAAACTGAATTGACTTTCGTCATCATAGAAGGGAAAAAAATCCTTTTTTTCATAATATTGTACATTTGGCTGCCGAATTTAGAGTTAAGCCAGATTCATCAATAACAGTCTAAAATCCTCAATCATTACCTTTCATTATCTTCACTTGCCAAATATGTGCAATTTAACTAGTTTTCCTTTCTTAGAAATATGAATGTTCTTATTGGAATACATTTCAACAACACTTCTTTAAAATAAAAAAAATACGTCTTTGGAACATTTTAATTTTACCCACAATCTTAATTCCCATTTTAGACTGACTCTGTGTGTCTTTTATTTAAATAATGGGTCTCAAGAAAAAAAAAAAATAAGGAATGACTCAATTATTATATGTGATAATTAATCTCTGAAATTAAAAACTGTCTTCTGTCCATCTGATTTACAAAGAATATCTTAATGGGCAAAAGAAGCTACTTAATAATGTGCCTCCCAGAAAAAAAATTTAAAGCCAGTAATTTTTAGGAGGTAAATGGACTTCTTTTCGGTATGACGCTTGGTTTCGGTTTTTAAATCTTATACCAGGGCTGATGTACAAATGATTTTGACATTGGGATGGTAACTCATTCGAAAAAAGGGACCCAAAGAAAGGAGTCCCAGCTTCCTGCGTCCCCCACTCCCTCTCCAAATAAGCCTGGCCCCCAAAGTCCCAGACACATAAATAAATCAAGAATTATGCTAATGACTAGCGAGGGACGCACAGACTTCGACAATTTCACAAAAAAGACACCAGAGGGCACTGCAGGACCACGTTTCGTGATTTCAGGCGCCATTTTGCCCTTGGATTTGGACAATAATTTCTTGAAAAAACTGTTAACCTTCTGAGCTCCGGACGTCGGTTTATTTATTGCTTTCAATATCTTATCGCCACTAAGCTTAACTAGTCGGGCTTGGAAGGTCATTTTAAAGGACAATGCCCTAAAAAGAGAGACACAATTAGCCTTCCTCTTCATTTACCCTTCCTATAGAAAAGGGGTATGTGTGTGTGTGTGTGTGTGTGTGTGTGTGTGTGTGTGTGTGTGTGTGTTTGTGTGTTGTTAGCAAACGTTTACAATTCAAAGAATCCAAAAGCTAAAATGCAGGAATCCACACTCCCCCCAAAATCTTGACATTTCAGGCACAAGAATTTTTTCATTGATTTAACCTGTGCAACTGTCTTCGTTCAACTATTAATTCAATCAGTGGATACTTATTGAAGCCCTTAATATGCCGGACCTATGCCAGGTCCTGGGCACACCCCACCCTGCAGGGTCTACCCATGGTGAGAAGTCGGTTCTCTTCACGCCTGTGTGCCAGACCTAGTCTTAGAGCATGAAAATCCATAAGTGAAAAGTGGTACTTCTATTTAGACCACCTCTTTTCACTGCTCTCCAGAAATATCTTTTTCGAAAGAAAATAATGAAATCACTTCTTTCTAGATGTGACAGTCTCAGTCTGAGCAAAGGAGGATAAAAACTTGCCGAAACTGCATGCTAAATAACTGAATTTTTATTAACCAAATAAAACAGATGCTTGTGGACTTCGGGGATATATATATTTTTTTCCTTTCAAAGGTCCATGTTGTTTAGAATGTGTTGAAATTATCTAAGGAAAGTTCCACTGTTTTTGGCATCTAACAGAGCAGCTGGGCCCTGCTGGGCAGTGCTGGCATTCAGGGCTGGTCAAAATGGAACACAAGAACTATGTCTTGCCTTCTTCCCTTCCCCCTCACTTAACACTAATGGTGTGCCCAAACCAGTATATGAGAACCCACTGTGACACAGTTGAGATCTATCATCTCATTTAATGCTCACAGTGACCCCACCAGATATCCCCATTTCCCACACTGAGCACACTGAGACTGACAGAGGTAAAATCATCTGCCCAAGGTCACACAACCACTGTCCAAACTCAGGTCTGTCCACCTCCAAAGATCGTGTGCTCCCTGCTCCTCAGTGTAAACCTTCCAGGCAAAGAACCCAAAGACTGAAAATGAGTAAGTATAACCTGACGCACTTCACTGGTCCATTTGAAGGACGGTATGGCCAGACCCACTCCCCCACCCCCACGTGCTTGCCCTAAACCATCTCATCTTCTTCCTGTGCACACAGCTGAACTACGTTTCCCAGATTCCCTTGCAGCAAGGTAAGGTCCTGTGGAATGAGGGTGGCACAGCCAGTGGAATGAGAGCGGAAGTGAGGATTTCCCCTTCAGGCCTGCCAGTCTCCTGCACAACCCTTCAGGCTCCCTCTCTACCTGTCTCAGCCAGATGCAGAGAGAGGACCCAGCAGCATACATTGAGGGCCTCAGGGACCGTGGAGTCACAGAATGAAAGATGCTTGGGTCCCTGAATCACTGCATGGAAGGCACCCACCAAACACTGATGGTACTAATGGTTCCCAGAACAAGAGATAGCTCCTTTTGTATTACGTTGCTGTGACGTGGGGTGGCTTGTTAAACAGCTAGCTTTTGATAAATAATACACAAGAAAGATGATGGCATCTAGGAGGGCTTTCATCTGCGCACCAGGGCCCTGGGGTTTTGCCTAGTTCTGTGGTAGTGAACTTTTTCACAATTGTATAGGTAGGAGCTACGTTGCCTGGATCAGGAGGGATTTCACCCAAACTCTTGCCCACCCAGGAGTTTCATGTTCACATAACATCTGTCCTCCACTTGGCTGGGACTAAAACAGATACACCCTCTCAGCCGTGACAGTAATTTGAAAGGCCATCAGGAGAACGGGTGGCTTTAAGGGGCTCTGCGCTGACATGTCATAATCGCTCATTGCTCCGTGGTCTGAGTGGGAAGATAAGCATCTTCCATCAAGAGTAGACCAAGCCCTTGAAAACTGCAGGCATCAGAAGAATAAGTATGAGAAATTCCTCACTGATTCTTCGAATGATGCCTCGGGCATCTATAAAAAAACATCATGCTTCAGCTATTTTAGGAATACTTCAGGGATTCACGTGATCTCATTTTCTGTCACTGAATACGATGTGCTCAAAATGAAGACAATGTTAATATGGGGGGAAAGAGAATGAGAATTTTAACAACACAGACTCGGGTTGCCAAATCAGAAAAGGAGCACGTCGCTGCTGTCTTTGGGATTCCGGCTGGGTGCGGTGCATTGCGCCCTCTCCTGGCCCGCGGCGGCGCTTCAAGGGAAAAACGTGCAGGAAAGCTCACAGGTGACTCCGGGCTCTGCGCACCCGGCTTCACACCTCAGCATCCGCCCCCACCTGTCTCCCTCACCATGCCCATGGCTGGGGTCTGTTGAATTGCCTACTAGTGGAGTTCCCAGAAAAACTAGTAAGAATCGAGGCCTGGGGCTTTGAGAGTTGTGACAAACCGAGGGTGCAAAAGTAAAACCCAGGACTCAGTCCTTGGTTGTCTGGATGTGTCGGGTGGGCCGAAGACGGTGCAATCAGCAGGTGTTCATGCTCTTACTATTAAAGCAATCGTGATCAACTATTATAATGGCTTCCGCTTGGCTGATCACTGTTTCCCTTCTTTCCTCTGTGACAGATTCCTCCCTCTCTGATCTCGGAAAGGGGGCTTGGGGAGGGTCAGGTGAGTGCCTGACCCAGGCTTGGAATCCTTGGTCAACTAAAAGCCATCCCCGGGAATTTTCTGTAGAACCTCGCCCTCTCTATCTCTCCTGCCTTCCAAGTTGTTTTTCTGTCCCTTGTAAACCAAAGAGCCCTACCTACTAAAGCTTTTGACAGGACCCACAATAGGTATTGTTCCAATGGGCTAGCACCTGATGCAACCCAAATTAAAAACTACCGTAATTACCAAGGGTAAAACCCAAGGTTAATGATGAAACAAATTAATGCATAGTTTAAAAATATAAAAGTGTCCTGTAACTACTACAAAATGAAATAAGGTTAATTAAAGCAATTTTCAAAATATTAACAGAACCATAGTTCCAGCAAGTGTAGGAACATTATCAGCATCTTTGCATCATTAAAGGATTTAAACAATTTATAGAGCCATGCATAGAACACATATTTGTGAAGGTCAAAAAAAGGATAAACTATTTAGCTTCATTTCTGTAAGCCTGTTTTGTTCTCTACATAATGTGGCATTATTATGTACAAGATTTAAACTGCTCTCAGTATTATTTGTAGATTTCTATTTATGAAAGAGGTTATCTTGCTTATAGAAAAAATAATTAATTAAGTTTAACCATTTGCAAATGGACAGTTATTTGTAGGTACTTAAACATGAAGATCTATCGGAGTGTGGTCATTTGTCATTTTTAGTGCTTATTTGGCTGCCTGTAAGACCACAATTGAGTACAAAATGACAATGTTTCTGTGGTGCTACCGCTACGTTGATTGATAATGAGAAGATACAGCTACCATTTTTAATTTTTTTAACGCAAGATTATTCTGGAGTAAATTAACCTAATCACACAGTGCGAGTAAATTAATGTCAGTTCATTACCTAATTGCAAAAATAATATTAACCTAAGGAATCTAAATCCACTTCTGACACATATTCAATTTTTATAATGTCCCATTGACAGTTTTTCAGGATTATATGTAGTGGTTTCCAGCATGAGCTTCTCTGCTAATTGGAAGTGGTAGGAGTGAGAACACAAATATTCCAGTGGTGTTGAAGGGGGCTGCTTCAGGAATTGATCTAGCTATGTTACCATTCGGACAACATTAAGATGCCACCGGGTATTTTGCATGGCAAGCCAGCTAATGACCCACCCAGGGAGAATTTCTCAGAGCTTTCGCTCCCCTGGCATGAAAGGGTTTTTTCCAAAGCAGACCAGTGGCTCTCACTTGGAGAACTCAAGTTTTCCAGGTCTCATTTCCCCGTCTGCCCTGAGCGAGTCACACAGTGCCGGTACTGTCCCCGGCAGCACCTTGAGGGCTGGGGCCTGTGTGTTCCCAAAATGAGTGTAAACGTCGTTCACCGGCCTGGACAAGAGGCCCTGCCCTCACAGAATGTCTATTCGGCCTTAATGCTTTCCCAGTTGGGAAATTTATGTTGCAACCTGAGGAAGGGCACAGTAAATACAGAGCCTGCCAGCTGTTTGTTTTCCTGTTGATGAATTCCCCAAATTCAGACTGGAAGCCCTCCAAGGACTGAAGTCTCCTCAAAGGCCAAGTGTTAACCCTGAATCCTATGACAGCTTTTGCCCACTCCCCACCCTGTCATCCCCCCACCCCGACGTTCTCACCCCACCCCTCCACCCCCTACTCCCACTCTGTTGTCTCTCTCTCCCACATAGAAAACTCTAGAATATCTCTGGGCTTGGACTTGTGCTTGCTACCTAATTAGCTCTTAAGACTCTGTTCTTTATCACTCAAGACAAGCCAGAGCCAAAGACAAGGGAGGAAGAAACCAAATGACCACAAGGTAACGGTTCGGGGAACTTTCAAGAGCTCCCTGTAGCAAAACTTCCCGGAGCCTCACCCCTGCACAAGTAGCGAAACTCAGGTCTTAGAGCCAGACTTGGCTAAAATATTCGCCACGTGCTCTACTGCGATTGCGGTTTTCATCTTTAAATCATAAATCCTTCATTCTCTCCTTGGTAATGTAACAAATTAGCACTGTGTTTATTTGTTTGTTAGTTTTTCCTGATTATGAGCCATACAGTTTATGGACCAGTCAAGGTAAAATGACTGTTTTAAATACCCCAGTGACTCCATATTTTTAGTGTTTATTCTCAATTGACTGCTTTTACTCTTCTTAATATTGTAAATATATTTTTTCTGATTATAAAAATACTACATTCTCTCTACAGGTAACATGGGAAATGGGTATTAAGTTTAAATTTTTTTATTTGAGGCCAGGTTTGGTGGCTCAGCCTGTAATCCCAGCACTTTGGGAGGCTGAGGTGAGTGGATTGCCTGAACCTGCGAGTCCGAGAGCAGCCTGGGCAACTTAGCGAGACCTCGTCTCTACAATAAATCAAAAATTAGCCGGGCGTGGTAGCACAAGTCTGTAGTTCCGGCTACTTGGAAGGCTGAGGTGGGAGGATCGCTGGAGCCCAGCACACTGACACTAGGTTGGCTGTGAGCAAGCCACCCGGCCTGGGTGACGGAGTGAGATTCTAACTAAAAATAAATAAATAATCTTTATTTGTAATCTCATTATCCACAGTGAAGCCTTGCTAGCATTTTGGTATATTTCTTTTTTTTCTGTTAGTTACGCCATCTGGATGCTGATTTTTAAAATTTGGTCTCGTATCATAAATATTTTCTCAATGCTTATTTGTTAAATATTTATGAATAAATAATCTTCAAAAATAAGCTTTTTAAAGACTTTGATAATTTTCCATCATTGGATACTACCATAATGTTCTTAACTAATCTTCTGTGATTGGACGTTATAGGTAGTGTTCCAGTAAGCATGTTTCTACGTAAACCTTTGGCCACGCACCTCATTAATTATTTAGGATAGATTCCTAGAAGTTGAATTACCGGGTCAAAGTGTGAAAACAGTATTAAGGCTCTGATGCATTTTGCCAAATTGCTTTTTCCAAAGGCTGCTTATGAATTTGTGCTCTCACCAAAGTGTGTGAGACCTGCTGGCCTGCTGTGTTCCCACTTTGGTTTACACAGTAGACACCTCTGCCCCGAAACCCATGCTGCGTCCCTGGGCTAGGGATGGCTTAGACTGGGAGTCAGGACACCAGGGCTTGAATTTGGACTCTTCTAGTATGTAGCTCTGTGATTTTGTGGAAAACCCTTAGTAGCAAAAATGAAAATTAGAAAAAGTATTTACTGTGCACATAAGATAATGAATATGGAAATGCTTTGTAAATATAAAAGATTTATTTTTACTGCAAGGCACCTAACCATTGCTACAGATACCTGCATTTCCTAAAATTAGGTACTAAAATTAGGAAGTGGGTATGTAAATTATAAACAAAAAATGAATTTTTTTGAAATATCGATTTGAGATTTTCTTTTTTAAAAATAAATGAAAGGTGACTTTTTTTATATCTCACATCTCTTCCTGAGTTTCCCAAAACAAAATTATGCAGTATCCAAATCCCAGAGGAACCTGCCTGACTCTAATGTGTGAAATAAAGTTGGATATTATCTTGATTACATAGATGAAAGCAATGGTTAACTTTCTTTTTTTTTTTTTTTTTTTCTTAGTTGAGAGTCTCACTTTGTTGCCCAGGCTGGAGTGCAATGGCACAACCACAGTTCACCACAGCCTCAACCTCCTGGTCTCAGGCAATCCTTCCGCCCTAATCTCCCGAGTACAGGCACCCACTACCATGCCAGCTAATTTTTTTTTTTTTTCAGCGACAGGGTCTTGCTATGTTTCCCAGGCTGGTCCCAAACTCCTGGCCTCAAGTAATCCTCCTACCTCAGCCTCCCTAAGTGCTGGGATTGCCATGGCTCCTGGCAAGCTAACACTTTTATGGAGAGTGGATTCAGGTATAGTTGACATTTAGATGTAGATATCATAAACTCAAGAAATTTTAAACTCAAGAAATTTTCTGTTTTGACTGTTGCAACCCAATGCAAACCTTCCCTCCGATCAGGCCAATTTATTCTTGTCCCACCCAAGTGTAGCTTTATTTCTTCTAAGGTTTCCCCAGTATCTGACTTCTCCTGAATTCATCCTCAACTACTCCAGAGCGAAAGCTCTACTTTTTAAGGATTCTTACCTGTGGAGCCCCTGGGCTCGTTCTGGGGTACCCCTGCCTTCCATCATTTCTAGGGCATAAATATCTCTCCTCCATCTAAGCTACAAACCATTTGAAGTGAAAGATTCTTCCTTTGCATTTGAAGCTCTGTGTATATTCTTGGCCGTAAGTTAACATGCCCCTGAGGTTGATAAAGAAAGAAAGTTTACCCAGGGCCAAGGAATCATTTCCCAGTAACTCTCACTGGGGAAACTTTCTGTAGACTTTGTCCCTCTTGGCGTGTGGGGAATGGAGGGCAGGTCACTGCCTCCAGCTACATTTCTTCTGGGGACTATTTTCCCTCATTAATTGTGCTGACAGGGTTAAGAATAGCTCACCACCCAGCAGCAAAGGCCAGTGTGGACAATTCTGTCCTTTCCTCCTCTTTTTTTTCTCATCCACTACTTCTGAGTTACCCTACAACCCCTTGGCTAAATATATATCTCCTTTCTGATTAAATGTCACTTTAAAAAAATGAAAGAAGAGTTGTATTTTGGTATAATCATTGATTCCTAAAGAAATAGTGAAGTTGTGAAGGCAACCATGACTTATTCACATTTTGGAGAGCTGAAATTCCATTGGTATTTTTTTTTTTTTTTGTACTTTGGGGTTTTTATTTCAATAGATGTGGGGTACAAGTGAGGATTGTCTACATAAGTAGGCTGCATGCAGGTGAAGTCTGGGCTTCTAACTGGTCCTCACTCCCCCTACCCCTCCATCCTGGGCCTGGTACTCTGTGTTGTCATGTGCCCCTGCCCTCCTCCCACCCTCCCCTTGATTATGTTTTAAAGTCAATTCTAGAAACATCCAATTTCTAGAGGCTTAGCTAGGACACCTGTGATTGTAAGAAACAGAGACACACCTGAACTATTCCAGGCAAAAGACAGAACAGACATTAAGGGAACTATACCAGTAGTCCAATCTCACACACGAGTCACAAGAGCTTTTGTGATTTATCAAAGGAATCCCTAATTTTTAAAGAGTTGAGAAGGACTGAACCGGACTAAGAAATTGCTACAAGAGAAAGGTAAAATTCTTAGCTTTTTTTTTTTTTTAATGAGTCGGAGTCTCACTCTGTCACCCAGACTGGAGTGCAGTAGCCGCTCGCAGCCTCGACCTGCTGGGCTCCGGCGATCCTTCCGCCTCAGCCTTCCAAGTAGCTGGAATTACAGGCATGCGCTACCACGCCCGGCTGATTTTTTGATTTATTGTAGAGATGAGGTCTCGCTGCCCGGGCGGGTCTCGAACCCGTGGGCTCAGGCAATCCACTCATCTCAGCCTCCCAAAGGCGCGGGATTACAGGCTGAGCCACCGAGCCCGGCTGAATCTTATCAGGCAACTGATCGTGTGCAAGAATCTTTCTACTTGTTGAGAGCTGTGGGAGAAGGTTGATGATGTCTGGTTTCAACTCTACTGGAATCTAAAGATTGTAACATGTATGTCTACAATTGGGTCATCAGGCCCTGGGCGATGACCCAAAACAACTTTCCTCAGACTTTACAACACAGTTACAAAAAGAATATTGGCAACCTTCCTGAGAAGAGCTTCTGAGAAAGAGCTCAGCAACCTAGCCAAATATAATCTCCTCCCAAAATTAGGTCAAAGTTGTCGGCAGCAGCTGAGCACTTAAAGGGTAAAGTCAGAGCACTGACCAATCAATGTGTAAACAAATTCGTTATTGGCCTCCTTCAGAAACCATTCCACGGGATTTATCTGCCCCATTGGCTATCTTGTCTTAAGAATGTTAATTAGGAGGGAAAGTTTAGTGTGCGCCTACCACCAAAGGAAACAATTTCATAATCCAGAACTTCCAACTACTCATTTCTTTCCATACCATTTTACATTCACTTCCATCTTAGTTTCCTTTTAACTTTAGAATCATCTCATAGCAGCTCCTTTAAAAAAAGCTAGCTGGTAAGTCCTCCAACACTGTTTGAGGAATGATCTGGCTTTTTTTTTTTTTTTTTTTTTTTTGAGTTGGAGTCTCACTCTGTCGCCCAGGCTGGAGTGCAGTGGCCGCTCCCGGCCACCAAAGCCTCGACCTGCTGGGCTCCGGCGATACTTCCGTCTCAGCCTTCCAAGTAGCTGGAACTATAGGCGCGCGCTACCACACCCAGCTAATTTTTTGATTTATTGTAGAGATGAGGTCTTACCAAGTTGCCCAGGCGGGTCTCGAACCCGCGGGCTCAGGCAATCCACTCACCTCAGATCTGGCTTTATTCTGGTCCCCAGGTTCAGTCATGCCAGCCTCATCCCACCCTCCTTCCACCCTCCAATCTTCTCAGCTTCCACAAACACAGCTGCAGTGAAGCTGAGCCCGTTGATGTCGCTAATTGTGAACAAAAGATGAGGTCACTGTCTACCAGGATTTTGTTCCAGTGATGAAATAAACCCTACTTCTGACGTTAATCCTTTGCAATAGACCACTTCCAGGGGGTTGAGTTAGAAAGATATATCCTCCTTAGGCTATAGACCCTGTTTTACAGGTACCACAGCTGCTAAATCAGCGGAAATAAAAGGAAGTGCAGCAGTCCCCTTGACTGTCAGAAATTCCCTCTCTGCTAGAATCAGATGAAATGAACTGTGTGTGAAAGCGCTTTGAAAATAATAAAGTGCTAAGGAAATGTGAGACCATCAAAGAAACATAAGGAGTATCATGTCACCAATTTCAGGCAGAAGTTGAATAAATACTATCATTAACATTTTTAATTCGAAGTTCAGGAGAATCAAAATCAATCTGTGGAAGAGGCAAAAGTGCTATTCAAATGGGCCATGTGATTGCCCACATTTCCAGCCTTTGTTACAGTTAGGAGAGGGACTGTGTGACCCACCTCTGGCCAAAAGACTGTGAGAAGAAGGACTGATGAACTGTGTATCACTTTGGTCCAGAGTACTTAGGAGCGGAGGTGGGACCCTCCACATTTGCTCACCTCTGCTTGTGATCCTGAAAACTACATATTAAGATGGAAGAAACCTGGATTCCTGAGTCACCTGATGGAAGAGTATCCTTCCACCTGGAATGCAAAACTTAGTCTAAGGGCTAAGCCATAGAGATTTCAGTGTTTATTTAATACTACAGCATAGTAAAGCCTAACTCTTAAAATACATTGGCTTTTCTCTTTTAATTAAATTTCTTCAGACACTTAGTGCTCTTCAGAGATGTTCATGATGAAAGAAAGCGATTACAAATGTTGTAGCTTTTGTACGATGTCTATACAATCAATGATCTAAGTATTAAAAAAAAAGTCAATCCCAAATCAGATAACACTTTACACAGTGAATAAACATCTAACCTAATGGTTCAGTGGCTTAAAACAGCTGACTTTGGCACTTCAAGTTCTCATCCTGATCCAATCATTTATTCTCTCTAAGACCCTAAGCAATTTAATCTCTTCTCTCTCCTTTGGTTTTAAGAATACAGAAAAGGACCTGCCTCAGAGGGTTTTGGTGAGCAATAAAAATAACTGTAAAGCACTTTTCCGGCACAAAGTGCTGCATAAATGCTTAATGATTTCCTTTAATGATATCATGGACAGGGGCACTGTACTTTTAAGTGAAATGTAGTCATTTGAGTTATAGCATGTAATACTCTAGGTGTCAAGGCCTGATGGATGGCTGAAATAAGGATCTTTTGTTTTTTCTGGAATCCAGATAATTTAATCATTTCTCCTTCATCTCCAAAAATTACATCTAATTAAACACATGCAGGCCTTGGGTCTCCAAGGGAGGCTAATGTCGGCCCAGACAAAGAGAGAAGAGTTTGTTAGAGGCCTCGAATGATGCAGCTTCAGACTATCGGTTTTGATCATGAATTCTGCTTTGGAGAAAAAACATTCAATTGGCCTTTTTTTTCCTTTTAACTTACTCTAATTTAGAAAATCATAGCCTTATATTTCACTAAGCCCAAATCAGAGTCTCGGAGAGCAGACATTTACCCCCTAATGGAGGTGGGCATTTTGTTCTCTGGAGCAGGAGAGAGAGCATTGGGCCAAACACACCCACCCACCATGAAGAGGCCCCGTTCTTCCCCGTAATTATTATGAGTAAAGCGTAAGAAAGGAGGAGGCAGGGATGATTCTTGGGAGAAAATGGTCTTCAACTTTTTTTCTGTTACAAAAATGTAGTTATATAACCCTTTATTATTTTCTGTGTACCCTAAAATAAGTGAGTCGAGGAACTCTACCCTACAGGTCAGTTTACACACCTCTATAACTCTCCTCACATAGATGTTCCACCTCTGAGGGCTTCCAACTCTCAAATGTCAGATGCAGCCTTTCCCCTTCACACTCATCTGCTCATAATAGCTACTATCATTTCCCTAATGCTGACTTTGTGGCAGATTTTGTAAGATGCAATTAACATGCTCTCATGTCGTCCATATGACAGCCCCATAGGGTAGAAATTTTTATTTTTTTAATCCCATTTACTGCATAAGAAAATGAAGCTCAGTTAAGTTAAGTAACTTACCCTAAGTCATACAGCTAGTAAGAAGCAGACCCTGTATTCAAACTCAGTCTGGCTGCCCCCAGTCTTAGCTATGAATCCCTGTACTAACATGCCTGTTTACACAGCCTCATCCCCACATGGTAGAGGATGGGAATGGGGAAAATGGGAAAAGGGAAGGGGAAGGGAGGGGAGGGAACAAAGGTCGCTGCTGATTTGTTTCTTAGAAAGAAAATTTAAGCCACACCTGTAATCCCAGCACTTCAGGAGGCCGAGCCCAAGAGTTCGACACCAGCCTAGGCAAGATAGCAAGATCTTGTATCTACAAAATACCAAAAAAATTAGCCGGCTGTGGTGGCACAAGTCTGTAGTCCCAGCTACTCTGGAGACTGAGGCAGAAGGATTACCTGAGCCCAGAAGGTCTAGGTTGTGGTGAGCCGTGATCCTACCACTGCACTCCTGCCTGGGCAACAGAGTGAGACCCTGACTCCAAAAAAAGAAAACAAAAAGTTTAGAGCTGGAAACAAGCCTGCAGATTTTTCCCACCACTTCCACACTTTTTAGAAAAGGAAACAGATTGCTCAGATGAGTGAAATGGCATTCACACGGTCACATAACACAACACAGCACGTTGTGCCAGAACCTGCGTCCAAGATTTCCAAGGGCCAGGTATACTCTTTCCACCACCACACCTCCCTCCCCTACCCCCAATTTTTGAAAATAACTTCCATGAGTGAATTACCTCTCACTACTAAAAAGATGTAAAAGATTTAAATTGCTTCAGTGACCCAGGATAACAATCTGTATGAATGATAAGCCCAACCCTTAAGCATGTTCTTTGTTCACTTAACTGCCATTTCATAGCATCTCCCAAGCACAGGGTTCTGTGTTGGGGGTCAACATACAGTGCCAGAATGGTTTGAAGGGCCCCTGCCTGCACTGAGAAGTTTCCAGTCAAATGAATCTAATGACTGAATGGATCTGACTCTTCTGTCATGTACCATGGGTCAAGAGGAAAAAAGGGAAGCTGACCCAAAATGATTCTTTCAAGAGTATCCTTCCTATACTGAGTACTTTACCTGTTTCTGTAGCATCTAAAACAATTACAGTGACGGAAAGTGTTCCATTCATCAAATTCTTGTTGTACAACAGCTATGTACAAGGAAACTTCTAGGCAGAAGGATGCATCGCTAAACAGGAGACAAAAATATCTACACGCAAGGAGATTACATTCTAAATAAGAGAGATAGGCAATGAGCAGCAATCATAGTGAAGTAGTGAATTATATAGTGTCTGAGAAGCTGATATGGATTAGAGAGAAACAAAACAGCAGAGAGTAAGGGGGATTTGGAATTCAGAGGGGCAGATTGTCATTTTAAATAGGCGGACCAGAGCAGGCCTCACAAGGACTATTTGAGCATCCTTGCAGGTGAGGCTGTAGCCTGTGGATACCTAGAAGAACATTCCAGCAGAGTGGACAGCCAGCGCACAGCTCTGAGGTGGGAGCAGGAAGGCAGCTATTGTTGCTGAACAGAGTGAGCAAGAGGGAAAATAGGGGGAAAGGAGTCAGGGAGGCAAGCAGGGACAGGTCATAGGGCCTGGCAGTCCACCATGAGAACCCTGGCTTGACTCTGAGATGCAGAGTCCCTGGGGGCTTCTGGGCAGAGGAGTGATGTTATGAGACCTGGGTTTTAAAAGGAGCCCTCTGACAGCTGTGTCAAGGGCATACTTCAAAGGGCAAGCGTGGAGGCAAGAGAACAACTAGGAGATGCTGAAGCATCTCACAAAAGCCATTCAGACGAGTGCGGGGGCAGACAAGGTGAGAGAAGTACTTGGATTCTGGATTTTCAGGCTTTTCCGGCAGGTCGGACAGGGTGAGCATAAGCAAAAGAGGAAAGTCCAGAATGATGCCAAGGTCTTTAGCCTGAGCAGCTGGAAAGCTGAAGTGGCCAGTTCCTGAGATGAGAGAATGTGGGTACAGCCGATCTGCACGGTGAGTTCAGGAGTCCGGGTGTGGTCAGTTGTACTCTGAAAAGTCTAAACAGCCATCCAAGTGGAGGGGTCAGATGGGCCGTTAGAGACATGGGCCTGGACGTTAGGAGGAAGGTCTGGACTAGAGACAAGAATTCGGAGTTATCCCCCTCTGGAAGACATAAGATGGATGACACCACTCTGGGGTGTGTGCTATCTGGCAAAACCTGCTGAAAATGAACTGCCCATCCAAACAAAGAATTCCACTTTCCCAAAGCTGTGAGAAGAGGAAGAAATGACTAAGAGGCAAAGACTGTTTGACAATCACAGCCATCCTTCGGTGTCTGTGGGAGGTTGGTTCCAAGACCCCCACGGATACCAACATCCACAGATGTTCGAGTCACTGATATAAAATGACTTAGTATTTGCATGTAACCTACACACATCCTCCTGAATACTTTAAATTATCCCTAGGTTACGTATAACGCCTACTATTATGGTCAGACATCACTTCATTCTTGTAGAGTCAAGGTAGTACTTTGTGTGCAGTAGATTCAAGTTTGCTTTTTGAACTTTGTAGAATTTATTTTCCAAATATTTTTATTTGCTTGCATCCAAGGATGGAGAGCCCACAGATACAGAGGGCCAATAGCCCCAAAAGAAAAAAATAATCTGGGAAGAAAATTCCATTTTTAAATTTATCTTTCTCAGTTACAGTGACAGTTTTTGGCCAGGGACTCCAGGCCTTTGTACAGAAAACTCACAAATGTTTGAGCAAAGAGCAAGCAGAGGAATTTCGTGTCTGCATGGACATAAACAAGAGACCAAAAGGTATAGCAGAGTCCCAGAGACCATGAGCTTTATTCCTACCCCTGGGAGACTAGGGTTCATGTGCAGAATTGGTCTGGTCTCCAGCAACCCTGGACACAAGGAAAGAGGGGGACACAGGATGCTTCAGTGAGAGGGACCCCTAAGTCATCCCCAAGTCACCTTGAGTGCACTGGCAGATATTTCCAAAAAGTATCTACCTTCTGGAACCTACTATCTTCATCATCAAGAATGGGAAACTGAGGCTCTCCTACTCTCATCTCAAAATTGTGAAAATGTTTGGATTGTGAGGTTACCAGTGCCGCAGCATTCATTACTTCATTCTTTCAGTACACAGCCATGGAAAGCCACCACAGCGCCCTCCATATACAGGAGAGCGGTGAGCCCACTCTGCAGTGGGAGGCTGGATCTATTTCCAGGAAACCTCCTACACTCTTGCTCAGCAAGGGAACCCCCTTCTCTTGTCTGCTTTCCACTGACCTCAACTCTGCATTCTGCAAACACCACCAACATAAACCTTTTGGCAAGGAATTCAACGCACTCTCAGGAACTCGCTTTGTCACGGCCGTTGGTGAACAGCCACTGTGTGCGTGGCCTCATCCCTCAGAGTCATCAGCACTGCGGTCAAGACTCCTACACTGCAGGCCTTGCAATGGCATCCTGGGGGTCTTCAGCTGCACCTCTTTGTCCAATGAGCTCTCTCATACTTCCTTCCCTCCACAGTGCCTCAACTTAGCTGCTACGTATCACAAAGATTGCTCTGTTTTGTGTGTGTGTGTGTGTGTGTGTGTGTGTGTGTGTGTGTGTGTGTGTGTGTTTGACCAAATCACACAAGCCTCCACCATGTGTGATGTGAATCAATCTCTTCCTGCTTCCTGACTTTAAATTTTCCTGTAAATGTAGACGGGAGACCCAAGTGCCTGCATTTCCACAAGCCAGTCCTCTTTTCCTGAGCAGTCCTCTAAGGAAATTCTTATTCTGCTGGCATCAGTGCGGCTGCTGTAATTGCTCATAAAGCTATCCATGGGACTTTTCGGCAGGCGCCTTTACTAAGCTCTATAATTAATTCTTGGAAAGCTGTAGAAGGAGCTTGTTCAGAGCACTGTTAAATCAAAAGCAGGCTTCCTGTTGGCCTGCTCAGATGGAGCCTTGATAGCTTAAAACAGATAATGAACCAGGCTGAAGAAATCTCCTAACAATCATTCATTCCTCCAGTGGTAGAATCAATGTGCCATCCAAGATATAAATAGCACACGTGGGCCATACACAGAGGCGGAAGCCACTGTTCTTTAGACGTTTGGAGAAACCGTGGAATGTGAACTGGCACTATTGCCCAAAAGCACTGCTTTGCTTTATGTGACTTTCTTCAAAGTGTTTGCTGGCTTGCTTGTTTGTTTGGTCATGGATACTAAGGTAGTTGTGATAAAAGCATTTCAGAAAGATGTGTGGGTGCAGCGTGCATCATGGAGCCAGGGGCAAACAAGTTCAGTTGGCTGATGGACGCCAGTCGACATGCATGAGCTCTGTTTGAATAATAATAGCCACCGCTCAGCCTGTAATCCCGCGCCTTTGGGAGGCTGATGTGAGTGGATTGCCTGAGCCCGCGGGTTCGCGGGTTCTAGACCCGCCTGGGCAGCGAGACCTCATCTCTATAATAAATCAAAAAATTAGCCGGGCGTGGTAGTGCACGCCTGTAGTTCCAGCTACTTGGAAGCCTGAGGCGGAAGGATCGCTGGAGCCCAGCAGGTCGAGGTACGGTGGCCGGGAGCGGCCACTGCACTCCAGTCTGGGCGACAGAGTGAGACTCCAACTCAAAATAATAATAATAATAATAATAATAATAATAATAAGCAAAAGCTGTGATTTATTGAGTGACAGCTACGTTTCAGCAGTTTGACCCTTTTGCACACATTCTCCTAGGAGCTCTGAAACGACAGAGTGATTGTTGCCATTGTACAGATAAAAGCCCACTGTTACAATGTCATTGTATACCACAGATGGCTCCATGAGAATATGGTGAGCTACAGCTTTCCTTCTCCATGGCTAAATAGAACTGCTTCTGTAAAAGCATGGTGTCTTGTAGGCATTACAGACTAAATAAATGTGCTTATTGACTCAACAAAACTCACACTTGGTCACTAGTTTTATTTATTTATTTGCTTGCTTGTTTGTTTATTGTTAAACTCTCACTCTGTTGCCCAGACTGGAGTGCAGTGGCAGGATCACAGCTCACCACAGCCTTGACCTCCTGGGCTCAGACAATCCTTCTGCCTTAGCCTCCCAAGTAGATGGGACTACAGGTGCATGCCACCATTCTAAGCTAATTTTTAAAAAATGGTTTTTTGTAGAGACAAGATCTCAAATTCCTAGGTTCAAGCAATCCTCCCACCTCAGCCTCCCCAAATCCTGGGATTGCAGGTGTGAGCCACCGCCCCTGGCCAGTTACTAGTTCTAAAGGGAAACTTGCCATTTTCCTATAGTAGCAGTTCTCAACGGGGAGTGATTTTAGCCCTGCAGGAGACATTTGACAATATCTGGAGACATTTTAATTATCATAGCTTAGGAAGAGGATGTTTTTCCTACTGGTAATTTGTCAGTAGAGGCCAAGCAATGATGCTAAACATTTGATAATGTCCCTCCCAAACCCAACAAAAAATCACCCAGTTCAAAATGCTGACAGTGATGAGCTTGGGAACTCCTGATCTATATGTATAGCCAACATCAAGCCATAGATCATTTGTTGAGAAATTCTGATCTATGTATAACCACCATCAACCAACAGATTATTTGTTGATTGATACTTAAGTTATAAAATGTCAGATCCTTAAAAGAAAATGGTTAATCCCATAGGATCTGATAGTTTATTGCATACCATAATAACACTAAAGATGTGTCCTTTACATTCCAAATTCAGACAAGAACCTAACACTAAGATTAATAACACCTGCCTTAGGTTGGAAGGTATCTTAGAAAGACAGGGATGCCAAGTCCGATCTTGTGTATGAGAGTTAATTTTGAGCTATCATTTGAAATGAAAATCCAACCAATATGCAAGTACAAAAATTGGTTGCCCCTTGAGGCCTGGACAGAGACATTCCTGAAACTTCTCCATAGGGAGACCACCACGGCACAGAGGTCCTACAGGAGTTAATGTCTTTAAAAGATGAGACTACATCTTAAAAACACATGGGGCAGTCAAATGGCAAGAAAATACTCTACAGCCTTAACAAATAGTACAATTCAAATCTGAGGAACTAAAGCTAAAAGAACAAAGTTTCTAACTTTAAAAAAGTAAACAAGTATTTTAAAGTATTTAAAGAGATGAAGAAATATTTTAAAAACAACATGGCATTATGAAATACAATGGGTGGATTTGAAAAACAAAAACTCTAGTATTTCGAGACAGTCACTGAAATAAGAATTCAAAAACAGCAGGTTAGATGGTATTGAAGATAAACTTAGCATACTGGGAAAAAAGTCTGAGGAAATTATTCTAAATACAGTCCAGAGAGATTAAGACATGGAAAGTACAAAACAAAAAGTTAAGAACATGAAGGATAGATTAAATAATTCTACTTATTCACTATTAAAACAAAAAGATTATCAGTTCAGATTTAAAGCCAAAATGCAGGCATGTGGTATTTATAAGAGACACACTCCCAAAATTATTCAAAGAGGCTGAAAAAAATGGAAAAAGAAACTCTAGGCAAATAGAACAAACATTTAAAAGTTGCTTTGGAAAACTAGAGGAACAATATTAACATTAATAAAAATATAATTCAAGGAGAAAATAATGGGACTAGGGCAAGATATTACTGAAAGGAGCAGCCCATCAAAAAAAAAAATCTACCAGCCATAAACTTGCATTTACCTAGCAAATGTACATAAAATGAAAATAGATAAGCCGGGCTCGGTGGCTCAGCCTGTAATCCCACGCCTTGGGAGGCTGAGGTGAGTGGATTGCCTGAGCCGTGGGTTCGAAACCCGCCTGGGCAGGTGAGACCTCATCTCTACAATAAATCAAAAAATCAGCCGGGCGTGGTAGCGCGTGCCTGTAGTTCCAGCTACTTGGAAGGCTGAGGCGGAAGGATTGCCGGAGCCCAGCAGGTCGAGGCTGCAGTCGGCCACTACACTCCAGTCTGGGCAACTGAGTGAGACTCCAACTCAAAAAAAAAAAGAAAATAGATAGTGTTAGCAGGAGGAATTGATAAATCTATGGCAACACTGGGAGATTCTAACACTTTTTTTTTTTTTTTGAGTCGGAGTCTCACTCTGTCGCCCAGACTAGAGTGCAGTGGCCGCTCCCGGCCACCGCAGCCTCGACCTGCTGGGCTCCGGCGATCCTTCCGCCTCAGCCTTCCGAGTAGCCAGAATTACAGACATGCGCTACCACGCCCGGCTGCTTTTTGATTTATTGTAGAGATGAGGTCTCGCTGCCTAGGCGGGTCTCAAACCTGCGGGCTCAGGCAATCCACTCACCTCAGCCTCCCAAAAGCACGGGATTACAGGCTGAGCCACCGAGCCCGGCTCTAACACACTTTTAAAAGCTGAGTGAACAGGCAGAAACTGTAAAAGGAATAAGATTATATGAATAACACTATTGACAGACTTAGTCTAAGTTGTACACACACACAAATATTTGTAAGTATGCAAATACACATAAATGTGTTGCATATATTAAAAATGATGGTTTATAAATTTGTATACATGTACATATATATGTATATTTTACTTAATATGCAATATTATATGTATGTTTACATATGTGTATGTATATATATGCAAACATACATACATTATATGTATGTTTATAGATAGAATAAGGTAACAACTTCCTCTCATGAGGAATTTACATTTAACAATTTGAACCTTTATCAAATCAGAAGGAAATTTCAACAAACTTCAAAGAACTGATATCACATAGACTATGACCTCTTTCCACAATAATACAAAATTATAGTCAAACAATAAAAATGAGAACAAAAATTTTAAAATTATTTTGGAAATAAAAATAAATAATTTATCGAATGAGGACTAACACATACTAATTTACTAATTGTTTTTGTCACAATAATCTATCATAAACATTTCTCCCTACTTTAAAAACTGTTCTAGGCTGGGCTCGGTGGCTCAGGCTGTAATCCCAGCACTTTGGGAGGCCGAGGTGAGTGGATTGCCTGAGCCTGTGGGTTCAAGACCCGCCTGGGCAACTTGGCAAGACCTCATCTCTACAATAAATAAAAAATTATCTGGGTGTGGTAGCGCGCACCTGTAGTTCCAGCTACTTGGAAGGCTGAGGCGGAAGGATCGCCGGAGCCCAGCAGGTCGAGGCTGCGGTGACCGGGAGCGGTCACTGCACTCCAGTCTGGGTGAGAGAGTGAGACTCCAACTCAAAAAAAAAAAAAAAAAAACTGTTCTAAAATATAACTTTTAGGGTAGCATAATATTCCAACATAATTATAATTATATGGATGACATATAATTTATTTAGCCAGTTCCTTATGTGAGCACATTTATATTAGTCTCAACTTTTGCTATGATATTACTGCTATAATGAATATACAACATTCACATTTTTACTTCATTGTTCAGAAATGTATTTTGCACCATCAAGTTCTTCTCATATTTTTAAATTAGAATGTTCTCAATTGGAAACCAGTTGCGCAACACTTCATTTGAAAGAAGAATGGCCGCAAAAAAGAAAAAATAGAAACACTGCATTTTAAGATCTTTCTACAAATAGCAGATTGCTCCAAGAAAAGATCAAGCCAGGTGAGAAAGGTTTGTGTCACCATTTCAAAAAGAATAAGAAAAAAGACAGCAGAGACACCTCGTTATCAGATGCCATCATTAAAGGTGTGGATCTCACACATCAACATGTAAATGACAGATGCTGAGCGATTTCCTCTGCAGGTTGCCTCTAAATTGAAGTAAAAACTATATTACTACAGTGAGGCAAGCTAGAACAAGAAGTACGATAAATCAAACAATGATGAGTTTCATTTAACACTGAGAAAACAAGCATTTCCAGATAACTACATATCGTGCAAGACAAACAGTTCTGAAAATGGAAAATAAATGAATAAGGCCAAGCTAAAAGGAAGAACATTGAATGAAATTCATCAGGACTAAAAGTATTGGCAGTTTCAGGGTAGGGATATTAGCTGAGTAATAAGGTGAGAGGCGTGTGAATATTGATATGAGCCTGCATAGCCTGAACCCTGAGGGAGATCATCCGGAGTGCCTATTATGAGCCCTGATAGACTTCAAACTGCCTTGGCTGAATTTTGGTGGTGGAACTGGGTGACCTTGGCCAAGTTCTCCAAGCTCTGGTGTCCTCGTTTCTAAGGTAGACAGCTTCTATCTCACAGGTATGCTATGTGACTGAAATGCAAAAACCAATGTAAATGGAGGCTTTCACCCAGTATCTAGCAGATTTGTACGTGCTCAACAAGTGTTAGCCACATGACACGAACTTCAAAAGATTAACAAATGCCAGGTGACCAGTCAAGAAACAGGAACAGGAGGAATTAGATATTGTCACTAAGCCTCTGTGATCAACTCTTCAGTTCATGTTAATACAAGGACAAAAATTTGATTCTAGGAAACATTTTAAAAACATTCTAAATTTAAAGTGTTATAAAACCTAGGTGCACGTTTCCAGTAAAGAGTCTAGTTACTAAAATAGATATTTAATTTATCCTGGCTAGACTTAGTGCCGATCTGAAATCCCTGAGCATGGCTGCAGGTCATGGGATGTAAGGGATGTGAGGTATAAGGGACGTGAGTTCAGGTTGCCTGGGGACCCCGATATGCTTCCTCTGACTGGAGGTGGGTTGCTTGTCTTCAAGTGGTGAGCATACAGACCCAACTCTCCATGATTTGGCAAAAAATAATAAAATGGACTCATATTTGTCCAATGCATTCCCTTGATAATGGTTGGATGCCAAAATACTGTTTTCTGAGTTTTTTGTTTTTTGTTTTTGTAAAAGATTTGGCTTTAGAATATGGAAAGTCCCATGATGAGAGTCCACTTAGCAAAAACGAATGGCCCCTGGGATAATTATCAACCACTAAGAATTCCTCTCCACTGTGTTCATAACATCTCTCCAATGGGAGATGGCTTCTACTGCCTTTTAGTCAGAACTCAGTCTGTCTATAATGTACACATTTTAATTCATTTCTCCAGGTTGTATTTTAAAGGGTCTTATTCAGCTGCAAAATGAACCAACAAATAATCACCTTTTCTTTTTTGTAAGCAAGTCTGATCTCTTTGTTCTCAAATTCCAACTATCCTAATCCTGGAAATTATTCAGGGACAAGATTTGTATCTCCAGAGGTTTTTACTTTCAAACAAGGTGAACCGTCTGACTCCAAATGCTGCTGGTGGAGTGAATTTCTCCCCAGGAAAGGAGACTCCTTTCCTTGATGGGGAGTGAAGCGGCTGGTGTGGGGCTTTCTCTCTGGTCCCGGGATACAGTTTTGTGCCTCTGGTTAGAGGCTGGATGCTTTGTCTTGGCCGAGAAATGCATCATCTATTTTAATGCTGACCTACAATGTTTTATTCACATTTTAAATCTTTTATCGCTCTTGACTCCTGTGAGATTTCCCCTTTTGTTAGCATTTTTTTCTGATTGGTATTGATTCTCAATTTTGCCAAAGGGTTAGCAAACCTACTGCCCTGTTGGCATGATTGCAAAGAAACTGCCTGCTGTTTTCTTCCCCAGAAAAGAAACATCTACAGCCATTTAATTATGTAGTTTATTTTTAAAACAACAATGAAAGAACCAGGGATCATCTTTCACTTAAATTCAGCTTAGTATGTTCTCAGAACATTAAACATTCTCAAGTTCCTTCAGTTATTGAAATGGGTGTCTTTGTCTGAGAGAAAATGAGTGCATTTGGTTTTACCCAGTCTAATGTCACAGATTTTATTGTATACTATTTTCTTTTGTCAGCTAGGAATAGAGTCCATAACCTCAAACACTGTCAAAAAAGAAATAAATATGCTTTGTGGGAAAAATAATAACTCTTAGACGTTTCAGCTGCAGAATAAATTCCTTCCATCGGACCCAGTCTGCATGTAATGGGGACCCCAAAAGGTCTCAAATGCCCTAACAGAAGCTGTTTCTAGCATTTATATGTAGAGGATACCAAGGTGTTCTCTGGCAATTGAATTTTAACACAATAAAAAAGTGTTATTCACAGGTAAGATTTTTTTTTAAAGAGTGGTAGGCAGGAATATGACTAACAATTTATGTTGTCAAAGGCCAAAATAAATGTATGTATCCAGAGACGGTGATCGTCTAGACCAGAGAGAGAGAGACTTCTTTAAAGGGGAAGGCCCATTTGGGTCACCCAGAGCTCCAGACCTCACAGCGTTCTCTGCTCCACAAACACCTACCATTCACCACCACCCCACTCCATCTGTGGACTTGGTCTTTCAGAAGCTTCCATGTTCTATAAGTCTGAAGCTCTGAAGTTCCAATTTTCTGCATAGTTCTGTAGCCGATTTCAAAGACTTCTTAAATGGAGGGAATTGCAGGGGAGAAACCTGCAGAGATTGCTTTCCATACATGGAAAGGAAATTGTGACTCTGGTCTTTCATTGTTAAACTCCATCCCAAAGAACAGATACAGATCTTGGGCTCTTTGGGAATGGTGGAAGTTTCACAATGTGGCCTGCGGCTCTCTGGTCCTCCGGGTCCCCTGGAAATACACACCCAATCATACACACTTCACTCCGCAAAGCTGCTGCAGAGAAGTGAAACATTGATGCCCATGTTAGCCCTGGGTCAGGAAGCTGACTCAGACACCCACTCCACATCTCCGGCCTAGCCTGGGCAGCAGAAAACGCCAGGGCCCTCCCACTTTGGGGCTGCTCCCACTGCTCTGCCAGCTTGAGGGAGCTCTGGCCCTTCCATAAAGGGGAAAGGATGAGTCCCCGATTTAGAGTGGAAACACACAGATCTGGACAGAACTAGGAAAACAAGCAAAAATGTCTCGACCCACGTCCACCAGACAGATGTGGCTCCAAATTCATAGACTGAAGCCACAGAAGTGCTGAGGGTAGAGGCATTCTGGGTGACGCTTTCCTGTCGTTTTGCACATTTTTTGCAATCATAGTAACTCAACCACCCTCAAGCCTCAGCAGCTTAACTGCAGGTTAACATTGACACTGAGTGCAGGAGCCAGGCCTGTTGGGCTTCACCTACCCCACTGAAGGCCATTATGTCCTTCCATCTCCATGGTTATTTCTGGAACTCTCTCATGAGTGTCACATTTGCTAGACTCAAATCCACCTGTGGCCTCCTTGTGGGAGTCTGTGAGCCCCCAGAGAGAGGGGCCACATTCTGGCCTCAGCTGCCATGGCCCCAAGAGAGGACACTTTCTCTGCCACACCATTGGGCATGGCGGACACCACCATCACTCCTCAGTCCACCAGACACTGGCCCTGCCTTCCTTGCAGACATCAAACCCAAATGTCCATTTCCCCCACTTGGGACTTAACCCTCAGGAGGATCCACATCAAGAAATGAACCCTTCTACTCTGTCCTCACCCATTCTCTCTATGGAAGTCTCTGAAGCCCTTGGACTTTGGTGAGGATAGGAGTCACCTGCAGAGTTTGTCAGAAAGGTAGACTCCTGGGCTCCACCTTCAGAGATCTCCATTTCACAGCTCTGATGAAGGGCCAGGGAATCTGCTTTGAAATAAGCTCTTCAGAGGGGGGAAAAAAAGAAATAAGAAATAAGCTCTTCAGATGATCCTGAAGCAGGTGGTCTGGGTGACACCTTAGAAGAATTGGAAGAAACCACATGATGCTGAGTCATACGCTAGGGGATTTTTTTGTTTTTTTTAATTTTTTTTTTTTTTTTGCTTTTAAAATTTTTTTATTTTAAAGATGTGGGGTACAATTCAGGGTTAGGTATACAAATTTTCTTTATACAGGTACCCTCATTGATGATGTGTGACCCTCCCTCCCCTGGCAGTTTCCTTCAACTGCCAATCCCACCCCCACTCCCCTGGCAGTTTCCCACTACTGCCAATCCTTTTCTTATAGTATGACAATAATTGTTCAAGGTCCACTTAGGAGTGAGAATATGTGATACTCAGTTCTTTGTTTCTGTGATAGATCACTCAGTATGATAGACTTTAAGTCCATCCAAGTTGCTGTAAAGTTCATAATTTTGTCCTTCCTTATGGCTGTGTAATATTCCATTGTGTTTATGTTCTACATTTTTAAAATCTGGTCCTCTTTCGATGGGCAGCACAGTTGGTTCCATGTTCTTGCTATTGTGAACAAGGTTGCAATAAACATGCGTGTGCAGGTATCTTTTTCACAGAGTGATTTGAGTTTCCCTGGGTATATTCCCAGTAGGGGGATTGTGGGGTCATACGGAAAGTCGATTTTTAGATCTTTTAGGAATTGCCAAACTGTTTTCCAGAGGTAACACACTGGGTGTTAAAGAGAGAAGAGCTAGAGAGTGTCTGGGGAGACTCCATAGTAAAGAACGTGATGGGTAAAAATAGTATATAATGGAATAAGAGAGTAGGAAAGAAATGTAAAGCAGGCCAGACGTAGTGGCTCACATCTGTCATCCCAGCACTTTGGAAGGCTGAGGCGAAAGGACTGCTTGAGCCCAGGAGTTTGAGACCAGCCTGGACAACATAGCAAGACTTCATCTCTACAAAAAAAAAATCATGGCCAGGTTCGGTGGCTCAGCCTATAATCCCAGCACTTTGGGAGGCCGAGGTGAGTAGATTGCCTGAACCCGCTGGTTCAAGACCAGCCCAGGCAACTTGGCGAGACCTCGTTTCTACAATAAATCAAAAAATAAGCTGGGCGTGGTAGCACATGTCTGTAGTTCTGGCTACTTGAAAGGCTGAGGAGGAAGAACCACCGGAGTCCAGGAGGTCGACACTGGGGTGGCCATGAGTGTGCCACTGTACTCCAGCCTACGTGACAGAGTGAGACTCCAACTCAAAAAACAAAAACAAAAAAAGGCCGGGCTTGGTGGCTCAGCCTGTAATCCCGCGACTTGGGAGGCTGAGGTGAGTGGATTGCCTGAGCCCGCGGGTTCGAGACCCGCCTGGGCAACTTGGTAAGACTTCATCTCTACAATAAATCAAAAAATTAACCGGGCTTGGTAACATGCGCCTGTAGTTCCAACTACTTGGAAGACTGAGGCAGAAGGATTGCCGGAGCCTAGCAGGTCGAGGCTGCAGTGACTGGGAGCGGCCACTGCACTCCAGCCTGGGTGACAGAGTGAGACCCCGACTCAAAAAAAACAAAAGAAAAGAAATATAAAGCAACCCTGTGATTGCAACCAATCACAATGTAGAACTGCACAGGAAATTAACACACCACCCTTCACAGCTTCTTTCCACTCAAAGATGGGGGCTCTAGGAAAGAATCTACCATCCTCACCTTCCCATCAACCAAGTTCTTCTCTGCCTTTTCAAGCTGGCCAAACACAGAAAACAAAAAAGCAGGGTCTGTTGGGGTGATCCATCTTATGAAGGGGGAGGTAACCAGTTTAATGCCAAGCAGTTCAGACATGGCATTTCTGATACATCTCTATATTCTGTGATAGAATCTTAGCTTTTTGTGGCGCTAACCCTCCACTGCCACACCCTCGCCCCATCTTCCTCTTCCCATCTGTTACTCTTCAATATGTCTTGTCCACTCTGAAACTGCCTTTATAAAAATTACCTTCCTGTCTTGACCCCTGGGGGCAAGGCTGATCAACACGTTCTTTCTTAAACTATGGACCGAAAACTGATGAAGACAAAACGGCTTCAATCTCCAGGGACCCTATCTTTCCCTATACCTTCCTCCTAGTCTACCTCCATAGTGGCTTTGGGGGCCGGGGTAGTACCTGATTGTCGTGGGACTTGTTTCATAGTCAGCATCTATTATAGAACCTAAGAATGATATTTGAGATATTTTGCAGACTTTGTTGTCTGGCAGACCTGAACTCCCACCCAGGCCCAGGAAGTCCTCTATTGGTCCTGTGACCACTAGGAAGACAGTCTCAACACCCCCTCCCATGACATCATCAGCCAATCAACAGCTCCTACCCCTCTGCATGCCTGGCTTGCAGGTTCCCTTAGAAAACCCCATCACCTCGGCCAGCCTTGGTGGCTCAACCTGTAATCCCAGCACTTTAGGAGGCCGAAGTGAGTGGATTGCCTGAGCCCGTGGGTTCGAGACCAGCCTGGGAAACTTGGCAAGACTAGTCTCTACAATCAATCAAAAATTATCCGGGCATGGTGGCGTGCACCTGTAGTTCAGCTACTTGGAAGGCTAAGGCAGAAGGATCGCTGGAGCCCAGGAAGTCGACACTGGGGTGGCTGTGAGTGTACCACTCCAGCCAGGGTGACAGGATGAGACTTCAACTCAAAAAAAGAAAAATTCTCTGAATTTTCAGGGAGGTGAATTTGACAAATTTCTCTTGCCCTGCTAACTCAGCTGCTTTGTGATATTAAGCTCTTTCTCCATTGTAATGGCTGCATCAGTTTTGTTTTTTCTGGGCAGCGGGCATTGGAACTGGATCTCCATGACCAGGGCAAAGAATGGCCTCATATAGACTAGAAAATAAATCTGACAGAAGGAAAAGGGGAGTAGACTTGGGAAGGTTTGTGTTCTTTCAAATCCCAGAGTAGATTAAATTTATTGGAAAGTTTTTTTTTTTAATTTCTAACAGTCCCAAATGAGGATAGCAACATACAGTTCCTCTCCCTTGCTGATGTGCATTGTAACTGACCCCCCCAACTATACGCCCAGTCCCAGATGATTGGTCTCAGACAGTCAGCACATGGCATGCCTGTCCAGTGGCTGTCCCAGTTATGTCCGAATCTGGTCACGGTAGAATTATAATGCAAGACACATATGTAATTTAACATTTTGTAATAGCCACATTTCAAAAGGTAAGAATAAACAGGTAAAATTAGTTTTAGAAATACATTTATGTAACCCAATACTATACAGCCAAAGCATTATCATGTAAACATGGGATGAATATGAAAATTGTTGAGATAGTTTACATTCCATTTTCATACTAAGTTGTTAAAATGTAGTGTATTCTTTATACTTACAGAACATCTCAATTTGGAACCACCATTGCAAGTGCTTGATAACCACATATGGCCAGTGGCTATCATTAACTGACAGTGTAGGACTTTAATTCCATGCTTTAGAGACTTGGCAAGACCTAGTCTCCTCCTCCTACTCCTCTTTCCTAAGGCTGTGAATGAGGAAGTGTGTAGCCCCATGGCCATCTGCAGACATCTTATGACCATGAAGAGATCCAGACTGAATCCTGGGCCCCTGATCACTAAGCTTTGCTACTCGGGAGTCTGTCTGCCTCTGAACACTCTGTGATGGGAGATGACACCTTTCTCTATTATTTAAGACATTTTGAGTCTGGCTTCCTGTTACATGCATCAAGGAACACACTAATTGACATACTTCCTCCATCCTTATTGTAACTGCAAGGGAGTATCTCCAGCCCTTGTTGTAGTGAGTTTGATTGCTATGTAGAGTAAGTAGACACAAGCCAAAGACATTTTTCATTCGGGATACAAATTGAGAGAGCCAATGAAACTCTAAGTGGCCTGTTTTTCTGAAGAGTTACTACTACTGTCTTTACTTTTGTTTAAATCTTACTGTAGTAAATCTATTCTTTTCTTTTTCTTCTTATTTTATTTTATTTTATTTTGAGAGAGTGCCTCACTCTGTTACCCAGACGGGAGTGCAATGCGGTAATCATATGTAATCATAGCTCGCTGCAACCTTGAACTCCTGGACTCGAGTGATCCTCCCACCTCAGCCTCCTGAATAGCTAGGACCTCAGGCACACACCACCATGCCAGGCTAATTTTCTTTTTAAACTTTTTGTAGAGAATAGGTCTTGCTATGTTGCCCAGGCTGGTCTTGAATTCCTGGCCTCAAGCAATCCTCCAGTCTTAATCGCTCAAAGTGCTAGGATTATAGGCATGAACCACAGCACCTGACCCCATCTATTCTTAATGTAGCTAAAGTAACACTTTGTATTAAATATTTTAAGAGCAAAAAGTAGACTGATTTCCCCTAAGTACTGGGTTTGAAAGCGAAATGAGTCCATCCTTGCATATAGACATAATCAACATAATCACAATAAAACAAAATTGAGTCCAAAATAAAATCAGTTGATGGGCTTATGTAAACTGGAAGAGCCCCTCCAAAGATTCAGATGCAGAAGCTGCAAGGAACATGGAACTCTGAGACAAAATATGAGCACTAGAAGTATTTTATGAGGTACCTCACCTGGGATGGAACACTGCCGACTGCTCATTTGTTCTTCCTGTAAAGTTACCAGGATAAATACATGTAGATGGCTCTATTTTTAAATATCCAAAGCACTCCACACTTAAAAAGAAGAAAGATTTCAGATCAACAACCTAAATTTATAGCCTAAGGAATTAGATAAAGAAGAACTAACTCCAAAGCTAGCAGAAGGAAGAAAATAATAAAGATTGGAGCAGAATTAAACAAAATAGAGAATAGAAAACCAATAAAGAAAATCAACAAAACCAAGGGTTGGTTCTTTTAAAAAATTAACAAAATTGACAAAGCTTTAGCTAAATTGACAAAGGAAAAAAGAAGGAACACTCATAACTAAAATAAGAAATGAAAGAGAGGGTATTATAACTGATTTTTCAAAAATATAAATAGATTATAAGAGAGTACTATCAACAATTGTGGGCTAGGCACAGTGGCTCATGCCTGTAAATCCCAGTACTTTGTGAGTCAGAGGCAGGAGAATTGCTTAAGCCCAGGAGGTCGAAACCAGCCGGAAACACAGTAAGACCTCATTTCTACAAAAAATCTAAAACTTAGCTGGCCATGGTTGTGTGTGCCTGTAGTTCCAGCTACTTAGGAGGCTAAGGTGGAAGGACTGTCTGAGCCCATGAGGTAGAGACTGCAGTGAGCTATGACTGCCCTACTGCATTGCAGCCTAGACAACAGAATGAAACCCCAACTCAAAAAAGAGGTTATGCAACAACAAATTGGATAATCTAGATGAAGTGAATAAATTCCTAGAAGCATACAACCTGTTAAGACTGAATCATGAAGAAAGAGAAAATCTCAACAGATCAATAACTGCTAAGATGATTGAGTCAATAATTGAAAACCTCCCAACAAAGAAAAGCACAGAACCAGACAGCTTCACTGGAAAATTCTAAAGAATTTACACCAATCCTTCTAAACTCTTCAAAAAAACTGAATAAGAAAGAACACTTTCAAACTCATTCTGAGGCCAGCACTACTTTGATAACAAAGCCACAAAAAGAAAACTACAGGCCATTATCCTCTGATGAATATCAGTGCAAAAAATCCTCAACAAAATGCTAACAAACAGAATTCAATAACACATTAAAGGGATTATACTAATATGTCTGTGTGGGATTTATTATTGCAATGCAAGGATGGCTCAATATATAAAAATCAATTATTGTAATACACCACATTAACAGATTGAAGCAAATAAAAATCACCTGATTATCTCCATTGATGCAGAAAAAGTATTTGACAAACTTCAACCCTTTTTAATGATAAAAACCAGTTAGCAAACTACAAATAAAAGGTAACTGCCTCAACATAATAAAGGCCACATATGAAAAGCCTACAACAAAAATTATACTCAGTGATGAAAAACTGAAGCTTTTCCTTTAAGATCAAGAAGAAGATAAAGATGCCCACTATTGCTACTTCTACTCAACATAGTATTGGGACTCTTAACCAGAGCAATTAGTCAAGAAAAAAATAAATAAGGGGCATCTAAACTGGAAAGGAAGAAGTAAAATTATCTCTTTTTAAAGATGACATCATCTGATATGTATAAAGTAATAAAGGCATGAAGCCAGGGAGAACAGGTTTCCAACTGCCTGCCCTACCTTATTTCATCTAAATAGTTTGCCTTTCCAATAATAGTTACCCCTCAGCACATCAGCAGTAGTAGAGTCAGGCATCTATAAGCCTCTCTAGTGCTGGGTAAAGACATAAGGATGAGCATTTTAGGGCAGGCAAGGAAAATATCTACACACCTGCCACTATTCCCTTCTCCCAACTCCATAGTAAGCATGACTAATCAATGATCTCACTCTTTCCCTTTGAGACTACACACAGTCTTATAACCTCAACACAGGCAGGTTGCAGGCAGGCAGAATCAATGAATTGGGATGGCACAGGACATAAAACCTGTTTAATCCCCTTATCCTAAGCAGTAGCCAGGAGCATTTTACATGCTTTGGGTGAACTGTATTGAATATGCAGCAAATAAAAGCTTGATCACTTGTCAGCTGCAAGAGGTTTGTGGCTGAAAGCTAGACTACATGGATAGACCAAAGATGAATCTCCTCATGCTAAGGCTTGCTTCCAGTTTTTGCAAACTGACTTTTTTCTTTTTATTTATTTATTTATGCCTTTTGCACAGGGAGTAAACTGACATGTTTAAGTACTTTCTATGTGCAAAGTATCCAGTGCACACCATAAGTATTTTGCTACATGTACTATTCATACCAGCCTAGCAAATCAGGTATCTTTATTACTATTCAAGATGAGGAAAATGTGACACAAATATCTAAGTAATCTATCCAAAATCACAAGTTAGAAAGAAGCAAAGTGAAGATTTGCACACCTATGATCTTCTACTACATCATATTGCCACCATATTATGCTACTTAATTATATAAAGGGTACATACAGTATTACTTTGAATGTCTTATTTTGCATTTAGAGTGGATAAGGTTGAGAAGTCAAGAAATTGCTCAAAAAAATCAAGACTATTCACGAAGTCAAAAAACAGAAGTCGAAGAAATATTGACCACAAATTCTGAAGAGATTTTAATGCATAAAACAACAAAGTTCAGTGAGTTTGAATGTATAACGTGACGTATAATCGTTGGTCTTGATGCTTCTGATGGATTCAGAGAAGTTTTTGGATTTCCATCTTGTTCTAAGAATCAGGAATTCACCTTGATACCAACCTTCTTTCCTCTGTGCCCAGTCAAGTAGGGCATGGTGCTCTTTCTAGCATCAGACACTCAACAGCAGCTCAGTTTATCCCAGGGGACCCATTCTTGTATGAAGAGAGAAAGCACAGAAGGTTTTTGCTACCCAGGGGTAATTGCTATTACTTGTACTTGAACCAAATTTATTTGAGTTCAGTGGCTGTCCATTACTCGGGGGAGAATTCCCCTCTGGATGAGAATGTAAAGATGGCTTTTCCCTGAAGTCTCACTCTAGGCAAAGTTGAGCTTCCCAAATTGTCTATCCTAATTTGTATTTTTTGGACAATAACTGTACCTATCTTTTAAAAGTCCTTCTTTCACAGATATGTTTTATTACATCAGAATTATTTTATAATCCTTGTATTGAATGTTCAATTCCTAAAACAGTATTTGCCATGTACTACTAAAGAGGGCACTATTAGCATAATTTCTCTAAAAATATAGATCATTATCTAGATATTTTTAAAGTTCTCATCCTATATAAGCATTCATCACCACAAATAACTGCATCTCTCAATGTTTTCTCCTACATACTATGAATAAGTTAATGTGTATTTGGCAGGAATGTAACACAACTCATGTTACTTTCCCTTAGGGTTTCACAAGTAAATATTTTCCACTATCAAGATCTATAGTCACAGATGAAATCCAGGAATCACTAAATCCTCATATCAGAGCTGATTAAAACACACCAGTGAAGTTGTAAGGAAGACTGGCTTACTTGCTGAGATGATGATTGCTATGTGAAATTCAGGGAGTCAAAATGATAGCTCAGGAGTCACTGGTTCAGTCTAAAGCCAACCGCGGTCAGAGTGGGTGTTCTTGGGGTCATGAGACACGCCATGGTCTGGGAGAAGAAGGCTGTGTTCTAGCCCCAATTCCACCTCTTTTGACCCATGGGGCTTTGGACTCTGATCTGTAAAATGGAAATGAAAACATTGTCTTGCCTCCTACTCCACACGATTGTTACAAAGAGCAAATGCAATATTGCATATAATGCACTCAGAAAGCTATGAACGGCTCCCTCAAAGGCCAAGTTATTTAGACCTTCGCAAAGGCTGTTAGCATTTACATTGCATTAAGGAATGCTAGAACTTTATGTATCCAAGTAATCCTTGAATAGCTTGCGATCAATCCCCCACCTCCATATACCACTACGCTTTCTAAAGAATGTTCTGACTTGGAATGTGGAAGTAAAGTCACAAACTAAAAACTAACCTGCCACATTCCATATTAAGAAGCCCCATCTTCCTTGACTTCATTTATACAATAGATTCCCCCTCTCCCAAAAATGCCTTGAGAAAGGATGTTTTAAAAATCAAATCATATTTTAAATATATAGGGTTAGTTCACTTTGAAAGGACATACAATGGTGAATCCTTTGGAAAGTGAGTTGTTATTCTTAATCTATCTGCCATGTCAACACAGATTTTTAGATCCTGGGTTTGCTTGAACTATACAGTATACACACTTGAGCAGAATGGGCCCCAGAAGTAATTTATTCCTTGTAACTTCAGCGAATAAATTGCTGTTCTTGGTGCAGGACTGCTTTTGCAGGAGTACTTGGAAACAAGAAGAAAGGCGCCTGGTGGAGTCTCCATCACTAGGTGCGGGGATGGCACATTTAGGACTCAAACACACACTGTTGTGGCTCTCAGGGAGACGACTCCTCCCCTTTTTAATAAAACGTGGTCTCATTCATAACCGTCTAGTGTACTGTATTAATTCACACGAGATTGGGAGCATTCAGGTGGTATGGCCATACACTGTATTAATTCAAAGTCACGTCGTTTTCTTAACTACAAGTTCCTAGGGGCAGATTTTTTTTCTCTCTCTCTTTTTTTTAAAATCTGGATCTCACTGCCTGTCACCCAGGCAGGAGTGTAGTGGCACGATCAAAGTTCACTGTAGCTTGAACTCCCAGGCTTAGGCAATCCTTCAGCCTCAGCCTCTTGAGTAGCTGGGACTACAGTCATGCACCACCATGCCCAGTTGATTTTCTTTTTTTTTTTTTTTTTTTGGTAGGGATGAGGTCTCACTATATTGCCCAGGCTGATCTCGAGCTCCTGGCTCAAGCAATCCACCTGCTTTGGCCTCCCAAAGTGCTGGGATTACAGGTGTGAGCCACCACACCCAGCCAGACATTTTATTTCTTATTAAGCATATAATTTACCTGTGTGAAAGTACCACATGCAGTTTATAAGTGCTACATAAACATGAATTTTTTTTTTTTGAATTGGAGCCTTACTCTGTCGCCCAGACTAGAGTGCAGTGGCTACTCCCAGCCATCGCAGCCTCGACCTGCTGGGCTCCGGCGATCCTTCCGCCTCAGCCTTCCAAGTAGCTGGGCCCGGCCATAAACATGAATTAATTGAACAAATATTCAGAGCAAAGAAACAGTAAGCACTCAGAGGATTATGTTCTTACTCTGAGGACTAAATAACATTCCTTTATTAATAACTAATTATGCATCAAATCTAAAGCAGGAATGCTCCACAGTACTGCAGTCATCACTTTGGTAAGTCAAATATCAAGTATATGAATAAATATCATGGTGTATTGGGTCCTCTTCCTCTCACATCTTCCTCTTTTCCAAAATATATTATCAGCGTGCCTTGCTGAAGAGTTGTATACTGGTCTTTCAGTCAGAAACATTGAGACACATACACATTTTAAAGAGTACCTGGGAGCCGAGCTCGGTGGCTCAGCCTGTAATCCCGCGCCTTTGGGAGGCTGAGGTGAGTGGATTGCCTGAGCCACAGGTTCGCTGCCTGAGCAGCGAGACCTCATCTCTACAATAAATCAAAAAATCAGCCGGGTGTGGTAGCACATGCCTGTAATTCCGGCTACTCGGAAGGCTGAGGTGGAAGGATCACCGGAGCCCAGCAGGTCAAGACCGGGAGCAGCCACTGCACTCCAGTCTGGGTGACAGAATGAGACTCCAACTCAAAAAAAAAAACAACAGTACCTGGGATTTGTTTCAATCAGGTATGGTAAGACATGCAGATGTGGAAATGACTGCCATGACGGGAAAAGTTGCTTTTATACTTACAGATCCCTAGGAACAGGAGGCACAATGCGCCATGCAGGGTCGCACAGGAAAGTACTGGAATTGGTCAGGAGGCAGAGGTAGCCAGGGGAAAACACAGGCAAGAGCCTTTAGTGTGGTTTCCACAGAAAGGGATGGGCAAGGCGGGTAAGCTGGCTTAGGCTAGTTGAAGTCATCTCACCAGGCTCTGGGGTGTATCAGTGGCCCCCACCTGTCTGGTATTTGGCTCTTGAATGATTAGAGCAGGCAATCGGTGGACCACAGTGCAAGAGCCCAACAGAGGAGGAGGTTGGAGTGTGGGCTCTGGGTTGGTTGGTATGAGATAATTGTCTGGCATTGTCTCTTTCCCCTTTTATCCGGCTTCTTTCTGTCCCCTCCCTCGGGAGCAGCCTCTGGCTAAGGCTGGTCTCTGCAGGATACGCATATTACCACTAATTACTCAGTGCAGGTGACTGAGCAGAGCTGAGGACAGCATGGGTGACACCCTTGTTCACTATGATTGTGAACACCATATAGCAAATTTAATAATTAACTTGCTTGACTATAAAAATGCTTGTTGTACTGTGCTGAGGTGCGGATTCTTTCTTCACTGACTGGCTGCCATTGGTGCCTTCCGTAACTTTTAATAAACCAACGTCTTTCCCTGCTGGACCTCAGGGTGACTTATTTGGAACAGATGAAGAGCCTTACATACACACCCTCTCAGATTTGGGGTTGAAAGGTGTGCTTGGAGGTGATTGCCATCTCTAGGAATTAGTTAGCTCTGGGAGGGGCTAGCTAGGGTCAGCAAGGCCCCAAGATGACAAAATATCAAAAATGTAGAATGAGGCTGGGCACAGTGGCTCATGCCTGTAATCCCAGTACTTTGGGAGGCTGAGGTGGGAGATCACTTGAGGCCAGGAGTTTGAGACTATCCTAGGCAACACAGCAAGACCCTGTTTACACACACACACACACACACACACACACACACACACACACACGCGCGCGCGCGCGCACACACACACAGTTAGCTGGGTATGATGGTGCATGCCTGTAGCCACAGCTACGCAGGAGGCTGAGATGGAAGGATCACCTGAGCCTGGGGAGGGTGATTCTGTGATTGTGCCACTGCACTCTAGCCTGGGTAACCCCAACTCAAAAAAAAAAATACAGAATGAAGCTGAGCACAGTTGCTCGCTTTATAATCCCAACACTTTGGGAGGCAAAGGCAGGAGAATTGCTTGAGGCCAGGAGTTCGAGACCAACCTAGACAACATAGCGAGACCCTGTCTCTACAAAAAATAAAAATTAGCTGAGTGTGATAGCACATGCTTGTAGTCTCAGATCCTCGAGAGGCTAAGGCAGAAGAATTATCTGAGCCCAGGAGGTCGAGGCTACAGTGAACCATGATCGTGCCATTGCACTCTAGTTGGGGTGACAGAGCGAGACTCTGACTCAAAACAAAACAAAACAAACAGACAAAAAACAGAATGAAAAGGCACAATTAATAGACATCCCAGCTATAATTCTCTGAAATTATACTGTCAGGGTTAGATCCAAACGTATTTCATCATACTCTTCACCTCTCCTGACCAAGAGTCTTCTCAGGAAGATTCTTTCTGAGAATTTGGTAGCAATAGAAATCAGAGTTACGGAAATAGGTTGTCTAAGATTTTTCACTGAATAACCATACAGCCATTTATTTGAGTTGATAATACTTGGAAGTCTCCAAATTAGAATATGTGTCAATCCCATAAGTGTTATCACCAATTAGAGTTAGCTTCAGCTACATGTAACTGAAAATCAAATTAACAGTGGCTTAAACTATATAAATATTTATCTTTCTCATGTAAATAAAGTCTGGAAGCAGGCAGTCCAGAGCAGGTATAGCACTCTGCTCTACTAAGTCCTCAGGGATCCAGGCTCCTTTCAGGCTGAGCTATCCCTAGATATGCTTTTGGTCCCCATGGCCCAGGATGGAGGCAACGATGTTCCAGGCAGCAGGGTGGAGTAAAGAACAAAAGGTAAGACAGTAAGAGGTACATGCCAGCTCTTTTTCAAAGATGACTCCTAGAGTTATCACGTGACACTTCAGTTTTATCCCATTGGTCAGAACTTAGTCACATAGTTGTACCTAGATGCTAAGAAACCTGTAAACTGTAGTTATTTAGCTCAACTAAAAATCAAAGGCTCTTAGGATTGGATTTGGGAGACAACAAATGATCCCCATCATGGCATTTTGCTTTGAGTTTCTGTCGTCTCTCCTTTGATATTCTCCACCACCAACACCTCCAGCAGTGGTTGGCTAGAAACTTTTCAAGCCAAAAATCTGTCATTCTAAACTTCACTTTTTCCCTTACTCTCTTCATTTAGGCCAAAACTAAGTCTGCCTTAGTCTACCTCCAAATCTCTCTTGAGCAATTTCCCATGGGGGTCACTACCATGTCCTCCTATCTTGCCTACCATCCGTACTCACTGCCCCTCACCCGTCCAATGCCCCATTATGACCCTCTCTGCAGCAGAAGCCATCTTCAAAATGCTCATCCAACCATGTTTCTTTCTGCCCAGAACCCAGAAGCAAATCCTTGCAGCCTTCCACATAAAATCCACATCTACTGGCATTGTATATGAGACCCTCCATGAGGTATGGTCCCTGCCTGTCTCTCTCACCACATCCCCTGAACTCCTACACATACTACAATAGCTGTACAATATCTCAAGCCCACCATGCAGTTCAATGACTTCATGTATTTGAGCATTCTGTGTTATGTGGAATGTCCTTCTCCAATCTTCTCATCTAGGAATTTGTATTAATCATTCCGGAATCTCTCTGGGTCTAGAGTATTCTTCTTTGGGAAGTATTCCTTGACTCCCCCATTCTTGGCACCAGGTGAACACTGCTTCCTCAATACCACCTCCAAGCCTTATACATACCCACTTGTCATGGGATAGTACAATAATTTGCTTACGCATTTATTTGTCATATTAGGTTCAGCGTTTCTACAGGTAAGAACTGCATCTTACTCATCTTTGTAGAAACTAATACTTAACAATGTATGCCAAGTAACAAGTCCTCAGTAAATGGTCATTAAATAAACAAATTCTTCACTGATTGGGAGACACTCTCTGGGCTTGGCACTGCCCCTGCAGCACAATGACATGCCCACCACTGTGTATCTCTGCTCTTGAATGGCAGTTGGTTGGTGTTACTGGCTAGAGTCTCAACTGTGGCCTGTGGTATGCACTGCCCGGCCAAATGCCTGACCCCAGAGACGGCTGTTTGGAAACACATCCATTGACTTATGAGTGCCTATTTGTAAAACAAGCAGGCCAAAAGCCACCATTTTATAATAAATATTTCAAAGTCAAATTATGACCCTTGTGGATGAAAGAACTGGCCTTAGTTTTTACAGTGTCGTTTGATGCTAACCCTAACCTAAAATGCACCACTGTGAGACATCAACACACCAAACTTTGTGCTATCTGTGGTCAGGATTCAGATTCTATGTGGGTTCAGCACCCCCTAGCCTGATCATTGAAGCAACTGTGGCACCTTTTCGAACCATTCAGTGACAGTGACACTAAAAGATTTCTAATGTGAGGAACGGTGAACTTGAAACAGTGAATTAAGATGCTGGGGCAGCTTCTGACAGTGGATAAGCCATGGAATGAAAGGTGGCCTAGGAGGTCCTCCGGAAGGGAGCCTGCTTGTGGTCACACCCAGGTACTGCTCCCATGCCTGTTGCTGAGCCCCACAAAATGGTTCACGCAGAATCTGGGTTGGGATGTTGGCTCCACATCCAGGCTTTGCCATTTGCTGGTTTTGCAATGTCGGGCAAGGTTACTTAATTGTTTTATGCCGCCATTTCCTTGTAAATTGGGGAGAATACACCATAGTTACTTGATTGTGAAAATTAAATTAGATAATGTGTGTAAAGTGGCCAGCACAAAGCCTGAGCTAGATTAAGTGCTCCATAAATGTTAATTATTAATGTTTTTATGATTAAGAAAAGAGTCAGTATCATGAAGCCTCACTCCCTGGGATTGAATCCAGGCTCCCTGGGATTGAATCCACTGTTTCAGAGCTGTGTGTCCTTGAACAAGTTATTTAGCTTCTCTGTGCCTCAGTCACCTCATCTGTAAATCAGGGATAATATTGGGTTATTGAGAGGAATAAATGAGACAAGGCATATGAGGGTGTAAAACAGGACCTGGTGCATTTTAAAAGCCTCCTGATGGGTGCTCTTTCCTTTGGTGCCTTTGAGTAAGGTAGACAGTAAATCCCCTTTATATAAACTAGCCCTGTTCCAAGAGCGCATTCATAAGTCTAATTTGTTCATAAGTCCAACAAAGTTAGCCTAACATAATCGCCTATATAGTAGTGTACTATAATAGGTGTATAATACTTTTCACACAAATAATACATTAAAAAACAAACACAAAAAATAAAACATTTTTAATCTCATAGTACATCACATGACAATGTATGCCAGACATATGAACTAACTTACATGATTGGACATGTGAATACACGTTCACATCTTTGAAAGTTTGCGACTTGAAGGTTCATATGTAGGGGATTTACTGTACAGGATCTCGGTAGTAATACTGGTGGCTGTAATGAGGGTTAGCGTTAATACTAGGGGTACTAATAAGCAGCAGCATGACTTTTTGCTAATTAACACAGCTTTTGTATATTGCAAGCTTACTCTATGCTGGTCCACAAGCAGGCATGGAAACATCTCTTTTCTCATCTCCTTTCCCCACTCCCATAAACCTCACCTGATTCTCCCCAGGAGGCTGACACTGAACCCAGCCAAGGGCAGGTCATGTCCTTTGACTCAATTGTATATATCCATCTTTTAGCACAATGCCTAGCATGGGTGCCAATCATAATCCCAAAAGACACAGTCCAGACTGCTGAAATCTTGAAAGATCAAAATTCCTAATACTAGTGTATTACTAGATCAAAATCCCTAATGTCTAAAATCCAGAAAATAGCTAGGCACAGTGGTTCATATCTATAATCCCAGCACTTTGGGAGACTGAGGTGAGAGGATCGGTTGAGCCCACGTGTTCAAGATCAGTGTGGGCAACATAGTGAGACTTTGTCTCAACAACTGAATAAATAAATTAACCAGTCATGGTAGTGCATGCCTGTCGTCCCAGCTACTTGGGAAGCTGAGATGGGAGAATCACTTGAGGACAGGAGATCGAGGCTGCAGTGAGCCGGGATAGCACCACTGCCTCCTAGCCTTGGTGACAAGAGTGAGATCCTGTCTCAAAAAACAAACAAACAAACAAATCACAGTCCTGAAAGATTAAAATCCCAAATACTGAAATTCTGAAATCCAAGTTATGGGGAAGGGATTACTGTGTTTTCAGTTGTACGCAGTATAGTAGCCTCATGCTAGTTGCATTGTGTGAGGCAGAAACTATCACCTTGTTATTGTCCTTATTTGCCTTTGGCAGAAAATTAAAATGAGCGGATTGGTCATGTGATGAGGCAATGAGGAAAACATCAGTTTAAGAACGTGTCATGTGTCTGCATTGGCTTTTACTTGCAGCTGATGGCATTCCAGGAGCTTTTTAATGCATTTGCCTGAAGAAACCAGCAGTTCCTGACTGACTCAAAAATAACTATGTGCATGCTAGGATAAGAAGACACTTAACAGTGCTGCCGCTTAATCACCAGCATAGTTACCACCAGATTTGCCATCTGTATATGAGTACATGCTGAATGGATATCCACGTACACAAAACAGTATAGAAGCAAGGGACAGAAGATGAGAACGTTTACTAGGGAATGCTCATGTCAGTATGCATCAAATCATGGAATAATTTCACAAAGTGCGGTACCATACAGAAAATGAAGGTGAACACATTCTCCCAGCAGAGCCATGCCCTAAAAGAAGAAAAGCAGCTATCCATCATGAGGCAAGACTTCAAGATATAGTGAATGACCGTGAATGTTGTCCAGCCCTTGTGGACTGCCTCTATGTAATTGTCATAATCTGTTCCTGCAATATACTTTTTCATCTGATAAATATTCTTAGAAGTTTTTTTCTTTTTTAAAGTTTTGCCCCATGACCCAAAATTCTCTTTCCTTTATCTCTCCTCCAGCTGCCCGAGATGCCGAAAGGAAAGAAGGCCATGGGGAAGAGGGTGGTCCCACCCTGCTGTCATGAAGAAGCAGGAAACCAAGAAGGTAGTGAAAAGTCCTTCTATTTGAGAAAAGTCCTAAGAACTTTGGCATCAGACAGGACATCCAGCCCAAAAGGGACCTCACCCGCTTTGTCAAATGGCTTCGCTACATCCAGTTCCAAAGGCAATCAGCCATCCTCTGAAAGCTGCTGAAAGTGCTTCCTGCCATTAACTTGTTCACCCATACCTTGGACCGCCAGACAGCAACTCAGCTGCTTAAGCTGGCCCACAAGTACAAGCCAGAGACAAAGCAAGAGTAGAAGCAGAGACTGCTGGCCCAGGCTGAGAAGAAAGCTGCTGGCAAAGGGGACATCCCCAAGAGACCACCTGTCCTTTGGGCAGGGGTCAACACTGTCACCACCTTGGTGGAGAAAAAAAGGCTCAGCTGGTGGTGATCATGCATGACATGGATCCCGTCAAGCAGATGGTCTTCCTGCCTGCCCTGTGTTGTAAAACGGGGGTCCCCTACTCATTATCAAGGGGAAGGCAAGACTGGGGCATCTAGTCCACAGGAAGACCTGAACCACTGTCGCCATCACACAGATTAACTTGGAAGATGAAGGAGCTTCGGCTAAGCTGGTGGAAGCCATCAGTACCAATTATAATAACAGATATGATGAGATCCGCTGTATCTGGGGAGGCAGTGCCCTGGGTCCAAATTCTGTAGCTTGCATCGCCAAGCTGGAGAAGGCAAAGGTTAAAGAACTTGCCACTAAGATGGGCTAAACGTACACTGCTGCGTGTTCTGTACATAAAAATAATAAAAATTCTCCTTCAAAAAAAATTAAATTAAAATAAAGTTTTTCCCCACCATTTAAAATTGCCAGCACTATTTTCTATTCACTATACTTTGTATTTCATCTTCACATCATTTCCAACGGAAGTATACATTTTGTAACGACTTTTAGAGAGCTCTAGTTCATTTTATGCAATTTTTGCAAATTTGACTCCAAGACAGTGCATGATCACAACGTTGATTTTGTGCATAAGCATCATGTGTGTAGATAAAAATGTTAAAACTTCCTCAATAGATGAAGAGCTGTCCTTTTTGTATATCTACATCTGTAACAGATAAAACTTCTCGAGATCTTGGCTCTTCAGGCACTGTGACTCACCACAATTTTGATTGATCTCATGAAAGACTTGGGGTTTTCTGTCATATTTCAGATGACTACAGTTTTAAAACTGAGTGCACCATAGTGATACGTACTTATACATTTTGCTTTTTGACCTATTTCTTCATGAATACAGTTCATCTCCCCACAACTGTTATATCCATATGACCATCGTTAGTATACCCGAGTGTGCATACTTGCAAAAATATGTATGTTATTATTGCCTATTTTATTGTGCAAAGTGGCCTATGAAGTGTTCTGCCCTGTTTTTATGTTTTGCAAAAAAAAAAAAAAAAATCCCCTTTTAAAATTGCAAATAAATGTCTTTTAAATATTTTTTTCCAGAATTATATTTTTGGATTTTGATTTTTTGGGATTTCAATATTCAGGATTATAGCATTCAGGACTGTGTCTTTCAGAATTATGGCCCAAACCCAGCCGTCTGGCATATAGTAGATGCTCAATAAATATCCATAAAAGACATGAACTGGGCTGGCTGCCATGTTGCCCAAGGTAGGAGGCTGTATGTGGTATGCATGCTGTCTCTAGAGCAAGGTTCTACCAAACTTTAGTTGTGTTCCTGCAAATTCCCTAAGACGGAGGTCCCATAGCTGACTGTGCCAGTGCTTGAGAGTGAATCGTTTCAGGATTATAGCTGTAGAGTGGTTCATCAACCTGTAACTTTATCTTTACTATGTTATCACAACTACCTGGCCTCTAGTGCTAATGATCCAAAATAATTTAATTACGGTATTGAATTACTTGTATTTAGATGTTGGCCATTTAAAATCAATTATTATTAAGTCAATATTTTATAAGTGATCACTGCACTTTTTTCTGTCCCTCCAGAGAAAGCTTTAGTATGATTCTGCCGAATGTCAGTTACAACCAGGCAATATTGTCACGTATTTATTGTGACACTCTATCTATTCTCTCTCTTTCAAAAAACATAACCTGTAGTTTGGTCTTCAAATGTTTGTTCACATAGCTCCCTCCTTTCCCCAAAAGGACTGTTGAAAAATAATGTGCTCCCAGCATATATTTAAGTAGATACTTAACATTTTTCATACGCTTTTTTTGTAGTGAAGGGGTCTTACTATGTCGCCCAGGCTCAATCTCCTGGCCTCAAGTGATCCTCCTGCCTCGGTTTCCCAGAGTGCTAGGATTGAAGACATAAACCACCATGCCTGGCCATTTCATAAGTTTAAATAGTTGCAAAGGATGCTATTTCTGGTAATTAAAAATACTGGAATTTTAAAATAAAAGAGTGACATTATTCTTGTATATGTATCCAATGAAGTTTAAACGTCAGAGCCATTTGATATCAACAGTTAATCATTTAAAATATATGAATAAGCTCTTATTTAATTATAATATTGTTTCCTTAGTTTTGGAAACTATAATTCATTCTACTTTCCCCATAGAATTATTTTGATTTAATTTTTATACCTAAATGCTTTTTATTGATTACTCTATCATACTTCTCTGCAATCAAAATACATATATGTATTGTGATTTACATTTGTTTTAATTTTCCATTACCATGATGTTCCAAGTCTTAAATAATTTTGCTAGATGGTATGAGTCTTCATTACAATTATTACTAGTACACATTGAGCAAAATAATACAAGTTTTGATAAATAGCTACTAAACATAAGAAGAAAACATTTTACTTCATGAGTTTAATGGGAAAGTATAGGACCTTGCTTAAAGGATGGATAACACTCTTTTGCTTCTTAGCCACCTCTTCCTGCTAGAATGGAAGGATTTAGGAGGAGAGAAATGTTTCACTGTTTTGTTCACTATGGTCGCTCACCATCCAGAACTGTGCTGGCACATAGTAGGGACTTAATACATAAGAATTATCAAACAAAATCGTCCCTTTGATATCTCAAAGGTTTTTACACCCTATGCAAGTCATCTTGGTAAGATTTAGGACGGGCAGAGTAGTGTCTTTCTTTTGTAGAGTAGGAGAAGGATGATGGAAAGAAAGAGAGGTGAGAGAGAATAAATTACTCTGAGCCCAGGATGGGTACAGCGGCTCACACCTGTAAGCCCAGCACTTTGGAGATGAGAGGTGGAGATGAGAGGATTGCCTGAGCTCACGGGTTTGAGACCAGCCTGGGCAACATTGTGAGACCTCATCTCTACAATAAGCCAAAAAATTAGTTGGGCAGGGTGGTGCACGCCTGTAGTTCCAGTTACATGGAAGGCAGGTTGAGGCTATGGTGGCAGTGAGAGTGCCACTGTACTCCAGCCTGGGCAACAGAATGAGACGCTGACTCAAAAAACAACAACAGCAACAACAAACTGTGGTTGAATATATAAGAATTGTCAAATGAAATTGTCCCGCTGATATCTCAAAGGTTTTTACTCCCATGCAAGGCACCTTGGTAAGTTTTGGGATGGGCAGATTGGTGCCTTTCTTTTGTAGAAGAGGAGAAAGATGATAGAAAGAAAGAGAGGTGAGAGAAGATAAATTACTCTGAGCCCAAGCTGAGCACAGTGGCTCATGCCTGTAATCCCAGCACTTTAGAAGTCTGAGGCTAGAGGCCTGATTAAGCCCAGGAGTTCAAGAATAGCCTAGGTAACATAGTAACCCTCGTCTCTACAAACGGTAAAAAAAAAAAAAAGAAAAAAAATTAGCCAGACATCTGTTGTCCCCACTACTCAGGAGGCTGAGGCAAAAGGATCACCTCAGCCCAAGAGATTGAGGTTGCAGTGAACAATGATCATACCACTTCACTCCAGCCTCAAAAAAAAAAAAAAGTTACTGTGAGCCTAGAGGGTTCTGATGCAAGTCAGTTTTAGGAACATGTCGATAGGAAAGTTGAGGACACATAAGCCAACACTTTGATACCCAAATACCCCTAACAAAGTCTTCATATGCCTTCTGGGGTGGGCATGCCCCAGTCCAAAACCTTTGGGCTTTATTACATTAATCAAAGATACAATGCTATTGTTTTTCAAAAAGAGGTATGCTGGCATCTGGAAGAGTTAGGAGAAAAGCTTCTTTGAGCTGTAATTACTCCAGACTGGAAGCTTCCCAAACCAGAATCAACCTAAAAAGAAATGTTGGAAAAGAAATGTATATTTTAACTCAAGCCCACAGAAGAAAAACTTGGAAGGCAAGTCTCTGGAAGGACATGGTTATCTCAACTTCACAGCAAACATTGAAGGACCAAAATCTGTGAAAATAAATGGAAATTATATTAACTCTCATAGTCAAGAAACTTACACACAAGCACACAGACACAGATAAGGACTCACAAACTCATTCACACATTCGAATATTTAGGAAATGGCCACTACATGCCAGGTTGGGCAACATGACAAATGCACCTGCCCTCCTGGAGCTCAGAATTGAAGCCAGTGTCCTAGGCACTGTGCCACAATTTATTGTCAATAAATCCCATTTCAGAAACAAAAACAAACCTCATGATTTGCCTTGGGGAGGAAGAAAAGATATATGAGTAAAATTTTCCTACTCTTTTCTGGTTTTTTTAGTCAAATAACAGTTTTTTAAGGTAAACTATCCACAATCCATTAGTAGTAAACTGCCTCGGATGATTTCAAATCCACTATTTGAAAGCTAAAAAGATAAACTGAATTCAAATGTCAGTTTTCACAAGGCACGTATAAAACCCAGTTGGCTGTTAACAGCTCAAGCGGGTCTACCCTAACCATGGTCTTCCTTTGTCTAATCCCCAAACACAACATCACAGCACCCTAGCACACCGGTTCTCAATGGCCTTTCAAAAGCTGAATGAGTCCTCTCTCCTCTTCCCTAACACACACACTCACTCACTCAGAGCTTAGAAGACTGGAAAAACTGAAGGCGTGTTTTCTATAGCACTTCAGCTCATGGTAGAAACTTCAATATAAACATTGACTCATAGGAAAGCAGTAGCCAACTGGAATTGTAGCTTAAGAAGTGAAGCACAAAGCAAAGCCTTCTCCACAAATGCCAGTCCTGTCTCTGTGCTGCTGCGGGGTTTACGCTCACCCTTGAGACAGGACGCATCTGGACAGCAGGCAGCACAATCAGGAAAACAGTTCTAAAGAATCTCACGTGAAGGGTGCCATTTCTGCCAATGAAGACGAACCCAGGTAGCAGTAGCCCAATAAGTAGCTGAAGGACACAACTTCCCCCCCAAATGCATTAAGTGAAAACAGCATCTCCCTCCTCTCCCATGAGCCCCCTAATCCCATCTGCAGCTATCCACAAGCCCCCACCTCCCGGCAAGGGCCATGTGCAATTGAGCCTGCAAGCAGGAACACACGATGATTTTTAACTTTGATTAGAAGCTTTTCGAGATAATTGTCTCTTCCTGTTTCATCCTCCAGCAAGAGCTCCCCTTCCTTCATTCGGTCACAAAGTGGTTTCCTTTTAAAAGGACTATTCAGCTTTTGGAAAACCCACAAGAAGAAACTGGGAGAATTCACACACCACAGAAAATTGGGTACACGGCTGCTAATAAATTTTGTTGTCCTTTTATCTCCACCCTTTCTGCTGGCAGAAAGAGAGAGAAACAGAGACAGAGAGAGAGAGATAGAGAATATGAATCAGAAGTCTGAAATCTTATAGTTCTGTTGAACCAGTCAGTTCTTGCTTAGAAGGGAAGAGGAAGAACAGGAGGGGGCAAGGGCGCCAGAGGAGGGTTACGCTGTCCTACCCTCTCCCTCCCTCTAAAAAGGTCATTTACAGATTAAACACCAAGGAACACAAGCCTTGGAATCAGGCCTGGCTCTGACTCTCCACCCTGCCCCTGTGTGACAAGGAAGCTCTACTCACTTGTCATGCCTTAGTTTTATCCATAAAATGGTGACATAGAACAATGCCCAGCATTTAGTGAGTGCTTAATAGCATTTGTGAAAGGGTTCCTAATAGCAATTATAATAGTGCCAGGTAACTTTATTGATGATTTGCCATGTGTGAGGCACTAAGTAAGAATTTTACTCTGCTCAACAATTCTGTGAACTACATGCTATCATTTTTTTGTTTGGGTTTTTTTTTTTTAATTGTAGAGATGAGGTCTAATCAAGTTGCCCAGGCTGGCCTCGAACCCGCGGGCTTCGGCAATTCACTCGTCTCGGCCTCCCAAAGCTCTAGGATTACAAACTGAACCACCGAGCCCGGCCACATGCTATTGTTTTATCCTTGTTTTAATGACTAGAAAGCTGAGGAGGAACAAAAGGTTAAATACCTTGCCCAAAGCTACCTCGCTACCAAAAGACTAAGCCTAGGCTCGATCTCAAGTAGTCCAATGGACCTTTCTGCCATGACAGAAATGTTCTATAATCTTTGATGTCCAATAAGGAAACCACTAGCCACATGCAGCTGTTGAGCACTTGAATGTGGCTGGTACAACTGAGGAACTGAATGTTTAATTCTGACCCTCCACATCCACCCTCCACCCTGTCCTAAGCCATAGAGACTGACCTCCATGGACCTATCAGCCGGGCCCCTGCCTCTGGTCTCCAGATGGGTTCAACCAATGGGAAGCAATGACAGAAGGCTGGAGGGCAAAAGGAGAACGTTCAGAGGGTTTGCTCCCCTGCTCTTCCCTCCTACCTCCATCTCACCTCCCCCCCTGAGCTGTGGATTGGCAATGGCTATATCTCGCCACCAAAAGCCACAGCTCCTGTGGGGTAGCTGTCTCCTACAGCCTGGGCCTCCTCCAAGATCTGTTCTCTCCTACGGCCCCTTGGCGGCTGGGAATGGTCATAGCTTCCCACAGCCGCCAGTGTCTCTTCCTGGTTGGCTTCCCTCATCCCTTCCCACACCCTTTGTAATATTCCTTTTGGCAAACTCTCTTCAGCGCCCCCTCCCCTTCTGAGTGCGCTCTGGCACTGGTGGGCCTCTTGGATCTGACCAACGAGGGTAAAACTTCCAGTATGCCATAAGGGGGTTAAAGAGGTGTTTCCAGTTAACTTGGGAGTATAGCCAAGCAAGTATAATATTTCGAAATATCATACATGATGCGGCTTGGTGCCAATTTTATTCCCTGGGTTAGTACTACTGGCACATGTGCAGAAGGACCTCAGGAACAGGCTGCCCTGGACATGCCTCCATGTTGCCCCAGGTCAGTGGGTCTTTCTGCTCTCAGCCTAAGCCCACCTGCACCCCAACTTGTCCATGCCACTAGCTCTCACCATGTCACCCTGCATAACTCTCGCAGCTTCAAAACCGGCCAGTCAGCCTTAATCAGCTCACCATTCCCACTGCTGCCAGGATACATGTTCCACAACAGCAGAACTGACCAGGCCCTTTCCCTGCTTCAGATCTTCGGTTGCTTCCCATGGGCTTCCAGGGGGCAGTTCAAATTTGTGCACATCCCACACAAGACCCTTCCTGGTTTATCCCTGCCAATCTCCTCAGCCTCATCTCCTGCCACTCACCTGCACGTGCCCTTCCTGCCTGCCGCACACGAAAACTTGCTGGTTCCCAAACACATCATTCTGTTGCATATTTCCATGAGTCCATGATCGCTGTGCCTCTAAACTAGAATGCTCTTCCTTCCCCTCCTTTAGGTACATCTTACTCATTCTTCAATAATTACCACCTCCTCTGGGAAGCCTTCCTGGATACTCTAGGTTGTTCTAGAAGCATCTTGTGTGTGTCACACTGAAATGGCCACATAGGAGTTGACACATGGTAGGAATTCAAAGGCTGTCGGATGAACACATTAATGCAACTTGGTTCTTTTCTGCTTCTATCACTTTTCTTGCAGTATATCAATCAGAACACTTGAAAAAAGTGCTTTTTTTTTTTTTTGAGCAAGGGTCTCATTCTGTTGCCCAGGTTGGGAGTACAGTGGCAAGATCACACTCACTGCAGCCTTTATCTCCTGGGCTTTGGTGATCCTTCTGTCTCAGCCTCCTAAGTGAGGCTACAAGCATGCGCCACCATGCCTGGCTATTTTTTTTTATATTTTGTAGAGACAAAGTCTCGCCATGTTGCCTAAACTGGTCTTGAACTCCTGGGTTCAAGTGATCCTCTTGCCTCAGCCTCCCAAAATGCTGGGATCACAGAAGTGAGCCACACCCATCCCCAAACTGCTATTCTTTTAATTAGCATTCAATTCTGTCCAATGGTAAAGTGACCAGTAAACTCAAAATAGTAAAATAATTCCCAAAGTAGGACTACCACCCGGCCCTGGAAGCCAATATCACATGCTAAAGACAGACTGAAGATTGGCATTGAGCTAAACCCTAATTATGTTCAGTGTTTTTAACTTTGTTTTTGTTTTGAGTCGAGGTCTCACTGACACCCATTCTAAAGTGCAACAGCACCACTGCAGCTTACCACAGCTTCGACCTCCTTGGGCTCAGGTGATCCTTCTGCCTCAGACTCCCGAGTAGTTGGGACTATAGGCGCACACCACCATACCATTTATTTTTTGATTTTTTGTACAGACAAGGTCTCACTATGCTTCCCAGGTTGGTCTCAAATTCCCGGGCTCAAGCAATTCTCCAGCTTCAGTCTCCCAAAGTACTAGGATTATAAGCATAAGTCACTGTGCCCAGTCAGGGCTTCTAATTTTGAAACTAGACGCTCTGGCTTTGTACTACACCATAACCAATTAGACAACTAAATGATACCCAGTCCAGTATAGCCGCTAAGATCACAGATTGATGGGCACTGTCTGAACCCGTACCTTGCTTCAGGCAATGACTGAGTACCTTGGGCAAGTTACTTAATCTCTTTATGCCTCAGTTTCCTTATCTGTAAGATGGGAATGATACAGTACTGACCTTGTAGAAGAAATGATTTATCATATGTGAATGCTTATAACAGTTCTTGGCACAAATTAAATATCGTTTAACTACTGGCTAAATGTCATTTAACTACTGGCTGTTTTTTGGATTTGTATTTTTCCTACTCACTGGCAGAGAGGTACAGCTGAGAAGCAAAGCAGAAGTCATTTTGGGAGTGGCTTTTTGCTGGGGTGAAGCCCCTGCCAGCTCTCCTAGTGCCCACTTAATCCACAGATCAGACTTGCGAGACCCATGGCTACTATTGCCAGGGGTCTGCTGAAGAGATGTATTCTTCCTTCTCGCTTGCTCCTCTGATGCTGCCAAAGCCACACCAGCTTTTGATTCCTTGTTACCCGTAGCCACGTGAACAGTGAGTTCTGCCTTTTTCTTTTCCTGCCCACAGCTTTTGTATTGGTAAGGTTTCCACAGTGTCTATTGTTATTAGCTCCTCAGAGGTCCCTGTGTATACTACCCACATGAATAAGAAAATTTTGAGTAGATAACGAGAGAAGTGCTTCCTGAACATCCCCTGTAGACTAGCTGGTAGCAGTCCTATGGCTCCTAGGAATCCAAAAAAAATTTGGTGCCCATCCCACTCTCAACTATTTAGAGAATATTTGAGGGCAGTGGGAGTTCTCTAGAATAAACACGCTGATTTAGAATCCTAGAATTTTGCTGCTAGAAGATGTACTGGGACAGTCTATACACGTGAGGAATATGGCCCAGCACCCATCAAAGGTCTTCTAGCAGTCCCCATCCTATTTCCCAACCATAATTCTAGCACTTTGGGAGGCTGAGGACGGAAGATTGCTTGAACCCAGAAGTCCAAAACCAGTCAAGGCAACATAGTGAGACCTCATCTCTACAAAAATAAAAATAAAAAATTAGCCAGGCGTGGTGGCATGTGCCTGTAATCCCAGCTACTCCGTAGGCTGAGACGGGAGGATTGCCTGAGCCCAAGAGGTCAAGGCTGCAGTGAGCTGTGAACATGCCATTGTACTCCAGCCTGGGCGACAGCACAAGACCCCTGACTCAAAAAAAAAAAAGGAAAAAAATTCTCTTAAAAAAGCTAAAGGCAATCAGTATTTAGTGGTATACAGTCAAATGTCACATAAGGATATCTCAGTTAACGATTGATTAATATATTAACAGTAGTATCACAATGGAACTGAGAAATTCCTACAGCCTAATGGTATAGCTATCATAATATCACAGTGCAATTACATTTATACACACACACACACACACACACACACACACACACACACACACACACACACGGCGAAGCCTAAATGCCCAGTGTTTACAGAGTCTACAGTAGTGTGTAGTCATGTCTTGGGCCTTCACATTCACTCACCACTCACTTACTGACTCACCCAGAGCGACTTCCAGTCCTGTAAGCTCCATTCAAGTGTCCCAGACAGTGTACTATACTTTTTCTTTCATACGATATTTTACTGTACCTTTTCTAAGATGTTTAGATATACGAGTCCTTACCACTGTTATAACTGCCTACAATATTCAGTACAGTAACATGCTGTACAGGTTAGTTACCTTAGAGGTGACAGGCTAGACCACATAGCGTGGGTGAATCGTAGGCCCTACCATCTAGGTCTGTGTAAGTACACTCATCCTTGATGTTTGCAAACCGATGCAATCACCTAAGGATGCATTTCCCAGAACATGACTGAAGTTTCCGTTGCACCTATCGTTTGGTTCATTCACTTGAAATGCCTAAAATAAAGACAAAGGGCCTGGACCATGCAAAGTTGCTAGTGATGGTTTCCTCTGGCCCAGGAATCTAGGTTAAAAGAGCACCATGGGCTCCCAGTGCTTCCTGTTCTCGCTTCCCAAACATGCTAACCACCCTTCTGATCATTTCCATTTGTATTGTCTACCTCTTGCATGAGAATGACCTCCAAGGAGATTTGGTCCTATGTTATTCACTGCTGCATTCTCTAGATTTCTTAACACCAAATGCTAAAGAGGTAACAAGATACTGGTTGCTAAATGACCACAGTCTATGAGACAATGCCAGGTTTACAGGAAGCACCCCCAGACTGTCCATGTTCCTAGTTCCTACTTTCAGCATCCTTAGCACCAGAGTAAATCACAGCCCTCCTGTCTAGTGAGTCCTTAACTCACTAGTGGTCACAGGCAGGAGACAAAAAAAATCATTTAGGCATAAATTCAAACCATACCAAATCACATCAGGGACTCCAAACCTTACCTTTCTTTGGAAGTGAGATCCTGACCCAATTCCTTTGCATGGATGACCACTCTCCCAACCACTCCACCCTCAAACAGCCACATGCATTCTTTTAGGAAGTTGGTTAAGTTTTGTTAGAGTTCAGCATTTTCAGACTACCTTGTGGACGCATGTAGACACCAAGATCAGGAAAGAGAATCCTCTTTACAAGTAAGCATACCTTTCATTTCAAGTAAATACAAAAAGTACCTGAGTTTGAATCACTTTATTTAACTGCACATAAAATTCAGCCCTCTTTAGGTAAAGAACTGAGAAACTGAAGCAGAACAGCCACTGATGGATCGATGGGAGAATGGAAAATAATCACATAAAAGGCCACTTTAGGATTAAGACACAGCATTCCTGTGAAAAGCAACTGGCAAATCCTACCGTTCACTCTAACATCAAGCAACTGAATACTTTTCCCCCCATTGATCCTTCTCTCCTTATTGTCCCTTTCCCAATGATTAACCAGCTAGAACATACCCAAGTGAAGCACTGGTGGCTTTTTAAAAAAAATCAAAAACCTCCCAGAGACACAAACAGGCAACCCTAAGGCATCCCACAAAATCTACCAAGAGGTCCTTCCCTCACCTGTCAGCAACATAGGCACAGAAACCATTTCCCTTTTTCTCCAGCCTGTGTCCTGTGCCTGGCACTCAGCAGGCGCGCCACACATATTTGTTGTATAAGTGCCTTTGTTAATAAGGAGTTTTTGTAATTCCTTGGATCAAAAACTCATAAAACCAAAGTAAGACAATGTCCATGGAATATAACTACAACTCGGTGCCAGTCACTGGCCCATTGCACAGAGCAGCCTATTGATAGGAATTCACCAAGCAAAATCCACATTCCACTAGGAATGAGCAGTCTCTCCATGTAAAGTAGCTTTACAAGCCCCAAAGTATAAATCTCATCTCCTCCCCCAGTCCTATGTCTTTCAATATGCTTTCTTGGAAAAAGTTATTCCTTTCCATGAACACAACTTACTTTAAAAAAAAAAAAAAAATTTGATGTGGACCTAAATCAGAAACAGAATTGCGAATAGATCTCCAAACTCAATCCTTGCAAGCTCTCATTTATCTAGCAGTCACTTGAGTAAAAGGATCATTATCCGTGGCTTTTGTACAAACATATTCCCTTCTTTAAGGATAGAGTTTAAATTCCTGCGAGGCACTGCACACCAACACACCCATTAGTAAATCTGCAGCTCTTCTCTCCTTGCTCAATAAGTGAGGCCAGTCTTCCAGTACCTTTTAAACAACCTTGAAAAGCCCAACGCTTTTTTATATTTTTCTTTTTGAATCCAAGAAACTCTGCAGTCTGTAGTCCATCACGGCAAGATGAAGTGAGAGAGATTTGGGGGGATTTTGCTCGCATTTACAGGGTTTAACCCACCGGCTTCAAAGAAGTTGATCAAGTTCCACGTGCAGTACTTGGACCCCCTCTGGCCTCGCCCCTCCCCCAAGGGAAAGGCGCAGCGACGTGGCCAGCAGGGCCACCCAGCCCAGCGTCTGGAGCCCTCGCGGCAGCGGCGGCGGCGGCGACCACAGCCTCTAGAGACAAAGTTCTGTAGTGCACTGACTTCTATCATACTCAGAGTCGGAGTGTCTCAGAACTTTGCCTCAAAAGACCAAACGTGCTGTCTTCCTCCAGAAGTTTCTTCCTGCAGGTGTGCTCCCCCCACTCCCAGCTAAGACAAAGAAGAATAACTCGTTAAAGGCAATTTAGCTCAGGATGCGACCGATAATGGAACGGGTCATTAATTATGGAAAGTTACTGCCGCAGTCAGCAGGAGCAAATGCCCAACAGAAATGGTGTTTTAACAGCCCGGTTCCACAAATTCTGGTCGCAGTGTCACAGCAAATGGGTGGCAAGAAGAACACTCTCTTCCCCTTCTTCTTACCCATCCCCAGATTAGAACCCATTCCCGGTCGAACCCCTACTTCCTTGGTACTGTTATTTAAACTTTTGCAAGCAGCTAACTCACTCCATCTAACTTGTGGCAACTTTTTACCTTGCCATCTGGAAAGTTGGTGGGGGAGGGGGGTTGCACGAGGACGATTTTCGGATCTGAAAGAGTTACAGGGGGGACAAATACAGCCCCGAGAAATGTCCCGCAGATGGGACGGCCCAAGAAAGGCAAGCTTTGCAGAAACTCCCCTTCCCCCAGCCATTCCCACCACCCTACGCCTGGTCTTCCCGCAGCCTGCGCCCAACCCTGGGAACTTGGGTCTATGCAGTCCTATCTCCTCCGCTCCACCCACCCACTCTTTGGGATTCTCCCTGCCCCATTAGGCAGACCCGCGGGACCCACCTGAACAACACCTTCCCCCTCGCAGTCCCCAACGCGGCTCTTTGCCCTCTCCCTGCACCCCCTGCCCCTGCAGTATAACCGCCACTCTCCCTCCCACACCTTCCCCCCACATACCGCACCTGAACAGCTGTTGCGCCCGTGCAACAGGTCTGGAAAGCGCCTTCCCATCTTCCCCTCCCCCAGGCCCCCGCCACCGTCCCGTCCCCTACGACCCCTAAGAGCCAGGGCCGGAGGTGCAGTGGGCTGCGTCCCCCGAGCCAGGGTGCCCAGGCGACTGGCGAAGTGCGGGGAGCGAAGAGGCTCCCGGAGCGGGGGGCGGTGGTCGCGTTCCGGCCTCCCCGGGCTGGGACGCCCTCCCAGGTGGCCCCGTGTGCGCCCGCCGCAGGCTCCCCAGCCAGCCCCTCCAGCGCCGGCCGCCAGGCATTCGCGGGCCGGCTCCCCCCCTCGCGCTCCGCTCCGCTCCCTTCCATCTTGACTTTTGCCGACGTGGAAATTTTGGGTTTGGAGACGACCTGCGCTCTTATTGGCTGCCGGCGGGCGGGGTCGGAGGTCACGGCTGCTCTCGCTATTCCGCGCCAAGGGGAGCCGCACAGCGGCTCGTGTCAAGTCAGCAGGTTCCCTCCGCCTCCCCCGGGGTCACGTGCGCCCCGGGCGGGCCCCGGAGACGCCTCTTTATGCAAATAGACCGGCCGCGCGGGGCTGGGGGCGGGGGCGGACGGGGGCGCGTGGGGGCGGGGGCGGGCGGGGGCGCGGCTCGCCTGCCCAGCCAGGGGCGGGGCTACGAGGGGCGGGACGCTCCAGGTGGCCACCTGGCTCGCTGTCGTGCCCCGCCCTCCTGCCCACCCCCCCCTCTGCGCCCAGTCCGTTCGGCCTCCAGCGGCAGTCTGGCCGCTCGCTGTCCCCGGCCAGCCCCGCTGGGCCCAAGGAGCCCGCGTTTTGCAAAGTGCCCCGAAAAGCCCGCTTCCACCGGAACCCCCTCCGCCAGACCAGGCCCGAGCCCAGCTTGGGCCCGGGTCCTTCCTGGGCTGGAGAGAGGCGGCGACGCTGCCTGCAGGGCAGAGTGCGAAATGGAAAGCTCGGGAGAACTGTTTCCTCCTCTGGCAGGGAGTTGAGAGAACTAACAGCGAGATTCCCGGTAAGGGAATTCTAGGACAAAGCAAAATCAAGAATTCATAGAGGTTAAAAGTCACTTCTTTTAATAAACTGCCCACCACCCATCCCCAGTAAAAAGAGGCCAAAGAGCTAACTAAAAGTAGTAAAAATGCCAGTTCCGGGAAAAAAAAATTTTTTTACACGTCTACAGGGACTAACCGAAAGGCGGATTCGTCTCCACCCTGACCTCTGCCGGGTACTGGGCGCCAGAGACTGGAACCAGGGGACACGTTCTCCCCGCATCTGGATGGAGGTGTGGCTCGGGGGAGCTCAGAATTCCCTAGGAAGTAGTCACGGGGCGTGTGGAAAGAATCAATTCTCAGCGTGGTTCCCCGAGCACGCCAAAGAAGGTGCTTTTCTAGAAAGAAAGGGAAATCGATGAATGGCCACGTGACCAGGATGGCTTCCTCCCTCCTCCTCCCCAAGGAAAAGAAAGTAACAGCACCGCAAAGGTAGAGTCCATGTTATCAATGTGACTCTTTGATGGTTGTAAGATCTTCCAGCCTCTAGTCACCAATGAAAAAGAAGAGTGCGGCATTTTAAAAATATTTCTCAGAATTGGCCTAGTTTCTTTTTCCCCTTCGTGTAATAAAGTATCTGTATCATCTTTGTCATTTTTCCATCTTAAGTCTGACCGAATGATACAGAAAAACAAAAGACAGATTTTTATGGGAAGATTCTTACCTGGAAAATTCTTCCCCTCCTCTCTTCTTAATTTACTTTCCTTCTCCCCATTGCCCCCTATGGAAAGACAAATCACTGCACCTTTCAACTGCTTTATCCTCAAGGATCTCCACTCTCCTTTCTCTTCCCTTGTTTATGTGACCATTCCCGGGTTTGCCGGGGCCTCTCCCTGGGCATTGTCTCTTCAGCCCCCCACCCCCTCCTCGGCCAAGGCCTGCCGGCCGTGCTCTCAGGGCCTCGGAGTTGGTCCCCGCTCTGCCGCCCGTTCTGTTGTGTGCACTGGAATATTGATTTTTCAGTGTGTGCGCGCCAGCTCTGTAAAAATCAATATTTCAGTAGCTCGAGCTCAACGCAGGGCAGTGTAATGGAGCCGGCCTGCTGATGTAATGTGCGGAGTCCACCCTCCGCGATTGAGGTCAGTCAGAAAATGGCAGTGTGTTTTTCTATTTCATTGCTGGCTTCAGAGAGAGGAAAGGAGTTTGCGTGCCGTTGTGTACATCTGATTCCGGGACGAGGTAACCTTACTACTGTTGGATAACAAACAACCAAGTCAGAAAAAAAAAACAAACAGAAAAGTGATGATGGGAAACCCCAAGTATCGGTTATAAGAACTCCTACAATCAAATACTAGGGCAGGGGGTAGTTATTGCCTGCCATCAGACCTACCAAATTCCACAATGAGAAAATGAAAATGAGGCTCAACTCCAGGAAAAGGCTAGAATTTATCTTTTAATACACTGGGCTATGGCTGCTTATTATTCTGCAGCCTCTAAAATAGGCTTTTGATTAAAAGGATAAAAGATTTTTCTCATGATTTGAAGGGGAAAAAATCAATAACAGTACCAACTTGGGGGTTGTCCTCATGACATTTGCAGCAGATGTGAAAAGACAGCTGGTCTTGACATCAGGAGGGCGCGTTCTCACCAGCCCTCCACCCAGGAGGTGTTACCTGTAACTTAGAGGATTAAACTAAATAACCTCTAAATACCCTCTCACTCTAACACCTACTGAAGAAATAATGTTATAGCTAAAACCTTCAACAACAAAAATAAAGCCAGGTGTGGTGGATCACGCCTGTAATTCCAGCACTTTGGGAGGCAGGTTGCTTGAGCCCAGAAGTTGGAGACCAACCTGGGCAGCATTAGCGAAGAAAACTCATCTCTACAAATATATAAATAAATAAATAAGCCAGGCATGATGGTGTGTGCCTGTAGTCCCAGCTACTCAGGATACTGGGGTGGAAGGATTGCCTGAGCCCAGGAGGTCAAGGCTGCCATGAGCTGTGATCGTTGTGATCATGCCACAGCACTCCAACCTGGGTGACAGAGTGAGACCCCGACTCAAAAAAATAATAATAAATCCAGTTAAGTGTGTACCACGTGTAAGCAAAATAGCAGAAATGTTCCGGAAATGGAAGCAGAAGGTAGAGATGTGTCTGTCTACTCTAGTTGTGTGTTTTGTTTTAAATTATATTCTAATGCCGTCTTTTTGGAGAGTAGTTTGACCATTTTCTAAAATTTACTTCTTTTAACCTAGCATTTCTAATTCGAAGAGCTTTTTCCTAAAGAAGTAATGAATATCACTAAAAAGATGTTTATCACAGGCAACTTTCTAATATTGAAACATTAGAAACCACGTAGGTATCCAATAATAAGAGATTTATTTTAAAAGACATGGGTAGGAATTTTTTTTTTTGAACTAGAGTCTTAGTCTGTCACCCAGGCTGGAGTGCAGGAACATGCTTATGGCCACTGCAGCTGTGACCTGCTGGGATCAGGTGATCTTTCTGCCTCAGTTTTACATAGAGCTGGAACTACAGACGCGTATATTTATTGAATGGAACACAACTATTTGATATGGTGGTGCTGAATGACTATCAAAATAATAAAGAGGATTTGTGTTTATTGAAAGTTGTGTAGTATTTAAATCTGTGTCCATCGATGTATAAGCTCACAGTGATAAAAGACATGGGCTCTGAAGCTCGATGGCTTGGTTTCAAATCCTGTCTCTACCACTAGCTAGCTGGATGGCTTTGGTGTATACACTAGGTGTATTCATCTCTTATAGATGCTATCAACAAATTACCACAAACTTAGTGGCTTAAAACAACCCAAATGTATTACATTACAGTTCTGGTGATCAGAGTCCAAAATAGGTTTGCTGGGCCAAAATCAAGGTGTCAAGAGGACCATACTCCTCCAGAGGCTCAGGTGAGAATCTGTTTCCTTACCTTTCTAGAGGCCTTGCCCATTCATTGACTTGTGGCCCCTTACCCCATCTTGAAAGCACACCTCAACCTCTGCTTTGTCATCACAGTGTCTCTGTGACTCTCATTCTTCTTCCTCCTTCCTGTAAAATGCTTGTGATTACATCGGGCCCACCTAGCTAACCCAGGATCATCTCTCCATCTCAAGATCCTTAATCACATCTGTAGACTTCCTTTTGCCATGGAAGGTATCATATTCACAGGTACCGGGGATTGGGATGTGGACACTTTGGGGCCATTATTCTGTCTGCCACACTGGGCTAAAATCAAGGTGTCAGCAGGGTTGCATTCCTTTCTGGAAGCTCAAGGGGGGGAAAAAAATCTGTCGTCATGCCTTAGCAATTTCTATAGATTGCCTGCCTTCCCTGGCTCGTGGTCCCCTCCTCTGTCGTCAAAGCCGGAATGGCTGGCGAAATCATTCTCACAGCACATGACTCTGACACCATCTCTCCTACCTCTCTCTTGTCTTGTGATTACATTGGGCCCACCTGGTCATCTGGACTAATTTCCCTATTTTCGGATCAGCCCGTTGCCAACCTTAATTCCATCTGCTCCCTTCATTCTCCTTTGCCATGTAACATAGTCACAGATTCCTGGGATTGGGTTGTGAACATCTTTGGGAGGCTATTATTCTGCCCACCACACTCAGGATAACAGTGATAATCTAATTCATGGGGTAGATTACATGGAGAGTGTTGAAACAGCCTGGCACGTAAGAAGCACTTTATAATAATTAGCACATAGTAGGCATTTCATAATAGTTACCTGGTATAGTTGTTATCGAGAAATAAATACAGACTATAAGCAGTGTTGCATCTGGAAGGTGGGATTAAAACTGGTTTTTCTTTTCTTCATTTGCTAATGTTTGGTTTTCTTCTTTTTCTACCATGAACATGTTTTCTTACTTCAGCACTTTAAAATTGTTCAATATAAACAAGACAAACCAATAAAGGAGGTTGTCATAGTGTAAAAGGAAAAAAATGTAATTTGGGGTTAAAAGGTCCAGGTACTGGCCGGGCTCGGTGGCTCAGCCTGTAATCCCAGCACTTTGGGAGGCCGAGGTGAATGGATTGCCTGAGCCCGCGGCAACTTCGAGACCTGCCTGGGCAACTTGGCAAGACCTCATCTCTACAATAAATTTTTAAAAATTAGCCAGGCGTGGTAGTGTGCGCCTGTATTTCCAGCTACTTAGAAGGCTGAGGAGGAAGGATCGCCAGAGCCCAGCAGGTCGAGGCTGCAATGGCTGGGAGCGGCCACTGTACTCCAGTCTGAGTGACAGAGTGAAACTCCAACTCAAAAAAAAAAAAAAGAAAAAAAAAGGTCCAGGTACTGAGGGTCAGCAATGCTTTGAACACAAGTTGTGGCATTGAGCAAGTTGCTTGACCTCCATGCATCAGGTTGAGAAACTATCTGTTTCCAAAGGTCTTTTCAGTTCTAAATGCTAGACATCCAAAATGTTAAAGATCAACACATTGATATATGGTTTTAAAAAAATGCTGCGTAGTGTTGTAAGAACTCCCACAAAATCAGTAAGAAAAAAGCCCTGTAGAAAAAGGAATTAGGGAAAGGCATAAAACAGCATTGCACAGAAAAAGAAAAGCAGATGGTGAGTCAGTACAGGTGAAGATGTTAAGCCTCATTATTAAGAAATAAATGAATTGAAGACTTCAGTGAGATATCATTTTATACTCACTAGGTTGGCAAACATTCCCAAGTCTGAACTGAGGAGAGGATGTAATTCAATGGCGGCTGGGGTCTGTTCACACAACAGTTGTTTTTGTTATTCTCCACCCACCACCACCTTAGTCTCCCAAGTAGCTGGGACTACAGGCATGCACCACCACACCCGGCTAATTTTTTAGCTTTTTTTGTAGAGATGCAGTCTCACTATGTTGCCCAGGCTGGTTCCAAACTCCTGGCCTCAAGCAATTCTCCCCGCTCAGCCTCCCAAAGTGCTGGGATTACAGGTGTGAGCCACTGTGCCCAACCCACAACAGGTTATTATACAGCAGTGAAAATGAATGCACTACAGCTCCTCACAAGGCTATGGATAGAGCTTAAAAATGCAATATTGAAACCAGGCACGGTGGCTCAAGCCTGTAATCCCAGCACTTTGGAAACTGAGGCATGAGGATTGCCTGAGCCCAGGGGTTCAAGACCAGCCTGGGCAACTTGGAGAGACCACATCTCTACAATAAAGCAAAAAACTAGCCGGGCATGGTAGCACGCACCTGTAGTTCCAGCTACTCGGAAGGCTGAGGCTAAAGGATCACCTGAGTCCAGTAGATCGACGCTGGGGTGGCTGTGAGCATGCCACTGCACTCCAGCCTGGGCAATGGAGTGAGACTCCAACACACACACACACACACACACACACACACACACACACACACACACACACACACAGAGATGTAATATTGAGCAGACAAAAAGCAAGTCCCAGAAGTCTACAAATATTATGCTGCCATTTTTATAATGCTCATGCACAAGCAAGTCTAAATGATACATTTTTGAGGGATTCATAAAGTGATAAAAAGCAAGGAAATGATTAATGAAAAATGTGGGATAGTGGTTACTGGTAGGGAGGGGGTGGAGGGAAGGAGGGTGGGAGGGAGCCCCGAAGTGGATGTAGCTGGTAATGTTCTAGTTCTTTTCATTGTTTTTTTTTTTAATTTTAAAGATGTGGGGTGTAAGTCAGCGTTGGGTATACAAATGTTCATTATGCAGGTATCCTTGTTGATGAGGTGTGCCCCCGCCTACCTTGGCACATTCCCACTACTGCCAATCCCACCTCCCCCCACTGACAGTTTCCCGCTACTGCCAATTGATCTAGTTAAGTTGGACATAATACTTAGGTTCGTGTCTATTGTATTATGCTTCAGAACTTGCACATATGTGAAATATATATATATGTGTGTGTGTGTGTGTGTATATATATATAGTATGTACCAAACATTAGATTGAAATGAATTATTTAAAAAAGAATAGTGTTTGAAGGCTTTTGTGTTCTAATCCTGAATGTCTTACATCTTGTAGTAGAAGCTAATCACTTCAATTCCCTTCAAACTCATAAAAGCCAACTCTTTATTGGCAATTTGCTATTTGTAATCCCTCTAAACAGACTTCATAACAGCCACCTACATCTGGGCTTGTGTAAGAAATGTTTTCATTTTGTGCTCCAAATGAACCTCGTTCTCTGAGATCCACACCCCCCAAGTTGGGGGGTGGTCTTTATACCGGCAGTAGCAGGATCTCCAAAAGTCTCTTGCAGTCTTGTGTGTTCCTGGGGCCTTTCCTCCATCTTACCTGCAGCTAGCCATTTGGGCTGAGAAATACAGTTTATACATATCCAACCCAGCCCAGGTGAATGTGTCACTATTCCGATTCATTATGGTTTTTATTTTAATGCTGAAAAAAATCACATTCCTTGTGCTCCTGGCTTGTCTTCTGTTACCTCATAAAGTTTGTCATCCAACCAAGACATCATCTAGAGTGACTTGGGCTTGCAGTCCTGCAATAAGCTGGCAGTAGTGTTATTTTTGACTTCCATCTTTGATCCTATAGTCTCCCAAAGAATAAGCCAACTTTGATTGATATGGTTCTCTATTTCCTTGACTCTAAAGCAATGGGAAGCAATGATCAGAGCTCATAGATACTTTAAATATCTGTTTTCAGTAAGAGGACTGGCTTATGTAGGGTTTACCAAGTGAAGAAGATGCTTAGCGCATGGGAGAGATGAAAGTGGTCTCAGGGCAGCAGTGATGCTTGGCATCCGCACATCGCCATTTACATCCACTGTTGGATGCAGGTTGCTACAGACACATCAGTTGGGTGGAATGCTGGTTAAGACTTGCCACCTAACGTGGAATGGTCCCCAATCTGTGACATACCACTTTGTATGAGGTTAGTTTTGGAGAGATTGATTTTTAGAAACTTTTTGTCATGAAAAATTGCCAAAAATATACAAAAAGAAAAAGAATATAGTGTAAATATATTCCACAAAATAGATGTAAAAACTACATAAAGAGTTTAAAGAACTCCATCAATCACCAGTTTCAATAATTATTAACTCATGACCATTCTTGTTTCAGGTAGCCTCCCACCTCCAGTATTATTTTGGAGCAAATCCTCAATATCATGGAGTGTAAATGTTATGAATGGATCTTCTCGATAAGCATTCTCAAACGTCTTGAGGGAGTATTATTAATAGCAATACTGAGTACAAGCCTTCTCTTTGCAACATTATTACAGGTTATTTTAATCAGCTAAGTAAGTGAGAAGGCCAAAGTTGTTTGAAGTTGAAACTACCTTTAAAGCCTTCTTAGTGGAGGACTTTCTTGGATAAATTCAACATATGGGAAATTACCACAGGGCTTTACAGTTGGGAGGAGGGGGAGCAATGGAACAATTTAACTTTTTTTGAAGTTTATAATTCTTCAGTCTCACCATCAGCAGAATATTGAAAGAAGTCCACGAAATAACATCAGGTCTATTACAACAGTCTTAACTGGTCCCTACAATCCATTCTACATAAATTGCTAGCTTTATCTTCTTAAAACCTCCCTTTGTCATTATTTTAGTAAATGTGAGTACCTATTATGTACTAAAACTGGAAACCATTCAAAGATGAATCCCGTATGGCTCCTATTCCATAATAAAGAATTTGTCTGTCTTTGTCCTGAGTTCCTGGGCGGTGGGGGTGGGGGGTGAGGGGGTTTGTTTCTAAACTTGGAACTTCTAAGCAATAGGAATGCTTGGGGTTATTTATGGTGGGCCCCAGGGCCCACCTGAGTCTATGATAATGAGATGACTGAGGATGGAGGCGAGGCTGGTCATGATGGAAAGACCAATCATGTGATTAGAGGATTGAGGCTTTTAGCCAGGTGCTATCTGCCCGATCTCCAGGGAAGGGAGAGGGACTGGAGTTTGAGCCATGTGATCAATGATTCAATCCATCATGCTCACATAATGAAAACCCCACAAAAATTCTGGACCCCCCCCAAAGCTCACCTGAGCTTTAGGTTTAAGGCCCTTGCCCTGTGTGTCTCTTCATGTGGTTTATCCTGATTTGTGTGCTTTATAATAAAACTATAAGTATAATCCTTTCCTGAGTTCTGTGAGTGTTCTAACAAATTATCAAAAATAATGGGGTCATGGAAACCCCTGAATCTGTAGCCAGTTGGTTAGAAGTGCAGGCCTCCTAGGGACTTCCTTTCTATGGACTTTCTGAAATGCAGCTCGTGTCTGAATCTAAAGCGGGTGCAGTTTTGTTGAAGACTGTGGAGTCTGCACCCGTTCTGGGGAGCTAGTGTCGGAATCGCATTGTAGTATTGCAGTTCTGACCTTCAAATGTTTACAGGTTAGTAAAGGAGATAAGACACAGATGCTTTAAAACAACATAAAGAGTGTCATGCAACAGTAACAGTCATGCTGTGGAAAGACTTGGGGGAGGCCTTGGGGAGGAGGCCTTGGGGAGGAGGTGGGCCTTGCCCAAGGCCCTGCAAGATGGTGAGATTGAAGATGCAGAAATTGTAATAATAGACAACATTTGTGGAGTGCTACTTTGCACCAGGCTCTGTTCTGGTACCTACATGTAGTAAATTATTTAACATGCACAATTCTATGAGGTTGCAGTAATATTGCCCCTCTATTACAGTAAATTGAGGCACCCAACCATCAAACAACTTTCCAAGTGTTACACAGCTGGGATTTGAACTCAGACAACAGAAGTCCAGTGTCCATAGCTCTTAACTATTACACTGGGAGGAAAGAGCATTCCAGGAGAAAGAAATATCAGAAATAGATGTGAAAGCAGTGGAATAAACATAAGGAAAATGGAATAATATCAGGTAGGGACTTGAATGCCAGACTAAAGGCTCTGACCTCAGTGCAGGAGTCACTGGGGAACCAGAGGTTCTTGAGGCTGGGGCCTTAGAATGGGATTCTGTGGACTTTGAGCCCTGCAGTGATGACCACAGAGCTGTTCTTCCCCTCTTAAAGGACAAGCCATTTAAACTTGGTCCTCAAGTTGTGGTGTACAGACTGGAGACTCCAAGGAGGAGGAGTCATTGTCATTTTTTAAGTCCCATGGCAATTGGCCTAATGACACTATAGGCACTCGAGTCTTTGCTGAATGATTATAGGACATTATACTAGGTTGAACCATATCAAATTGCTGATATTTGACCCCTTTTGACCTGCAAAAATGGCTGTTTATCATGATTCAACCTGTTTTGAAAGTTGTATTAAAACCATGCTGCAGACACAGACTAATGTTAAAATTCAAGTATATTACTGTCAAAGACATTAAAGTAGGAGTTTAAAAACCCTATAAGGGACTATTGTCTGGTTGCAAACTTAAATGTTATACAGATTTAAGCTAGAATGAATATATTTATATCCATATTCATACATGAAAGAAAGAGACATAAGGCCTACCTATAGGTTATTCCTACAAAGACTATTATACTTGCAATCTGATTCTGATGTCAAATCAGAAACTCATACCCCACTTAAGTAAGATTTATAAACTTGAGATAAAGCTGAATACAGTAGATCAAATATGAAGGGGAAGAAAGAGAAATAAGAAAATTGGATAAACTATATTCAGTCGTTGACATTAGAATAGTATGTATTTCATAGAGGATTCTTTATCAGTGGGTGAAGAAAGGTCATCTGTCAACCTTCTTCAACCAAGAAGCTAGAGTTTTATTTAATTTAAAAAGTTGAATTTAAGAAGTAAGTGTTTTAATTAATTTAAAAAACTGGGTAGGTGTCACATTAGAGATGACGCCATCCATCAAAGAAGACAAACTGAAGTCAGTGTCTCTCCTAAAGCAAGAGACCCGTCCACATTCCCCACATGAACCCTCTGCTGAGCTCATAGCTGTTTCCACAGTTGGTCAAGAGTCAAAGGTAGACCTCCAAGGGTGCTCATCAATGGTGCAGCTTAACCAAAGGAAGGGGACTCATAACCCAGACAGCGTTAAGTCAGGAATGTAGCATGCAGGTCAGATTATGCAGCCACCCTGAACTCCAGTGAGGAGTTTCCCGGCATATAAGAATCACAGTTGAAGGAGAATGGGAATTTAAAGTAGATTGAAGCCCTGCTCAAAATCCCACCCAGCGAGTCTGTCTTTATTCAATGTGTTTGTTTAGTTTAATTGAACAGGAGATTGTAAAAGACAGTTTATTCCTGAAAGCAGCTCAGACCTACTTGCTGACTCTCCTGAAACAGACCTACCCATGGGAAAGATTTTCCTAAAGATTATTGTCAAAATAGAGTGCCCTAAACTGAATATTCAATAGAGATCATTGTTTCCAAGCTACAGGAAGTCAAGGAGCGGAGATGTGGATCATATGGCTTTCGATTTGCACACAAGGGGTGTTCCCTTAAGAGCTGGAGGTAAGAACAATTGAAAGGCAAAACTTTCCCCCAAATGGAGAAATATGAATCAAATGGCATCAGATGTCTCTTACATCTACAAATCACTGGGAAATTCTGGTACAATCCCAAGCTATTTAATTTCTCTAACATCGCAGTCAGAAAAAACCCCAGCTTCTGACCTTTAAACTTCATAACTGGTACTGATTTTACCCCTTAGTTGCTGATCTTATAAATGGAACATATAGTGTAGGCTTACTAACACTCTGCTAAAAGTGTACTGTCCCTCTTGACGGCACCCTTTGAAGACAAATCTCCCACTACCACCGCCTCCAACAAAGCACACGTACAAGCATCCTCAATCTCTCTTTGAAAATCTCTCCATTCTGGGTTCTGTGGAGATAACAGTACATTCCTAAGAGCATTGCTCATCTCGACTCCAGGTTCTGTTCTGATCACAGACGTTTTCTTTACAGGGGAAGAGAGATTCGGAAGATGGATGCTGCAAGCTGGGGCATCCGCAGGGCCTGCTCTCCAGTGTCTGGCAATCCTACAAATCTTGGGGGCCTCTGCCCAGTACCCCAGCTGCTTACTCTTACTTTTGTTCTCACTCCCTTCTGCTCCTCCCACTCTAATGTGAGGCAGAGCCTGTTTTTTTCCCACAACCCCTCTTGCCAGGAGATATCAGAAACCCCATGAACTCCTAGGGAAGCCGTATACCACAACCCTCAGAGGAGAGGCCAGACTCTGAGCTCTTAGAACGCTCATCCTGGGTTTCAGTTCAATGCCTGTTTCCTGCCCCATTTTCTATTGGGCTAAGAGGTCTGGACAAGTGCCTGTTTTCTTGGCCTTTAAGCCTCCCCAGCCACCCTCTTATTTCTCTTCTTTAGCAATAAAACTTTTTCTTCTTTCATAGCAGTAAAGATGTAGCCACCACTTTGGAAACGGTGCCTGGAGCTCTATGAAACAGCACCCCCACCCCAGAGCTCAGAGTCCCCAGCCCCCTGACCTCACTTCTCCCCATCGAACATTGGCCGTGTTTGTGCAATGTGTTTTTCTCTCCCCAAGACTGTAAGCTCCCTCAAGGCAAGGATTTTGTCTTTCACTGCAGTGTCCCCAGACAGCAGCACACACACATTGTAAACATTCTATACATATTTGTTGAATTAGATAAACAAGCTTAGGTTGGAAATGACAACGAGAGTGAAACTAAACAACTCATAAAACAACTTTCCTAGACTTTGTCATGTAATCTTGTGATAGGTATCCTTAAAGGGTATGGAATTACCCAAGGGGTGTTAAAACTTCAAGAACATTCTGATCGTACCCTCCAGTGTAGTAGGAAAAAACCTACTTTTGCTTTCAGAATATATATATATTGTAGCTGGATATTCTTTGTGGGATTTTTTTATTTTTTTAAGGAAACAATCTGTTAGGCAAGTATGAGAAAACTTCTTTCCTATTTAAAGCATTTAAAATACTGATTCACATCATCAGACTCAATGGTTTCCTTTTTTGTGTGTGTGTCTCAACCACACCAACTTGCTATATTTCTTGAAGTAATTTGATTATCTTTTAGAGAAAAGTCACCTTCACCAAAGATCTGTATGAATAATGTACATGCTTTTTAAAGCAACAACCTTTTAAATATAGACGAAAAACTTCCAAACAAGTCAGAAAGTGTTTCTCTAAAATAATGAAAGAAGAGGAAAAGGGAAGAGAAAGGGTTATAACTGCATCTAATTTTCCAGCAAGATTTACTTTGTATCATTTTATTTCTCCATCTATTGTGAATGTCACAGCAGTGTTTGATTTACTCAGGATCAGAGAATCTTTTATTAAATTAAAAGGTGGCTGAGCACAGTTGCTTGGCTGAGCACGGTGGCTCACACTCATAACCCCAGCACTCTGGGAGGCTGAAGCAGGAGGATCATTTGAGGCTGGGAATTCAAGACCAACCTAGGCAACATAGCGAGACCTCATCTCTACAAAAAACCAAAACATTAGCCAGACATAGTTTTGCACACCTGTTGTCCCAGCTACGCAGGAGGCTGAGGCAGAAGGATCACCTGAGCCTAGGAGTTCAAGGCTGCTGTGAGCCTTGATCATGCCACTGCACTCCAGCCTGAGCAACAAAGTCAGACCCTGCCTAAAAAAATAAATAAATAAAGCTGATGAATGCAGCTCAGTTGAAATCTGCAGACTACAGCAGGGATAACTCGGCTCTGGCTTCAATGTTGCCTGTTGAATATGAGTTGTGTTATTGGAGTTGATACTGATCCTCAGGCTTATTTCTGCTCACTGATGGGTTTTGATTGCAACTGTCAATGACATCAACACTCCAATCAAAGAAGAAGAAAACTTTTGCATCATACAGAGAACCCCAGATGCTCCAGGTTCTACCCCTGCCTGAAATTCCAACTTGCTTTTGACCTGCCAGACACCGTTCATCTACTTTCTCCTTTATGCCTCAGTAACACTTTTAGCAGATTTCCCTCTAACACCCGTCAGGGAGTTTTGCAATCAATAATTTACACCCAGGATCACTGCTAGTCCATATGGCACCTTTATGTAAATTAGAAAAAGACACCCCTCCCTATGGGTGAGTCAGAGGAAGTCACACCAACTACTTATATTTATAAAACTTAAGGAGAAAATTCGGGTAGGGGAGGACACTCTTCTTCTTCCCTCCTCCCAGGCCCACTCCACCATGAAACAAGAGGGGAATTCATTTTTTGCTGGGTTTTGTTTTGGTTTTGTTTTTGAGTCAGGTCCCAGACTGGAGTGCAGTGGCACAGTCAAGGCTCACTGCAGCCCTAACTTCCCAGGCTCAGGTGATCCTTCCACATCAGCCTCCCAAGTAGCTGGGATTACAGGCATGTGCCATCACGCCTGGCTAATTTTTTTATTTTCTGTAGAGACAAGGTCTGGCTATGCTGCCCAGGCTGGTCACAAACTCCTGGGCTCAGGCGATCTTCTCACTTCCCAGTATGCTGGAATTACAAAATTATAAGCCACTGCACTGGGCCGTTTAGTTCAGTTGCAAGATGTATCTTGTAACAATAGTGACAGTTTTCTATCAAGACCAAATCTCTTCCAGAATGAATGGAACCAGGTCAACATTTTGTGTGAGAAAGACTTTTTTTTAGAGACAAGACACTTTGATCTTCCAATGGGTGCTTTGCAGGTTGTCAGCCATTCCGTGATCTCTTAGATCTTTTTAGAGATGACCTTGTATTCAGGGTTTTCAACGAGGACAAGAGGAAAATGCAATGGTGCTTTCTTCTTGTGCCTGAGACAACTCCAACAATAACCTTGACCTGTCTCCTCTTGCATGCTCTTTTGGGTTGGAGGGAAGGAATCGGGGGAGAGGGAAGGAAGAGAGATGTGGGGTGCTGCTGAGAGGCAGCTGCCACTGGGATCTCAGCATCATCCTGGCGAACACCAGCTGCATGCACTGGGTGCTTTTCTCCCTGGCCTCGACCAGCAAGGTGATGGAGTGTGGACTCCCCTTGAGTCCTTCTCAGCAGGCTGAAGGTCCCTCCTGGTGAGGGTGGAGCTCTTCCACTTCTATTTTTTCATCCACGCTCTGAGCACTTGGATGGTATTTATTGATGCATGTGGCTAAGACTGCTTGTTTCAGGGAGTCTTGGATTTTAAGCTTGAAGGAGCCCTGCAAATCATCTATTTCGGTATTTTTAAACCTTTTAAACTTCACCCTACAGGAGAAAAATCATTTCACATTGCCACCCTATACATCCACAACTATATAAACATAGATTTAACTGAAATGAAAGCTTTGGGCAACAATAATACATTGTACAACATGTAATACACTCTAATAATTACTCGTATTCTTTTTTAAATTTTGGGCTGGACACAGTGGCCAGCACTTTGGGAAGCAGAGGCGAGAGGATTCATGAGCAGCCTGGGCAATTTGGTGAGATGTCGTCTCTACAATACATCAAAAAATTAGCCAGACACAGTGGCACGGGATTGTGGTTCCAACTACTTGGAAGGCTGAGATGGATGGATCACCTGAGCCCTGCCGGTTGAGGCTGCAGTGACCATGATCATGCCACTGCACTCCAGCCTGGGCAACAGAGTGAGACGCCAACTAAATAAATAAATAATAATAAAAGTTTCATGAGTCAATAATGGGTCAAGGCCTACAGTTTTAGACTCACTGGTCTATTTTAATCCTCTTATGTTTGTAGAGCAGGAAACCAAAGTCAAGAAAGGTTACGTGATCTGGCCAAGGTCACACAGCTACTGCCTGGTGGTAGAGCCAAGACAAAAACTCTGACAGTAAAATCATCTAGCTTAGCTAATTATTAATAATTCACACTCTTCTTGCAGAATAATGTTTCAGTCCCGTGATGTGAATGCTGTTACAAAAACATGTCTTTTTTTTAATGGTGGAAAACTAAAGTCACTCAAAGAAGAATTAAATAGAATATCATCCCCCAAATCCTCACATGCATATCATCTTCAGTTTCAAACTTCAGTGTCTAGAAGACTAAATTCATACACACACACACACACACACACACACACACGCACACACACGCACACACACACATAGTCCCCCAAAAGTGTATACAGTTTAAGAGATATTGTCTATGTATTATTTTTAGTTCGTCATAATCAGAAGTGTCAGGACACTGACAGTAACCACTTTGATCACCTTTTGTAATTGCAGGAGTCAAATGTGACTTGTATTCATCTTTTGTTATGTATGTATTGAATATTACAATTTTAATACAATTTTTTCCTTTCTTAAAATGTATATACTGTTTTTGGCATCCTTTGTGTGTGTATATGTATGTATGTATGCACATATGAGGGGGGATCCCAAAAAAAACTGGAACTTTTTTTTGGAGGGTAGGAATTATCTTTTGGAGGGCAAGTCCTTTGCAGTACATTCTGAATTTGTTCCTCCACATCAAACAATCAACCAAAGTTTTCATCTGGAAGTTTTGAGAAGGTTCCATCACGAAACATCCCAAGCTGTGGCAAACAGATGATGGGTTCTTCCACCGTGATTATGCACCTGCCCACACTGTGCTAAGTGTTCAGCAGTATTTTATCAAAAATGGCATGACCCCTGTGCCCTACCCACCCTATTCACCCAATCTCACCTCAAATGACTTTTTTTTGTTGTTGTTTCCCTGTATGAAAAAAGTTCTCAGAGGGAAACGTTTTGCCGATATGGAAGAGGTGAAACAAAAAACGGCAGAAACACTAAAAGACATCAAAATTGATAAGTTCAAAAATGGTTTTGAGCAGTAGAAAAAATGTCTTGATAGGTATATTGCATCAAACAGAAAGTACTTTGAAGGTGACTTTAGTTTAAACATGTAAGAATACTTAGCCGGGCATGGTAGCACGTGCCTGTAGTCCCAACTACTTGGAAGGCTGAGGCAGAAGGATCACTACAGCCCAGTAGATTGACGCCACTGCACTCCAGCCTGGGCGACAGAATGAGACTCCAACTCAAAACAAACAAACAAAAATAAACATGTAAGAATACATACACAATTTTCTATAAATAAACTCTGGGTTTTTGGAGGTCACCTCTCATATATTATGTTTGTTTTACAAATGTTTTAAACGTCTATAATCCGGCTCCAATTTGCTGGGTCATGTAAACTTCTATTTACTGCTGTCTCTAATGCAATAGAAAACAACTTGAGCAACCAGTCCTTCCAAAGATCTTTAGTTAAGCCTGCTTGGTCAAAGAAGGGGCAGTGAGCACTTCTGTGATCAAAAGGGCCTCTTGGTGATATACCAGGGCACTCTACCATGGTATAAATAAGAAGTGAGCTGCACCTTCATTAAAAAACCAAGCAGCAACTGAGTCCAGAACATCCTCAGCAAAGCTCAACAACCTCACAGCCCACCATTCTCGGATGGTTTCCACTCAAGGCCTGCTCCCATAGTAACTGGGGTTGACTCTGGCCTCACTATCCCTGAAAGAATAATATCTCCACTAAGATAACTTAGTCTTTAAAAATGTAGCCCAAGGCTGGGCGCAGTGACTCAAGCCTATAATCCCAGCATTTTGGGAGGCCAAGGCAAGACAATTCTCTGTGACCAGGGGTTTGCAACCAGCCTGGGCAACTTGGTGAGACCTCGTCTCTACAATAAATCAAAAAAATTAGCTGGGTGTGGTGGCACATGTCTGTAGTTTCAGCTACTTGGAAGGCTGAAGAGGAAGGATCATATGAGCCCAGCAGGTCCAGGCTGTGGTGGCCATAAGTATGCCACTGCACTCTAGCTTGGGTGACTGAGTGAGACTCCTACTCAAAAAATAAATTAATTAATTAAAATGTAGCTCTAAATTTTAGCAACCAGCATACTTTCTTTCAATAAAAACATGGGTGACCGCCTGTTCCTCCTATTTTTATCCTGTGTAAAAAAAAAAAAAAAGTCTACTCCAACTAAAAGCAATCCCTCCTCCCCCCCTTCCTTCCTCTCTCTCTCTCTCTCTCTCTCTCTCTCTTACTCCCCAGCAGCAAGGCTGGTTGCACACCTGCACAGGATATGGAACTGAGGATACAATGTGCCTGATTTTGCCTGTTGTGTTATTTTTCTCTTCATTGACATGGTACCTTTTCACCGGTTCATGTGTCAGCTGATGAAAGCAGCTGTGACCTTTTACAACAATTGGCCTCTGTCTTTACATTGGCTCTCTTGGCTTTACTGGGATTCATGAAGATCACCTCAGGGGCACCTTTCAACCAATTCCTGTGAAATGACAATGGAACAGAAAATGACACAGAAGTAAAGAGACAACATTTGTGGATAAAATGAGGGATAGATATTAGTACTTTTAGTTTGTGAATGTGAAATGTCACAGGTTATTTTCAATCATATTCCAGCGGGAGGCAAAAAACACTGGGGAAAACATATGAACCACGTGTGCAGAAGCAGTGAAAATTAGGTAGGAAAGTCATATATTCCAAACTGCCACAAACATTCCTGCTGTGATCATTATGAAATTGCCTTGGAGTATGGGCTTCTGGTTCCCTTTCCAAGCTATACAATTCCTTTCTAGAAACCCCTAGCTAGCACTGCCTTCCTTCCCCTAAGGCCATCTTACCACAACATAGCACAGAAAATGTCCTGACTCATCGGGCAGCTCCTTTGGGGGAGATAGGAAGAATAGATAAGAGGGTTTGATTACAACCTTTAAAATTGATTTTAGAAATTGGTAAATTTCTGTGACTTCTAAAGACAGACATCTTAAATAGTGCCTAACTATGTTTATTTTGGCAGACACCTGGGTGACTCTTGTGATGGGCAGACTTCCATATCCATATTTATGGCAAATATGTCAGAATTTAATCCATCCCAGTGTCTGTGAAGGAATCAACAGTTACACGTTATCGTTCCCCTTTCATTATGCTGCTTTACTTCTTTTCAAATACTGACATAGAAATTGTCGGGAAATGGAGAATAATGGAGAATAATCAATCCTCAGAAGAAAAGAAAATACCAAATCTTATGGCTGAGTAAAAGGATGGTCTATGTCATCTCTGTTTCATTTCCCATATCCTCTTTGAGTGATGCAATGGAGCACCCCACAACTCATTATTAGCAAGGAGGTGGCATTTCACAGGAATGACTGCTATCATGTGGAGCATAAGCTAGATGTCCTATGATGACATCAGCAATTCAGTGACATTTTACAAAAAGAATCGAGTACCATTTCCAAAAGGGATAGGTCCCTTTGAAGAAATAATATTGCCCTTGTTTTGACTTTCATGCTCCAGTTCATCCCCAACAGATAGGTGCACTGAAGAACCTGTGTTTGTAATGTGAACAATATACATCCATATATATATATATATATATCAGTCTCAGATGAAATGAGAGCAACCAGGAAGAAAATAACAATCACTCTGATTTTAATAGTCAACAGTTCTCCCTAAAACAGACTTGTGGTTGTTATTCCAGCAAGTTGGCGATTTACAAATAGGTTGTGTCAAGTATGAATTCCCATATGTACAGTATTACAAATGGGTAGGTTTCCAGACCAGCCCATGGACATCTATTTTATTTATCTCTTGCTCGTCAGGAAGACAAAGAAGTATGCAAGATTCAAGGGGTAGGAGTTGACCTTGGAAAGACAGTCTGGGGTACAAGATCCAAGAGCAATCTCCAAATGATTTCCACCACTTTCAGAAGGAAGGAGGGAAGGAGGGAGAAAGGGAAGAAAGACAAGCAGTCTCTGAAATGACCTCAACAATCAACACCTCCTAGTATTCACATCCCTGTGCAATCTCTTCTTGAGTATGGGCTGGACTTATTATTAACTCACTTGTAACAAATAGCAGAAGTGAGGTAATGCCACTTTCAAGATTAGGCTATAAAAAGACTGTCTTGGGTTTTCTACCCTTTTGCTCTATGATCACTTGCCTTGGTGGGGGCCAGCTGCCATGTCATGAGGCAGCCCTGCAGATAGGCCCACATGGCAGGGGCCAGAGTCTGCCAAAAAAGTGATCTTGGAGTAGATCCTCTTCACAAGTTGAGCCTTTGGATGAGACCAAAACCCTGACCAACAGTTTGACTGCAACCTCATGAGATAACTTGAGCCAGAAGCACCCAGCTAAGCCATACTCAGGTTTCATTATGGAACCCATGAGATAATAAATGTTTATTAAGCTACTAGGTTTTCGGGTGATTTGTTATGCAGCAATAGACAACTAATTCAGAAGGAAGAAAGGAAAGAAGTAGGAAAGGGAAGAAGGGAGGAAGGGAGGAAGGAAGAAATAACCATATCAGCCATGAGCCAACCAGAAAACAAGAACCATTCTGAGTATTTTGATTTCTTGGGAGACAACAAAGCTGAGAAGTTACTTGGAGATGGTGAGGCAACCCAGAGATGAGCAGGAACAGAAAACTACTATCACCCCAAAAACAGAGGGTCAAAAGGAGGAAGTTGTGTTACCAGAAGCCAGATCACCCTGTGAAAGCTGGAACCAGAGGGGACCTGTCTGATGGGGGCTGAAGCCAAGAGGAGCTGCCATCAATGCCATCCGAGACAGGGAAGGACAAGGAGGAACACTGTGGCTTCTTTCTTCCTCTGACATATTGTTCCCATTAGTGCCTTCTATTGGCCAAACCCAGCCAGAAGCCAGCTAACACAGGATCCTAAGAAAGGATTCATCTCCTGTAATACACAGCAGAGTGGGGAAGGGAAGGAACAGATGTGAAGGCTCACAGGCCAGGCCCACACTAGCTAGCTAGCTAAAAAGAAGGGGGAAAAAATCTAATCTCAGTCCTCAGGAGCTTCAATAGGAAGGGGCTGCTTAATAGCTCTGGCAACAAAAGCCATTCACTGTCTACGTGAAAATTCAAACAACAAAAATAGCACTACCATTCAACAATATGAGAGATGACACAGGTCAACCATAACACCTGACAAATGAATGCTCTGGTGATGGGAGAGACCACAATGGCCTGGGGTTGACTGAGTGTGGAAACTAGAGAAAAGGAAGATCAGGATAAAATTGAGGCTCTGGGAGTCTGAAAGAAGAGGAAGTGGCAGGACCCACATCACAGGGAGCAGAGCAGGAGACACTGGTAGGAGTGAGGGGACCCGGAGCAGGCACTGTGTGCAGAAACACAGACACACAGGTGTGTCACTGGCTCAAACATTAGGCTATGGCAGTCAACAGAGAACTGAAACATGAACAGGGTGGGGTGTGGGTGGGGAGAATATATGAGGTCTGACAAGTTTGCGAACTCATCCTAGAAATAGTGTTACATACCTCATTGCTGAATATCACTACGGTCACCTTTGAAGTACTCCCCTTAGGAAGCTATGCACCAATGCCTGCACCTAGTCGACCCATCAAAGCAATTTTGGAACTCTTTTCTGGAATGGTCACCAGAGCTGGTGTACCATTACATTTGATGTCCTGAATGTCATCAAAATGTCTTCCTTTCAATATTTTCCTTACCTTTGGGTAAAGAAAAAGGTCATTGGGGCCAAATTAGGTGAGTAGGGAGGGTGTTTCAATACAATTATTTGTTTGCTAACTAAAAATTCCTTCACAGACAGTGCTGTGTGAGCCGGTACATTGTCATAATGCAAGAGCTCCTTTGAGACCATTTTTGCACACATTTTTCTTATGCCAAGATTTTAAGTTAAGATATTCCTAACTGTTTCTCTATTGATGTTTATTTGGTCTTCTATGCTTCTCACAGCCAGTCAATGATTTTGACACACAATTCGATGAATTTTTGCAATGTTTTCATCAGCTCTGCTTGTTACTGGCTGCCCTGACCTCTCTTCAGTGATGCTTTCTCTCCCATCAGAAAAAACATTTAATCCATTTGTAAGCTGCCATTTTCTTCATGGCATCATCCCCATAAACTTGGACTAATATGTCCCTGATTTCACTTTCACTCTTGCCAAGTTTAACAAGAAATTTAATGTTGTGTTCATTGCTTTAATTCAAGCTCCGACATTCTCGCAATGGCAAACAAAAATGTGCCACAACAATAATGAACACCATTCAGCAAGACACCGCCACACATTGACACGAACACAGCTGTGAGACGCTGATATACCAAGGTTATGGAACCTTACCAAGTTGTTTGTACAGTGCTGCCAATGTAAGTTTGCAAACTTAATCGTCACACCCTATTTGAGTGACTGGTGATCCAGGCGAGAAGCCAGACTGCGGTGCATTTAATAAGTAGCTTCACTGTGAAGCTTAACAGTGAATGGAAAGACAAAGACAAGCATGCAGGGTGACTGGTCTGTACCCAGGATCTGGTTTGAAAAGAGAGGAATGAGAAAGTAGAGAGCCTAGCACTGAAAGCCAAGAACCTACACAATAAACCACCTGTCAGTCTTCCACGTAGCCTGCAAGCTACTCAAGAGGGATATTTGCACCACGGGTGTCTTAGTGTTCCCAGAGCCTGGGACAGCATCTGTTCCATAGTAAGTGCTCGATGCACAGATGTGAAATGAAAAAATGAGCCCATGTGAAACTGTAGTACATCAGGAGAGCCAGACAGAGCCACGGAAGATGCTCTGAAGTGATGTGGCAGTGTGGTGGCCTGCTGGGAAACCCCAGTGGCAGCCAGACCATTGTGGGCAGCTGCAGTCAGAAAATGAGACAGTTCTTTTTGAGCAAATATGCCAAGTCAGAAATAGCACAGGCCTATGCAAATCACCACAGCTGCACAGCAGAGGTCGGGAGAGTACACTCAGGGCAGAACACATTCCTGGCCCCCACATTCTTCTGAGCCATCTCCCTGCCCCCACCTCTGCCAACAGGTGGGCAGGAACTGCCGCCCAGAGGGGAGACCCACCCGGTGGAAGCAGGTCAGCATTGTGTTCCAGCCTGAGAAGCTGCTCCTAGGGGTTTGCCCCAATGAGCCTCACACTTCAAATATCACTCACCTTTGAGTGTCCCAGCCGCTGAGCTGGTTTCAGAGGCATGAAGAAATGATTGCTGTCTAAAGTTGTTAGGTAATGCATAACATCTTGTTGTTGTTAAACGTAGCCTTGCCAAAACAAGACCTCAAAAAATTGATTTTAGACTCTGAGTTGTTCCTCTCCATGAAATTTTTAGTAAAAGGTGAAAGACGTATACACTCTGAAGAGAAACCAGTAACATCTTTAATGCAGGAATTTTTCGTGTGCCCTTCAGTCTTGAAGATACAGAACCTTCTTTAAAGCGATGCTTTAACAGAGAAAATAGCAAAAGACCACTTGTATTGCCCCCTTAAAACCTCTTACCAGGGCCAGGATGAGGGTGAGGCCCTAACAGAACCAGTAAGAAGTCATACCTGGGACCCTTTGTTCTGGCTCTCCTGATGGCAGGGCGCCCCTGCCCCCCCAGCCTGTGGTTCTGCCCAGATGGGAGAACCCCGGGCTGGGGCCCCCCTGGACGATGGCAGCGGCTGGATGGGCAGTGAGGAAGGCAGTGAGGAGGGCACTGGTGGCAGCGAGGGGGCTGGGGGAGACGGGGGCCCAGATGCAGAAGGTGTCTGGAGCCCAGACATTGAGCAGAGCTTCCAGGAGGCCCTGGCCATCCACCCACCCTGTGGCCACCGGAAGATAATCCTGTCTGAAGGCAAGATGTATGGTCGGAATGAACTGATTGACCGCTACATCAAACTGAGAACGGGGAAGACACGAACTCGCAAACAGGTCTCTAGTCATATCCAGGTTTTGGCCTGAAGGAAATCGAGGGAAATCCAAACCAGGCTGAAGGCCCTGAATGTGGACCAGGTTTCCAAGGACAAGGCTTTCCAGACAATGGCTACCGTGTCCTCCGCCCAGCTCATCTCCGCACCTTCCCTGCAGGCCAAACTGGGTCCTGCTGGTCCTCAGGCCTCTGAGCTTTTCCAGTTTTGGTCGGGGGCTCTGGACCCCCCTGGAATGTTCCAGACATGAAGCCATTCTCACAGACACCATTCTCCTTGTCACTGACTCCCCCATCTACTGACCTCCCAGGGTATGAACCCCCCCAGGCCCTCTCACCCCTACCTCCACCTGCCCCATCACCCCCATTCTGGCAAGCTCGGGCCCTGGGTACTGCCTGGTTGCAGCTGGTGGAGTTCTCAGCTTTGGTGGAACCACCGGATGCAGTTGACTCTTACCAGAGGCACCTGTTCGTGCACATTAGCCAGCACTGCCCCAAGCCCTGGAGCACCCCCACTCGAGAGTGTGGATGTCCGACAGGTCTATGACAAGTTCCCTGAGAAGGGTGGTCTGCAAGAGCTGTATGACCATGGGCCCCCACACGCCTTTTTTCTGGTCAAGTTCTGGGCGGACCTGAACTGGGGCCCAAGTGGCGAGGAGGCAGGGGGCGGTGGCAGCAGCGGCAGCAGCAGCGGCTTCTATGGAGTGAGCAGTCAGTACAAGAGCCTGGAGCACATGACTCTCACCTGTTCCTCCAAGGTCTGCTCCTTTGGCAAGCAGGTGGTGGAGAAGGTGGAGACGGAGCGAGCCCAGCTGGAGGATGGGAGATTTGTGTACCGCCTGCTGCGCTCACCCATGTGCGAGTACCTGGTGAATTTCTTGCACAAGTTGCAGCAGCTGCCTGAGTGATACATGATGAACAGCGTCTTGGAGAACTTCACCATCCTCCAGGTGGTGACAAACAGAGACACCCAGGAGCTGCTACTCTGCACCGCCTACGTCTTCGAGGTCTCCACCAGTGAGCGTGGGGCCCAGCACCATATTTACCGCCTGGTCAGGGACTGAAGGGGGAACCCCCAAACTGGCTTGCCCCTGGAACAGTCCCCTCCTAGGAAAGGCCCTTTACCTCTCCTTGTGCTTATTTGGGGAGGGGCCTCTGATGTAAAGGAGGCCTAGGAAACTGGGGGCTGCCCCCTATTAGAGGGGGCGCCAAAACTTGATTGGTGAGCTGAACAGGTTAGGACTGAGAAAAGGATAAACCCCGATACTGGGACCTCACAGGGGGTGTCTGAAAGGACAGAACACTCCAGAGCATCAGGGATTGACGACAGGACGAGACAGCCCCCAGGTACAGCACTGGCTCTCAGCCTGACAGGGCCCCCTTTCCCATACTTGGAGGTTGGAGGTTTTGGAGGTTACGTTGGGTTGTCCCCCTTCCTGTTTTCCAGCCCCTCCCCCCAAATTTCTGCCTCTCCTTACTACCCCTACTCCATGACCCGTAATATCACAAATTGAAGATGAATCCTTTCTGTTCAGGGGCAGAGTCAGGTGAGCCCTGGAAATATATTTTTTTAATATAATGAGATATTTATAAAAAAAAAAAGTCATACCTATTAGCATTTTAAGAGAAAAACACTCACGTCTTATTTTTTTTGTCTCAAGTTTTCTTTCCTGTAGCAAAGAATCTAGCCCAGGGCTTGTTTGATGCAGACAGTCAAATATTTGTTGAATGAAAAGGTCCCACCAAAAAATTATAACAATTCTCTAAATTAAACACTTAGATAAATGTTTGAATGCAGGGTACATTTAATTTTAATAACAACACTAACAACAACTACTACTAAAATGTATGACATAAACTAAGCTCCAGGAACTGTGCTAAGCCACAAAACAGTGGCCACACTATCCTTTCACACCCTGTGGTGACTCACAGTCCACTCATTTGATTGTAATCAAAACCTTAATGCCATTTTTGTTTATTTCTTCTCTACTTTCTTCCAAAGATTTGAGGTGACTTATAAGAATCCAACATTCTTTGAGCACGGGCATGATGCCTCAAGTGGAAATTTTGACACTTGACCTCGTGTGATAGGTTGCAGTCAAAACTTTGTTTTGTGCATGAAATTATTTAAAATATTGTGTAAAATTACCTTCAGGTTATGTGCATAAGGTGCATATTAAACATAAATACAGTTTATGTTTAGGCTTGGGTTGCATCCCCAAGATTCCTCATGTACAGGGGGACCCCCAAAAAAACAATTATTATTTGGAGGGCAGGCCCTTTGTAGTACAGGCTTCCCCCACTAGGTTAGTATTCTTGGAACCCACTGGCATCAGAGTACCAGCTAGCATTGTTGTGAGAGGCTGCATTCAGCTTCCTGTAGCAAAGAATCTAGCTCAGGGCTTGCTTGATGCCAACAGTCAAATATTTGTTGAATGAAAAGGTCCCACCAAAAAATTAAAAAATTCTCTAAATTCAACACTTAGATAAATGTTCAAATGCAGGGTACATTTACTTATAATAACATTTTTTTTGGAATTTTTTTGGAGATTCTTTCAATGCATTTGCCCATTTCATGATGAGTGATTTATGAATGCACCTGCCCACACCTCATTGAGTGTACAGTTTTTTAAAAAATAAAAAACGACATAACTCCTTATTCACCTGATCTCACCCTGAGAGATTTTTTTGTTTCCCTGGATGAAAAAAGTCCTCAAAGGGAAATGGTTTGCCAATATGGAAGAGGTGAAACAAAAAATGGTAGAAGCATGAAAAGATATCAAAACTGACAAGTTCAAAAGTTGTTTTGAGCAGTGGAAAAAGTGTCTTGATAGGCATAATGCATCAAATGGAGAATACTTTGAAAATGACTGAAGTTTAAATATGTAAGAATAAATACACAATCTTTAAAAAATAAATTCTGGGTTTTTTTGGTGTTTTTAATTATGCAAATATTCCACAATTTTTAAAAAACCTGAAATCCAAAACACTTCTGGTCCCAAACATTTTGAATACGGGATGCTCAGCCTATATTAGTTTCCTCAGGCTGCCATAAAATGCCACAAGTTGGGTGGCCTAACAACAGAAATAAATTATCTCACAGTTCCGGAGGCTGGAAGGGCAAGGTCAAGGTTTTGAAAGGCCTGGCTCCTTCTGAAGGAGCTAAGGAAGCATCTGTTCCAAGCCCTCTTTCCTTGCTTTTGGCTTGTGACAGCATAACTCCAGTTTTTACATGGTGTTCTTTCTGAGCACATTTGTGTGTCCAAATTTCTTCTTTTTACAAGGACATCGGTCACATTAAATGAGGGGTCAACCCACGTCCTGTATGACCTCATCTTAACGAATTATGTCTGCAATGACCCAATTTCCAAATAAGATCACATTCTGAGGCACTGGAGGATTGGACTTCAACATACAACTTTTGGCCAGGTATGGTTGCTCACATCTATAATCCCAGCACTTTGGGAGGCTGAGGCAGGACAACTGCTTGAGCCCAGGAGTTCGAGACCAGTCTGGGCAACATAATGAGACCTCACCTCTATCAAAAAATATATTTATTTATTTATATATAAATATAAATATATATAATATAAATATTTATATATAAATAAATCATGAATTTTGAGCAGATACAATTCAACCCAGAACAAAAAGTAAAAGTGTGGCCGGGTGCGGTGGCTCAGCCTGTAATCCCAGCACTTTGGGAGGCCGAGGCAAGAGAATTGCCTGAGCCTGGGGGTTTGAGACCAGCCTGGGCAACTTGGTGAGACCTCACCTCTGCAAATGAATCACAAAACCTAGCCAGGCATGGTGGCGTGCATCTGTAGTTCCAGCTACTTGGAAGGCTGAGGCAGAAGGATCGCCTAAGACCAGCAGGTTGAGGCTGTAGTGGTCGTGAACATGTCACTCCACTCCAGCCTGGGCAACAGGAGTGAGATTCCAACTCAAAAAAAAAAAAAAAGTAAAAGTGCAGAAAGCAGATGAGATTGCCAGCAAACTGAACATATACATAGATTGATCTAGTCACTCACTTAAGCCCTCATTAAAATAATAAAAAGTTATTAATCTACATGTAAAAAAAAGAGGCTCCAGGGAAGATAACAGTAGACAGGAGACAACAGATGGGTAACAAAGAGAGGAGAGGTAACAGACCTGGCAGAAAAGAGTGAAGTTACAACCCAAGGCCAACTCACCCAACAGAGGCCTAAAGACCCTCCTCTGGGAGAGGCCAGGTATGGAGGGGAGGCAGATGTCAGGTCAGAAGCTGGACAGAGATGCTGGTTTCACAGTCTGTATTCAGAGGCATTAGACTACTAGACTGCCACATATAGCTAGCAGAATTTCCCAAGGATCCTCCTAAAAGAATTGGGTGATTTGTTTTTGGAGGGATTGAAAGAAGAAGCCCAACCAAAAGACAACAGACATAAAAAAGTGGAATAGAGAGTAGGCACAAAGCCCAAACCAGCGCTATGGAAAGAGAACCTACATAGCTATGGGCCAGTGCACTCCCTTCCCTCACCCAGGTCTCAGAACATCCAGCAACAGAGAATACAGACAGGAGGATGGCAGATCTATGCTAGAGACCCAAACAGCCCCAGGGGACCGTCCTGTGATATTGACATTTAAGGTTCCCCAACAAAAAGCTGGTACCCCACCTGGCCATCCTATGGTGATTCCTGCCAAATAGCAGTTCTTGCACTTGTTTTCAGAACTTCAAGTGAACTGTTAAATGTGAAAGGACAACCAGACACCTGGAGATAGCTTATGACCTGAAGACACGGACTGAACAAACAAAGGGATCAGGAGGAAAAAGAAAATGGAAGAATAAAAAAAAAACTCTTAAAAAATATGCAATTAATATCCTCAGAGAGATAAGGAAGAACAGAATTCAATAAAGAGAGAACAACTGGAGAACACAAAAGGACTCATGATAATTAAAAATAGGATACAAATTAAAATCCATTCAGAACATTAGATGATAAAGACAAGAAAATCTTTCAGAAAGCAGAACAAAATGCCCAAGGGTCAGAAAATAGGGAAGAAGAGATAAGAAAATTTTTAAAGCAACTTAGGAAGTCCAATATCTGCAGTAATAAGAGTTGCAAAATAGAGGTAAGAGAAATGAAGAGAATAATAATAATAATAAAAGGAAATTTCCTGGAATGGAAGGAAACCTGCCTCCAAATGGTGTGGGTCCATTGAAAACCTAGTGTGGTAAATGAAAGAAGACACACACTAAGCTTCTTCATGGTGAAATTTGAGGGCACCAGAACTACAGAGAAGACTTAAACACTCCCAGAAAGATAATACAGGTTGCAAAGAAGGACTGGGAGAGAGAAAGACATTGCAGGTAAGACTAGTAGTTAAGAGCATGGACTCCAGAGCTAACTACCTGGGTTTGCAACTCAACTTACTAGTTGTGTGACTTTGGGTAAGTTACTGAACCTCTCACCTCAGTTTCTCCATCTCTAAAATAGAAAAAAACAAGAATACCTCTCTCTTATGTGGGATCATGGATACAAAGCACTTAAAACAGAGCTGGCTCAGAAAGCACATGTTATATGAGTGCTAGCTTTTTCCCCTAGGACTTCCCAACAGTAACACTGGAAGCTGGGAGCCATGGAGTGATAGCTTCACATTTTTGAGAGCAAACATTTTCAAATCTAGAATTCTATAACAAGTAAGCAACAAATCAAGAGTGAGGGTAGAATAAATAATCTTCCAACATGTAAGGTCTTTGGAATTTGATTTCCCATATATCCCTTCTTAGGAAGATACTGCTTGCTTAAACAAAACCAGGAAAGTTGAAGACATAGACTGTAGATAACTGAATACTCAACACAAAAAATAGAGGAAGTCCCTAGAGTAAAGGGAAAGTCCCAGGATGCCAACTATGCTTCCTACAAATGGAGGATAGAGGGCTCCAGGAGACAGACCTCCAAGGGAAAAAATGGAATAGATATACTTGAGTATATAAAAAATATTACTGCTGGGCACAAGGGCTCATGCCTACGTCCCAGCACTTTGGGAGGCTGAGGCAAGAGAATTGCTTGAGCCCGGGTGTTCAAGCCAGTCTAGGCAATATAGTGAGACCTCATCTCTACAAAAATGTTAAAAAAGTTAGCTGGCTGTGGTAGTGTGTGCCTGTATTCCTACTACTCTGGAGGTTGAGGCAGGAGGATCACTTGAGCCCAGGAGTTTGAGACCTATGCTGAGCCATGATGGTGCCATTGCACTCCAGTCTGGGTGGCAGAGTGAAACCCTGATTCAAAAAAAAAATATTATTGATATGCATGTGACAGAGATATAGAGCACTGGAGGGAAGTGGTAACAACACAGAAAATCAGGCTGATAAAAAAATTAGGCAGGTTTTAACTCCAGGAAAGACAAAGGGTAGACAAAAGGGGGGACATGACTTAGTCACTATTTGCTCAGAAGCAAATAATATTTGTATAGCCAAAATAATATAAATGCTAAGTGTTGATTTTCTTTATTTAAAAATTATAACATTAACTGAGTTCAGGAGATGGGAAGAAGAGAAATGGCAAGAAAGCAGTGCAGAGAGCTCAGTTCTCATTTACCAAGATAAGAAGTCGATAGTCAAAATCTAAAACTGAAAATTAGCCAGACATACCTGTAATCCCAGCTCCTCAGTTGGCTGAGGTGGGAGGATCACTCAAGGACAGTCTAGGCTACCTACATAGCAAGACCTTGTCTGAAAATAAATAAACAAACAAACACATTTTTTAACCTGAAAATTAGAGAAATAGCAAGATGAGCACATAATTTTAAGAAATTGAGAAAACACTGGGGATGCAGCCAGAATCATTGAAGGTGAGTTCTTCTGAGAAGTGGGACTAGTGGACTGGGGAGGGCTGGGGCAGGAAATCCCTAGTTTTACTGTAAACTTTTTAGTATTATTTGGCTTTTTAAGCCACATATATGTGTTATGTTGCTAAAAATGAACATTTAATTTTTTCAAAATAGTGGGTAATAATTAAATATTAGTTGGTATATATGGATAGTAGGATTACAGGGAATTTGAATTTCATTCTATATTCTATTTTACATTTATTGAATTTTTATTAGATAATATATATTACTCTTATAATTTTAAAGTACATTTTATTTTTGAAATGAAAACAAGATGAGAAAAAGAAATTGTACAATTTAATGTACGTTAAAAACTGATTTTTCAAAAAGGGTAAAATGATAACCTTCATAAAAATACAAAAGGAACACATGACAATGGTTAAGTGAGGGAACCAATGAGATGTTGCAACTGATTCCAAGAAGTCAAAGAACTACAAACTTGTATATAATAAAGAAATCATGAACAGGGCGAATGGCTCACACCTGTAATCCCAGCACTTTGAGAGGTGGAGATGAGAGGATTGCCTGAGCCCTGGAGTTTGAGACCAGCCTGAGCAAACTGACAAGACCTCACCTCTACTATAAATCAAAAAATTGGCTGGGTGGTGGTGGGTGCCTGTAGTTCCAGCTAATTGGAAGGCTGAGGTGAAAGGATCACCTGAGCCCAGCTGGTCGAGGCTGCGGTGGCCATGAGTGTGCTCCTACACTCCAGCCTGAGCGACAGAGACTCTAATTCAAAAAAAGAGAAAAGAGAGAAAAGAAAAATAAATACTGAAATGAATTCTCGAAAATTGGTTTATCCATAAAGCAATAATCAATTGTTTTCTGCAGACAAAACTATTTGTATTTCTATGGGCTTTTGTATATGTATCTCTTTGCATTGCTATCAGTTTTCCACAATTTTTCTGAGGAGTTGTAAAATCAGCAGGGACGCACACTCTGGTGGGATCAGATCACTCCCAGAGGCTTTGGCATTCCTCTGAAAGGACATCTAAGAATGACTTTTGTCTGTTTGGAAGTTTTACATTTTTCCTGATACGTAGTTAAGGGCTAATGAGCTTATGAAATCTTGTGTCATAAATTCCCCCTGATTATTCAACCGTGGGATAGAAGTTTGGTTTGAGTTCCTAGAAGCCAAAGCAAAGAGAGAAACGGGTTATAGGTTTATTGAAAAGTCCAGTGCATTTTAAATATTTGAAGCAGAAGGAGTTTCATTTCATTTAAAATTGCTGGCAATTTTTTTCTCTGGAGGTAAAAGAGATCAATGCACCTTTGTAGCCTGCTTCCTTTATTGGGGGAAAATGACCAAAATGGTCTCTTTGTTTAAACAAATGGAGAGTAATACCCACCCGTCATTCTTAGAAAGCTCTATGAGGTTGCCATGAACTCAAATGCAGTTAGGTAAAGCAGTATGTTCAGAAAGGAAATTGGGTTTGTTCTTGGTAATATCATGTCCTTGTAGAGTTATTTTCTTTTTAACTCCTTTCTAGATGAATGTAAACTAAACCATCTCTGAAAATTAGTTTTTTGGAGGAGACACGTGTCTTTTTGTGCAAGTATTGCTCCTAAGAGAGAGAAGACTAGATTTGCCAAAAGGTCTATGAAAATCTGACCTCCCACCTTGAATAATTATCATGGGACTGTAGGAGAGGAATTGGCAGTGGTGGGAAACTGCTGGGGGAGGGGGATGGGATTGGCAGTTGAGGGAGACTGCCAGGGGAAGGAGGGGCACACCTCATCAACAAGGGTGCCTACATGGTGAACATCTGTGTACCTAACCCTGAATTGTACCCCACATCTTTAAATTTTTTTTTTAAAATTTTTAAAGAAAAGAAAAAAAAAAGAAAGAAAATCTGACCTCTTTATGCCAGAATAGGGACTAAACTTGGCTGGACTGAACTATGGGGGCCACACACACAGCATCCTTCTAAGTGACCCGGTTTGGGGAAATATACCATCAATTATCAAAATTTCTTTCTTCAGGCTGATGAACCCAGACCAAACAGTACAGGCACAGACTTTCTTGTTCCTATTTGATCATCCTGGGACAGTTTCTGTGAGCAGAAGGGAGAGAAGATGACCAAGTTTCCCCTTCTCAGAGCAAACCTCAGGAATTGTGGGTTTTTTCAAATGCATAAGGAAAAATTAGAACCTGAATGTCTATCAGGGGAGGATGTTGGGGGTGACAACAGTGAGATACTACGTAGTCATCTAAAAGAATGAGGAAGGTATATATGAATTGACATAGAAAGTCATATATGGTTAAGTGGGTTTGGGGGGGAGGTATCAGTTTGGCCGGGTGTGATGGCTCATGCCTGGAATCCCAGCACTTTGGGAGGCTGAGGCAGGAGAATAGCTTGAGCCCAGGAGTTCAAGACCAGCCTAGACTCCATAGCGAGACCTCGTCTCTACAAAAAAAAACCCCAAAATCAAAAAATTAGCAAGGCATGGTGGCATGTGTCTGTAGTATCAGATACTCAGAAGGCTAAGGTGGAAGGATCTCCTGAGCCCAGGAGGTTGAGGCTGTAGTGAGTCATTATCTCACTCCAGCCTGGGTGACAGAGTGAGACCCCGGCTCAAAAAAATAAAAAAGCAAAAGAAAAAAAATAAAGAATCAAGTACCTTCACTCTTCTGAGACCATCATCCTCCACATCTGATCACAAAATGACACCTGTAGAACCTGAAATGACATCTCACCAGATTGCAAATAAAATGTTCCCAGTCACTTTTTTATTTATGTATTTTTTTGAGTTGAAGTCTCACTGTCACCCAGGTTGGAGTGCAGTGGCACGCTCACAGCCACCACAGCCTTGACTTGCTGGGCTCAGGAGATCCTTCCATCTCAGTCTTCCAAGTAGCTGAAATCACAGACATGCACAACCACACCTGGCTAATTTTTTTATTTACTGTAGAGATGAGGTCTCACCAAGTTGCCCAGGCTGATCTCGAACCCCTGGGCTCCGGCAATCCTCTCACCTCCGCCTCCCAAAGTGCTAGGATTACAGGTGTGAGCCACTGCACCTGACCCCAGTCACTATTTAAAAAAAAAAAAACCCATGATTGCTGTTTTTTCTTGGAAATGTTTCTTGTCCTTAAGTAGATCCCGAATTACCTTATTGTAAGCACATACATAAGAAGTTAACCAACCCATTACTCAATTTCGTCAGTCAGAAAATGTCACTCTGAAAAATAACTAATAAAAATATTCGAATTTTAATGGGTGATTCCTCCTCACAAGATTTCACACAAGAAACAGAATGAATACTAGGATCTGTTTTCAGCCGGGCTCGGTGGCTCAGCCTGTAATCCCGTGCCTTTGGGAGGCTGAGGTGAGTGGATTGCCTGAGCCCGCGGGTTCAAGACCCTCCTGGGCAGCGAGACCTCATCTCCACAATAAATCAAAAAAAAATCAGCCGGGCGTGGTAGCGCATGCCTGTAATTCTAGCTACTTGGAAGGCTGAGGCGGAAGGATCGCTGGAGCCCAGCAGGTCGAGGCTGTGGTGGCCGGGAGCGGCCACTGCACTCCAGTCTGGGCGACAGAGTGAGACTCCAACTCAAAACAAAAAGGATCTGTTTTCAGAAGACATTAGTTGGCACTCAGCAGGTGTTGTCCCTCTTCTTCTTTGCTAAGAAGGCTCTGTTTTTGCTGACTCTCCTCTGAGGGTCCGTGGCTTCGGGGAAGGCTGGACTCCTTCCCTGCACCCAAGTAGTCAATCGGTTAGGTCTAGGCCCTCACTATTCAACATCAGCTACATGTGGCTTTTGCTTACTGGAAATGTGGCTAAATCGAATTGAGATATGCTGTGAATGTAAAATACAAATCAGATTTCAAAGTACGGGGGGGTAGAAGAATGTAAATATAACATCAATAACTTGTTTAGTTATAGGCTATAATAATGTTTTAGATATATTGGGGTCAGGAAAACATGATCAACTAATATTGTCTGTTTCTTCTTTTTTTTAAATGGTGACTGCTAGAAAACTTTATATATCTGGCTCATGTTATATTTCTGCTAGTCAGCACAGGTCTAAGCCAATTACAAAGGTCCCATTCTTTACCAAGTATTTAAATAGGTGTGTGCATGTGATGCCATTCTGACCAGTGAAAATGGGGGGTCAGCAGCAAGGTTTTTTGGGAGAGGGTTTCTTTCTCTTCAAATGAGACATAAGACAGGGAGGAACATTCCTTTCTGCCATTGATGTTATCATACTAGTGTGTTGTTTGGAGCAGTGGCAGCCATTTCGGGACCTTGAGAACAGCTGTCTCAAGGTTCAGAGGAGAAAGATGGAGAAAAACTGTGTCCCTGATACAAAATTGCATCCATGATTTTCATATTAAACTTACATTTCTGTGTTAAATAAGTAAAACACTATTAAAGCCAAATTTAGTTAGATTTCCTATTACTTGCAGACGAAAGCATTCTAACACCAATCAGTATCAGAAAGCTTATATCCTAATGTGTGTTATCCCTCTACTTTGTGGATATTCAAATTTTTGTCTGAAAAAGTTATGGGGAAATTGGAGAAATATTTGGATAATTCTCATGTGATCTATTCTAAAATGCCATATCTTGTACTTGTGAGAATAAAAATCCTCAGTGGCTGAAATGGCCCTCATAGGGTAACACTTTCCCTGATAGTACTTTTTTTTTTTTTTTAAGTGTGTCAGTAAGGATGAGGTTCTTGTCTGGCAACAAAAGAGTAATTCGTTTCAGTAGTAACACACATGCAGTTCTCCTGTGTCCTGTAGACAGTGGGGAGGAGACCATTTTTCTGACTGGCGGCCAGTCTCCAAACCATGTCAAGCTTGGTCGTCATTGTCTTTGAACAACATGGCTTCCCGGAGTAGTAGGCTTGATGAGATAATCACAGTCTATTGCATTTTTGGAACCAGTATTAAAATGTAAATTTCACAGATTTTTTTTCTTTGGTACTTGATTATATACTAATATGATCATTTTAGTATACATAACCTTGACCCACCCATAATAGGCTTTATTTCTCTGTCCTCCCCAAGGCCTAAATAGAATAAGCAGCCAACTTGAGGAATGAGAAACACTGAGAACCCTGGCCAGTGTCTGAGGCATGCAGTGAGGCAAGGAAGAGGAAGGAAACATTTCATGCAGCCTTGGCTACAGAGAAACTTGTGGGTGTGGAAGTAGTGGAGGGAAAACAGAAAAGGTGTAGGGATGTGAGCAGGAAACGGGAAAAGTGTGGGGATGTGGACAAGAAATGGAAAAGGTATGGGGATGTGGACAGGAAACAGGAAAGGCACGGGGACATGGTGCTGAAGGACCTTCCCTTCAACGTGAGGGAGTAGGGCCCGGAGCGGTGCTCTTGGCCCCTTCCTTCCCTCTCTCCTTTCCTCTTTTCTTCCTTCCCTCTGTTCCTTCCTTCTCTCTCTCCTTCCCTTCTTCCTCCCTTCCTTCTCCTCTTTCCTTCTCCCTTTCTTCCCTTCTTCATTCCTTTCCTCCCTCCCCTTTCCTCCTTTCCTTCTCTCCTTCTCTCTCCTTCCTTCCCTCCTTCCTTCCCTCCCTTCTTTCCTTCCCTCCTCTAATTTCCTTCCCCCTTCCTTCCTTCCCTCCTTCATTCCCTCCCTCCCTCCCTCCCCCTTCCTTCTTTCCTTCCCTTCCTCCCTATCTTCCTTCTTCCCTCCCTTTCTCTCTCTCCTCCTCCCTCCTTCCATCCTTCCTCCATCCCTCCTCACCCCCTTCATTCTTTTCCTCCTCCCTCCCAACCTGCTTCTCTCCTTCCTTCCTTCCTCTCTCTCTCCTGTCTTTTCTATCCTTCTCTCCTTTCTTTTATTTTTTCCCTTTCTCCTTTCTCCCCTTCCCTCCTGTACTCCTTCCTTCCCTTCTCTCTCTCTCCTCCCCCCTGCCTTCTCTCCTCCCCTCCCTCCTTCTTCTCTCCCTCTCTCCTTCCTTTTTCCTATCCTTCTCCCCCTCTTTTTTCCTTCCTTTTTCCCTCCCTCCTTTCTTCGCTCTCCTTCCTCCTTCCTTCCTTCTTCCCTTCTTCCTCCCTCCCTTCCTTCCATATACACTGAACGCCAGCCATGGATCATCCTCTGCCAAACGCAGGACAACATGGATGGAAAGACATGCATGGTCCTACCCTTCCGGGGCTCTCAACCCCAGCAGGTACAGAGTCAAGATCAAACTCAAGTTAGGAATTTGGGGTTTTGTTCTTATTTTGATTTTTTTTCCCTCCCAAATCACTGTCTCCCTCCATCCCAGATATGGATCAATACTGGCTTTCAGAATAGTTCTGCTTTATGTCTGTGCTTGTGGGGTTTGGTCATCATTCGATTAAAAAAAAAAGCAGTAAACTTTTTCTCAGATATTATTTGGGGATGGTCATGAGCTCTTTCTCTCTCCTTTCCTTTCTTCTGAGCCTCTCCTTTCCCTGAGCCAATGTATCACTCTTCCTCAGCTTGACCTTGGGAATAACAACGGTCTTTCCTGGTTGGAGTCACAATTCAAACAAAACTACTACAAGTCTAGGATTCAAGGGATGAGCGCCACGCCCAATGCTTTGCTTGTCCTTTTCTGAAATGCTGAGTCAAAAGGTAGCTCTCCTTCTTGGGAGAACCGTGAAATAGGACAATGGTGCATCCTCTACCCTCCTGGAGCCTGGAAAATACACTGAAGTGAGAACTGCCGAAGTGGGGGAAGACCCGATGCACTTAGAACCACACTCACACGCTAGCAGAGAGGAAGGTCAGGCTCCCCTGACCTTACAATCCACAGCCTCCACCCCAACCAGCCACAAAAAGCAGGTCTGGACTGAAAACCTAGCCTGCCCGAAGGAGGTAAGCGGGCGGGGTTGGGGTAGTTGGGCAGGGCAGGCGCATCTGAGGGAGAGGCCGCCACTGCGGAACAGGGGATGGGCAGGACCACGGGGAGCGGAGAAAAGCAGAGAAAGAGGAAAGAAGAGAGTTACCTTCTAGAGGCCATGCAGCCCGTCCTGGATCCCAGGGGGCGGCTTCCGCACTCACCACGTCACCACGTCGTACCCACCTGCCAAGCCCTGGGCTCTTCAGCATATTCCAAATCCACCAGTCTCTCCCCTCCACCTCGTCCTGCTCTGCCATCACCCTGCCCCCGCTTCCAGGATCCCACTCTTTTCTCCTGGAAATGCATTCTCCAGCAATCAGCGAGAACGCTCTTCAAAGGCCACATGTCAGGCCGTAGAACTCTCCAGTGGCATTCCCACAAGGCCTCCAACGCCTGTGTGATCTGGCCTTAGAAGTCCTCTCTGACCTTATATGTCACCACGCTTTTCTTAGTTCACTAATACAGCCAGGCCCTTCTTTCTTTTCTTTGCATAGCCATTTGCATTCTTGCCCTATGGCCTCAGAGTTCCTTGTTCCCTTTGCCTGGACTGCTCTCCCTCCAACTTCTGCCATGGCTGTCTCCTTCCCATCCTTCAAGTCTTGGCTCAGTATAAACAGCGTTAAGTGGCCTTCTCTGACCACCCTGGGCCAGCCTCACTCTTCGTTATTACCTTTATACTACTTATCACTATTTGAAGTTATCTTGTCAATTCTGTATGTTTGTAGCTTATTTGGGTGGGAGGAGGGTCTGTTTTTCCAACAAGCCTGGAAGTTTAGGACTGTGCAGGGACTGTCATTATCTTGTTTGGGACTGTATCCACAGATCCTAGAGCAGAACCTGGTACAGAATAAACTTTCCGTACATATTTTGTGGAATGAATGAGTGAATGAAGAAATGTGGGGCGGCCCCCAGAGTCCAGAATGAAGATTCCAGAACAGGGTTACTATTTTGCAAATAAAAATACAGTGCACCCATTACATTTAAATGTTAGATAAATAATGAACGCATGGCACACTACACAAGTATATATTGTCCCAAATGTGGCATGCATACGTTGTTTATCTGAAATTCATGTAACTGGGTGTCCTGCACTATAGCCATACCTGTAGAGGAGCTGTTGTGAGTTGAACAGAGCCTGTTACATGGAAAACAACTCAACATTCCGTTCAGTTGGGCATTGAGGGTGTTACAGAGTGGTAACACTCGCTCCACTTAACCTATCAACCATACCAAGCACCTGCCCTTTCCCTATTAACCACATTGCTATGCATTTTATATTTATTTTGATTCATGCACCTCATTCCAGAAAGAATCTGTGATGGTTGTAAAACAACACAAAGGAAGGAAAAAAAATGTAAATTTTTGATATAAATACATTAAAAAGCATCCAATACTTTTTTGTTCTTGGATCTTAAATACACAGAACTTTCTAGAGCAGAGTCTTAGCAAAGGATCAACCTGTAAAACATCAAGCTAACACACTGATCAGTACTGAGAATAGGATCCTCAAAAATTGGACCTTCAGATGTTGGCTGAATAAAGAATGATACAAACAGTAAACAGACACATCATTAAAAATACAGCTTACAAACAGATGCAAACATGTACTATTTCATCACTGTATGAAAGATACCCAGAGCTCATGCCCAGCAACTTCATGGACAGTTGAACCTGGCTCTTGTATTGGGATTCCCAGGAAAGCTCATTCTGATGCCATTAACTCATCTCCATGTTCTCATAACATCTAGCATTTTCCCCAGCAAGCCAAAATCCCACTTCTGGTTTTCTCCCCTGGATAAAAGGTATAAGTATACCATAGCACAAAAGTATATTCTTAGAAAACTTGCCAACTAAAATTCTGTGAATTGAAGCATATTTTAAATAGCCAAGGTGAAATAAGAAAGGAGTTGGGTAAGGAGTCTACTGTTTTAACAAAAGCCTTTCATGGGATTGGCAGTAGCTGGAAACTGTTGGGGGCGGGTGGGGAGAGGCAGGCCAATAACATCAGTAAGAGTACCTGATCCCAAACCAGGCCCAAAGTAAGGACCAAAGGGCAGTCATTGTACAATGACCACTTGTATACCTAATCCTGAATTGTACTCCACATCTTTAAAATAAAATTTTAAAAAAAGAAAGTATATATATAACATTTATATAATAGAGTATTTGGGAGTCATTAAAAACATCTCAATCTTAAATAAATAATTTTAAAAGAACTTCGATAATTTTTTTAAATGTACATGTCATATAGCATTTTCTATTTTATTTGATATTATTTTTATTTAATTTTTTGTTACTAGTGTGATAAGTCAAAAAATGCAGAGAAGAACCTACAAAATAAATCAAAAGAATACAGAGGCCAGACACAGTGGCTCACGCCTCTAACCCCAGCACTTTGGGAGGCCAAGGCAGGAGGAATGCTTGAGCCCAGCAGTTCAAGACCAACCTAGGCAATATAGCGAGTCCTCGTCTCTTTAAAGTACATTCAAATAAAAAAATAAATTTTAGGGCAGGCTCGGTGGCTCAACCTATAATCCCAGCGCTTTAGGAGGCCGAGGTGAGTGGATTGCCTGAGCCCGCGGGTTCGAGACCCGCCGAGGCAACTTGGTGAGACCTCGTCTCTACAATAAATAAAAAATTAGCCAGGCGTGGTATTGCGCGTCTATAGTTCCAACTACTTAGAAGGCTGAGGAGGAAGGATCGTCGGAGCCCAGCAGGTCGAGGCTGCGATGGCTGGGAGCGGGTCACGGCACTCCAGTCTGGGCGACAGAGTAAAAAATAAATAAAAATAAATAATAAATAAATTTTAAAAACGAATACACAGACGTGTAATAAGTCAAAGAGCACAGAGGGGTACCAACAAAAAGCTAATCACCTTCCTACCAGCTCCCTAATATTTCAGCTCCCTGATGAACATTGACAGTCTGATGTGGACCCTGCCACACTCTTCTCACAAAAATATGTAAGTAAACACACTCACTCACTGAGTTTTGGGTGGAATTTCGGCTCTTGTTTTTGTTCTTTTTATTACAAATTAGATTATACTCATTCTCCTTTCATCTCTTTTCATTCAGCAATGTGTACAGATATTCCTCTCGATCAGTACCTATGATTCTATCTCATCATGTTTGATAACAGCCATAGTTATCAAATATTTCCATACTGTAAATATATAGTGGTGATTTGCTAAACCACACCCCTTTAGATGGACGTACCAAGTTTTTCCTCTTCTTTGTTTTTCTCACCACAAACCACGCAGAAGGAACACACTGGTATAGTTCTTTCCATAGGACCACTGACTCTCGAGTTTGCTTTTAATTCTTAAAATGTTAGAACTTACCGGAGAAGAGAAATCTCTTGGAGCAAACTCTCTCTCTCTCGATAGAGAAATATATGTATTTATTTCTCTTTGAGTAGGGGGTCTCACTCTGTCACCTAGGCTGGAGTGCAGTGGCACAATCACAGCTCACCACAGCCTTGACCTCCTTGACTCAGGTGATCCTTCTACTCAGCCTCTAGAGTAATTGGGACTAGAGGCACGTGCTACTACGTCCAGATAATTTTTTTATTTTTTTTATTTTTTATTTTTGTAGAGACAAGGTCTCCTCATGTTGCTCTCAAACTCCTGGGTCCAAGCAATCCTCCTGCCTCAGCCTCCCCAAAGTGCTGGGATTACAAATGTGAGTCGCCACCCCCAACCTCTCTCTTTTTTTTAATGCATGTGTTTACATCGATGGAGCTGAGTACCAATGAACCACAAGCCAGCATCCTGACTCTGACTGGAATAGTAACTGCTCCTTGCTAGAGGCAGGCAATGTTTGTCCTGCAGGTCTTTGATCATTCAGTAACCTTTCCACATAATTTTTCCCCATCTGCAGGTTCTGTAGCCAGTTGGAACGCTCGCTCTCCTGTAAACTTACACAGATGCATAAAAGTGTAAACATTCAGTCACAAAACCATCTGAGGAATGAAGTTCTTTGTAGAACTACAACCTACTTATTCAACTGGGAAGGCGAAATTCCAGCAAATGTTTGTATATTTGATGCGTGCAAGCAGGTAGGCTGTCAAGATGCCAGAGACAGCTAGCTACATGGCTCCAAAAATCTTTATTTTGAACCTAAACCACCACAGAAAGTGATCACATTTCTCTAGCCGTGATAGTGGAGTTGTAAGATTTAGGAAATAAAAACACAAGATGCCCACTTGAATATGAATTCCAGATAAACCACAAATAATGCTTCAACTGTTTTATTATATTATGTTATATTATATACTATTTTATTATTATAGTGTTACACAGGATGCAATTACACTAAAACATTATTTGTGGCTTGTCTGAAATTCAGATTTAACTGGGCGTCTTGTATTTTATCTGGCAAGTCCATAATGATAGAAGAAATTTGCTCCCTCTCCTTCCCACCAATCCAGAACTTTCTTTGCCTTTGTCACTGTGTCAGAGCCACACAGCAGAAGGATTCACCTTTCCTTCCTCAGCCTATGTTTTCCCTGTAGACTTGAGTGAGCCCATAACTTAACCCCAGTCACCATCAGTATAAGGAGACCATCTAGTCCCAAAACCTTTTGCCTTAGGACTGGGGTTGCTTGTGGCTATCTGACATCTACTACATCAACTTTCTGGGTTGAGAATCTCTGCATTCCAAACCTCCTCTCCCACTTTGACCATGAAAAATGGCCCACTCCCTGACCTAGGTCTGAACTTTCTAGACTGCATACTTTTTGTGTTCTCTGGCCCCTTCCGCATTTCCAGGGCCCTCAGAGTTTTCATCTCTTAAAACCTCTGAATCAGGGTAAGATTGTGTCATCAGAAGAGCCAAGTTTTTTAACTTGAATTATATAAACTGGGGAAGTCACCACCTGAGCCTCAGTTTCCTTATCAATAAAATAGGTGTTGACTTCTATTCTGAGATGCTCGAGATCGTTCCAAGCTCTGACACTGTGGTTCCAGGGTCTTCTCCCCTCCAGACCCAGCTCTCCTGGCCACAGCCTTCATCTGAGTATCCCTCTGGGACCTAGCACTGCCTGTGTCCCAGCTTGATACTTTCTTTCCTAACAGAAAAGCAACATGGCTCCAGGGGTAGGCGAGTCAGTCCCCCTCTTCTAAACACTTTACTCAACTGTCTAACATCAAAAATTGCCGGCTTTTATAATTAGTATAGTACGTGATCAAGTAGAACACTTACCTTTTTGTCAGAGATGGTCATTGCAAAAATTCCTGGTGTTGTTTTAAATCAAGCTATTTACATATTAAGTAATTGAATTCTGTATAACTGTAACAACCCTAAAGTGTGCCCATTTTTACTACATAGAAATCTTAATAAGGAAATCTTGATAAGGAAAAGCACCCCAAACATAAATACATGCTTTTTTAAATGACCAGGTAAGATGTATTAATACACATGAACAACAAGCAGAAGATAATTCCAAAGAGAGTTAAATATGTCTTAAATACAGACTTTTTTTTTTTACCAGGCTTAGTGGCTTGTGCCTGTAATTCCAATATTTTAGGAGGCCAACGCCGGAGGATTGCTTGAGCCCAGGAGTTCAAGACCAGCCTAGGCAACATAGTGAGATGTCACAGCCACAAAAAATAAAAAAAATTAGCCAGGTATGGTGGCATGTGCCTGTAGTCTCAGATACTCGGGAGGCTGAGATGGGAGGATTACTTGAGTCCAGGAGGTCGAGGCTGCAGTGAGCTGGAATCACACCACCGCATAGCAGCCTGGGCTACAGAGACACTGTTTAAAAAAAATTTTTCAGAAATTTATAAAAATAAAATCACTCATGTTCATAACAGTTTCTACACATCAAATATTTTAAAATAGAAGTTCTGTCATGAAAACCTAGAACAGCCAGTGTGATAAAGCGCCTTGATTCCTCAAGACCTGAATCTTCCAAATCATAGGGCTATTTATCTTTGTTATTTACATGCAGATCATTGTTCAGGAACCTGAAGATATTTATACCATGCAATGAGAGTGTGAAACACATTCATTATGGGAATTAGAGAATCAAACGAATGAACAGTCATTGGAGTTTATCTAATCCAGTGTTTCATAAACTTGTTTCTCCTACCATAAACATGTTCACAAGATAATGCTTACCCTTTTAACTTGTGAGCCCATTTGATATTTTTATTCTATTTCATTTCTCAAGAGTTGGTTGTGACCCACCTTATTGATTTCATGACCCATTAAAATACTAGAAAATCTCTGCTCTCTTATCTTAAAATGAAAAAAAATCAGTTGAGCACAGTAGCACACAGCTACTCAGTGACTCAGGAGGCTGAGACAGGAGGATCCCTTGAACACATGAGTTCAAGTTCAACCTGGGCAGCCTATGGAGCCCTCATCTCTTTGAGAGAAAGAAAGAGGACAGTGTGGTAAATTACTTGACCAAGGTTAATGATCATATAACCATGACAAACAGAAAATAAACTTTAACAAAATACATGAGTCTGTTCAATAAAAATACCGAGTAGAGAATGGCCAGTGGGGTATATTTGTGTATATTATTAAGTCGGTTTCTAAAAAGTTATGGTAATGATATAGAGAAAATTCAAAAGAAAAGAGAGGGATCATCACTTATTGAGTATCTACTATGCATCAAGCATTAGCTTAAGCAAAAAAGAAGAATCTATCAGAAACCATCAGGATTTTTTTCATTCTGTCCCTTATCTCTGTCTCTAAAAAAATCCATCTTACCCAACAACAACAAAAAAGAAAAACAGTAGAGAAAATCAATGACATCAAAAGCTGATTCTTTGAGCAGATCAATAAAATTGACAAACTTGTGGCCAGGCTGATCAGGACCAAAAGAGGAAAGACACAGACTATCAATATCAGAAATTAGAGAGGTAATCTTACTACATATTCTATGAATATTAAAAAGACAGCATTGGAATATTTAAAGCAACTTTATACCTATAAATTCAACCATTTAGATAAAATAGAAAATGCCTTGAAAGACACATATTCCAAAAGTTTACTCAAGACAAAATATATAACTTGATTAACCCTATGCCTATTTTAAAAACTGAAACTGTACTTAAAACTCTTCCCACAAAGAAAATTCCAGATGAATTCATTAATGAATTATACCAAATATTTAAGGAATAAATGATACCAATTCTACATAAACTCTTCCAAAACAATTGAACAAGAAGGAATACTTCCCAACTCATTCTTTAAGGCCGGCATTATTCTGAAATCTGATCCAACAATATAATAAAAGGGCATCACAGCCAAGTGATATTTATTCTGAACTGCAGGGTTAGTTTGACATTTAAAATTAAGTCAATGTAATTTATGATATTAACAATTTAAAAAATAAAAACATATGATCATCTCAGTAGATACAAAAAAAACACTTGACAAAATCTAGCATCCATTCCTGACTTAAAAAAAAAAAAATCCTCAGTAAACTAAGAATAAAAGGTAAATTTCTCAACCTGATAAAGGACATCTATAAAAAACTGTCTAATTAGTTAAAGTATCACATTTAATGCCAAAAAAACTTAATACATCCCCACTAAGATCAAGAGTAAAACTGTTATGTTCCCTCCTCTCACCTCTATTCCATACTATACTGGAGATTCTGGCAAGTGTGATCAGACACAGATAAAAAGAAAAGAAAAAAAAAGTCATTCAGATTGGAATGGAAGAAATAAAGCCTTCTTTATTTACAGATTATATGAGCATCTATACAGAAAATCCAATGTAATCTCCAAAAATCTGCTAGAAATAATAAACAAGTTTAGAAAAGTCATAAGACGTATGATCAATATACAAAAATCTACTGTATTTCTGAATACTAGCAACAAACAACTGGAAATTAAAATTGACAAAAAAAATCACTACCAACAGCATAAAATTGTGAAATACTTAAGGATATATCTGACCAAAGATATGAAAGACCCAAACACTGAAAACTATAAAACATTACTAATAGACATTTTTAAAAACCTAAATAGCGAATGGATCTGAAGAATCAATATTGTTGAGACATGAATCTTCCTCATACAGATCTGTAGATTTGATGCAATTCCTGTTACAACCCCAGCAAGCTTTTTTTGGTAGAAACTGACAAGCTTATGTTAAATTCACATGAAGATGCAAATGATCTAATCTAGCCCAAATAGTCTGATCAAGGAGAATAATGTTAAAGGAATAACACTCACTGATTGCAAAAATTATTATAAAACTACAGTAATCAAAATGGTGAGTTTGGCATAAAAAGAGACAGATCAATGGGAAAGAATAGAAAGTCTAAAAATAAACCCACACATATGTGGACAACTGATTTTTGACAGGCACAAAAATGTGATGCTATGGAGAAAGGATAGCCTTTTCTTTCTTTCTTCTTTTTTTTTTTTTGAATTGGAGTCTCACTCTGTCGCCCAGACCGGAGTGCAGTGGCCGCTCCTGGCCACCGCAGCCTGGACCCGCTGGGCTCCAGCGATCCTTCCGCCTCAGCCTTCCAAGTAGCTGGAATTACAGGCATGCGCTACCACACCCGGCTGATTTTTTGATTTATTGTAGAGATGAGGTCTCGCTGTCCAGGCGGGTCTCGAACCCGCAGGCTCAGGTAATCCACTCACCTCAGCCTCCCAAAGGCGCGGGATTACCGGCTGAGCCACCAAACCCGGCAGGATAGCCTTTTCAACAATGGTCTTGGAACACTTAGATATCTATATGCAAAAATAAAACCTAAGTTGGGTCCATACCTTGGACTATATTTTAAAAATTAACTAGAAATTTATCATAGACTTAAAGGAAAACCTAAATCTATAAAACCTATAGAATAAAATAGGATAAAATCTTTGTGACCTTGGGTTAGGCAGAGTTTTTTGGGGATAACCAAAGCACCATCAATAAAAGAACAAATGTATTACTTAGACTTCATCAAAATCAGACTTCTGCTCTTCTGTTAAATGAATGAAAAAGATAACCCACAGCATGAGAGAAAGTATTTGCAAAGTTTTTATTAGATAAAGGACTTATATCCTGAATATATAAAGAGCACTCAAAACCCAACAATAAGACAAAAGACAGACAACCAATAAAAAATGAACAAAACACTTGACCAGATCCTTTACAGAGAAGATAGGGAACACTGCACAGAAGATCTGCAAATAAGACCAGCTTCAACATCATTAGTCATCAGGGAACTGCAAAATAAAATCACAATGAGATATTACTACACATTTATTAGGAAGTTACAATGGCCAGGCTTGGTGGCTCAGCCTGTAATCCCAGCACTTGGGAGGCCGAGGCGAGTGGATTGCCTGAGCCCGCAGGTTCGAGACCCACCTGGGCAACTTGGCGAGACCTCGTCTCTACAATAAATCAAAAATTAGCTGGGCATGGTAGCGCGCCTGTAGGTCCAGCTACTTGGAAGGCTGAGGCTGAAGGATCGCCAGAACCCAGCAGGTCGAGGCTGCGGTGGCCGGGAACATGCCACTGCACTCCAGTCTGGACGACAGAGTGAGACTCCAACTCAAAAAAAAAAAAAAGAAAGTTACAATGAAAAAAACTGACCATGTTAATGTGGAGGAGCCTCTCTGTGCCTCAGTTCTTTTACCTGTAACATAGCACCTGCTTTATGGGATCATGATTAGGATTTAAATGAGCCAATATATCAAAGGAGCTTAGAGGATGGGCCTGACACATGGAAAGCAGGGCACGAATGTTGGTTGTCCTAACTGTCCCAAGGAGAGGGTGTGGTAACTCACATCTATATCTAAGGGTAAGCAGCAATTTGGCAAGAGGAGGAGGAGGAGGAGGGGAATTCAAGTAGAGGAAAGACCATTTAGACATTTAAGTGAGACAAGGAAAAAACTAGAAGGGGGAAAAATTCATTTGTCCTTTAGCCTCACTGTCAGGAAAGCAACCCTGGGACTTAGAAGGTATTTTGTTTGTTGAAGGTGTGGAGGAGGTGAGGCTGCCTGGGAGAGGAGAAATGGGAGATTTCTCCAGCAAAGCCAGTAGGACAGAATGTGGGTTACATTGGCCGTGGGAAGAGGGAATGCTGGGAGAGGCAACCAGCCTCATGGGAATAACATTCAGAGCACTGTGCAATGAGCTCTCACCACTGAGAAGAGCAATAAGCTCAGAGAAGACATTCATTCCTCTCTGGTGCCTCATGGTTTTAAGTTGGGGAATAGGGAATCAGGAAAATAACAAGTTCCTTCTCCGTGGTGGGCACTGTTACCTTGTTCCCTAGGTAACAGTGGATTACCGGGAGCCAGGACAGCGGTAGTGACTGTCTTCCTCAGCATAGTACACGCTCTGTATTGAGCTGAGGGTTGCAGATACCCAATGACCAAGAGATACTTTCTGCCCTTGAGGGCCTCACAGGACAAGCTTCAGGACGGACCAGTAAGCAAATAATAATAGCAAAATGCTATGGCGTTAACTGTTAGAAGGGCCATATTAGAGGTGAGTATAAAATGCCTTAAAATTATAGAAAGGCTTGGTGCAGTGGCTCATGCCTGTAGTCCCAGCTCTTAGGGAGGCAGAGGCGAGAGGATTGCCTGAGCCCAGGGGTTTGAGACCAGCCTGGGCAGCTTGGCAAGACCTCATCTCTACAATAAATAAAAAAAAAATTAACCAGGCATGGTGGCCTACATCTGTAGTTCCAGCTACTTGGAAGGCTGAGGCAGAAGGGTTGCCTGAGCCAAGAAAGTTGAGGCTGTGTTAGCAGTGATTGTGCTACTGCACTCCAGCCTGGGCAACAGAGTGAGACTCTGACTCAAAAACTAACAATTTTTTAAATGTAGGTAAAAAAAAAAAAACCAAAAAACCTAACCACACAGCAGATTACAAGTATTAGGACTAAGGGAACAAATATTAAAAGTAAAAAGAGACTGGGTGCAGTGGCTCAGCCTATAATCCCAGCACTTTGAGAGGCCAAGGCAAGAGGATTGCCTGAGCCCAGGGGTTCAAGACCAGCCTAGGCAGCTTGGCGAGACCTTGTCTCTACAATAAATCACAAAAACTAGCCAGGCATGGTGGTGTGCATCAGTAGTTCCAGCTACTTGGAAGGTTGAAGCAGAAGGATCACCTAAACCCAGCAGGTTGAGGCTGCAGTAGCTGTGAGTGTGCCACTGCACTCCAACCTAGGCAACAAGAGTGAGACTCCAACTCAAAAATAAAATAAAATAATATAAAAAGAAAGGACACTTCTCAGCTAATTCTGGAGTCTCTGAGACACCCATGATGAAAACAGCTTCTTACTCAAATCCAGCTTTCATTTCTAAGCTGAATCACAGTTTTTTCTAAGCTGAACCACAGACTCTTCTTAAGCCAGTAAAGCATTCCATTCCAATCTGGTTTTCGCCCATCATCTGTCAAATAGAGCCTCTTTAGATAGAACACTGGCCTCTTGAGGGGTCACAGGGGTTGTATTAGTGGGCAAATGCCCTTGTATCCCTGCAGAATTCTCTGGGTTCTTTGCTATTATTAGGAAAGAGCAGAACAAAAATGACATAAAATTAGGTGACTTGGCTAATACCCCCATATCTGGTTCTGAGGACTTTTCAGACGAGGAATGAGATCTGTTCTCTTGGCTTAATTGGAGCACGCTTGACTCTTGGCACAGAAATATACTACTATACACTCTGACCATAAGCCTTCTCTGAGTGTTTGTTTGAGTCACAGTGTTTATATGTGTGATCTCCGGAATCATCCATGGTGCTGTGCTGCCGTCATCTAATCAAACAAGCTAACAAATGATCTTCCAGTGAGAAGACCTTGAAAACCTGGTACCTATAGCAGTTGAGAGTCATCTGCAGAAACTTGATACATAGTCATAACTCCAGAGCAACAGGCTCTGGATGGTTCACAGCCCAGGATGGTAATGGTCTATCCCCCAGCTCCTGCTGAAGAATGACCACAAGTGGGCACTAAATCGCCCACAGATCCCTGAAGCCCTATGGCTTAATCGTTAGCACTAAGATGACAGCCTCTGTACCTATGTGGCTTTACTGTTTGTTCAAAGAAATTCTGGTCCAGGAAGATAAGGCCATACACCAATAAGATACCTCCAACACTCATTTATCTAAACAATAGAATGCTCAACCAGCCAGCTTCTGGGGACAATAGGTTGTTCATATGGGTAAATAGTCCTCTTCTCAGGACTGCGGGTCACTCACCTGGGCAAATCTGCTCACCTGTCAAATAACTATTCATCAAGTCTTATTTTAAAACTCTCTTCTTCATTGTGTCCTTCAACCCCAAAAAAATCATATCATAAACTTAACCCAATTCTAATCAGATTCCTGAATTTAAAGACCCACCTTAAACCACTTGAACTCAGACCCCCAATACTGTGACTATTTCTCTTCTGAGACACTACTAAGTCCCTGCCCCAAGGTGATACTTTCCTTTATTATAGTAAATAGCAAACTCAGCTTTGTTTGATCAGCAGATTATTCTGATGATCTTTTAGGGGGGATCAGCAGTTGATACATAAGATGGTTTTGATGAAGAAAACTTAATGAAGAGATTCATTACAGAAGTAAGAACAGGAAGGAGCCCTGGAATACACAGGGATGGTGAGGTACTCAGGAGCCAGCAAGAGGGGGAAGCCATGACCACCCCTAAGGTTAAAGGGACAAATGGAATTCAGTGTTGATGAAAGGTATCAAATATTCTGTAAAATATTTAAGACGGTTTATTCTGAGTCAAATGTGAGTGACCTTAGGTCCATGATACCTGTCCCCAAGAGGTTCTAAGAATGTGTGCCCACCGTGGTTGAATTGTAGCTTGATTATATACATGTTAGGAGGACAGAAGTTACAGAAAACCATAAATCACTACATGTGGGATTTACACTGGTTCAGTCCTGTAGGGCAGGGCATCTCCAAGCAAAGGCTTACAGGTTATAGGTGGATTCAGAGATTTCCTGACAGGCAATTAGTTAGCAAGAATTAAGCTCTTATCTAGGGAATTTTGAAATAAGTAGAGGAGATGTCCTGTGGAGATAAGGGGGCAGAAAAATTCCAAGTTTCTTAATGTGTAGATGAAACCCCAGGGTAGGACTTCAGACAGAGCCAGAAAGTATCTTAAAAGGAACCCGGAGTTAGGGAGTCTCCAAGAGACAGCTTTACTGGTCATAAAATACTTTGATTTTCCTTCTTTATCTGTTATGTTATGTTACGCCAGAGTCAGGTTGGACAGTAAACCACATTATATAGGGGGAGTTAATTTAAAAACCTGTCTCCCCCGGCCTCTTAGCTAAGAATTTGGCAAGGTAAAGAAAAAAGGTCAGAGTTCAGTCCTCACCAGTCAGAGTAGGAACTATAGGGCCAAGAGCCACCCAGCAAAAGTTGTGGTCTTGAAGACCGACATTCACTGTCAGGAGTGGCTGGTTTCTGTTTTGAGTTTTTTTTTTTTTCCTGACTCAGCCCTGAGTGATTCCTATCAGAGCATAAGTTTTGTACCCAAAGAGTGCCTTTTACAGAGATGACCCTTGGATGAATAATTCCTGGGAAAGCCCTTTGGCATCTCCATACCTGTCTACGGGCCATTCTATGAATTGGAAGACTTTTGAGTTCCCCACTGCCATAAAGGTAAGTCAACAATATGTGTTAATTATCCTCATGGCACTTTAATTTAAGATCATTTATTTGGTTAGTGTAACCATTTCTAACACCTAAATTATAGAATTATATCATATAAAAATATAGGCTGAACTAGGTTTCTTCAGAAGAAAAGTACAATTTATAAAATTCAAACATACTTGGAAACTCAGTGGCATTTTCATTTACTAAGAGTCACTAAGAGTCATTCCTCAGGACACAACCTTCCACTTTAAATGACCACCCTGCTCAATGGAATTGTAAATAAAATGTATGCATGTTTGTTTATTGCTCTCCCATCTAGCTTGGGAGAACTAGAAAGTTCATCTCAAAGTAGCATAAGTTCACTAGTAATTTGTATATTATTTCCATTAAAGACCGAAGAAAAGTCAGATAAATTGTAAATGCAGCCGTTTTTCAATGCCGCTAAAATATAGCAGGCTAAAAGTTGGCTCCAGGCCTTCCTCACACCATATCCCTACTTTCACTCCCGGCAGTTTTCATAAGTGCTGTATAGCACGGATTTGAAAATATGGGTCTATCTGAAAGATATGGCATGTCTGGTTCTAGACCACCGCAATAAAACAAATATCATAATAAAGCAAGTCACACCAGTTTTTTTGGTTTAAGAGTGCATATAAAAGTTGTTTATGCCAGGCGCACCAGCTCATGTCTGTAATCCCAGCACTTTGGGAGGCTGAAACAGGATTGCTTGAGGCCAGGAGTTAGAGACCAGCCTGGGCAACATAAAGAGACCTTGTCTCTACAAAAAGAAAAGAAAAAGAATTAGCTAGGTGTGGTGGTACTGGGCATGGTGGCACCAGCACCACCTGTGATGTTGCACCTATAGTTCCAGATACTTGGTGAGGCTGAAGCAGGAGGATCACTTGTACGCAGGAGTTTGAGGTTACAGTGAGCTATGACTGCACCACCATACTCCAGCCTGGACAACAGAGGGAGATGCTGTCTCTACCAAAAAGGGAGAAAAAAGTTACATTTACACTATATTGTACAAGGCCGCACAATTAAGTTTGTAAACTTGCTACCATGCACTCACATTGGCAACACCGTACAAACAACTTGGGAAGGTTTCATAACCTGGGCATAATAGTGTCTCACATCTGTGTACACATCTTTTTTTTTTTTTTCAGTTGGAGTCTCACTCTGTCGCTCAGACTGGAGTGCAGTGGCCGCTGCTGGCCACCGCAGCCTCGACCTGCTGGGCGCCGGCAATCCTTCCGCCTCAGCCTTCAGAGTGGAACTACAGGCACGTGCTACCATGCCCAGCTAATTTTTTTTATTTATTGTAGAGACAAGCTCTCACCAAGTTCCCCAGGCAGGTCTCGAACCCGCGGGCTCAGGCAATCCACTCACCTCTGCCTCACAAAGCACGGGATTACAGGCTGAGCCACTGAGTCCGGCCGTCCATGTCAACGTGTGGTGATGTCTTGCTGAGTGACTTTCATTATTGTTGTTGCATGTTTTTGTGTGCCATCAGGAGAATGCCAGAGCTTGAACCAACATTAAATTTCTTGTACAACTTGGCAAGAGAGGAAATGAAATCAGGGACATGTTAGTCCAAGTTTATGGGGATAATGCCATGAAGAAAACAGCAGTGTACACAGGGATTAAATGTTTTTCCAAGGGGAAAGTGTCACTGATGAAGAGAGGTCAGGATGGCCAGTAACAAGCGGAACTGACAAAACCATCACAAAAATTTGTTGAATTAGGTGTCAAAATTGTCAGCTGACTGTGAGAAGCACAGCGGACCAAAGAAGCACAGAAAAACAGAGAAACAGAAAAATCTTAACTGAAAATCTTAGCATGAAAAAGGTGTGTGCAAAAATGTTCCCGAAGGAGCTCTTGCATCACAACAATGCACCGGCTCACACAGCACTGTCTGTGAGGGAGTTTTTAGCCAGCAAACAAACTATATTGGAGCACCCTTCCTACTCACCTGATCTGGCCCCCAATGACTTTTTTCTTTACTCAAAGATAAAGGAAATATTGAAAAGAAGATATTTTGATGACATTCAGGACATCAAGTGTAATACGACAACAGCTCTGATGGCCATTCCAGAAAAAGAGTTCCAATATTGCTTAAGCAGGGGGACTAGGTACTGACATTGGTACATAGCTTCCCAAGGAGAGCTCTTTGAAGCTGACCATTGCGATATTAAGCAATGAGGTGTGCAGTACCTTTTCTAGGATGAGTCCACGAACTTAATTGTCAGAACTTGTAGTCTATTAAAAGTGCAATGACATTATGTCTAAAATAACATTGTGTATGCCTTAATTTAAAAATACTTTGCTAAAAAAAAGTGCTAATAGTCAACTGAGTCTTCAGCAAGTCTTAATCTTTTTGGTGGTGTAGGGTCTTGCCTCAGTGTTGATGGCTTCTAACTAATCAGAGTGGCAGGTGCTGAAAGCTGGAGTGGCTGTGGAAATTTCTTAAAATAAGACAACAATGAAGTCTGTCACATTTATTGATTCTTCTTTCACAAAAGATTTCTCTGTAGTATGCAATGCTGTTTGATGATAACATTTTACCCACAGCAGAACTTCTTTCAGATTTGGAATCAGTCCTCTCAAACTCTGTTGCTGCCTTACCAATTAAGTTTATAGAATATTCTAAATCTTTTGTTGTCATTTCAACATTGTTCGCAGCACCTCCACCAGGAGTAGTTTCCATCTCAGGAAACATTTAGTCACATCTTCAGGCTCCATTTCTAATTCTGATTCTCTTGTTCTATTTCCACCACATTGGCAGTGATGTACTCCACTGAAATCTTGAACCCTTCAAAGTTATCCATGAGGGTTGGAATCAACTTCTTCCAAATTCCTGTTAGAGTTGATATTGTGACCTCCTCCCATGAATCATGAATGTTCTTAATGGCAGCTAGAATGGCAGCCAGAAGGTTTTCAATTTACTTTACCCAGACATGCCAGAAGAATCACAATCTGTGGCAGGTATAGCCATACACAATGTATTTCTTTTTTTTTTTTTTTTTTTGAGTTGGAGTCTCACTCTGTCACCCAGACTGGAGTGCAGTGGCCGCTCCCGGCCACCGCAGCCTCGACCTGCTGGGCTCCGGCGATCCTTCCGCCTCAGCCTTCCAAGTAGCCGGAATTACAGGCGTGCGCTACCACGCCCGGCTGATTTTTGGATTTATTGTAGAGATGAGGTCCCGCTGCCCAGGCGGGTCTCGAACCCGCGGGCTCAGGCAATCCACTCACCTCAGCCTCCCAAAGGCGCGGGATTACAGGCTGAGCCACCGAGCCCGGCTCACAATGTATTTCTTAAGCAATTCGATTTGAAAACCAGAATGACTCCTTGATCCATTGACTGTGGAATGGATATTGTGTTAACAGGCATGAAAACAACATTTATCTCCTTGTACGTCTTCACTAGAGCTCTTGGGTGGCCGTGAGCGTTGTCCATGAGCAGCAATATTTTGAAAAGAATCTTTTTCTGAGCAGTAGATCTCAGCAGTGAGTTTCAAATATTCAGTAAATATTCACATTTGTGAACAGATGTGCTCTCATCCAAGCTTTGCTGTTCTATCTATTGAGCACAGGCAGAGTAGATTTAGCGTCATTCTGAAGGACTCTAGGATTTTCAGAATGGCAAATGACCAGTGGTTTCCACTTAAAGTTATTAGCTGCATTAGCCCCTAACAAGAGAGTCAGCCTATCCTTTGAAGCCAGACACTGACTTCTCCTCTCTAGCCTATGTAAGACCTAGCTGGCATTTCAAAAGGCTGTTTCATCTTCATTGGAAATCTGTTGTTTAGTGCAGCCACCTTCATCAATGACATTAGCTAGACATTCTGGATAACTTGCTGCAGATTCTCCATCAACCACCTTATACTTTTATGTTCTGGAGAAAGTTTCTGTCCTTAAACATCTGCTGGCTTCTAGCTTTGGTTCTGCAGCTTCCTCGTCTCTCTCAGCCATCATGGAATTGAAGAGAGTTATGGCCTTTCTGTGGATTAAGCTTTGGCCTAAGGGAAGGTTGTGGTTGGTTTGATCTATCCAAACCATGCAAACTTTCCCCACATCAGCAATAGGCTGTTTTACTTTCTTACCATTTGTGTGTTCACAAGAGTAGCACTTTGAATTCCCTTCAAGAACTTTTCCTTTGCATTCACAGTTTGACTCATTTTTTGGCACGAGAGGCCTGACTTTCAGTCTACATCAGTTTTCAACATGCCACCCTTCTCACCAAGCTTAATCCTTTCCAGCTTTTGATTTAAAAGGAGAGATGTGTGACTCTTCCTTTCATCTGAACACTTAGAGGTCACTGTGAGGTTATAATCAGCCCAATTTTAGTATTATTGTGTCTCAGGAAATAAGGAGGCCAGAGGAGAGGAGGAGAGACAGGGGAATGAAGTCAGGTTTTTCCAGTTGGAGGAAATCTTGGTATGGGGCTCTGCATACTAGATAATACCACTGAGGAGGTCTCAGATTTTTTTTTTTTTTTTTTTTGAGTTGGAGTCTCACTCCATCATCCAGGCTGCAGTGCAGTGGCACGCTCACAGCCACTGCAGCCTCGACCTGCTGGGCTCAGGTGATCTTTCCGCCTCGGCCTTCCAAGTAGCTGGAACATACACAACACTGATCAAGTTCACTATCTTTTTTTTTTTGAGTTGGAGTCTCACTCTGTCGCCCAGACTGGAGTGCAGTGGCCACTCCCGGCCACCGCAATCTCGACCTGCTGGGCTCCAGCAATCCTTCCACCTCAGCCTTCCAAGTAGCTGGAACTGCAGGCGCGCGCTACCATGCCCGGCTGATTTTTTGATTTATTGTAGAGATGAGGTCTCGCCAAGTTGCCCAGGCGGGTCTTGAACCCGCGGGCTCAGGCAATCCACTCACCTCAGCCTCCCAAGGCCCAGATACAGGCTGAGCCACCGAGCCCAGCTAAGTTCACTATCTTAAATGGGCGCAATTCATGGCTCCCCTAAACAATCACAACAGTAACATCAAAGATCACAGGTCGCCAAAACAGGAATATAAAAATGAAAAAGTTTGAGGCTGGGCACGGGGGCCCAAACCTGTAATCCCAACACTTTGGGACTGAGGCGAGAGGACTGCCTGTACTCGGGGGTTCAAGACCATCCTGGGCAACTTGGCAAGACCTCATCTCTATAATAAATCAAAAAATAAACCGGGCATGGTAGCACATGCCTGTAGTTCTAGCTCCTTGGAAGGCTGAGGTGAAAGGATCTCCAGAGCCCCGCAGGTTGAGGCTGCGCTGGACGTGAGCGTGCCACTGCACCCCAGCCTGGGCAACAGAGTGAAATTCTGACTCAAAAAAAAAAAAACAAAGAATGAAAAAGTTTGAAAGATTATGAGAATTACTAAAATGGGACACAGAGACACAAAGTGAATATATGCTGTTAGAAAAATGGTGCCGATAGGTTTGTTCAACCACTGAGTTCCCACAAACCTTCCATTTGAAAAAATGCAGTATGCCCAGTGCAATAAAACGAGGACAGTCTGTGCTCCACTCTCTCTTAGTACAGCCCTCCCGCCCGCCCCTCCTGGAAGATACTGTGAGCTTCTTAAAGGCAGAAGTCAGGTTTTTCCAATTGGAGGAACTCTTGGTATGGGGCTCTGCATACTTGTAATACCACTGAGGATGTCTCAGATTTCTTTTCTTTTTTTTTTTGAGTTGGAGTCTCACTCTATCACCCAGGTTGGAGTACAGTGGCACGCTCACAGCCACTGCAGCCTCGACCTGCTGGGCTCAGGGGATCTTTCTGCCTCAGCCTTCCAAGTAGCTGGAACTACAGGCATGTGCCACCACACCTGGCTTGTTTTTTTTCTTTTAATTTATTGTAGAGATGAGGTCTCATTTAGTTGCCTAGGCTGGTCTGGAACCCATGGGCTCAGGCAATCTTCTCACCTCAGCCTCCCAAAGTGCTGGGATTATAGGCATGAGCCACTACGCCTGGCCTCAGTTCTTGTATTTGCAGAGAGAATCACCACTCAGGCCTCTGGTGCTCCTTCCTTTAATGCCTGCGTTTTCCAAAGCCAGGTCCAGTTCTGGCTTGCCTCAAACATCTAATTAATCTTATCTTTGGACTAATGAAACTGATTACATGGCACTTTGTAAATATCTAAGGAACTCCCCAAAAGGTAAACAGCCGCCATGGTCAAGATCAAAGCCTTGGGTTAGGACTGCTGCTATTATGGCTGGAGGGTCATGCCTGCCTGGAAGAACAATAAACACAGGCTGGCTTTGATCATCTCACTCCCAACACAGAACCTTCCTTGGCTCCCCGCTGCTTTCAAAACCCACACTTCTTAGTGAACTCAGCCTCTGTGCCTCCACCAGCTGGCCCCAGCCTTATCTTCCACCGATGTAAACAAGTTCACCAAATGCTCCATGCACAGATAATTGCAATGACTGGCCTCTTGGTTTCAAAATACTCCGTTCTCTTTCCTCTGCCTCTTTCACCATCCTGGGCATTCTGCATCACCCAGCTCTGGTCCCTCCTCTTCTCAGAACCACCCCCAACCTGCATATAATAAGAGCAAGTAACAGTCAAAACTTCTTGTACACTCATTAAGCACTTTTCATGTATTATCTCACTTAATCCTCAAAACAATTATATTTCCTCCATTTTATGGACGAGGCAACTATGGCAAATGCTATCGTATTTTTTGACTGTATGGTGCAATTCTCAGATAATATTTATAGCTCACTTTTGCTCCAAAAGAAAATCTATTTTACTCCTAAAACAACTGAAGGGAATATGTAAGATTTCTTAAGCAAGATAGTCAATTCAGGCTTGGTGGCTCACACCTATAATCCCAACACTTTGGGAGGCTGAGATGGGAGGATTGCTTGAGCCCAGGGGTTCGAGACCCACCTAGGCAACAAAAATGAGAATCCCATCTCTACGAAATAGTTTAAAAACTAGCTAGGTGTGGTGGTGTGAGTCTATAACCCCAGCTACTGGGGAGGCTGAGACAGGAGGATCACTTGAGCCCAGGAGATGAAGGCTGTGGTAAGCCATGATCGTGCCAACACACTCCAGCCTGGGTGAGATTGAGGCAGGGTAGCTACCACAGGTTACACATAGATAGATAAATTTCCCATAGGTAGGTTTTAGAAAGCATTTAGACATTTTTAAAATTACATTTTACTGTAGGCCAAGTGGTAGCCTACCCCACCCCCTTGGCAAATCCAAAGAAAACCCCATCAGAGGTAAGACTAGGACAGCCCAACCTTTCAATTTATGGTTTATCATAATAATCTCTAAGAATCTCTTAGGTTCCCTTTTGAAGGTGGGAGGCCAAATACCAACTCCTTAACTGACCAAAGCCACAGAAATGATAAGACCACCTTTTTTAGCTCAAAAACTTGCAAATTGGAAACATCTGGCAGACAAAGACCACTCTTCCCCTCCTCTCCTCCCATGGGAGCCCAGAGATGTCAACCTCCAGAGTGACTGTTACCTGAGCTCCACCCTCTTTAGCATATCAATCATTGTAAGGGTTTATTGGGACTATTGTAAAGAGCAAAAGTGTGGTTTCTCTTGCCCATGTTTCCCTTTTGGTTCCCTCTGGCATGTTTCCCTTTCGGTTCCCTCTTCTTTCTCTAATAAGCTTTGTTTGAAAACTTTGCTGGCCACTCTGAAATTCATGTTAAAAACAAGTCAAAGAATCCACAGGTTTTACGCCAAGCCCCACCCAGCATCAAGACCCTATCTCAAAATTTTAAAAAAATTTAAAAAAGAGTAGTCAGTACCCTCAAAGTTCAATCATCTAAAAATTGCAACAACATACATGGTACAAAATACTTTACATGCTGGGCACAGTAACTCACACCTGTAACTCCAACACTTTGGGAAGTGAAGGGGAGAGGATTGTCTAAGCTCAGGGATTTGAGACGAGCCTGGGCAACTTGGTGAGACCTCAACTCTACAATCAATTAAAAAAAAATTTAGCCAGGCATGGTTGTGCACGTGTGTAGTTCCAACTACTTGGAAGGCTGAGGCAGAAGGATCATCAGAGCCCAGCTGCAGTGGCTGTGAGCATGCCACTGCACTCCAGACTGGGTGACAGAGTGAACCTCCAACTAAAAAGAAAAAAGGAAAAAATATATATATAAATATGAATATATGTACACTTTACAACAAATTCACAACATGAAGAGATACTCAACATCACTAATCATTAGGTAAATGAAAATCAAACCACAATGAGATATCCCTTCACACCCATTAGGATAGCTATTTAAAAATTTATTTTTTAAAAACCACAGAAAATAATAAGTATGAGTGAGAATGAGGAGAAATTGAAACGTTGGGCATTTGTTGGTGGGAATGTAAAATTATTCAGCTACTGTGGAAAACAATATGGCAGTTCTTCAGAAAATTAAACCTTGAACAAGCATATGATCAAGCAATTCCACTCCAAGAATTGAAAGCAAAGATTCAAATAGTTATTTGTACACCCATGTTCGTGCAGCATTATTTATAACAACCCCAATAACCAGGAGGTAGAAATAGCCCACATGTCCATCAGTAGATGAATAGATAAACAAGATATAGTACATGGAATATATGTGGTAATATTAGAATGTTTTTCCAGCCTTAAAAAGGAATGAAATTCTGGCACATGCTGCCACCAGGACAGACCCTGAGGGCATCATGCTAAGAGATATAAGCCTGTCACCAAAGAACAAATATTGTATGATTCCACTTAGGTGATGTAGAACAGTAAAACTCAGAGTCAAGTAAAATGGTGGTTGCCAGGGGGTTGGGGAGGGGGAGAATTGGGAGTTAGTATTCAAGGGTACAGAGTTTCAGTTTAGGAAGATGAAAAGTTCTGGAGATGTGGTGATGGTTGCACAAAACAGTGGTGGATATTGAACGTCACTGAACTGCACACTTAAAAATAGTCAAAACAGTAAATTAGGTTATATATGTTTTATCACAATAAAAAATACAAAACTGTTTTCATATCATGCATTTGGTCCTCACAAACACCCAGTGGAGAAGCAGAAGAGATATTAGGATCACCATTACCAAGATAGGAAAAGTATGCTCCGAGGGGTCCATTGACCTACTCTGGAGCTACATAGGGTCCCCTGGGGATCTTGTTACAATGCAGAGTCAGTAGTTCTGGGTAAGGCCTGAGATTCTGCGTTTCTAATATGTTGAGAGTCTGCAGACCACACCCCTAGGTCAGGACCAGGAAGTAGCAGAGCTAAGATTCAGAATCTGATTCCTCAGACTCACAATCTCTACACTCTTTCTGAAAGTCCCTGAGAAGTGACTTCACCCTCACAAGAAAAAGAAAGGGCTCCCTGAGGACAGAGATCCTCATCATCTTTATGAATTGAGCGACTCAGCCATTTCCAGATGACCCTAATGAAACTCACCTGTTTTTGTGAATGTTCTATAGACACTGATGATATCTAAGTTACACCCTCCTTGAGATTACACAGATTAATTTTTTAAAAAAAGACTACCTGTACTTCAGCTGAAATTAAACTATAAAAGAAACAAATTTGACTGCAAACTAGTTAAAGCTTTCCTTGACGAGATTATTTGTCAGAAGTTCTAATCCCCTGTTGCACATTTTAAAACATTTGTTTTTTTTCAAAATACCCATATCCAGGCCCCACCCTTGGAGAGACTGAGTCAATTTGTCTGGTGTTTTGTTTTGTTTTTTAAGTTCTCCAGGTGACTCTAAGAGCAGTCAGGGTTGGAAACCATTGACCCAAACTCAAGATATTTAATAAATGGCATCGGTTTCTATTCTTGGTTGACATTACCAGGTATCAGAAGAAAATTCTGGTATATTTTATTTGTTGACTGCAAAAGAGATATTTCAGCTATTTTATTGGATCTAAATTTACTCCAGGAGCAAACTGTATGCAAATTAAGCAAGACTGCTAGCCATTGTAGGACACTAGCCATACTAAGTTTAATTTTAACACCATTAAACTCCCAATGGGACCCACCAGTCTATTTTAAATCATGGTTGGGCTTACCAGCTCAGTCAGTCCAAATCAACAGTTACTTTGCTTCTCCTGCTGAACAAAATGTGCTACAACTGCCATACTGACAGCCCCTCCTTGTTGGTTACCATTCATATTCAGCATAATTTGGATATTGCCAGCCAACATTTCCAACCAAGGACACTTTGAGATAATGTATATAAATTGTGTATTATTGATCACAGAGCATCTGCTGGCACTTATGTATGTTGACATATAAACACGAACAGAAGTTCACAAGTTTGCATTTCTGATGTTCATAAAATGATAATGTATAATAAAACAAACACTGTTATGGTTTTTCTTTAATCACCTTCATAGAGACAAAGTGATCTAAGCCGGAGGCTTAAATTACAAAAGCCATTAAAAAAATATAAAGTCCTAAGTTTTCTGGGTTTTTTCCCAAATGATTTATGGAAGGAAAACATCATTATTTTTCTTTTATATTTGATACCATTTAATTGCATTTTGCAGCTAAAGTTGCCAAATCGTAATGACTGAAATCAGAAATTATAATAAAGCAATGTTATCTTTTTTTTTTTTTTTGAGTTGGAGTCTCACTCTGTCGCCCAGACTGGAGTGCAGTGGCCGCTTCCGGCCACCGCAGCCTCGACCTGCTGGGCTCCGGTGATCCTTCTTCCTCAGCCTTCCGAGTAGCCGGAATTACAGGCATGCGCTACCACACCCAGCTGATTTTTTTGATTTATTGTAGAGATGAGGTCTCGCTGCCCCAGGCAGGTCTCAAACCCGCGGGCTCAGGCAATCCACTCACCTCAGCCTCCCAAAGGCGCAGGATTACAGGCTGAGCCACCGAGCCCGGCAGCAATGTTATCTTTAGAAACATATATATACACACATGTATATATCTTTTCTTATTTTATGATTTCAAGAATCTACAGTAAGATTAGCACAATTGATTTCTTGGGACACGTTTCCCAAAGATAGCTTGGCAGAAGCAGAGTAGAGCATTGTTATTAAATATAGCACATGGCCAAAGTCTCAACCCCTGTCACAAGGTGATGGCTGTTAATATTCTTTATTAAGAGTTAACAGCTGCAGCTTTTCCCATAGAAAACAAGATAAACCAAGCAAACAGTACACAGGTGCTGACCTGCTTTGCTGCTGCTCAAAGTCTAGAAAAGAGCCAGGTGACTTCACGGGCGGCACGTCCCTCACTTGAGGAAGTGCAGAATGAGTTTCCCGGGGAAACTGAGGAGCAATCCTTCTGCAGGCGTTAGGTTGAGAAACTGTCACACTACCACTCTGTCACTTCCTCTGCTCTGTTCCCATAGCAAGAGCAACGCCAGCCTTCACAGAATGCATGTGTGGTCCCGGCCTGTGCCGAAGCCTGCAAGAATATAAGCCACTTCTAGCATGTAATGAGAATGATCTCTGGAAACTATGAATGGTGTGTTTTTTCATCCCACTCCCTAGTCACATTCCCTGCAGACATTCCACAGTTCCAGGGAAGAGGGAAAAGAAACATCATTTTGGAAGGACAAGAATGCCAGTCAGGGAGCTATAGGTGCCAGGCAGTACAGTGCCAGGCAAAGGCAGCCTCCCAGGCCTGGGACGAAGTGGATAGAGCCCATGGGGGGGGCAGACAGTGGACCCAGAATCCTGCTCCCTGCCCCCACCTCTGGATGGGAATCCTGGTACTGGGTTGAGCTGGGCTTGGGCTGGACTGCGGGAAAGCTGGGCAACAAGGGATCTTGATACTGGTAACGGCGGGGGTGGGTACCACTCTATGCCAGTGTCAGGTAGTCCCAGTGAAAATCAGGCAGGGAAGTGTCCTGAATCAGCATCCTCACACCTCTGTTGGCTCCCGGAGAGCAAGGGGGAGTAGAGAACCCACAGGACTGCCAAACATCTGAGGTGCTGGGGTGAGGCATCCTCACCAGAGGGGTCAGTTAAAGGGCAAAGTTGAAGTTCAATGAGTCTGTCTTGCCAACGAGAGGTAAGGTAGGTCTGGCAGCCAGACAGCTGAGAGAAGCCTCGCTGACTCTGTCACCCTGGACTGCAGTGAGAGGACCCTGTCATGAGACCTGCCACTCTTCCCTTTAGACCAGGGTCCCTCGCCTCGGCACTATTGACATTTGGGTCCGATAACTCTTCGGGACAGAAGTAGGGGGAGCTGGCTGTGCACTGTAGGATGTTTAGCAGCATCCCTGACCCCGCCCACTGAAAGCGAGGAACACCCCTCACTCCTGTAGTGATCACCAACAACGTCTGCAGACATCACCAAATGTCCCCTGGGAGACAAAAAAAAAAAAAATCACTGCAGATTGAGAACCCCTGCACTAGCCCTAGACACTGCTCGGAGAGGAGGGCGAGGGAAGAGACTCTGCAAAACGGAGCACCTATCTCGGAGAAGCCGTTTCATACCGAGCTCCTAAAGCCTGACAAAGGTAAGATCCCACAGTGGCAAGTTGAAGGACTTTGCCCCCCACCCCTATATCCTTAGCCTACCCAGCAGAGTATATACCCAAGAGAGGAAATAGAAAATAACAATGCTGGGAAGGGTGGATTATCACTCCATTTTACAGATGAGGGAATTGAGTCTCTAAGAGACCTGCCCAAGGTCACCCACTCAGTGGCAGAGTCAGCATCCAGACTTGTGCTCATTCCAGTAAGCCGGGTGACAACTGCCTTTCTCACAGAGTGCTGCATGATAACTTAATATGTATTTCAGCGTCATCTCCAGAAGACGTAAGCTCCCATGGGGAAAAGATGATATATGCCTAGTCCTCTACCAAACATGTAGTATTTGGTGAATGAATGAATGAATGAAGGGAACCCCCCTCCTCCTCCTTTGGGCTAAGCGGGGCTGTTTTCCAAGGCCAGGCTGCACCTGGGAAAACAAGAATGAGATAAAGGCTCAGCAAAGGTTGACAATTGCAGGGCCAAGGTTCCTTCTCAAAAGGTCCTTGAAAGGAGGGGAAATAAATGTACATCTGGCTTCCGATCAACAGTAATAGTGTGTGCGTCAAGAGATTAGCTCAACAAGCTTGCAGAGAAGATTGTGACTTGGCTGGGGGGGAGGGGAGGAGCCAGGCAGGAGATGGCAGTGGTTCGGCTCAATTTGGAAGACCAGAGAATGAGTGGGGAAGAAAATCTTAAGGCTGAGCTAGCACAAGAATAAGAGCAAAGAGGAAAAGGCATATAAGAGCAGACGGAGGAGAATCCAGGCAAAAGGGGGAGAGAGAGCTCTGGCGACAATGGGTAGCTGAAACTGGGAAACAAGGTGGGGATGGGGAAGTGCAGGCTGATGGGAAACTTGAAAGTTAGGCAGACATGAGGCTGTGTAGAGGATTCCCAAGTAGCAGCAACAATGACCGCAACACTGCTGGAGGGCTCCCATATGCAGGCGCTTCTCTAAGCACTTTATGAGGATGACCTGGTTCAGAGGAGGCTGGCTTCGCAACTGAGGGAACCAGGAGGAGCCCACAGCTTCCAAGACCTTAAGTCAGGTGCTCAAGCCAAAACTAGTAAATGACAGGGACAGGGTGGGAATCCAAGCTGTCTGTCCCAAGAGCCACATTCTTCACCCCCAGCCTCCACTCTGTCCTGGCGTGTGATGTAGTGAAGGTAACAGAAGCAAGGCACTGAGGAGGAGGTGAAAGCACCAGGCACCTCTTCCCTGCCCATCATCCAGATGACAGTCATCCTGTCCGTAGGGATGGTACTCAGGCAGTGGCAAGAAGAAAGATCCAGGATACATTGTAGCCAAAGCTTGGGCTTAAAAGTTTCTTGTCCAATGACTACCTCCGGTGCGTGTAAGATGCCATTACATAAGGTGCAATCACTTCACAGTCAATTACATATTAAGCCCCTTTGTGCCTTGGTTTGGTCATCTGCATCCTTTTGCAGGTTCAGCTTACATTTAGTACCACTAAGGGGATAGGGAACATGTTTGTATCCTTCCCTTCCTTGATACAACCTCAGCTTGGCACCACCCTCTGTGAGCATCTTGCTGATGGAATCCAGTGGCCACACACTGTAGAATGTGGAGCCAGTGATAATGCTGGTTCTTAGGAAATGCAATCAATATCGTGGCTGTTGAGGGCAAGTGACCTGTGTGTGGTAGTGGTGGGAGGGGACTTATTTGTGTGTTTGCTTCATTCATTCACTCAACAAATACTTATTACTGAGCACCTACTATGTGCCAGACTCTCTTCTAGGGGGTTGGGACATGTCAGGAATGCAATAGACAAAGATCCCTTTCCTCATAGAGTTGAAATCTTCAGGGGAGAAAAAAGATATATGATAACTTACATTGTGTGTTGGAGGGTAATTCGTATCTGAGAGACAGAAAGAGAGAGAGAGGAGAGAGAGAGAGAGAGAGAGTGAGAGATAGAAAAGGAAGGTATAAGAGCAATCAGGAGCCAGGTTTGGTGATTCACACCTGTAATCCCAACACTCTGGAAGGTCAAGGCAGGAGGATCGTTTGAGGCCAGGAGTTTGAGACGAGTCTGAGCAACATAGTGAGACACCGTTCCTACAAAAAAATAAAAAGAACAATCAGGACAGGAGCAGGGAAGGAGTGGGGCAGTTTGTAGTATTAAATGGGATAATCAAAAAAGATGATGTTTGAAAGAAGACATAAGAAGGTGAGGGAGCAAGCCATGTGGCTATAGAGGAAGAAGCCTGTCAGCTCAGAGCACAGCAAGGAGGCCGGTGGAGCTGGAGTGGAGGCAACTTGGGGCTGAGGGCAAGGCAGGACACAAGGTCAGAGCATGGAAGGTTGGTGGGGTGCATTCCAAAGGGCTATTGGAAGGGCTTGGGCCTTTACGCCCTGTGAGATGGGAGTCCCTGCCAGGTTGAAGCCCAGCGATGACATGGTCTTTCTTAGTCATGAGAGTATCTGTAACAGGCAAGGGCAACAAGAGAGAGGTGGCAGTGGCTGAAGCCAGGGTCATCGTCTTCCCTCTAGCACAGTACCTGCCACTATCATTCTAGAGCTGTGGAATAACCAATGGGGTCAGAGTCACCCAAAGCAAATCTTTGTGATGAGTCAGCACAGGGGAGACCAACACCAAGGAGGATGTGACACAATGCCAAGCACTGTGCAAACAGCAGCAAAGTGAAGAATCAGACACACAGTCCCACCAGTTATGAAAAAGAGGGCCCCATTCCCCCAGACCACACTGCAGACAAAGCATTAACACCTGCATTACTGAAACTTCAGTCTCTTTGAACTGCCAAAGCCCGAGTAAATGGCCAATTTTGTCTTTACACTGTCCTGTAATCTTTCCATAGGGCCTGGGTTATATCCAATTCTTCCCCAGAGGATTCCTGTCCTCGTGTGAAATTCCCAGTGAAGTGTCTTTATCTAGACATGTATAAGTACTGCAGAAATGAACTTTGTTCTCACAAGTTACTTTAATTCCGTTTCCAAAGTATAGTTTCGCTAAACCACATGGGAGTATTTTGCATATGGACTGCATGTTTTGCCCTAGAAGTCACCGCAAATACTTCTTTGCATTTTCTTGTTCCCAGAAGCAATTTCCTCTGCCAGTGTTCTAGTTGCAAAATGTTTTATTAATTTTATTTTTTTATTTTTTTTTTATTTTTTTTATTTTTTGAGTTGGAGTCTCACTCTGTCGCCCAGACTGGAGTGCCGTGGCCGCTCCCGGCCACCACAGCCTCGACCTGCTGGGCTCCGGCGATCCTTCCCCCTCAGCCTTCCAATTAGCTTGAACTATAGGCGCGTGCTACCACACCCGGCTAATTTTTTTTTTTTTTTTTTTAATTGTAGAGATGAGGTCTCATCAAGTTGCCCAGGCGGGTCTCGAACCCGCGGGCTCGGGCAATCCACTCACCTCAGCCTCCCAAAGGTGCGGGATTACAGGCTGAGCCACTGAGCCCGGCTGTTTTATTAATTTTAAAATTGGATTCTTTTGTAAAATTTTGGTACCCTCATGTTAAATTACTGACTGGTATGAAGGGCTTTGCTTACCAAAGGAAACAAGTATTTCTGAAAGTGCTAAAAGAAAGATTCACTTGGTTCTTGTTTACACAGCTCACCCATAGCCTGCAATGCTGAGACTGCTTTGCAATGAAGACATGGTTTTTATTTCTCATGTTTTTGTGTTCTATGGGTCCTCACTCTTAGATTACTCAGATTCATTTGAATCGACTGCTCTTCTTGGATTAAAAGATCCCATAATCCTCTTCCTCAGGGCTTTAAAGAAAAGGATGGGGTGATCAGGGATTTCAGGACTTTTAGCATCTCTGCTTCAGTTCTTCCCTGAGCTTCTGCTTAAGCAAGGCTGGCTGTTGGGTGAAAGTGTGGATTTAATAGTCTAGCTTGGGCCGGGCACAGTGGCTCATGCCTGTAATGCAGCTCTTTGGGAGACCAAGGCAAGAGGATCGTTTGAGGCCAGGAGTTCAAGACCAGCCTAGGCAACAGAGTGAGATCTCATCTCTACAAAAAATTAGCCAGGCATGTAGTCCCAGTTACTCTGGAGGCTGAGGTGGAAGGACTGCTTGAATCCAAGATGCAGAGGCTGTGACGAGCTGTGATCATGCCACTGCACTCCAGCCTGGGTGACAGAGTGAGACCCCAACTCAAAAATAATAATAATAATCCAGCTTGGCAACTTGGCAACTTGGTTCTTGCTCTGCCCCACATGGCTCTGGCATTGTCATCTTTGTACCAACTTTGTCTCATTGTACCAACTTATCGAGAAAGTTCCAGAGACCATCCTATGGCTCCCCCAGAAGACCAACAGCGATCCCCATTTCAAGGGATGTAGTTTGGGGACTGGTGAGGTCTCATGTGATGGAACAGCAGTTCTGTCATCTGACGATTATTTTTTAAGCCTTTGCTACCTGCCTGCTCCCTGCCTCTGAGGACCCACTGTGCAGTGGTTCCAAAATTCTACAGCACATCGGCCTTTATTTCTGGGAAGAACTTCGGAAGGTCCTTTCAGGAGGCCTAGATATGAGACCACCTTGGACACATGGAGCCATCCCCTCAGTGCCATCTGCATGGGTTAAACTGGAAACATCACCTGACGTCCTGTGAGTGACATGACAAGCCGGAAGTTCATCCTCACACCCATGGTTCAGAACATGAGCCCCGGAGTCAGCCAGGCTGGAGATAGGCGGCAACCCCACCAGGCACTGGCTGCATGACCATAGGCAGGTCACCTCTCTGAGCCTTGGTCTCCTCTGAAAGGTTAGGTTAGTCAAAGTTCCAGGTTCACAATCTTGTTGGGAAGACAAGACAAATCCTGCATGTAGAACAGGGCCCAGCACCATACAACGCTGGTTGTTGTACTCGTTATGGACTCTGTTTTCCCATGTGATGGTGAGCAGTGTCTGTGGCTGGCCGATCGCTGCTGTGGGCAGGACATGGGGCCAGTGACATTTTAAGAAATAAAATAGGCTGGGCTTGGTGGCTCAGCCTGTAATCCCAGCACTTTGGGAGGCTGAAGAAGTGGATTGCCTGAGCCTGCAGGTTCGAGACCCACCTGGGCAACTTGGTGAGCCCGCGTCTCTACAGTAAATAAATTAATTAATTAACCAGGCTTGGTAGTGTGTGCCTGTAGTTCCAGCTACTTGGAAGGCTGAGGCGGAAGGATCACCGGAGCCCAGCAGGTCGAGACTGCAATGGCTGGGAGTGTGCCACTGCACTCCAGTCTGGGTGACAGAGTGAGACTCCAACTCAAAAAAGAAAGAAAGAAAGAAAGAAAGAAAATACATGGGAATCCTTCAGAAATATGTGGGCATCCTTCAGGATCAGATTTACTCTGTCCACCTCCACCAGCACCAGCTTCAGTGGCAAGGAAGGTACGGATGTCTGAATTCAGAGCAGGGCCATGTAGAGAATGGTCGGAACAATGCTGATGTTGCTGCTGCTGCTGTTCTGTTTGAATTGACTTTGAATATGGAAGACCAGCCTGCATTCCCCAAGCCCCATCCCACCCAATTGCCTTACCCCAGCATCTGACCTCCCCTACTGTGTTCTGAAGACTTTGGAAGTCTGGCGACCCCTCAATTCACTGAAAGCCCAGATGTGCCCATTCAGTGGTGAGGAACCACTCAGCGTCATGCAGTCAGGATTCAAAGTTCCACCACTTTGGTAAAAAATGAGGACCTGCTTCTCTACCTTCTTCTGGGCTCTTACCTGAGGCATTGGTTGGTTTCTAAAGTGGGTGACATTTGGGCTGTGACAGTAACCTTGCAAGAAGGGTGGGGGGGCTCTCCTACCCTTATCATCGGGGCGTTCTCTCGGTGGTGTGCAGTGGACCTCAAATCCTGGGAGTGATTCTTCTCCAGACGTGGATAAGAGGCCATTCTTTTTGTTCATTCTCCTGTAGACTCTGGTTGATGTCTTGCCAATGTAACAGGATGCTTCCCCCACTCCGAATAGGCAGGAATCCAAGAAATGCAGTTTCATGTTTGTCCAGGCACAGATAGTTGAGGAAAAACCCCGAGGCAAATGTACGGTTTCTATTTCTCCAGCGCCTGTTGCAGTTAGAGAATCTCTGATTTCTTAGCAACAGGACAAACCCAAGGCGACATTCCGTTCAATTCAAGGCCCATGAGTTTCAAAACCTACAGGGTCCTGCGCTGCCCCAGGCTCTCAATCCTCACTGTGCAGCGGTGTTTCCTGCCATCCCACAAGTCCTTTCTCCTGCTTACGACCTGGGTAGCCCTGGGAAAGCAAAACGATTCTTAGCATCAGCTTGGATCACACTCAATCTGGAGGACAAATCTGCTAACAGCGCCACAAAAGAAAAGTCGCTCGATTGCTTCCAAAGTCAAACAGAACAAACATTTGCATCATCAGAGCTCTCCTCTGGGAAAGCCCACACACAAGAACACATCCTGCTGTTCATAAACTAAGGCTTTGGTGAGTCAACCCGAGTCAAGGGCTTCACTTATGAATTCAGATTGCAGTTAGTGGTGGTTTTTCCCTCAAGTCACCAAGCTCGAATTAGATAAAGAATGTGACTCATGAAATAGGTTTTTTTGTTTTTGTTTTTGTTTTGAGTTGGAGTCTTACTCCTTCACCCAGGCTAGAGTACAGTGACATGCTCACGGCCACCGCAGTGTTGACCTGCTGTGCTTCGGAGATCCTTCCTCCTCAGTCTTCCAAGTAGCTGGAACTACAGGCGCACGCTACCACACCTGGCTAATTTTTGATTTATTGTAGAGACGAGGTCTCGCTAAGTTGTCTGGGCTGGTCTTGAACCTGTGGGCTCAGACAATACACTCGCCTTGACCTCCCAAAGTGCTGGGATTACAGACTGAGCCACTGAGCCCAGCTGAAATAGGTTTTCTCTAAGGAATGTGGAGTCTTGATTTTAAATGTGTGTGTATGGGTATAGGAACCCTGGGTGGGGGGAGAGCATAATCATGGGTAAATATTCATATTAAAAATCCAGAAGGCATTCCTGCTGTAGGATTCTTGCTGTTGTTGGCTGGTTTCATTCTGGGGGTGGGGGAAGGGGTGCAATCTATCCAAAGGAGTCCCATGTAACTACACCTTCCCACAGGATTTTTTTTTTAACATAATAACAAATGCTTATACATTTAAAAGTGAAGGTTAAACACTGTGTATTTTGTTTAGCTAAGCAATAGTTTAATGCTGACTTTTTTCAACTCTGGTCTTCTAACCTTAGCAGTGGTGAGAGTTTAAAAGAAACAGTTTTTACTGGGAACCTTCTAACTTACATCTGGTTCTGGAACATTTAAGGGTTTCTTCTGACAAATGTATCAATACTTTCCATTCCCCTTCCAACCCACCAGTCGACATAGGTTTGGTTGTATTTACATTGGTTAGTCTAAAGTAGAAATGGAAAAATCAGTTAGGAATCAACTTGGAGCGTCGGGTTCAGATGAAGACACAAGGGAGGGTCCATGTTTGATTCTACCTCTTCCCTCACTGCCTGAATGGACACTTCTGAGCAGCCAACTTCTGCTGTCCTAGATCTGACAGCACTCCCCATGATGCCGCCTCTCTGACTGCCCACCCTTCCACCCAGGAGAAGCCAAAGCAAGAGAGGCCTAGGGTGATGGCAGGAGGAATTCTGTTGACTCCTGCTTCCCTATCTGGGATCTTGCTTCTGTGTCACCATTTGAATGCAGGGGAATTAGACCACCTCTCAAATTCCTTCCAACTCTAAAATTTCATTCATGCTTGATTCTCCTTTAACAGACTCATGAGGTCTCAGAGGCCATGCAGAAGAAATAATAATAACTGTGCCCCAGGGTTCAGAGGTCAGGAACCCTGGGAAGGAGGTCTGGAAACTAAAGAATACAATTGCCAAGAAGGGCACAGAAATATTATTTTTCTTTATCTTTCAAATTATAAACTGGGACGATGTTGACCTACTCCAGAGCAGTATTGTGCTAATTGAGACCTTGCGCAAAGCATATAGTACAGTATTCAGCACATAGTAGGTTTCCAAGGAGAGATGACTGAATAAAAGGTCAACGGCATGAAACTGTCAAGCAAGCAACTTACCCCCAGCCTCGCAATTAACAAGGGGCAGAGCCAGGCGTGAACCAAGATCCTCTGATTTCAAGTCCAGAGCTCATTCTGTATCATACCTACTGATCTGTCCCCAGTGTCAGTCACCTGGTAGTTAACTGTGGTCATGTAGAAGCAGAAGTTCTGTTAAGACATTCATTCCAAATTATCTGGTTTGAAGTAAGGAATTTAGTCTCAATGTAGGATTTTCCCAGGTGGTTGACTAGAATTTGTTATGCCCAAATTGTACACAATCCTCCTATGTTAGGCCTGGCATTCAGACCTTCACTTATTCCCATTAAGCATTCACTGAGATGTTGAGTATGTGGTCTCAGGATATTAAGTCTTGCAACAGGGTTCATTTAAAAAATGTAAGGCAAGGGCCAGGCATGGTGGCACATACCTGTAATCTCAGCACTTGGGAGGCCAAGACAAGAGGATTACTTGAGCCTAGGAATTTGAGACCAACTCGTCTCTACAAAAAGTCAAAAAATTAGCCAGAGATGGTGGTACAGGCCTGTGATCTCAGCAACTCATGAGACTGAGGCAGAAGGATCACCTGAGCCCAGGAGGTCGAGGTTGTGGCAAGCTATGATCATACCACTGCACTCCAGCCTGGGTGACAGGGTGAGACCCTGGAAAAAAGAAAAAGAAAGAAGAAAGGAAGGAAGGAAGGAAAGAAGGGAGGAAGGAAGGGAGGGAGGGAGGGAGGGAGGAAGGAAGGGAGAGGAAGGAAGGAAGAAAGGAAAGAAAGAAAGAAAGAAAGAAAGAAAGAAAGAAAGAAAGAAAGAAAGAAAGAAAGAAAGAAAGAAAGAAAGAAAGAAAAAAAAAGAAAGAAAAAGACCAGAGTCTCTAGCTGCTGAGGGAGAGGAGGCAGACACACACAAGAGTTAAGAAACATTAAAAATATTGTGCAAAGGGCCAAAGAGAATTCTACAAATGAGGACTGTACTGTGGAACATCAGGAAGAGGGATCTTAGTGGAGACTGGCAGATGAGCTACCACTGTATGTTGAAGGATTTTACTGGAAGGAAGAACTTTACAATGCAGGGAGAAGTCTACATCTGCTCACCAAAATGGTGCTGCTATGTGGTGTTTTCAGGCATTATCAATATCTTCTTATGCCATTGTCCTCAATGGATGGTCGTGTGCATCAGAATCATCTGGGGGTTGTAGTATAATACAAAATATATTTGGTCTTTGTCCCTGGCTCCTGGCACAAAGCTCCTAAAACTCTTGGAATTTCCTGAATGACAGGAGCATCTTTTGTTAAATGTAAGAATCTCCTTTCAAACCATTTGTGAGTTTATGCTAATAGGGTGACTCTTGGTTATGGTTTGAATGCGTGCATGTCCCAAAATTTATATGTTAGAGCCTAAAGACTCATGTGATAGTATTAAGGGCTTTTGGGAGGTAATTAAGTCATGAGGGCACCACGCTCACAAATGGGAAGGGTACCCTAATGAAAGGGCTCAAGGGAACTTACTATGCCATTGGTCCTTCACCTTCCACCATGTGAGGACACAGTGTTCAACTCCTCTGAAGAATGCACCAATGAGGCACTATCTTGGAAGCAGACAACAGCCTTCACCAGATACTGAATCTGTCAGCACCATGATCTTGGACTTTTATCAGCCTCCAGAAATATAAAAAATAAAAGTCTGTTATTTATATATTACACAACCTAAGGTATTTTGTCATAGCAGCACAAATGAACTGAGACAGTGGGCCCTTAGTTTTAAGGAAAGGGCGGGCCATAACAGAAAGACCAGGCATAGGATTAAAGGATTCTTACTTGCAGGCCCAACTCTCAACCTGGGAAGGGGAGAGAGATCAGAGATTACCAATGGCCAATGATTTCATTAATCATGCCTATGTCATGAAAACTTGATTAAAAACTCTTGAATGAGAGGTTCAAGGAGCTTCTGGGTTGGTGGACACACTGATGTGCTGGAAGGAAGATGAACCCAGAAAGGACATGGAAACTGTGTACTCCCACCCCTTACCTCACCCTGTGGACTTCTTCTATTGGCTGTACTTGAATTATGCCCTTTATAATAAAGTGGTCATTGTAACTCTAAGACTTTCCTGAGTTAGTTGAGTCATTCTGGTAAAGTATCAAACCTGATGGGGTTGGAGAAGCTGCAGGAACCTTTGAATTTATAGCCAAGTTGGACAGAAGTTCAGATAGCTTGTAACTGGCATCTGAAGTGGAGTCTGATGCTAACTCCAGGCAGTTAGTGTCAGAATAGCATTTAGCATCAGAGAATTGGTGTTGAAAAGCATAGGAGTATTTGTTAAAATTAAGATTCCTAGGCCCGTGGTGCACACTGCTGAATCAGACCATAAGTGGAGCCAAGGAAACCCTCCAGAAAACCACTGTCACAGCTTCTGCTTTGAGAATCTCCATATCAAATCCAGAGTCCATCTTTGCCAAAGACACTAGACTCAAGACCCTGGCAAATAGCCAGCTTGCCAACGGTACTGCCTGTGTGGAATTGGAGAGACTGAACGATAGATACTTCTGGTGTTTGAGTCCTGCTGTTGCAAGATTCACCTTAGCCAGTTCTTCCCATCTGACTTCCTTCTACATGGCTCCTTGGGGGGATTTTTGTGGAGCCAACAGGGAGGGATATGTGCCCCTCGGTTTAGCTCCTTCTTAAATCTTCTCTGGGTTAGGAAGACCCTCATTAGTCCTAAGATTGTAGAACTTCCATATCTCTAAAGGCTTTAAGGCTTGTGTCATCAGCCTTAAAGATGGCTGCTCGTTCTGGGCAGAATGCCCAAGGTGAACAGCCCTTCTGTGTGGAGAACCCATAACCACAGACCCCTCATCTCCACTCAGACAGGAGAGAGCTTTCCTCAGGAGAACGGGGACACAGAGCAAACACTTTCCTGTCCATGGTCAACAACATGCATCCAGATGCATGTTTTTTAATACACTAAAAGATAAAAATGCAAAATACACCACAAAAATTATCAGCAATTTCACCACACAATGATGACCATAGTGCTGTATCTGTATTTGCTTCCAGGCTTTTTCCACACATTTTAAAAACAAGCCTGAGATCTATATTTATGGTAATGACTAGTTCCCAGGACAGTAAATAGAAATGCACAAAGTTTCTTCAAGTTTCCTTCAGCAGAGCATGCTGCTCTCAACATTCAACAGCTTTTGTTCCTTGTGCCATAGAAAACTCTCTCTCTCAAGGAAGATTTTTTTCAGTTTTTATTTTTTTTTGTAAAAAAAAATCCAAACATCAACAACATAAAAATAAACAAAGACTTCCTTCATCCCATATTTGATGTGATGGTTCCAGATCTTTTCATATAAAAACATGTAAGATATACACCGACTTTTTTTTTAATCTACAGAAATGGAATAACAATGTAGATTCTGTTTGGTGACTTGCTTTTTTAACCTACCAACATATTGCAGATACCATAGATGTTTTTAGGGAGAAGAAGAGAAAGCAGAAATAATAACTGGACTAGAAAGTGAAAACAGCTTCTTTAATCTGGATGCCAAGAAGAAAGTATGTACGAGGTTTGCTGTGCTAATTGAAACCACATCCCAAGACTATTATATACTTTGTCTTAAGTATGGGATTGAGAAATGTAACTTCATGGGTTGCCATTTCTTAAAGCACTCAGAACAAATAATAAATGTATGGAATATGATCTAAGAAAAGGTTTACATAAGTCTTAATCACATACCGTTAGTCTAAAATTTCACTTTCTTTTTTAAAAAATAGGCAATACTCCTAGAAAATAATGAACTGCCAAAATACAGATTTATCTTTTACTTCGAGAAAATAAATAGATAAATCAATCAGTTCTACAGAAACTTGATACCTATGTGCCTGGCACTGTGACAGCAGACAGGCCAGATCCATAACAACCAAATATCTATCCAATTCCTCAAGGCCAGGGTGGGACAGTTAATTATAGGCACAATAAATCATTAACTTATCCAGTAGTTAGATAATTTTTGTTTATTTTGAAGATGTGGGGTACAGTTCAGGATTAGGTAGATAAGAGGTCATCATACAGGTAAAGTTTGGGCCTCTCTTTGGAGGTACCCTTTTTGACGCTATGTGCTCCCTCCCAATATATGCTTTTAAAAGGAAAAGTTAGTAGGTTAAAAGGGACCAGAAGTTGGTGTGGAAAAGTGGGGTGGATGTGAGTATTAAGATGGGGTCATTGGAAAAGTCACCATCGAGAACAACCTCACGAGAAGACACATTGAAGCAAAGACCTGAAGAAGTGAGGGAGTGGGCCAAGTGGATACCTGAGGGAGAAGAAACTGCCTCTGTGTTTGTTTTGGGTTGAATTGTACCACCCCCAAAAGAGACAGGTTGAAGTCCTAACCTCCAGCACCTGGGAATGTGATGTTAAATGGAAACAGGTACCTTAAAGATGTAATCAAGTTAAGATAAGGTCATTAGGGTGGCCCCAATCCAATGACTGATGTCCTCATAAGAAGAGGGAAATCTAGCCGGGCTCGGTGGCTCAGCCTGTAATCCCGCGCCTTTGGGAGGCTGAGGTAAGTGGATTGCCTGAGCCCGCGGGTTCGAGACCCGCCTGGGCAGTGAGACCTCATCTCTACAATAAATCAAAAAATCAGCCGGGCGTGGTAGCGCATGCCTGTAATTCCAGCTACTTGGAAGGCTGAGGCGGAAGCCGGAGCCCAGCAGGTCGAGGTTGCGGTGGCCGGAAGCGGCCACTGCACTCCAGTCTGGGCGACAGAGTGAGACTCCAACTCAAAAAAAAAAAAAACAGAAGAGGGAAATCTGATGCAGACACCCAGGGGGAATGCATGTGAAAACACGGGGACACAGAGGAAGAGGCCACGTGAAGACAAAGCAGAGACTGGAGCCATGCTACCACAGCCGGAAACACCTGGGCCTCCAGAAACTGGAGGAGCAAGGAAGGATACTCCTCTAGAGGCTGCAGAGGGAACATGGCTCTGCCAACACCTTGACTTCCAACTTCTGGTCTCCAGAGCTACAAAAGAACCCGTTTCTCCTGTGTTCAGCCACCTAGTCGAGTACTTTGTTACAGCGCCCTTAGGAGACTGATTCGGCATTTGGGACACAGAAGGGGCTAGGTAGCCCAGAGAAGAGTGAAGCAGAGAGCAGTAGGGGATAAGGTAGGGGAAGTGAGAGTCTGGGAGAGAGTGGTGGGCCCATGAGGGACCTGATCGGCCAAGGTAAGGACTTGTATTTATGACAGTGAAATGGGACCGTGAGCAAGTGGCAAGATCAGACTGGTGTTGCGAAAGGTCTCTCAGCATTGCTGCCATGTTGAGGATAACAGAGTGCTCACCATGCAGCCAGTTAGGAGGACTTCTCAGTCATCCTGGCGAGAGGTGACCTGGCAACCGTGAAAGGGACAAGAGGTGGTTGGATTCCCCGTGGATTTCAGAGGTAAGATTTCCTGACGGGCTGAATGTGGGGTGTGAGGGGAAAAGAAGGGCCAGGGATGACAGCCATGGGCTGAGGGCGACATAAGAGGAAAGCAGCTAGGCTCAGGGAACTTGGATCACTCGGGCAGAGCCAAACAAACAACAAACACACCAGGCGCGGTGGCTCACGCCTGTAATCCCAACACTTTGGAGGCAGAGGTGAGAGGATTGCCTGAGTCCAGGGGCTCAAGACCAGCCTGGGAAACTTGGCGAGACCGCGTTTCTACAATAAATCAAAACAAACAAAAATTTAGCCAGGCATGGTGGCGCATGCCCGTGGTTCCAGGTACTTTGAAGGCTGAAGTTAAAGGATCACCTGAGCCTAGAAGGTTGAGGCTGCAGTGACCATGAGCATGCCACTGCACTTCAGCCTGGGTGACAGAGACTCCTACTCAAAAACAACAGCAACAACAATAAACGCATTCCAGACACTGAAAAAGTAAATGACCACTATTTCCGCTGCCCAAGGGAAAAACTGAGCCATCCTAGGACCTCCGACTGGGCATCAGGATGCTAGTTTTAAAATAATTCTGATTTACTGAGAAATTATTTTTTTCTAACTTTTTTGTATTTCTCCTTTTCTCTAAAAAACAAAAGCATAAATTCATGGTTGTCCCTATATCTTTTTCTGCCTTAACGAGGGAAAATCATCTCAGATATACAAGGTGATGTCTCTGAAATCAATAGAGAATAACAAAATCTTTCTGTTTATTTCAATGATGATATTAATGAGAGGGGAAACCCAGACATTAATTCAATGAACCATAGAGCTCTAATCTTAATGACCTCATCTTCACTTGATTACATCTGCCAAATCCCTGTTTCCATTTAAGATCACACTCACAGGTGCTGGAGGTTAGGACTTCAACTTGTCTTCTGAGGGGGCAGAGAAGGTGGCACAACCCAGGAAGCACTTATGGAAACCTGCTACCACTGCTGGGAAAAGTTTGGAGGTTACTAAGATGAACAGGACATGCTCATATTTGGGGGAAGGAAAGCAGAGAGTAAACATCCACAAACACACAAAACAGGGGGTATAAAATATAAATAAAACTTGTGTTAGCCCCAAAGAAAGAAATCATTAATTCTGAATTGAAATATCAGGGGATGTTATAAATTGGAGATGATATTTGAACTAGATATAAAAGTATGAAAAAACTTGGGTTGGGCATGGTGGTTCGCACCTATCATCCCAGCACTTTGAGAGGCTGAGGCAAGAGAACTGCTTGAGGCCAGTTCAAGACCCATCTGGGCAATAAAGCAAGACCTTACCTATTCAAAAAAATAATTTAAAAAGTAGCCAAGCGTGGTGGTGTGTGCCTGTAGTCCCAGCTACTCTGGAGGCTGAGGTAGGAGGATTGCCTGAGCCCGGAGTTTGAAGCTGCAATGAGCTATGATCGTGCCACTGCACTCCAGCTGGGTGACAGAGCAAGGCCCTGTCTCTAAAAATAAAAACAAACGAAAGTATGAAAAAACTTGATGGCAAAAATTGTAGGAAGAATAGGCCAGGCTACGGGGAACACGTTGAGCACACGTGAAGACATGAGAATACATTGTTCCATGGAGCGGGATGACAAGGTCTAAATATCCCACCCCCCAGGGCTGAATAAATATAAAATATGTGCAAACAGGTGGTAGAGGAAGAGGCATGAGAAGTAACAGACATGTTAGACAATAGTCTACCTGCCCAGGCCCCTTCCTTGACTCTATGCCGGTGCCATTACCTCTGCCAGGAACAGAGTAGGCCCCGCAAATGCTGGGTACCTGCCTCAGAGCTAGCAAACTCATTGGCTGACCTGCAGCCAATCAGGTGCTTCCTCTCGTGGTCGCGCATTAGGAGCTATGAGGCAATATGCAACCTAGTGATGCTGGCGGTGATTACCGAATTGAAAAATTATGTGGAGTCGGTTGGAGCAGTCATGTGAGAGCCAAGGTGGGTAAGGCAAGAGATCAGGAAAGAAAGAAAAGCAGGCGAAAATATCATTTTTCTAACAATGTGTCAGCACTAAGGAGGCCCAGGTGTACTTCCTGCAACTAAGCTGTATGAGATTATTCTGTTTTTTTTATAATGAATCCTCCTTTGACCTGAGGTTGTTTGAGCTTCTGCTTCTTGCCACCCTAAGACAGGGATCATAGAGGCAGTGGGGGAAAGAGAAGGGCATTGAATACTGTACTTCAATAAAGATTTCATTTCTGTATTGTGCTTTCCGTATTTCTTCACAGCAGAAATTAGGGTCACAGATCACCCAACCTCATCGCCAAGTCCTCTCCATGTCTTTCTCTTGCGTGGCTCTCACAGTAAACTTCATACTTTCAGAAACTGTTTCTGTAAGTTGGGCAACTCATCTACCAGGCCTTGGAACCAATTAGACAAGTTTCCTCTTATGTTTTTTTCTCACAAAAGCAGCACGATTGGCCCTATTTTTGGCTTTGATGGGCAGGGACAACTCCCATGTATTCACATTGGCTGCAGTCCCACACACCACTTCACCCCATAATAAGTATGACCTCACCTTAAGTGTCCCCAAATCATATCCCTTCCCTGCTGCTTCTCCTTTTCTGTAAATTAAAGCCTTCTAACTTTGCATGGTTTGTCCTATCATCCATTGTGTTCACTTTAGATTTATACTTTCGAACTTGACATTCACAAGCTATTAGAATAAAAATCATTTGTAAGCAATAATTTGCAAGCAGTGAGAAGATGAATGCTGTATTTATGTCTTGATTCATACATTCATGCTTATATTCTAATTTTAACTTAAACTTCTCTGCAATTATTTTTTGCGACCACATGTCTGTTGAAACAAATCAATCAATACAAAAGTGGTTTGTAGAAAAAATAGTCTCTTCTTCCCTGCTCTGTTTCTACAACAAGCACAAGCAAAAACCAGGTAGCAGCCTGGTATGTATCCTTTCAGCCTTTCTCTAGGGTCACACAGACCTACATACACATATGTGGGACCTGTCTTTTATATATATATATATATATACATATATACATATTTTTTTGAGAGAGGGTCTCACTCCGTTACCCAGTCTGGAGTGCAGTGGTGCGATCATAGTTCACTGTAGCTCCAAACTCCTGGGCTCTAGTAATCCTCCGGCCTCAGCCTCCCAAATAGATGGGACTACAGGTGTGCACAGAACACCCAGTTAATATTTTTTTTTTTAGTAGAGACAGGGTCTCACTATGTTACCCAGACTGGTCTTGAACACCTGGTCTCAAGTTATCCACCTGCCTCAGCCTCCCAAAGTGCTGGGATTACAGATATGAGCCACTGTACCCAACTGGATTTATCTCTTTTAAAATAATAATATTATATCACACAAAGTACTCTGAAAAAAAATTTTCTTGTAACAGCATGTCATGAACATTTCCCGAACATCTCCCCAGTTGAACTCACTTTCTTCATAGTTGCATAATATTCCATTGCATAGATGAATCATAGTTTATTCAAATGATATTTTATTTTCAAATTTTTGCTGTTTTTCATACATCTATCCTTATTTCCTGGGACATTTTATTTACATAGAATAGTTTTGTTTTGGTTTTTTGAGTTGGAGTCTCACTCTGTCACCCAGACTGGAGTGCAGTGGCATGCTGCCGGCCACTACAGCCTCGACCTGCTGGGCTCTGGCGATCCTTCCGCCTAAGCCTTCCAAGTAGCTGGAACTACAGGCATGCGCTACCACACCCGGCTAATTTTTGATTTATTGTAAAGATGAGGTCTCACCAAGTTGTCCAGGCGGGTCATGAACCCGCGGGGTCAGGCAAACCACTCACCTCGGCCTCCCAAAGCGCTGGAATTACAGACTGAGCCACTGAGCCCAGCCAGAATAAACTCTATAATAATATGTTTTTTAGATTTAAAATATGTTAATATTAAGGTTTATGGCTATAAGATAAATGACTTTTTCTTATTTAGAAATAACTCCATCACATCTCTAAGTCTCATTCTATATGGTAGAAATGGGAAGCTAAGAAAACATCACTTTTGAAAGGAGATGACTCTGCCATGCTTCCACCTTCCCATGGAGCATCGCCACTGCTCTGTGCTGTGCAGGGTACAGAAGCAGTTGTCAGTTACAGGCATTTCAACAGAAGTAGGTGTCCTTCCATGTGAAAATTCTCTCTGTGTTGGGGAACAAAGCTGGTCTCCTTAACAGCACCACTGAGGAGCCAGGCACAGCCCTCAACCTGACAAGCCTTTTCTCCCACTCATGCACCAAGTGCAAAAGAGAGCTCTTTCAAAGAATCCCCATTTCTGCCCAGGCTAACCAGGAGAAGGTTTCTTTTAAAGGTCAGCATAGTTCCTGGCATGTTGCTACGGTCAAGTCTCAACCATTAGCCACAGGGAATGAGCCAATTTAAAAGAAAAAAAATGTGTATCTCCATCGGATCAAGCCCATTTTGGTGTCAGACTCTTCGAGGCCCAATCTGGGATGAGGCTCCAACTGGTGAGATTTATGTTCACATGGTGAAGAGGTCACACTCAAGTTAAATGGAAGCGGCAGGACTTTGCAAACCACATTGCATTTTTAAAAAGTTAAATGCTCCCAACCCCAAGCCAGCTAGTTAACAGCTGAAGCCAATTTTAGGATGTTAACTGCAGTTTTCCAAGTACCCAGAAACATCCTCTGGGGCTATGTATTCATCTTTTCTGGATGGATTTAAAAGACCAGGAAATTCGATCATTGCTAAGTTTTTGGTGAAATACACATTAAGATGATAAGAAATGAAAATGGCAAAGTGCTTCTGATGGAAACTTCCTCCTTCTCCATTTCCCAGTGATTTCCTGTTCAAGAACAAGGGTATTATCTTTGACATGTGGTTCACTGAATCTTCTTCAGAGTGAAAACGCTGGTATTGCACACCGATTGTTACTGACATTATACATGTAGACACACCTCTGCAGGGCGTGTGTCCCTGAGATCTTCTGCTAATGGCAGAAACAAGATTGTGAACTTTCCACCCTAATATACTGAGGGTGATCATCTGTTTTCCTGGAAGTACAGGAGGAAGTAGACACTGCACCATGGAGAAACACGTAAGCAGGAGGAATGAAGGCTGGAAAGTAGTGCTAAAATGATTTTAAAGACACAATCAAGAAGAGACTGAAGACCAGGTTCAGTGGCTCATGCTTTAATCCCAGCACTTTGGGAGACTGAAGCAAGAGGATTGCCTAAGTCCACAGCTTCAAGGCCAGCCTGGGCAACATGGCGAGACTTCGCCTCAACAATAAAAATCAAAAACCATGGTGGTGCATGCCTGTGGTTCCAGTTACTTGGAAAGCTGAGGGGAAAGAATTGTCTGAGCCCAGAAGGTCGAGGCTGTGGTGACCACGAATGTGACACTGCACTCCAGCCTGGGTGACAGAGTAAGACTCTGCCTCAAAAAAGAAAAAAAAAAGAGGAGACTGAAGATGCAGCCCTTTCCCTGACTAACTTCTACTGCAGGATCTGCAGAGACACTTTCTCTGGAGGGCCCTTCCTCTTCCTCCTAGACTGGATGGAGCCCTCCCAGGTGTGTCTGCAGCACCTGCCACACTGTATTGGAATTGTCTTCTTCCTTGGCTGATAACCTGGGGACAAGGACTCACAGTTCTGTCCACGGCAGCAGGAAACAGTGTCTGGCGTAGGGGAGGTACACAGTGAGCCTGCGTGCAAGGAAGTTAAAGGAAGTGCTGAAGGAGTGAATGTCAACGGGCATGAGACGGTGCAAGTCAAGTTCCCAACTCCAGGAGTGTGGCACAGGTGGCACACTTGCTTGCAAATCTGTTTTGTATAGGTACCAGTAGGCAAAGCAATGCAATCATGTAAGACACACTTCTTAGGATAGCAGGAAACGTTGAAAACAGCAATCTCTGGGTTAATTTGTTTATTTTTTACTACCATCCCCAAAGGGTCAGAAATTTAAACTCATATGTTAAATCTTAGCACCTCAGTGCAAGCTTGCTTGCTTGCTTTCCATTCTTTTTTATCTTCCATACCTTCCAAATATTTCTTTAAAAATCGACTATGTGCCACACAGCAAGAGCTAAGATACTAAGGATATAGTGATGGAAAATACAACTCCTGACCTAGAGAAAGTTGCAGTCTAGTTTGTATTAGTGAGGATATGCTCTCTTATGCTATTAACAAATACACCCTGAGATCTCAATTGTTTAGCACAACAGATATTTCTTTCTCACTCATACAAAGTCCTCTGTGGGTCAGTAGGGCTTTCTTACATCTAGTGACACAAGAGTTCAGGCACCCTCCATATTGGAATGCCACCATCTCAACACATGGCATCCAGGGAAGAACAAGCATGGAGGGGACACAATGGTTTTTCATGCTTCAGTCAGAAGTTATATGTTACTGCCACTCACAGTTTATTGGTCCACATTAGTCACATGGCCCCTCCCTCACTGCAAGGCATGCTGGATAGCACATGATATTTACTGAACATTAAATGTCAATCCCAGCCTTGTGAAGGACACAGACAAGGAAACAATAATCTCTACATGATGTGCTGGGGGCAATGACCAAGGTACGTGCAAGGTTCGAAGGAAGCACAAACAAAAGCTCCTTGTGAAGGAGCTGGGGAAGGCTTTTCTGAGACAATTTTCCTTCTCTTCAGTAAGTTCAGATCAACTGTTTCAGCCAGTTAAAGCATGGCTGTACATCATATGAAGACCTAAAATTCAAGTTATCTTCTATTTCTTTTTAGAGAAATGTACTAAAATACTTACAAATGGAAACAGGATGTCTGGAATTTCCTTCAAAATACTGGGGGTTAGGTAGGTGTGGGTGGAGCTGAAACAAAACAGGTTATTTATTAAAATTGGTTGCCGGGCTCAGTGGCTCAGCCTGTAATCCCGCGCCTTTGGGAGGCTGAGGTGAGTGGATTGCCTGAGCCCGCGGGTTCGAGACCCACCTGGGCAGCAAGACCTCATCTCTACAATAAATCAAAAAATCAGCCGGGCGTGGTAGCGCGTGCCTGTAGTTCCAGCTACTTGGAAGGCTGAGGCAGAAGGATCGCCGGAGCCCAGCAGGTCGAGGCTGCGGTGGCCGGGAGCGGCCACTGCACTCCAGTCTGGGCGACAGAGTGAGACTCCAACTCAAAAAAAAAAAAAAAAAAAATTGGTGACACTGAGTGTATTAGTTTCTTTATATTATTCTTTCTACTTTTACCTGTGTTTGAAATTTTCCATAATAACATTTAAATTACACAGCAATTGGTAGGTTACAAGTATTGAGTGTCTTGTTGCCAACTACACTGATGCCTTCTACGTTTTTAACTTATTCCCTTGATGTAGCCTGAGAGACTTTTCAGCTGAAGGAACGTAACTTGCTAAGCAGCCCCAACTGCTCCCATCAGGCTTCCTTCTTACAAGCAAAGGAGCTTTTGTTGTTGTTGCTGTTGTTGTTGTTGTTGTTGTTGTTGTTGAGACAGTCTTACTCTGTCACCCAGGCTGACAGATTGCAGTGGCACAATCACGGCCCATGACAACCTTGACCTCCTGGCTTCAAGTGCTCTTTCTACCTCAGCCTCCCAAGTAACTGGGACTACAAGTTTGCATCATCATACCCGGCTAATTATTATATTTTTTGTAGAGGTGAGGTTTTGCTATGTTGCCCGGGCTGGTCTTGAGCTCCTGAGCTCAAGCAAACCTTTCAGCTCGGCCCCCCAAAGTGCTAGGATTACAGGCATGAGCCACCACGCCCAGCCAAAAAGCCTTTTTGATTTATTTCGAACAGCTTCTGCCAAGATTCACTCAAAACTAATTATGTGGGTACAACTGACTCAAGCAAAAGAGGCTCTAAAATTTCGGTACCAGTCCTAGATTTCAAGAGTAGGCAATTTCTTGTTTAAGAAAGTGAAGAGGTGGCCCCAAACTCAACGAATTTATGTCATCTTCGATGTAGACAAGGAGTTGATTCATCTCTGTGTCCTCTGACACCAAGCCCAGAACAAAACCTTCCCCAGACTGAAAACTCAAGCAGTGCTTGCTAAGGGCCCATGTCTAGTTCTCTCCACACTCCGCTTTCTCCAAGACACTTCAGAGCAGACAGGAGCTAACAGGAGCTTACTTCTCACTATAACCACACTCGTCAGCTCACACCCATCTAGAATGTTCAGTGGCTGCCAGGCACAAGGTCCTATTGGGGTCCACACCCCGTGCCCACGAAGCTGCCCATTCTCCTGTGTCCCACACAGTCAAAATGTCACTCAGAGACACTCCCAGGTTGGTGCCACTTTGTCTCCCGCTTTTAACTATGCAAAAGGGCTTCTCCCCTTTCATCGGTCATTCTGTTAACATCTTCCTATTTTAGAAGTCTTCATTTTAAAAATAGCAACTGTCGCCCGCCTCCTCCTCCTGCTGAAGCTCTGTTGTCCACTACTTATATGTGCTCAACTCTTATGGGGTTCTGGAAGAGCAGGAGGCTCAGGGGGTGCCCACACCCCGACAGAGTTCTCTTCTCTGAACTTTGGGTGACATCTCCACATCCAGAAACGCATGTGGCGTCAGTCCACTGCATTCAAGAAACAAACTTAGTCCTTATTTGCAACTTTGGTTTTTTTTCTCTCCTAATATCCCATAAAAACTTAGGCAAACTTGCTTCAATCCATTGAAATTTACACATGCACAGAAATAATTATGTTGCTACTAAGTTTTGCTGAGGATAAGAACGAGTTCAATTGACTCCATATATCTTTAAGAAAAAAAAAATTTTTTAACTTGGCCAAAAAAAATGTACTTTTCTGGGAATTCAAGAGGTTTGCATTTTTCTTTTCAGTTTATCTGTATTTCCAATTAGTTCCATAAGGATCATGAATTACTGCTTAATTTTTAAATGTAGTTGTCTTTGTTCTTCCCTTTAAACGAAGGTCTCTCAACCTCAGCATTATTGGCATTTTGGACTTGCTAATGCTTTGCTGGGACTGGGGGTAGGCGTGTCTGGTGCACTGGGGGATGTTTGGCAGCATCCCTTGCCTCTACCCAGGCCAGGGCCCAGAAGTGTTCCTGCAGAAGTCTAAAAATACACTCGATGTGTCCTGTGCTCACCAATTGGACGCCATTGCTCCCCAGAAGAAGGATAGGCAGGAGGGAGAAAATGGAGAAGGTGTTATGTGAGGGGAGCCATTTCTGGAGCAGCATCATAAGACTGTCATTATCAGAATGCCAAGAAAGTGCTCTGCTCCTGACCTGGGGTAAACTGGAAAACCCACATCATTTCCACATCTGCATTTCTTGAACTCATCAGTCTGTCCTCTCGTGTCCAAATGCAGACTCAGAATCGTCCGATGGCAAGAGCTCACCTCACAATTTTCACTGTGCAGGTCCATGAACACATGTAGTAGGGATGAGTTAGAAAGAAAAACTCAGAGGATATCACATGTTCTCACCCAAGCGGACCTTTAACAACTATTGTAATACTATAAGAAAAGGGTTGGCAGTAGTGGGAAACTGTAGGGGGGCAGGGGCGGGGAGACAGGGAGATGGGATTGGCAGTAGTGGGAATCTGCCTAGGGAACAGGGGACACACCTCATCAATAAGGGTATCTGCATAACGAACATTTGTACACCTAACCCTGAATTGTACCCCACATCTTTAAAATAAAAAAATTAAACGTTTAAAAAAAAAAGAAAGAAAAGGTCAGAGGAGAAAGACCAAAAGTGTCTACAGGACCTTGAGAGATTTGCCAGGAACAGATGGTGAGGAATGCTCGGAGCATGTGAAGGACAGAGTGGGCAGTGGTTGCCCTGAGGTTGAAGAGGGAGTAGAATTTGGCCATTTCTGGAAGACCATCCTGGGCAGGGCACCACCTCAGAAATATGGTCACCTGGCAAGCATAAGACAGCACCTGGAATACAGCCCTGGGTCTCTGAGCCTCAGCAGAGCCTCTGTACACATCTAGCACAAAGCAGTGAAGATTCTTGCCTTTAAACAAGCTTATTGGTGGGGAGCAGTATGGACTAAGATTCTCACATTTTTTAGCAACCCTGCGGAAGATGTTAGAAAAAATTATAAGAGACTGAAATGAGCAAAAAAAATGATGCTGGGTATAATTTAACACATCTTTCATCACCTTTGTACTATTTTGCAGCTCTGTCGTTGTAGAAAATGAGTAATGTTATGGGTTGAATTGTGTCCCCCTGAAGATATGTCAAAGTCCTAACCCCTAGTACCTCAGAAAGCAACCTCATTTAACCAGGCATGGTGGCTCACACCTGTGAGCACTTTGGGAGAATGAGGTGCAAATATCGCTTGAGCTCAGGAATTTGAGATCAGCCTGGACAACATAGCGAGTCACTGTCTCCACTGTCATAGGGCATTCTCCCTTCATGTCTCTGTATCTCTGTGTCTCTTCTTATAAGGACACCAGTCACATTGTGTTAAGAGACTACCTTCGTGCAGAATGAGCTCATCTTAACTAATTATATCAGCAACAATCCTTCCAAATAAGGTCGCCCTTTTGAGAGGGGTCTCACTCTGTCACCCAGGCTGGAGTGCAGTGACATGATCATGGCTCACTGCAATCTTGACATCCTGGGCTCAAGTGATCTTCCCACATCAGCCTCCCAAAGATCTGGGACTATAGGCATGAGCCACCACACCTGGCCTGTTTGTAAATTTATTTCAGCATTCCTGATGGCCTATATATGGGTAATTTTAAATGTACCTTTGAACCAGTAAGAACATCTTACTGTTTCCTCATTCATTATTGAGTTAAATAAAATCTTTCACACCATTTTTCTATTTGAAAGTCATATTTAAAAACTGTCCATGGCCAGGCTCGGTTGCTCAGCCTGTAATCCCAGCACTTTGGGAGGCTGAGCCAAGTGGATTGCCTGAGCCCATGGGTTCGAGACCTGCCTGGGCAACTTGGCGAGACCTCGTCTCTACACTACATCAAAAATTAGCCCGGCGAGGTAGCACATGCCTGTAGTTCCAGCTACTTGGAAGGCTGAGGCTGAGGGATCGCCAGAGCCCAGCAGGTTGAGGCTGCAGTGGCCAGGAGTGCACAGCACTCCAATCTGGGCAACAGAGTGAGACCCCAACTCAAAAATAAATAAATAAATAAACTGTCCATGAACAGACACTTCTCAAAAGAAGACACACGAGCATCCAGCAAACATGAAAAAACACTCAGCTTCACTAATCATCAGAGAAATGCAAATCAAAACTGCAATGAGATACCACCTAACTTCGGTGAGGATGACTGTCATTAAAAAGTTTAAAAAAAAAAACACAGGTGTTGGCAAGGCTACGGAGAAAAGAGAACACGTCTACACTGTTGGTGGAAACATAAGCTAGTTTAACTTTTGTAGAAAGTAGTATGGTGTTTTCTCAAAGAACTAAAGATTGAGCTACCGTATGAGTCAGCAGTCTCACTTCTGAAAATATGTCCAGAGAAACATAAATCACTGTCATACGTACGTTCATTGCAGCACTATTCACAATAGCATCTGAAACCAATTCAGATGCCCATCGAAAGTAAACTAGATAAAGAAAATGTGATACACACACACACACACACACACACACACACACACACACACACAGTGGAATACTATGCAGCCATGAAAAACAGAATCATGTTCTTTGCAGCAACATGGATACAGCTGGAGATCATCATTCTAGGTGAACTATCACAGAAACAAAAAACTGAATACTGCATGTTCTCACTCATAAGTGGGCACTAACCATTGAGCATGTGAGCACAAAGATGGGAGCAACTGACACTGGGCACTGCTAATGGGGGGAGGTGGGAAAGAAGGGATCAGGGGCACACAGCCACCCACTGGGTATCAGGTCAACTACTGGGAGAGAGAGGGCTCGCTGGAAGGTCGAACCTCACCTGCATGCAATTTACTTATCTAGTGAATCATTACATGTACCCCCAAACTTTATAATTAAAAATAAAATTTTTAAAAATAAAATAGAGGCCGGGCTCGGTGGCTCAGCTTGTAATCCCAGCGATTTGGGAGGCCGAGGTGAGTGGATTGCCTGAGCCTGCGGGTTCGAGACCCGCCTGGACAATTTGGCGAGACCTCATCTCTACAATACATCAAAAATGAGCCAGGCGTGGTAGCGCGTGCCTATAGTTCCAGCTACTTGGAAGGCTGAGGCAGAAGGAGCACCAGAACCCACCAGGTCGAGGCTGCGGTGGCCGGGAGCAGCCACTGCACTCCAGTCTGGGTGACAGAGTGAGATTCCAACTCAAAAAAAAATAAAATGGAAACTGTCCTTTAGCAAGGGGGAGGGCTCCTCTAAACATCATCAAGATAAAACTTCTCTTTACCAAGGTCACAAGACACAGAGTCAGATTTCATTCTACTTAGAAAATCAAAGTAAAGCAGGAAGACAGCCCACAGACTGGGAAAAAATATTTGCCAGCTGTATATCTGACAAGGTCTAACATCTAGAATCTACAAGGAACTCAAAGGTGCTAAAAAGAAAAAAAAGCCTTATTAAAAAGTGGGTAAAAGATATGAATAGGCACTTCTCAGAAGACATACGAGCAGTCAACAGATACATTTAAAAATGTTCAGCCTCATTAATTATTAAAGAAATGCAAATTAAAACCACACCATCTAACTCCTGTCAGGATGGCCATCATCAATAACTCAGAAAACAACAGATACTAGAGAGGATGCAGAGAAAAGGGAACACTTCTACACTGTTGGTGGGAGTCTAAACTAGTACAGCCTCTATAGAAAATAGTGTGGCAATTCCTAAAAGATCTAAAAATTGACCTTCCATATGACCCACTAATCCCCCTTCTGGAAATATACCCAGAGGAATTCAAATAATTCTCCAAAAAAGATACCTGCACACGCATGTTTATTGCAGTACTATTCACAATAGCAAAATCATGGAACCAATTGTGCTGCCCATCAAAAGTAGACTGGATTTTTAAAATGTGGTACATACACATGATGGAATATTATGCAACCATAAAGAAGCACAAAAATTATGAACTTTGCAGCAACTTGGGTGGATTTAGGGTCTATGATACTCAGTGATCTAACACAGAAACAAAGAACTGAGTACCACATTGTTCTCACTCATAAGCAGGTCCTGAACATTTATCATAATACTATAAGAAAGGGATTGGCAGTAGTGGGACACTGCCAGGGGAGCGGGGGCACACTTCATCAATAAGGGTACCTGATCTCAAACAGGACGAGGTGGGGTCCAAAGCCAGGCCCAAACTTTACTCGTACAATGACCATTTGTATACCTAATCCTGAATTGTACCTCATTTCTTTAAAAGGAAGGGAGGGAGAGAGAAAAAGAAGGAAGGAAGGAAGGAAGGAAGGAAGGAAGGAAGGAAGGAAGGAAGGAAGGAAGGAAGGAAGGAAGGAAGGAAGGATTTAATGCTAAAAAAAAAGAAAAAGAAAATCAAAGCAATGATCACACCCAAGGTAGAAGAGGAGGATTCACACCCACCAAGGTAGAAGCTGGGTCTGATGGGCCAAGCTATCCAAAATCCTAGCATGGAAGCCTCTGGTTTGTTTTATTTCATTTTGGATTCGGAGAACAAAATTGCAAGGAACAGTTTCATTCACTGTGATTGGCCTTACTCTGAAAAAAAACATTTTTTTTCAGTCAAAACTTCGTCTAGTCTCCACCAGGCCAATCCCAGAAAGACTGTGAGAAAAAGTCCAGTTACTATCCACAAGGGACTCGAAACTAAGTGCTAAATACATCACCAGTCATAGAGTATTTGGTGCTTATCAAAAATTATTCCCTCAAAAATGGGTTGGAGACAACATCACTGGCTCACAGAGAGCAAGTTAATGTTGAATTGTAATATTTTACAAAACCATTCCCGAGTAAGCAAAGTATCTAATGGATCTCTCTGTAGGTAGAAATTGTATTCATTATAAAGACATCATAGTTCAGTTAGGCAATAGAACACCTTACTAGAATAAAGAAACTGAACTGGAAATGGTAGGTAAAATCAATCATTTTTTGTTGTCGTCCTTGTTAGTTTTTGGTTTTTAAACAAGGCAGGCAGCAAATATACATGTGAACAGGACTGTACCTCAACTGGAAATGAAATTACAGCAACCCTTGGAAAAGCCACGTTTGTTGCACTAGTTTCTTGCCTTCTCTTCAGCATTCTTCCTCTCCTTCCTGAGGATACTCACAAGGTTCAGCTTATCCCCTCGAAGAAGTCCAGTGCTGTTGAAGTCTTTCTATCGTCCCTTTTTAAAGATCAGCTTTCCAATCATTGAAATGAACATGTAAATTCGTACTAATTGAGAATGACTAAAGACACACCATGAGTTATTGTTTAGGGACATATTTACATTTTAATGAGAACAGCTCAATTCATTAAGCACTTAGGAAGTATCTTTATGTCCAAGCATTGCCTTCCTACTGCGGGGAGATAGAACCCTTCTCTGGGACAAAGGACATGAAGTTAGGCATCCCCAGAGCTTCTCCTCTGAGTTCCAGACTTTTAGAGCCTAACACCTGTGAGACACTTCAGATTAAACAAGGCTTTTAACCACCCCCAACACACACACCCACAAATAACCAGTTCCTCCTCCTTGTCTCAGTAAATAGCATCCACTGTCTGTTCTCATAAAAACCTGGGTGGTGTCCATGATTCTTCTCTTGACTTACCCTCCACTAATTCATCAGTATGTCTTTCTGCTCTGCCTCCAAAATATATCCCAAACCCATACACCACTCTCCATCTCTTAGTCCAAGCCACATCATCACACATCAGGACTGGAAATATCCTCCCACTGATTCCCTGCTTGCCTCCCTACAATTTATCCTCTATACCACAGTCAGAGTAGCCTCTTAAAAACATAAACTAGTCTGGGTGTGGTGACTCATGCTTATAATCCTAGCAGTTTGGGAAGCTGAAACAAGAGGATTGCTTGAGTCCTGGAGTTTGAGACCAACCTGGGCAACATAGCGAGACCTTGTCTCTACATCGTACCTGGCACTCATCTAGACCCCTCATCTCCTCCCATGCTCCACCCTCCAATAAACATCCTCTCAAATGCAAGCTCCATGCAAGTGATGACCTTGCCTGTCTTGTTCATCACTCCATCTCCGTTCACATCAGGCACATAGAACATGTTTCATAAAAATTTGTTAAATGAATGAAGATACTGGATAGAAGGTTTGGGGGAGAAATCCTTCCCAACACCTTTCAAATTACACCTATCACTGCAGCTAGCTCCCCCCATGGGCAAGCCCAGCCAGTGCTGTATGGAAGAGATGTAAAAGATAACTTCCAAGTACAGGTAGTTTTAGAAACTACAAGGAAAGAAAATACACTAGACATAGTTCCAAGTAATAGACAGGAAAGCATGCAGGAAGTCTAGCATGAAAGGAGGTGTAGAGTCACCACTCTGGAGGGAGGAAGGAAGGAAGGAAGGGGAAAGAGGGAAGGAAGGAAGAAAGGAAGGGAATGGAAGGAAGGAGGGAGGGAAGGAAAGAAGGAAGGAAGAAAGGAAGGAATTGAGGGAGGGAGGAAGGAAGGAAGGGGATGGAAGGGAGGGAAGGAGGGAGAGGACGGGAGGAAGGAAGAAAGGAGGGAAGGAAGAGGACGGAAGGAAAGAAGGAAGGAAGAAAGGAAGGAAGGAGGGAAGGAAGGGAAGAAGGAAGGAAGGGGAAAGAGGGAAGGAAGGAAGGGGATGGAAGGAAGGAAGGAATTGAGGGAGGAAGGAAGGAAGGGGAAAGAGGAAAGAAGAAGGAAGGAGGGAAGGAAGGGGACGGAAGGAAAGAAGGAAGGAAGGAAGGTATGAAGGAGGGAAGGAAGGAAGGGGATAGAAGGAAGGAAAGAAGGAAGGAAGGAAGAGAAAGAGAGAGATCTTAATGTTCTTGAGAGAAGCATCAAGAACATTCAGCTGTGAGCAGTGGCTCACGCCCATAATCTCAGCTCTTTGGGAGGCGGAGGATGGAGGATTGCTGGAACCCAGGAGTTCAAGACCAGTCCAGTCTGGGTAACAGAGAAAGACCTCATCTCTCCAAAAAATTTTTTTAAAAGAACATTCAGGCAGGGCTCTATGTGTAATCCCAGCACTTTGGGAGGTTGAGGCGAGGATTGTCTGAGCCTGCAGGTTCCAGACCAGCCCAGGCAACTTGACGAGACTACAATTAAAAAATTGTCATCTCTACAATAAAAAAATAAAAAATCAGCCAGGCGTGGTAGCACATGCCTGTAGTTCTGGCTACTTGGAAGCTGAGGCGGAAAGATCACTGGAGCCCAGCAGGTCAATGCTGGGGTGGTTGTGAGCGTGCCACTGCATTTCAGCCTGGGCAACAGAGTAAGACTCCAACTCAAAAAAAAAAAAAAAAAAAAAAAAAGAGAGAGAGAGCATTCTGGTACTTCTTTGGATACTCCAAAAGAAGAGTTTAGAAAAGAGTCCTCAGGAAGTTCTGAGCTTATTTTAATTTTATTTATTAAAAGACCTGAAAAAAGAGTTGTACAGATCAACCGGCCCACACTCCTCAACGCAAAGATTAGTCACAACTCCCCTGACTCACTTATCTAAACAGTTACAAAAGACTGTTAAGGCAGGAGAAGGGGCAGGCAGCTTGAAATGCAGCCCAGAGAAGCAAGGGGAAATGTCTCCCTTCAAGGGTACAGGAGAATCGAGGAGAGACAAGATAATCCTTTAAGTACATCATTAGCACCTGATAGCTAATATATGAATCAATGTTGTGTTATTATCACAATGTAAAATAGTTACTCGGGATAACATGAAGGAGAGCAGAGATTCAGAATGTTCTGCTTTGACCAAAGAGGAAAGTAGAACAGCCCTGTTTCCAAACAGACTAGTGGACATATACAATGCCAACAATGACCGCCATGACTAATGACAAATGTCATTTGTCCAGAGAAGACTCTGGCAGCCACACTACAATCCCCTTCCGCATGGCGCTGAACATGAAAAGAGTTGGGACTAAAGTAGGGTCCGAGCACTTAAATGACAGCCCACTGACTCAAATTAACAAAGGAGAGGTTTATTACTCAAGGTTCTGCTGGCCAGCGGCCGCTTGCAGGGAACTAGTTCCAAGCAAGGGCCCGGAGCTGCAACACAGGGCTGTCTTATGTAGTTTAGATTTACATCCTGGCGGGCTAAAGATAGAACTTGGGACTTCCCAGGGCTCGCAACATTCTGGAGGCGTGGGCAAGCAAGCAAGTTTACAGAAGCAGATGTAGCTGGTTATGCAGGTGTGGCGGATAAGGGTACAATTAATTGCATAATGTCTGCAGAGAAAGTTTCCAGGAAAGGAGGAATGCCTGCTTCAAGGTTAGAGCTATTCCTCCTTTTCCCCCTTACACTTCTTTCTTTGTTCTCTTTGTTCCTTCTTACATTCCCCCCTGTTTGTTGTGCCAGGAGTCAAATTATTGACTCCTCAGACAAAGGAATATAGTGGGACCTGAGAACCATTATTTTTACAGGCATGATGCTATTTTTTATGTAGGTAAGGAGGTGCTGTATGGCGACACATGGGGTAATGCCCTGCGTGCAAGCAAACCAAGTATTGGGAGGGGCCACGGCCAGACTAGGATCCTCGGAGTCCTGAAGACTTACAACATTAATCCGGGAGGAGATATTGCAGGACGCCTGAAAGGGAGAACTATTTACAGGATGCCGTGGGGAATGGAGACAAGTCCCCTGCCCCTGAAGATCCCCTAAGGTTAGTGTAGGGTGGGTGCCCCAAGGCCACAGCCCTTGGGACCGGACCGTAGTTAAGGTGAGGATCCGTATGCTTTTTCTCAGATTCAAAGCACCAACAGCCATGGGCCACAATTTTTTCCATACTACTATCATTGTTAATGAGGCTTCCATCCTTACTTAGTTTTAGACCAGGCCACAAGTTACAGAGGCCAAAATTAAAAACTGGTTGTCCACTCCCATAGTAGGAGGAAACTATAGTCCTATTGACAGGGTCTATTAAGTTTCAAGAGTAATTCCCCGGGGCATAATAGTACTGCAAATAGGGCTGGTAAGCATTACACCAGGGGAGACCTACTAAGATCAAAGCTAGGGGGCCGAGGTTCACAAGAATCTTATCTTTAAAGGGTCCTTCCCGGTGGCTGGCTTGGCGACTTTCCATGTTACTTGCGAGTGGTTAATCCAGGGTCAGACGCTGCTAACCTTGACAGTGGTGGGAGTTGTCAGGATCACCACATGGGGGCCCTTTCACCTGGGGGCAAGAGCCTCGGTTTTGTACCATTTTATCCAGACCTAGTCACTGGGCTGGAACAGGTGAGGGATTTCTGGAGCCAGTTTCTGGAGGGCTGCTTGCACAGTTTTAGTCACAGCCTACTGGACTTTTGGAAGTGCCTGCAGTGACTGAAGCAAGTAATGATTAGACAATTCTGACATATTTTTTAATCCAACCTTTGGAAGTAATGGCGGGGGCCGTCCGAAGAGGATTTCAAAGGGCATTAGGCCTTTGATGTAGGGGGCACACCTGGCCCTTAAGAGGGCATAGGGAAGGACCGTTACCCAACCCTCGCCAGTCTCCAGGGTTAATTTGGTTAAGGTTTTTTTGAGTGTCCGATTCATTCTTTCTACCTGACCTGAGTTTTGGGGATGATAAGCACAATGCAAATTCCAATTTATCCCCAAGGTTTTTGCAATACTTTTTAGTGAGTTTTGAGACAAATGCTGGGCCACTGTCTGAGCCTATTGAGATAGGTAGACCATACCTCAGGATAATGTCATTTAAGAGCTTTTTAACAGTGACCGAGGCAGTTTCAGTCTTTGTGGGAAATGCCTTCACCCATCCTGAGAAAGTGTCCACCAACACCAATAGGTATTTATATCCATACTGCCCTGGTTTTATCTCTGTAAAATCTATTTTCCAATGTCTCCCAGGAGTTAATCCCCTGTCTCGGACCCCGTGGGTAGATACACTGACCTTAGCACAGTTGGTTTGTTCACAGGGCACACAGCCCTGAATGAGTTCTTGCACCAGCTGGTTTAGATGGGGAAGGAAAAACTCCTTCCGTATGAGTTCAGTTAGTTTCATTTTTCCTAAGTGGGTTCCTTCGTGAAACTGGTGCAAATGTTGCCGTCCTAAAGCTTGTGGGAGGAAGATTCTGCCATCCTGAAGATGCAGCTACCCGTTGGGGTTTTTTGGTTCCACTAGTTTTTGTGCAGCAAGGAGGTCCCGGGCTGTCAATAACCCCCCTGTATCAATACACACACAAGCATGGGGTTGTTTGTTTCATAGGTTCTCTGGGTCCCGGGCTATCAATAACCCCCCTGTATCAATACTCCAGGGGAGTATTGATAGAGCCCTGGCCCCATCAGTCAGTGTGCAATTGGAGTACCAGAGTAGGCTGTGGCGGACATTACCCTGGCTGTGGAGGGGGCCCCTGCAACCAGAGCAGCTTATTTGGGCAGTTTTTTACATAGTGTCCGAACTTCCTGCAGTAGGCACACTGGTCCTTTGCCAATGGCTTTCTTTTTGCATCCCTGTTGCCTCCTTTCCCAGCTGATGGTTTTGGCCTAGCTTCTTCCAGGGCTGCCACAACCACTTGGGCCATTTTCTTAGCCTGCCTATCCTCCTGGGAGTTCCTGTTGTCATAAACCTTCTGAGCTACCTCTGCTAACTCTGATAAACTCTTGTCTTCAAACTCCTCGATTTTCTGTAACTTTTTTCTGATATCTGGGGTCGACTGGGAGACAAAGGCTATGACTAGGGCCCTCCGGTTTTCTGGGGCTTCAGGGTCTATTGGGGTGTATGTCCGGTAGGCCTCGATAAGCCACTCCAGGAAAAGGGTAGAGGATTCCTATGGGCCCTGGGTGACTTCACTTACCTTGGACAAATTTGTAGGCCACCTTGTGGCAGCCTGGAGACCCTCCATTAGAGTCCAGCAATAGATGGTGAGAGACTCCCTACCTTGATTGGTGTTATGATTCCAGTTGGGCCTTTCAGTGGGAAAAATATGTTTTACTCGGGATTGCTCTGCTGGTCTGCCATCTGGCTCCAGAACCAGCTTTCTAGCCTCCTGACAGATTCTCTCCCTCTCTTCCGCGGTGAAGAGGGCTTGTAGAAGCTGCTGGCAATCATCCAGGTGGGCTGGTGGGTGAAGAAAATAGTCTCTAGGAGAGAAATGAGACCCTGAGGTCTTTCAGAGAATAGCGGGTTTTGATTTTCCAGTTGTAAAGGTCACTAGTAGAAAAGGGGACATAGACCATGAAGGGCTGGACTCCCGCCCCTACCACATCGAGCCCTGGCGTCTGTCTCAGGGGGAGGATTGCTGATGTTTGCATCTCTGGCTTCTCCGAAGATGAATCTGGGCTTGTCAGCTGGCTGGGGGCTGCCAGCCCTTTTGAGGACAAATGGGGAAGCGTGAGGTAAAGGGGCTGGTAAGAGGACCTGCTCCTTATATGTGGCAGACTGAGAACCTCTTAGGCCCCTTGTTCCTGCCCGGGCACACGGTACGATGGGGGAATATCATTGTCCTCCAGTGACTTCTGGAGGACCGGGGTTTTGGCCTTAGGAGTTTCCTGCAGAGTTAAAACATGAGAAGTATTATTATTCTTTTTAGCCTTTTCCATCCTGGTGGCTGTTGCATTATCAGGAGGTTCCAGGCAGTGATGTATGGGACCTGGTCCAGGTGATGGCAAGAGACGAACTGACGGACCTTTCCTACTATGGTGGGGTCAAAAGTTCCCTCCAATGGCCAGCTGCAGTTGGGAAACGTGGGCCATTCAAGGGAACAAAAGGTGGTTAGTTTACTTTTATTCACCTGGTCACCTGAGTCCTGTGCTGCTTTCTCAAAGTTCTTGAAATGGCATAGGACTAGTTGCAAAGGGGTGCTAGGCTGAGAATGTTGTTGACCCATGATATCAATTACAATAACAGACACAACAGTAACAAACACTGAACACTCAAACAAGACAACAAAGACTGAACAGAGAAACCTGACTGCCCGAGGACAAAACAGGAGGTCCTGGTGATGTCTCACTGGGACCTCAGACCCCAGAATTAGCGCTGTGTCCAGCTTTCCTGAGGGTCTCTATAGGAGTGCACTCAAAACAGAAATCAGGAACCTAACTTCTGAGGACTTCCAGGGGTGTTGTGAGTCTGCCAGAGCTACAGGCCCAATCGAACCCAGAGAGTTCTCTGGGACACAGCCCCACAAGGCCTGTCGGTTGAAACAGGTGCAATTTAAGCACTCAGTTATCCCGGACGAGCCCCCAAATGAAGCAGGGTCCAAGCACTTAAATGACAGCCCACCGACTCGAATTAACAAAGGAGAGGTTTATTAGTCAAGGCTCTGCTGGCCAGCGGCCACTTGCAGGGAACTAGTTCCAAGCAAGGGCCCCGAGTTGCAACACAGGGCTGTCTTATGTAGTTAGATTTACATCCTGGCGGGCTAAAGATAGAACTTGGGACTTCGCAGGGCTCTTATCGTAACATTCTGGAGGTGTGGGCAAGCAAGTAAATTTACAGAAGCAGATGTAGCTGGTTATGCAGGTGCCGCAGATAAGGGTACAATTAATTGCATAATGTCTGTAGAGAAAGTTTCCAGGAAAGGAGTAATGCCTGCCTCAAGGTTAGAGCTATTCCTGCTTTCCCTCTTACACTTCTTTCTTTGTTCTCTTTGTTCCTTCTTACAGGACCACTGAACATGTATGGAAGGGCCCCTCAAGCCCATCACATCAAGACTTCTAGGAATTGCTGGAAACTGAAGGAATAAATAGACTTGTTAACAACCCTGTACTGTCTATGAGGGTTCTTTCAACTCTAAAAGGCATGAAACAAGATTCCCCATTAAAGGCTGTTAAAAATTATAAACACATGGTTCTGAATCAGGATACAGAATACAGATTTGGTTAAGTATGTCTCTAGGCTAAGCATTAGTAGGTGTCATGGACCAAGGAGGGACTTGGGAGCCAATCCTGGACCAAATCCCAGTTTTGTCAATTATTAACTATGTGGCCTTGGCACATTCCTTAAGGTCACCATACCTGCAATCACCCTTTTTTTTTTCTTTGTTTGTCATTTTTTGTTTGTTTGTTTGGTTGGTTGGTTGGCTGGTTTTTGTTTTGTTTTGTTTTGTTTTGTTTTTGAGTCAGTGTCTCACTCTGTAGCCCAGACTGGAGTGGAGTGGTGCAATCATGGCTCACTGCAGTCTCTCACCCCTGGGCCCAAGCCATCCTTCCGTCTCAGCCTCCTGAGTAGCTCGGACTACAGGCACACACCCCTACACCTGGCTAATTAAAAAAAAAAAAATTTTGTAGAGACAAGATCTCACTATATTACCCAGGCTAATCCCAATCACTGTTTTCTAAAATGGTGATAGCAATACTGACATCACAGGGTAGAATAGGGATTGAAAGAAATCATGTGTGTATTTTTTTACAGCCTGATAAAGTCTAGCACATCACCAGGGTTCCATAATAATAGCTTGCTGCTTTCTTCCTTCCTGAGGATCAGAGCTGGATTCATCTGTAAACTGACTGTGAGAGGCCATTGATGAAAGTTCTTCTGACTCTCCATATGTCAAACTCACAGAGAAGCTGTGAAATGATTTCACAGGGCCATGGAAGAAGAAAAAAGAATCAGGCGATGTCTAAAGAAGGCAGGTATAGGGCATGAAAGCTTGTGCTGGAAGGACTTCCCAGGGTGCCTGACCACCTGCTGAGTCCAGCCCTGCTCTGAGGGGCAATGAACAGGCCATGACAGGGTTACAGTATTGCCTTACCATAATCCTAATTGCTACACCTCTCACTTTTGGTGCTTTCTCTCAGCCTGGCAGGATTCCCAGCACTTGACATCTATCATCTCATTTAATCCTACCAGATGAGAACTGTTTTCATCTTCACTTCACAGATGAAGAAACTGAGGCACAGAGCAGTTGAGTGACTTGTGCCTGCACCTACTCTGTTCCCAGTCTCTGTTTCCAGTCTCATTCTCTGACCTCTGCTTGTTTTCTAGAACCAAGTTTAGTAATGAATATTTCCAGAGAGCGCCACGGCTTTTAAACACTTGTCCAAGTTAACAATATCCATCAAAATGTAAATGCTCATACCTTTGACCCAGCAATTTCCTTCCTAGAAATATACAGAAATGATCACTCAAGTATGTAAAAGTATTGTAGCACAACACTGTTTGTTGCAGCATTGTTTCAAGAAGAAAAAAAATGGAGACAAGCTCAAATGGCTGCCACCGTGAAGTTGATTAAATAATTTATGGGGCCCCCACGCAGTTAGAGTCCTGGAGAGACACAGTAACAAATGAAGCAGCTCTCTAGCACTGAGCTAGAAAGATGTCACAGTGTATGAAATGAAAGAAGCAAGAAAAAATACAGGATGCCAATGATCTCATTTTTGTAAAAGTAAATTATAATTGTATAACATGTTATTAGTCAGAGAGAAAAAAATCTAAAAGATAACCAAGCCCCCAGTCACTAATTCTAGAAACATTGTTTTTCATTGCATATTCCTCTTATGTTATATATAAATATATGCAGATATATACATGTATATACAAATATATATTTCTAATTTTTTTATTTTTAGTTGAAATGAATTCTATTTTACCCAGGCTGGTCTCAAACTCCTGGGCTCAAGCAATCCTCCCCCGTCAACCTCCCAAAATGCTGGGATTATGGACATGAACCACCACGCCCAGCCATATATTTTATTTTTGACAATGAGTACATATTAATTTTTAAATCAGAAAAAAATAAAGATAGGTATCTTTATACTGGTCCATACTCATTTAATGTCTCATTTGACCCTGTGATTATCTTGGGAGATATGAAAAACAGAAGAAACTGAGCCTCCGAGGAGATAAAATGACTTATCCGAGATCACCCAGTTGTCAAAGGACTACCTCACCAACCCAGTTCAGTATATCTGACCGATAGTCAGTGCTGCAGTACACTAAGTCCCTGAATTAAACTTTTAATATTAGCATTAGCCCACCTTATACAAAGTCATGATGCATTTTTACCGGAAAACTATATAAAAGTTCTGTAGTTAGACCTCAAGACAGATGTAAAAGAGTTGGAGAAGATTCAGAGAGATGAAACCAGAACAGCGAGGAGATGGTGCGATTTCTGTACATTGAGAACAGACAGAGAGGGCTTGGGTTTTAAAAGCCAAGAGTGTTTAAGACTTATGTTTAAAAATTGTAGAAGAAACCGATGCATAGATCTGAGATCTGTTCTCTAAGTTCCAGGACTCTAAAATGAGAGGGCATGATTTAAAGTTTGAAAATACTCGCTTTGGGTTCGGCACAAGGTATTATCTGTAGAAAGCATTACACCAAAGCTCAGAAAAGGTAAAACTACAAATAATTGACATTTATATCAATTCACGAATGATAGGCCAATAACTGGACTCTGGGAGCCCAGTGCCAGGCCTGACCTGCCACAAAACACCCCTCCAAGGGACTACAGAGACAGCATTTGGGGCATGGGCCATCGGTATGATTAATACATTTACAATGTTCTTTTCCTTCCTTTTCCATTCCCTGAGAGTAATAAGACTTCTTTCCTAATTTTTTAAATCATGGACTTTGGGTTTAGATTTCTTTCTTCAAAACAGACCATTTTAAGCTGTCTGAATTTGCTTTTGCATTGTTGCTGAAGACAACATCTTCCTTCCTACGGCCAGTCCTGCTCCTGTCTAGTATTCAGCAAATCTTGTGACCTTCGGTTATCCTTCTCTTGGACGTTATTGTTCATTATATTTATGGTATTTTTTAAAATTACTCTCAACATTGAACACATTAGAGTTACAATATCATTACCTTAAGGAATCAGGCTACATTTTATTTTGTATTCAGCTTTTTACTTAAACAAAAGCTTTGTTCAATCCAGGTATCCTAAATTCTACATCTAGAATTTTCATCTCCAAAATGATTGTATCCTAGATTTACTAATATATTTGAGTATATATCAGACTATATGAGTACAGTATACAATTATATCAGTAAAATTGAATGGATTATATGAGTGAACTACCTTGAGATACACAGATGTAATTGGTGAGGTGATGCAGAAGAGGTCACAAGCTCATTATAGATGCCTCTCCGCACAACCCATCAAAATATTACTTCTGTCTTTTTCTTTTTCTTCTTTCTTTTTTGAGTCAGAGTCTCACTCTGTTACCCTGGCTGTGCAGTGGCACCCTCATGGCCACCGCGGCCTTGACCTGTTGCTGCTGGGCTCAGGCGATCCTTCATCCTCAGCCTTCCATGTAACTGGAACTACAGACATGTGCCACCACACCTGGCTAATTTTTGGTTTATTATAAGGATGAGGCCTCGTCAAGTTGCCCAAGTTGGTCTCGAACCCATGGGCTCAGGCAATCCTCTCACCTCGGCCTCCCAAAGTGCTGGGATTACAGGCTTGAACCACCACACCCAGCCTGTCTTTTTCAATATATAGACATGAAGCAAAATAATGTGCTTTTTTTTTTTTTTTCTTTTAGGCTGTCACCCAGGCTGGTGTTCAGTGGCACGATTATGGCTTACATCCTAGGCTCAGGGGATCTCTCCTCAGTCTCCCGAGTAGCTGAGACTGTAGGCATGCACCTCCACAGTCAGCTAATTTTTTAATTTTTATTTTCAGAGACAAGGTCTTGCTTTTTGCCTAGGTTGGTCTCAAATTCCTGGCTCAAGCAATCCTCCCCCCTTGGCCTCCCAAAGTGCTGGGATTATAGGCATGAGCCACCACTCCTGGTCAATAATGTGCATTTGAAGCCTTCTTTTTCTATTTTACTTTGATTCTTTTAAAATTTTCCATACAATTTTGGCAACTGTATAAAGACATATATCCATCATGACAGTTCTGCACAGAATAGCTTCATTGCCCTACACAGCTGTGCCCCACCTATTCGTCTCTCCCTCCCCTTAAACTCTGGCAACCACTGATCTTTTTACTGTCCTTTAGTTTTGCCTTTTCCAGAATGCCATATGGTTGGACTCACACAGCATGTACCCTTTTTAGATTGGCTGCTTTCATTTGGTAATATCTATTTAAACCTTCTCCATGTCTTTTTATGCTTGATAGCTCATTCCTTTTTTTCTTGTTCTTTTTCTATCAATTCTTTTTTCTTTTTAGGTGAAACACATAATTGTACAAATATAGTGAATATAGAGTGATATTTTGATACATGTATATGGTATGTAATTGTCAAATCAGGGTTATTAGCATATATTCATTACCTTAAACACTTATCATTTCTTTGTGTTGAGAACATTCAAAGCCTTCTCTTCCAGCCATTTGAAAATGCATAATAGACCAGACATAGTGGCTCACGCCTATAATACCAGTACTTTGGGAGGCTGAGGTGGAAGGAGAGTCCAGGAATTTGAGACCAACCTGGGCAACACAGTGAGACCCTGTCTTTACAAATAATTTTTTAAGCCGGGCTCGGTGGCTCAGCCTGTAATCCCGCGCCTTTGGGAGGCTGAGGTGAGTGGATTGCCTGAGCCTGCGGGTTCGAGACCCGCCTGGGCAGCGAGACCTCATCTCTACAATAAAAATCAAAAAAAAAAATCAGCTGGGCGTGGTAGCGCATGCCTATAATTCCAGCTACTTGGAAGGCTGAGGCGGAAGGATCACCGGAGCCCAGCAGGTGAGGCTGCGGTGGCCGGGAGCGGCCAGTGCACTCCAGTCTGGGCGGCAGAGTGAGACTCCAACTCATAAAAAACAAACAAACAAAAAAAAAAAAACAAATAATTTTTAAAAAATTTCTTTGGGTGCAACCCCTTCAAGTCCCCCCCCCACTGTGGGAACGTTTCTGTCCTCTCAATAAATCCTGCTTTCTCACTAAAAAAAAAAAAAAAATTTCTTTGGTTTTTTCTTTATCCTTTTTTTTTTTTATTTTAAAGATGTGGGGTACAATTCAGGGTTAGGTATATAAGTGGTCAATGTACACGTAAAGTTACGGCCTTCCTTTGGTCCCCACTTCACCTGGTTTGAGATTGGGTGTCCTTATTGATGTTATGTGGCCCTTCCCACCCCCACAGTGTCCCACTACTGCCAATAGCTTTCTTATAGTATTATTATAAATGTTCTCTTATGAGTGAGTACATGTGGTACTCAGATCTTTGTTTCTGTGATAGATCACTGAGTATTATAGATTCTAAATCCATCCAAGTTGCTGCAAAGTCCATAATTTTGTACTTCTTTATGGTTGTGTAATATTCCATCATGTATATGTACCACATTTTTTTTATCCAGTTCACTTTCGATGAGCAGCATGGTTGGTTCCATGTTTTTGCAACTGTGAATAGTACTGCAATAAACATGCATGTGCAGCTATCTTTTTTATAGTGTGATTTGAGTTCCTCCAGGTAGATTCTCAGAACAAGAACTGCTGGGTCATATGAAAGGTTGACCTTTAGATCTTTTAGGAATCACCACACTGTTTTCCACAGAGGTTGTACTAATTTACACTCCCACCAACAGTGTGGAAGTGTTCCCTTTTCCCCACATCTTCTCCAGCATCTGTTTTACAAAACACTTAAAAACTTAGTCAAGTGTGGTGGCAGGCACCTGTAGTCCCAGCTACTCGGGAGGTTGAGCCCAGAGAATCACTTCAGCCCAGGAGTTTGAGGTTACAGAGAACCGTAATTGTGCCACTGCACTCCAGCCTGAACAACAAACAGAGTGAGACCCTGACTCAAAAAATACACATACAATAAATGTTAGTGATATTCACTCTCTAGTGTGACAGAACACTGGAACCTGTCCCTACTATGATTGTGTATCCATTAATCTCTCCACCCCTCCCTTCCTTGTGTCTGTTGACCACAATCCTACTCCTTATTTCTATGAATTCTACTTTTTTTTTAGCTTCCACATATGAGTGAGAACATGAATTACCTATCTTTATGTGCCCAACTTATTTCACATAACATTATGTCCTGGCCAGGCTCGGTGGCTCAGCCTGGGAGACCGAGGCAAGTGGATTGCCTGAGCCCATGGGTTCGAGACCTGCCCGGACAACTTGGAGAGACCTCGTCTCTACAATAAATCAAAAATTAGCCGAGCATGGTAGCGCGTGCCTATAGTTGCAGCTACTTGGAAGGCTGAAGCAGAAGGATCGCCTAAATCCAGTGGGTCGAGGCTGTGGTGGCCAGGAGCGTGCCACTACACTCCAGTCTGGGCAACAGAGTGAGACTCTAACTCAAAACAAAACAACAACAACAAATCATATCCTTCGGGCTCATCCATGTTACCACAAGTGACAGGAATTCATTTTGTAATGGCATGTATGTACATTTTCTTTACCCGTTCATCTCCTGATGGACACTGAGGTTGATTCCATATCTTGGCAACTGTGGACAGTGCTGCGGCAAACATGGATGGGCAGATGACTCTTCAACGTGCTGGTTTCCTTTCCTTTGGATAATCAGTGTGGAACTGGTGAATCATAGGATAGTTCTATTTTTAGCTCTTTGGGACTACATACTGTTTTCCATAATGGCTGTACTAATTTACATTCCCACTAACAGCATATAAGTGTTCCTTTTCCTCCACATCCTCATCACAGAACACATTTTTTTGTTTTGTTTTTTTGGTTTTTTGAGGATAGCTGTTCTAACTGGGGTGAGATAATAGCTCATTGTGGTTTTGATTTGTATTTCCCTGATAATGAGTGATGTGGAGCGTTTTTTATATACTTTTTGGTCACGTATATGTTTTCTTTTGAGAAATGTCTGTCAGATTCTTTGCCCGTTTTTAAATCAGATTGTTTGTTGTTGAGTTGCTAAGTTGCTTGTATATTCTGGATATATAACTGCTGAATTGTGTGATTAAAATATGTTTACCATAGTTGTGTCAGAAATTGCTAAACTGTCTTCTAAACTAGCTATCCCATTTTGCATTCTCATCAGCAAGGAATGGGAGTTCCTGTTGATCCATATCCTCACCAGTGTTTGATGTTGTCAGAGTTCTAAATTTTGGTTAGGATAATAAGTATGTAGTAGTATCTGATTGCTATTTTAATTTGCCATTTCCCAATGACATATAACGTTGAGCATCTTTTCACATGCTTATTTACAATCTGTGTATCTTCTTTGGTGAGGTGTCTGTTCAGACTTTTTTTGCCCATTTTTAAATCAAGTTGTCTGTTTCCTTATTGTTATGAGAGTTCTTGATGTGTTTTGAATAATAGTCCTTTGTCAGATGTCTTTTGCAAATATTTTCTCCCAGTCTATGACCTGGGAGAAATGCTTTTCATCCTCTTGAGAGTGTTTTTCACAGAGCAGAAGTTTTTAATTTTAATTAAGTTTTAAGTTTAATTAAGTTCAGCTTATCGATTATTTCTTAGATCATGCCTTTGGTGTCATATCTAAAGAATCATTGCCATACCCAAGGTTATCTAGATTGTCTCCTATGTTATCTTCTAGGTTTCATAGTCTTGCATTTACATTTAGGTACATGATTTCTTTTTCGTTCATTTTTAGTGCTAGAGGTTCAGGAGGGATGGGGGAGAGATGAACAGGTGAAGCACAGATGATCTTTAGGGTGGAAAACTGCTCCGTATGATACAGTAATAGTGGATACAAGAAATATGCTCTTGCTAAAATACGTAAAATTGTACAACAGAAAGAGTGAAGCTTTATGTAAACTATGGATTTCAGTAAATACTAATATATCAAGATTAGTTCATCAATTTTAACAAATATACCACACTAATACAAGATATGAATAACAGGGGAAACTGAGGGTCAGGGGGTATGTGGAATATCTCTATACTGTCCGCTCATTTTTTTCCTTGAATCTAAAACTGTCCTAAAAAATAAAGTCTATCAATAAAAAAAAAAAATTAAGTATTTTTCCAGCATGAGGATGTTGCTGCCAATGCTCTAAGCCCGTCTTCCAAGAGTGGAGAAGAATGAATGCTTTTCCTTCTAATTCTCAATGCCCTGTTGATGCGGATTTTTCAGGTCAGTCTGGGCTTCGAGAGTGTCAGCTCAATGGGTCAGTCAACCAAGCCAGAGGGTAGTCTGGAGGGACTGGTTAGCCCAGCCCCGGAAGTGTCAGCTCTAATGGACTGGCAAGTCAAGCCCTGAGAGTGTTGTGATTCAGTGGGCTGGCAAGCCTAGCCCCCGGTGTGTCTCAGCTTTGGAGTCTCACCTTATTCTGGCAGCTCTCCTGGTTCAGCCGGCTCCGTTGGCTGGCAAGCCAGCCTCTGGGGTGCATGGCTCTTCGGCTCCCACGATCTTCTGCAGCTCATCAGGTCGCAGCTCTTCAGGGTCGAGGTTCTTGTCTCATGCCCAGGAAGAATGAGGGACACAAACGGCCAGAAAGTGAGTAAGTAGGATTTATTGAGAGGACAGAGAAGCTCCCACTGTCCCGAAGGGGTTGTCCATTTGGGGTCAAAACCCTGGTGCTTATATAGCCCTAAGTCCAAGCTGATTGGCTAGCACTAGCTGTGAGCTGTTGCTGTTCTGATTGGTCAGTGTTAAGGTAGGGACCTAATGGTGAGCTGATTGGTTGCTTTTCAATCCCCATAGTGAGTACCCAAGCTCTAGCTTGAGAAGCTTGTAGGGAGCTTGTTTACCAATGCTGAGCCTGAGAGGCTTGCCAGGAATTAGCTACATTATTACCAGAGGACCGGCCTGTCTGTCTGCCTAGCCTTTCTCTAGCTATTTCCTGTCTTGCTGTGAGCAGGACAATAGGATCACCTCTTTTCAGGGTTAATGGATAGCTGCCTTTCCTTCGGAGAACTAGCTCCTCCCCCATCCCATATGGTCATGGTGGGATGCCCAGTCACTGGTGCCTCTCCTCATCCAAAAGCTGAGCTTGTTACCCAGAGAGGCCACCCCCTCACCCTCCAGAAACAATGGAACATAGAGGGGAAAATGATGGAAATGAGTCATTCTAACAAAGGTGCCACAAAGAGAATGTCGTTTTGTTTCTGCTACCTGGTTCTTCCCTGATGATTCAACTCTATATGCAAGGATATATTTGCAAATAATTCCTTTTTCTTGAATTAGCAGAGGCTGTTGGGTAGCTTGCAATCAGGACCCAGCTGATTCATCTGGGAAAATATGCTAAAACCCCAGCCTTGTTGCTATGGTTTGAATCTTCCTCCCAAAACTCATGTTGAAATTTAGTTGTTCAATTTAGTTTAAATTGCCATAGTGGTGGTATTAAGAGGTAGGGTCATTAAAAGGTGACTATGGGGCCCATGAGGACCCCACCCTCATGAATGTATTAATGTCATTATGATGAAAGTGGATTAATCATCACAAGAGTGGCTTTCCTATAAAAGTAAGTTTGGCCTCCTCTAACTCTTGAGCTTTCTTGCCCTTCTGCCTTCCATCTTAAGATGATGCAGCAAAGAAGACCGTCACCAGATGCCAAGCAGACACTTGTGCCATGCCCTGGGACTTCCCATCCTCCAGAGCTGTGAGCCAAATAAATGTCTTTTCTTTATAAATTATCCAGTTTGTAGTCTTCTGTTATAGCAGCACAAAATGGACTAAGACACTCATTTATACCAATTCTAGCTAAGTGAAGTGGTTAGAATTAGCTAGGCGAGAGACTGAAGGATGAGGAAGCAGCATATGGCTAATGTTTAAGGAATGCCTTCTATGCTCCAGGCTCTGAGCTGGGCACAGGGGTGCAGAATTGAATACAATATATGTTGTATTTCAGGGAACAGAGTGATCAAATGTCTAGAATGTGGGCTTGGGGCAGACCATTGGGTTCACCTCTCTCGTCTGCTCTGACTGCAGGCCTTGTTCAAGCCACTTGGCCCCATGCAGCTTAGTCTCATCATTTCAAGGGAATACAAAAAAGGCTTTGACCATACCACCATGAACATGCCCAATATCATCAGAGGAATTTTTAAAACCTGCCTTTCATGCATACAGCCAAAATTAAAAATAATATGTGCAGCCCTACTTTGGTGCCTGGCACAAAGCAAATGTTAAACAGATGACAGTACACAATGGATACCAATTTTCTATTTTTAATAAAAATTTTCTTATAAGCAGTATCAAACACTTACAAAAGTACACACACACACAACTCTGATGATTCCCTGCCAGTTTTTGTTTGACTCACAAGTTAATGGTTTTACATTTTTTTAATCTAAAAAAGTCTAAAGCAGAATAATAATCATGACAGTGAAATTTAGATGTGATTCAAACATTTGTCTATAAATAAAGTTTTATTAGAACATAGCCTCATGAAATCTTTACCTCTTGCCTATGACTGCTTTCATGCTACAATGTTAGAATACCTGTGACTGGAACTATATGGCCCACAAAGACCTAAAATAGTCACTCTCTGATCCTTTACAGGAAGTTCATTAATCCTGACTTGAGAAATGAAAAGTTCCCATTACCTTCGAAAGCTGAGGGTGCCCATTCTTGATTTCCTCTCTCTCTTTCCTTTCTTCCCACAAAAAGGCAATCTTTATTGTGTCTTATTACCTTCTTTTTCATTTTAGCCTTAATGTCTGTATCCTAAACAAAATATTGCTCCACCTATTTTTGACCTTTAGATGAAAGGACTCATGCTTGCCTTTTCTCCTTTATGCTTGACTTCCCTTTCTTCACTCAACAATGTGCTTTTGAGATTCGTCCATAGTGACTGAGTTCATTCATTTCATTTCACTGCTGAATTGTATGATATTGTATAAGTAGACCACAACTTAATTATTTCTCATTCTCACGTTGATGGTCATTTGAATTGTTTCCAAGCCTTTGCTGTGAACATTCATCTGCAGGCCTGCTGTTGCTCAGGTGCAAGAGTTTCTCAGGATCCACGAGTGGAATTCCTGAATGTACGCATATTCACCTTTACTTAGGTAATGCCAGTTTGTTTTCTGAAGTGGTTGTACTAATCTGTACTCCCAGTCCATCTTCAAGTGTCCCCACTATGCCCAACACTAAATATTGTCTGAATGTTTAAATGTTTGCCAATCTGATGGGTATAAATAGTACTTCACTGTGGTTTTAATTTCCATCTAACTGATTATTAATAAGCTTGAACAATTTACAATTTTTCATAAGTCTGTTGGTCAGTTAGGATTCCTCTGTAGAATTCTTGTTTGTGTGCTGTATTTCTTTCTTTTCTTTATTTATTTTTTTTTTAGAGACAAGGTCTAAGTCTGTCACCCAGGCTAGAGTGTAATGGCATGATTATAGTTCACTGCAGCCTCGAACTCCTGGGCTCAAGGCATCCTCCTGCTTCAGCTTCCTGAGTAGCTAGGATTACAGATATATGCCCCCCTGCCGGGCTAATTTTTTATAGAGACAGAGACTCACCATTTTGCCAAAGCTGATATATTGATATTTCTATTGGGTAGCTTATCTTTTTCTGCTCTATGATTAGGCATACTCTGTATATTGTGGCTAATAGCAGTAATACATATACAAATTATCTTTTTCCAATTTGTGGCCTGTCTTTTCAATCTCTTTATGAACATGAATTCTTAAGATCAGTGGAGTAAAATATGTTCTTCTTTTCCTTTATGGCAAAAATTACTTAATGGAGATTTTATATATGTGTGTATATATATATATATATATATATATATATTTTTTTTTTTTTTTTTTTTTTTTTTGAGTTGGGATCCCACTCTGTCACCCAGGCTAAAGTGCAGTGAGTGGCACAATCACAGTTCACCACAGCCTCAACTTCCTTGGCTCGGGTAATTCACAACCTCGGCCTCCCAAGTAGCTGGGACTACAGGTGTGCACCACTATGCCCAGTTAATTTTTAAATAACTGTTTTGTAAAGACATGGTCTCGTGATGTTGCCCAAGCTGGTCTCCAACTCCTGGGCTCAGGCAATCTTCCCACCTTAGCCTCCCCAAATGCTGGGAGACATGAACCACCATGCCCAGTCAAAATAATATTTTCCAGTTAACTTCTGATGCATCTCTTTTAATTGGTAAGCAATTTCTTTTCCTGCAGGCTGCATAACACCAAGGCTAAGCCATGAGGCCTGGTGACTCAGGGAAGAAAAAGACAAGTCTCATGTAGGGTAGGGAAAGAAAGCAGAAGGAAATGACATAAAGCAGAGTTCCCACCAGGGAGAATGAGGAATCCAAAACCCTTCCAGGAGAGGTGATGAAGACTTGGAGAGAAAGTAAAGAGAAGACTCTACCTAAATCTCTCAGAGACTCAGCACTGCCTCCTCTGTGAGCTTTACCCTGGCCATACGAGTATAATACAGAGTAAGAGAGAAGCTGAATGCAGATGGTGCTTGTCCATTTCTTCTCTGGAACTGTGAAAAAAAGACCACCTCAGAGTATTCCTTTGTCACAACGCATCACAAAGAGTTCCAAGCCTCTTCTAGTTCCCCTGTAGCATGAAAAGGATTCAGATGGCTCAATGGGCTCTCCCAATGGGTGACATAGAAGCTCATTGACCACTGAGGGTCAACACGACTGCCATAGGTCTGGCAAGGCTGGTAGTGTCAAAGTGATCCATAGAAGAAACCACAGAAGGGATATCCCAAGCCAGAATTAAATGGAAAATATGGAAGACAATCAGAGTATCTTCAGAGACAGTAAAGGTCAATATGGAGCTCAGTCGGCAAAAAGAAATCTACCAGCTCCTGATGAGGCCAAGATAGGCTATGAGTTATGTCAGCTGCAGTCCTCAGTCGATGCCAGCAAGACACCTGGAAACCTGGTTAATGAAAGGACATAGCATGGAATTTAAAATACCTTAATGAGCAGCCATTTTAACATTGCCTAAATCTCATGCTCTTCCAGCAGTTCACTTATCCTCTAATCTTTAGCCAAGGACACATCCAGTTTCTCAGATGTAGTTATTGATAATTGCTTTACAACCCCTATCCCCAGTTTACTTTGTACTAATGAGCTTTTCTATTTCAAGTATTTGTCTCCACCTATAAGACCCAAGTTAGCCTAATCAGCCCTTTGTGAACTTAGTGACAGACCCCACCACTACGGCAGCAATTGTGTGACTAACCCACCCATCTGCCTGCTGTAGTACCTGTGCTTACCTGTCCCTTCGTGATGACGTAGAGCAGACCACCACCCAATCACCTTAATGACCTTCCTCATCAAAGGGAAGGATTAAAGGGATTCAACCATGAGCATCCATTTCACCATTGTTTTACTAGACTCTGGTGTGGCCACGTTCTCTGAGTTATGGCCATCGCCGTGTTTCCTGGCTTTGGGCCCTCCCCTACCTTGGAGAGGCGAATCTCTCTCTCTCTCTCTCTCTCTCTCTCTCCTCTCTCTCTCTCTCTCTCTCTCTCTCTCTCTCTAATTTACATTCTAAATAAACTATATTTTCCTATCTAACTTCTGAGCAATTCTTTGCATCCTTCACACAGCACCAAATTGCACACCAGACACCCACAACCCCAGCGGGCCTGACCTAACATTTGGAGGCCCTGCTGGGAGTGTGACCTAATAGTGAACGAGTCACATTGCTGAGGAGGCCATCAGGAACGCAGACAGCAGAAAGAGGACCATCACCTGAACCCCTCCCCCTCACTTCCCTGCAAATGTTTACACCTGGCACAATTTGGGGGCAAGGCAGGAGAAACGCTTTGAAAGGAGAGAGACAGCTCTGATAAAGGGAGTTTTATACTTCATTTTGACTGACTGAAAACCAAGCCAACCAGACACAGTTTGAACAGTTTTATTTCATTGGTAAGGGTAAGTAACTCCTCCCCTCCCCCCACACACAGCCATCATCAAAATGGGGCCTGGAGGCTAAGATGAAAGCAGTTAGAGAAAATAAGACAAATCTACCTTTTTTCTTTTTTCTTTTTTTTTCTTTTTTTTTTTTGGACACCGGGGAAATTTAATGTATATTCCAATTCTGCTTCAGTGGTTATTATTATGATCCTCATTGTATATGGGGAAGTCAGACATTAAAAAAATATCAGTACAATCTAAATCCAGTCATATGGATTTAAAGCTTAGAACATTCAGTGATCTGTCACAGAAACAAAGAACTGAGTACCACAGGTTCTCATTCATAAGCAGACCCTGAACATTTAACATAATTCTATAAGAAAGGGATTGGCAGTAGCAGGAATGTGCCAGGGAGAAGTGGGGAACATAACATCAATAAGGTTTGTCTCAAACCAGACAAAGTGGGGACCAAAGGAGGACCCAAACTTTACCCATACAATAACCACTTATATACCTAATCCTGAAGTGTACCCCACATCTTTAATTTTTTTTTTTTTGAGTTAGAGTCTCACTCTGTCACCCAGGCTGGAGTGCTGTGGCACAGTCATAGCCACCCCAGCGTTGACCTGCTGGGCTCCAGCGATCCTTCCACCTCAGTCTTCCAAGTGGCCAGAACTATAGGCATGTGCTACCACACCTAGTTAATTTTTTATTTATTGTAGAGACGAGGTTTTGCCAAGTTGCCCAGGCTGGTCTTGAACTTGCGGGCTCAGTAATCCACTTGCCTCGGCCTCCCAAAGTTCTGGGATTATAAAATAATTTTTTTAAAAACCTAAAAATAAATTCAGTCATAGAGCTGTATGTACAATATGCGTAGAGCCCACAGAAGGAGAAAGTAGCAGTGTATATTAGTTTTCTATTGCTGTATAACAATATTACCAATAACTTAGCAGCTTCAACCAATACAGTAGTCCCACCTTGACCACAGTTTTACTTTTCATGGTTTCAGTAACCCACAGTGAACTGCGGTCCAAAAATATTCAATGAAAAATTCCAGAAATAAACAATTTATAGGTTTTAAATTACATACCATTCTGAGTGGCATGATAAGATCTTGTACCATCTCATGCCATCCTGCCCAGGAGGTGAATTATTCCTTTGTTCAGTGTATTCACACCGTATACACTACCCACTTGTTGGTCACTTAGTAGCCATCTCAGTTATCAGGCTGAAAAAAATATAGTACAGATAGGGTTCAGTACTATCCACAGTTTCAGGCATCCAGTGAGGGGCTTGGAACATATCCCAAGTGGATAAGAGGGGACTACTCTATACATTTATTATCTTACAGTTTCTATGGGTCAGGATCTCAGTCATAACTTAGCTAGGGCCTCTGTAAGGCTTCTATCAAGGTGTTGGCCAGTGCAGCATCCTTATCTGAAGGCCCAACTGTGGAAGGGTCTGCTTCTAAGCTTACATGGTCGTTGACAGTATTCCATTTCTTGTTAGGTGTTGGATGGAGAGCCTCAGTCTCAGAGGTCAACTAGAGGCCATCCCCAGTTCCTTGCCACATGGGCCTCCTCAACTTGACTACCTGCTTCATCAAAGCTAGAAGGAGAGTGAGTTTCTCAGCAAGATAGATATTAGAGTCTTACATAATGTGACCATGGAAGTGAGTGGCATCTCATCTCCTTTGCTATGTTTTATTGCTGAGAAGCAAGTCACAGGTCCTGTCCACACTTAAGGGGAGAGGATTTTAGAAGGGGATGGATGCCAGGAGATGGGAACATTGGAGATAACTTAGAGTCTGTCCACCAAACTATGCAAAGTGAATGCTTGGGAAAGACCATGGCTGATATAACTTCTCAGAGGAGATGATCTGAACTGAGATTTTCTTTTTTTTTTTTTTTTTAGTGGAGGTCTTACTCTGTTACCCAGGCTGGAGTGCAGTGTCACAATCACTGCTCACTACAGTCTTCTTCCTGGGTCCAGGCAATCTTCTTGCCTCAGCCTCCCAAGTAGCTGGGACTACAGGTGCATGCCACCACATCTGTCTATTTTTTAATTTTTTTTGTGGAAACAGGCTCTCACAATGCTGCCCAGTCTAGTTTCAAACTCCTGAGCTCAAGCAATCCTCCCACCTCGGCCTCCTAAAGTGCTGAAATTATGGTTTTGAGCCACCGCACCCGGCCTGAGCTGGGTTTTAAAGAACACTAAGGGCCCAGGAATTGCGTGGCAGCCCCAGAAGCTAGTGAGTGTCTGGCACTATAAGAGGAAACAACAAATGTTTATGAATGACAATACTGACTTCAGGAAAAACATCTGGTCACCTCAGTAAGAAAGAAGTTCGTGTTTTACACAGGGCAAAAACAAGAAAAATCATTGTCAAATCTCATCTCAGTAGCAATAAGTAACATTAAAGACCTTCTGAAGATATTAACACAGGAGAGTCCATTGCATTAACGTCTCAGCAAGCCTCACAGGAAAGTGTACTGTGCACCAAGGGCAAGAACAGAGCGGGAGATGATCTAATGCAGGAAGCTCCCCAAATACTATATTTATACAAATGATAAATAGGTTGCAAGAAAAGAGAAACCAACTAATGTCAACGACCAGGGAAATAAATAATATTAGAACTTTGCACTGCAGTAGCATCTTTCATCCGAGAGCCTAAAAAGCTTTACAAGTAATTAAATTTGAGAGCAGTACAAAAGTAGACCCATTTTTAAAACAGAAATATGGATTTAATGCCCTTCAGCAGAAGTAGCACGGAATGCTCTCACAGATAATGAAACAAAACCTGGATGCTATTTTCTTTTGAATAATGTTTTGTAATTGTTTCCAAGATTCTAAATTCGTAACTAGCTGAGTCTAAGGTATGCAGAGCAGAGCCGCAATTGCAGGTCTGTGTATTGGAAAGGGGGCAGCGGTTTCATCCAGGTGAAGTGTGGGGGGATTGAAGGTTGGAAACAAGCCTGATGGAAAACCTGCAGGAGTGACAGGAAGCAAATTTTGGGTGTACAGGAGAATCAATGGAGACAGAAAAGAGACCTCAGCAAAGGCATGAAGAGGACGGAGTTTTAGAGGTACTGAACGACAAAGCCAGGTAGGGCTGTGACTCTACATCTAGAAACAAATTTGGGAAGAATTCAGGTGGAGTAATGATTTTTGGCAGCACAACTGATGGACAATGAAAGGGGACGTATATGCTCATAAATGCAGAAACAATGATAAAATTGTGCAGTAGTCGGATTGTCTGATGTTGGCTAAAGTCTACTGGCAGTCGACAAGGTTGATATTCTCCATCAAATGATTTTTTTTTTTTTGAGTTAGAATCTCACTCTGTCGCCCAGGCTGGAGTGCAGTGGCACGCTCACAGCCACTGCAGCCACGACCTGCTGCGCTCCAGCAATCCTTTTGCCTCAGCCTTCCAAGTAGCTGGAACTACAGGCACATGCCACCACGCCAAGCAAATTTATTTATTTATTTATTTATTTATTTATTTATTTATTTATTTATTTATTTATTGTAGAGATGAGGGATCGCCAAGTTGCTCAGGCTGGTCTTGAACTCATGGGCTCAGGCAATCCTCTCACCTCAACCTCCCAAAGTGCTGGAACTATAAGCGTGAGCCACTGCACCTGGCCCTCCATCAAATGATTTAACAGAATTCTGTGAGGATTCCAACAACTGAACAAGGGTGCAAACCCGTATGGTTTGGGGGACCAAATGAGTTAGCATTGTGTTCAGGTAAACCAGTTTGGTTTACCTGAAAGTACTGTTCATTGAAGGGCATCGGTCAGTAGATGGACAGTAGCAGGAAGCTCTTTGTAAAGTCGCCCTAGACCTATGAAAATGACATTATGACATTTGTAAAGTCTGTGACAGAGTCTTTTCTGGTGTTGAAGTATTGTTGTTGGAGTGCTTCTGCATCTCAGAAGCTCATTATTTGTTAGTTCATTTCCACACAGGAGACAAGCCCATTTCTAGTTATGTGGGGCATCTATTTCTGGCCGGTGGTCTCCGTAAGCTCTCAGACCTTGTCATCTTCCCATTTTATGTAAAATGAGGCTCCTTGTGACAAGCTTGAGTTCACTCACAACCTGGATGTGCCTATGGAAGCCTGGGTCTCACAGGCACGTCAGCACCCCTGCTGGGAGGCTGAGTGGTTCAGACAGGAAGTCTCATCCCTCAAACCCGAGTCTCATTTGCTCCCTTCCATCTTCTTCTCTTTCAAGACATGTGAATCCATTTGCTGCTTCGGCAGCAGAACGCAAGACAGCTCTCCATCCCCACGTTTCCACACAACAGCACAAGGACCGTCACATGAGCCAGTGATGCCAAAGCATAAAGTCCTTGACCATCCCTCTGCTCAGAACAGGGCTGTGCCAATCTGTGAAAAAGCCCATGACCTTGTGAGTTGGAGGGACAACTGTCATTGAGATAAGGAGGATACAAAAGAATTTGGGGAAACAGACACCGTTGATTCAATAGCTCCTACAAGAAGAAATGACTTCTGAGTTAGTGAACTCAAACAACCTGAAGAGATATCACTGAAGTTTAGGTAGGCAAAAGAATATGAATGGGGAAGGATGTTTGACTGACAGTTAAGCCGATGACCGGCACTTGGCTTATCAATACACAGTTCTAGCAGGGCATCTGATGCATAGACACAGGGAAACCAAAGCTTCAGAGTGGACTCGGCCCAGGCCCATGCCTGTCTCCAAAGTGTTCAAGTCCCATTTTGTCTCTAAGACCCACCTGCCCTTGACACCTTTCCCAGCTTCTCATCTACGAGTGAGCCTCCTACCTCTGGGCTCCTTGACATTTCCTACATACCTCAAGGGACTCATCTTTGTGTCCTTTCTATTTTAGCCATTTATGGACACATCACATCCTCTTTTCAATCATAAGTAACTTGAGGGTCTAGTACTGTGCCTTACACATAGTGGGTGCTCAGTAAACACCTTGGAAAATGAATGATCTGCCATTTAATACTTGTTAAAATACTCTGCAGATCTTTTTTTTTTTTTTCTTTTTTTAAGTCAGTCTCACTCTGTCGTCCAGGCTGGAGGGCAGTGGCATGCTCACTGCCACCCCAACATCAACCTGCTGGGCTCAGGCGATCTTTCCACCTCAGCCTTCCAAGTAGCCAGAACTACAGGTGCACACTATCACGCCCGGCTGAATTTTTGATATATTGTAGAGACGAGGTCTCACCAAGTTGCCCAGGCTGGTCTCAAACCCCTGGACTCAGACAGTCCTTTCGTCTTGGACTCCCTAAGTCCTTTCGTCTTGGAATCCCTAAACCTGGGATTACAGGTTTGAGCCACTGCACCCAGCCTCTTCTGATCTTGCTTGTGGAGTGGTGCCCTTGTGCTCAGGAGGACTTCTGTGTTGCTCCATACTTTTGGATATACCATATCTGGCATGCTTTCTCGAAACCAGATATACCAAAGCTGCAGTGCAATTTCAGTTCAAAACAATGGAATCAAGACTCACACCTTTCTGAAATAGCTGAGACTGGGGCACAGTCATCTGGGTCACTCATTTGCGTAATGCTTTGTGATGATCTCAAGCCTCTTTCAAGTGTGATGTATCCTACATGCACAGTTTCATAAGCCTTTTGAGGGCAGGAATTGTGCTTTTGTTGTTGACGGTATTATTGCCCACACACACTACCTGGTGTGGTAAGGATCTCTGGTCACACTGGGCAAACATGAATGACTAACTAAGTATATCACTTTATTTTAACAATTATATATGACGCTCTCCATTCTAAAGAATCCCTTTAGCCCAGGGGTCCCCAACCCCTGGACCACGGACTGGTACCAGTCCATGGCCTGTTAGGAACCAGCTGCAGAGCAGGAGGTGAGTAGCATGCGAGTGTGCAAAGCTTCATCTGTATTTACAGCTGTTCCCCATCACTTGTCTTACTGCCTGAGCACCACCTCCTGTCAGATCAGCGGTGGCATTAGATTCTCATGGGCACACGCGCCCTACTGTGAACTGCACATGTGAGGAAGCTAGGTTGTGCACTCCTTATGAGAATCTAAAGCCTGATGATCTGAGACGGAGCTGAGATGGTGATGCTAGTGCTGTCTCCCATCACCCCCAGATGGTACCATCTAGTTGCAGGGGCTCCCACTGATTCTGCATTATGGTGAGTTGAATAATTATTTCATTCTATATTATAATGTAATAATAATAGAAATAAAATGCACAATAAATATTATACGCTTGAATCATCCTGAAAACACCCTCCTCCCCTGGTCCATGGAAAAATTGTCTTCCACGAGACCAGTCCCTGATGCCAATAAGGTTGGGGTCACTGCTTTAACCTTAGGTCACCAGACTCAACACACACCTTTCCTTACCTACTTCCTCAGTCTACACAAGCCATATGGTTTATCTTCCCCTGCCTAGAGTAGGCAGTTTCAGTTATTCCTTTTCCAGAAAGAAATCTAAATATATGAACTAAAACAGATTTACAGTTTGGAAACCGAGCTTGCAATGCGGGACTCTGTTTGTTCAAAACACCCTGTTAGGCAGTCTTCTCCACAGAGGCAAGCTGTCATTCCTGTGAGTTCCTCTTCACTCCTTTCTCGACAAGAATCCATTTACTCTGGTTCATTTACAGAAGGGTACTGTGGTTTTTCCAGGAAACGGCTGCCTGACGAGGGAGGCAAATTTTGTGTACAAAATTAAGGACCATTTGTACAGAAACAGACATGAGTAACAGAGTATAAGCCACACGAACGTCCTTATGACCATACCTGGGCCTTCCCAACAACGGTTAAGTGTTGCCAAACTAGCTTGACTTTGTGTTGGCAGGAGGGAGCCATAACATATAGTGCTTTCTGTGTTGGCAATGACGCTGGCACTCCTGCCAGAATCTACTCTAAAGGAGACAGGCGAGACACAATAAGTCCATTCAAATACAGTAGTAGTGTCTTCCAGTGGGGATGTTTCAATTTCTAATGATACGAACTTTAAAGACACCTATTTTAATTATTTTCCAAAAGAAGATGTTATATTTACCAATATATTTCTGACATCTGTTCCTAACAAGATATATTATATTGCCAGGTCATTGAGAAGGTGTTCAGGGTGAGGGGGCTCCCTTTCAGAAGGATATAAACAAAACACACAATATAATTGATTGGCTCCGTTCAGTCAGCCGTTTAATATGTGGGGCTTACATGCTTACATTAACTTGCATTACTGCAGTGCTATTGGCCCTCTGGCTCCATACTTTTTATTTAAGACAATGAGTCTTTGTGAGTGAATTAAAAAGTGGAGTTTCTAGCAGCAAGCCTTACACCTTTCAAAAATCCTTGAAGGACCACCTATTGAAAAGCAAAACGTGTTTGTTAACACAAAGTTCAATATTTGCCTGGGTTGACACAATCCTACTTGAGGGAAAAAAGGAGGAGGTGGATATTTTTGGTTTAGGAGGCAGTGTTTCAGGTAAACCACTAGGAAGGTACTGGTATACTTTTCTGAATTCTAGAGCGTAGAGCCCCCTGCTGGCTGAAGGAGGAAGAGACCTGAATGGATCCAATGGCAGTCATTTTAGGACTCCGTTTTCCCCACTTCAGTCATTCATGCAACAAATGCTTGTTGAGGCTTGCTATGGGCCAGGCACTGTTCTAGACTCTTGGGACGATATGTCAAACGAGACGGGTCTTTGCCTTTCTGGAGTTCATATTGTAAAAAAGGAAACAAAATAAACACCTATATAATGTCAAATAGAGATGGATACTATTAGAAGAGCTATCGGGGGGCATGGTGTAAATTCCAACACTTTGGACGCCAAGGTGGAAGGATTGCTTGAGCCCAGGTGTTCAAGACTAGCCTGGGCAACACAGCGAGATCTCGTCTGTACCAAAAAATCCAAAAATTAGCTGGATGTGGTGGTGCACACCTGTAGTCCCAGCTACTTGGGAGGCTGAGCTGGGAGGATCTCTCGAGCCCAGGAGTTTGAGGCTGTAGAGAGCTGTGATCGTGTCACTGCACTCCAACCTGGGTGACACAGTGAGATCCCAACTCAAAAAAAGAAGAAAAGAAGAAGAAGAGCCATAAATCACAGCAGCGGGAGGAAGTAAAGAATGATGGGAGGTGGATGCTCTTTTAGGCAGAAGACCAGACACTAAAGTGGATGAAGAGGAGGAAAGTCTGTGGGAGGGGCTTCCGTGCAAGGGGCCCAGCAAGTGTGAGAGCTCTGAGGGGGGACACACAGGCAGGTGAGCAGGACCAAGGCCAAGATGGCTGAGTGATGATGAGCTGAGTGTCAGAAAGGAGCCCGATGGTGTAGGGCCTTGCATGGTAAGGTTTTCAGATTTCACAGGCATCCACTGGAGAGACTTGAACAGGGGATTAACTAAATTTGCTTTCCATTTTAAATAGGTCAGTCCAAAGCCGGTATGGTGGCTCACCCCTGTAATCCCAGCACTTTGGGAGGCTGAGGTGGGAGGACCGCTTGAATTCAGGAGTTCGAGGCCAGCCTGGGCAACAAAGCAAGACCTCATCTCTACAAAAAATTTAAAAATTAGCTGGACACAGTGGTATGCACTTGTAGTCCCAGCTACTCTGGAGGCTGAAAGGGAAGGATCACCCAAGCCCAGGAGGTCGAGGCTGCAGTGAGCAGTGATTGTGCCACACTCCAGCCTGGGCAACAAAGTGAGACCCTGACTTTAAAAAAAAAAAGAGGCTGCACTCAGCGGTTCAGCTTGTAATCCCAGCACTTCGGGAGGCCAAGGCGAGTGGATTGCCTGAGACTGCAGGTTAGAGACCAGCCTGGGCAACTTGGCAAGACCTCATCTCTACAATAAATCAAAAAAATTAGCCAGGCGTGGTAGCATGCACCTGTAGTTCTGGCTACTTAGAAGGCTGAGGTGGAAGGATCACTGGAGCCCGGCAGGTAAATGCTGGGTTGGCCGTGAGCTTGCCACTACCCTTCAGCCTGGGCGACAGCGTGAGACTCCAACTCAAAAAAAAAGAAAGAAAAGAAAAGGTCATTTTGTATGCAACAGGGAGAATTAACTGCGAGTATGAAATCTAAGAGGCCTGTTAGCAGGCTTTTGACATAGCATTTCAAGCAATTCAATCAGTGAATTTCATCAAATTTCTGCTGCTTATAATGAGGTTCAGAGAAGAGTAGGCTATGATCTCTGTCCTCAGAGAACTTCCAATCAATTTGGGAAAATAATATAGACACGCCTCAAATGAAACTTGCAAAAGGCAGGAGGTAACGAACGAGTGATTGCTGAGCCTTGCACGCAAGGAGAATTCAACATGTGAATAATGATGAAGATAATGATGTCGCCCACAGCCAAGCACAAGCCTGAGGCAGTTTAGCTTAATGGTAAACACCACAAGCTCTAGGGCCAGGCTGCTGGGGTCCATGATTCTGGTGCTACCATGTGCTAGCTGTGCGACCTCCAGCATGTTATTAGCGTCTCTTGCCATAGTTTTTTCATCTATAGAATGAGTCTAATAATAGTGCCTACCTCATGGGGTTGTTATGAGAAATAAATGTGTTAATATTTTATAGAAAGTACTGAGATCCAGCTGCATGGTGGCTCATGGCTGTAATCCTAGCACTTTGGGAAGCTGAGGCAAGAGGACTGCTTGAGCCCAGGAGTTTGAGAACAACCTGGGCAACATAGTCACTTCGTCTCTACAAAAATTTTTTTAAAAATTAGCCTAGCGTGGTGGTGCATTCCTGTAGTCCCAGCTACTCAGGAGGCTGAGGCAGAAGGATTGTCTGAAACCAGGAGGTCAAGACGGCAGTAAACCGTGATTGTGCCACTGCAATCCAGCCTGAGTGACAAAGTTTGATCCCAACTCAAAGAGAAAAAAAAAAAGAAGAAAGTGCTTAGATCAGTGTCATGCACTTTATAAATACTATACAAATAGTAGAAATGTCTCCAAAGTCTATTACTGCAGTAGTTCAACTATGATGTGACAATGACTTGAACAAATGCTAGTTGTAGAAACAAAACAAAAGGGCAGATATTTCTGACAGAAACTTACCAGGTTTGGTGACAATGAGATGGTAAAAGTGGCATGGAAAAGGGTTCTGGGTGAAGTGAAATCTCAAGCATGCAGATTAGGAAGACAGTACAATGGGAGAAAAGAAAAAAACTGGAAAGGATCTGGTTCTCAAACCAGGGTGAGTTGGATTTGAGGCGTGCTGAGTTTGAAGTGGACAGGTGATCAAAAATGTCAGGAAGAACTCAGGAGAGAGATCAGGGTGTCCTCATGGAGTGGAACCCCTTCCCTCAGGGACTATTTTTGAAGCCATAGAGATGACTAAGACAACCAAGAGAGGAGTGACTGAAAGAAGAACTCTAAGGATGAAATTCAGGAGACGTGACCGTAGTCATGGGCTAGGAAAGAGATCAGAGAGAGGGGAGCATCAAATGTACCCCACAACTCTAAAATTTAAAAAAGCACAGTACCCCGCTCTTAAATATGAAAAGACATCCAGGAACCAGCACGTAACAGTGAAATGGCAAAAGACTAACATAACTAACTCCATTTTAGACTGGAACATGGGGCTTCTGGGCCTCTGTTCATGCTTGCACATAGGTTAAAATAATTTTGGAACACTGAAAAGATAACGTGGGAATAGTAAGTATGCAGCTGTTAAGACTAACTCTGGGAAAAAGGAGAGAATACGTACATTAACCATGTTTTGTTCAAGGTTTAAAGAAACGCTGTGTCCTGACCAAAAACAAAGAAGCTGCCCTGGCCCTATACATCATTTTCCCATGCTCTCTCCCTTTAAAAATCCTCTGATCAGGCTGACGAACTCAACATGGTCTTTGAGACTTTAGCCCGCCATCTCCTCACATTGCCAGCCCTTGAATAAACCTGTTTTCTTTACATCAAAAAAAAAAAAGTTAGGAAGAGACGCATATTATTTAGCAGGAACAGGTGAAGAAGCTATTGTGAAATGCTGCTAAGAGATGAAGGATTACTAAGGATGCCTTTGGAGGAGATCATTATGAAGCCATGGATGGAGTCAAGAAGTTCCCAAACTGCAGTTTATGCTGGGTCTGCTAAGCGTCTGTCATGGAGGCTGGGCTGTGCCTCCTTGATTTCCCCACCAGGACCCAAGGGGTTATCTCCCAAGGAAGGTTGTAGACTGACAGCCCCTGCCGCCCCGCTAAAGGCAGCCCTCTTGCCCAAGATGCCCATCCTGGGGCAGCCGCATCGATGGCTGGTTGGCTTTGGAGTTTGAAGGCCCGGTTCTTATCCCAAACAGAAACAACTCGGAAGGATCATTCCAACTTCAGAGCTCGACACGGAGTCAGCTGAGGCTGAGTTACACCATACTATGCTATGTCTGCATTGCCACCAGCCTGCCTGCTCCATCCTACCACCTCCTCTCAAACCAGGGTAAGTTGGATTTGAGGCCACACAGGATTGATGCCAATGAAAAGAAAGTTTTCCCAGGACACTTCAAAAAGAGTTTGTTGATCTCCATGTCAGGGTCTGCTTCCCCAGAAACCCAGCAGCTACAGTGCATTATAAACATCAATAAAAATAAAATCAATAGGTCAGGTGCTTTGAGAGGCTGAGGTGGAAGGATTGCTTGAGCCCAAGACCAGTCTGGGCAACGTAGCAAGACCTTGTCTCCATAAAAAATTCAAAAACTAGCCAGGTGTGGTGGTGCACACCTGTAGTTCCAAGCTACTCAGGAAGCAGAGATGGGAGGATCACTTAAGACCGGGAAATTGAGGCTTCAGTGAGCCATGATTGTGCCGCTGCACTCCAGTAAGGGCGACAGAGTGAAACCCTGACTCAAAAAAAAAAAAAAATACACATGATAACATCAGGGAAGAGTTTGACACAAAAGAGATTAATATAGAAATAGCATTTAACAGATGAATGAAAGTGGTCTCTTAGAAATAGAAATTCTAGCCGGGCTCGGTGGCTCAGCCTGTAATCCCACGCCTTTGGGAGGCCGAGGTGAGTGGATTGCCTGAGCCCACAGGTTCGAGACCCGCCTGGGGAACTTGGCGAGACCTCATCTCTACAATAAATCAAAAATTAGCCGGGTGTGGTAGCGCGCGCCTGTAGTTCCAGCTACTCGGAAGGCTGAGTAGAGGCAGAAGGATCGCCGGAGCCCAGCAGGTCGAGGCTGCGGTGGCCGGGAGCGGCCACTGCACTCCAGTCTGGGCGACAGAATGAGACTCCAACTCAAAAAAAAAAAAAAAAAAGAAATAGAAATTCTGAAATGTAAAGGAGTCAAATCTGAGAAAAGTGAGTAGGGGTGGGCTTTCCTCCAGGGCCCCGAGCCCATCAGACTTGCAAAAATGAGATGGTGCCATTTACCTTCGTGAAAATAGCACCCAGGGTTTCCTGACCCGATTGATGGTGCTGTCACCCGTACAACCTCACAATCTCTTTTAATCTTCGCACTCCTGTCACTTTGCTGCCATCTGGAGAGAGGATTAATTTCATTTGTCTCTCAAGGAGATGAATGGCTGCAATTGGATTCCTGCACACAGAGGGATACCACTCTCCAACCCATGGGCATGCTCCATGGCCGCTGCAGTAGCCCCTTTCACTGCCCACAAGAAAGAAGGAACTCTGAGGATGCTTAAGTCACTGTGGGGATGACACCTGTCAAGTTCCCTTTCACGCCCGGCTGTCTCTCTAGCCTGCCTAGAGCTGAGAGATCTCTCCACAAGACCAGGGGATCTTTCCATCAGCCAACTGTGACTGATGGGGAGCAGAAACTCCACTTCTGAAGTAAAAGAATGTTCTTTCATTCACCAGTTACACTATCCAGTCCTCAGATGCTTGGAACATAGGATCATGCCTGTTTGCTCACCCCTGTACCCTCACCAAACCGGATACGTGCCCAACAACACACAGGAAGTAACTGATTGTTGAATGGATAACTTCAAAACTCATGTAAGTGGATTACTAATGAAGTAAATAAACAAAACAATCAGTAAATACAGATTATAAAGACAGCTAGAGACAGTTTGGCTCCATGTAAATTCTAAGTTGGCTTTTTTTTTTTTTTTTGAGACAGGATCGTGTTCTGTTGCCCAGGCTAGAGTGCAGTGACGTGATCATAGCTCACTGAAGTCTCAACCTCCAGGACTCAAGTGATCCTCCTGCCTCAGCCTCCCAAAGCAATGGGATTACAGGTGTGGGGCATGGCACCTGGCTGGACTCCTCTTCCTATCACCTCAGTAAATTTCTGTCTCCATACCTCCCTCAGTGATCCAATTGTCCACAGTAGATACTTAATAAAAAGCTCTTTGGACTGAGTTAAATTTTTTTTTTTTTTTTTGAGTTGGAGTCTCACTCTGTCACCCAGACTGGAGTGCAGTGGCCGCTCCCGGCCACCGCAGCCTCGACCTGCTGGGCTCCGGCGATCCTTCCGCCTCAGCCTTCCAAGCAGCTGGAATTACAGGCATGCGCTACCACGCCCAGCTGATTTTTTGATTTATTGTAGAGATGAGGTCTCGCTGCCCAGGCGGGTCTCGAACCCGCGGGCTCAGGCAATCCACTCACCTCAGCCTCCCAAAGGCGCAAGATTACAGGCTGAGCCACCGAGCCCGGCTGACTGAGTTAAATTATAACAAAACCCCACTGGTGGAGGCCCAACTGTCTGGGCTCCTATAAAAAAGCATATTCATTGGTGCAAATATCTCGGAAGAGGTTTGTTCAGCACAGAGGATATGAGTTATAAGGAAGATTAAAAACAAGGACAATTTCTTTTTTTTTTTTTTTTTTTTTTTTAATGGAGTCTCACTCTGTCGCCCAGGTTGGAGTGCAGTTGCACACTCACAGCCACCCCAGCGTCGACCTGCTAGGCTCTGGAGATCCTTCCACCTCAGCCTTCCAAGTAGCTGGAACTACAGACAGGCATTACCACGCCCAGCTAAATTTTTGATTTATTGTAGAGACTTGGTCTCACCATTTGCCCAGGCTGGTTGAGAACCCGCAGGCTCAGGCAATCCTATAACCTCAGCCTCCCAAAGTGCTGGGATTGCAGGCTGAGCCACCGCCCCCCGCCTATTTTTTTAATTTATTGTAGAGACGAGGTCTCACCAAGATGCCCAGGCTGGTCTCAAACCCTGAGCTCAGGCAGTCCTCTCACCTTGGCCTTCCAAAGTGCTGGGATTACAGGCTTGAGTCACTGCACCTAGTGACAATTTCTAATAATGAGAAGAAAGGAATCTAAAAGGTAACAGTCTAAGAAAAATGGCTGCTGTTCCACATTAATAGAACAATTCTGTTTAAAGCTTTAAGACCTGGCCTAAAGGACCTCCATAAAATTAGCTATCTCGATCTTCACAAAGGACCAATAATACATGTTGGTTATTCTCCTCATCATTCTAAGGACTTTACGTGTATTCCCACTCTATCCTCACAATAACGCCATGTGTTTGGTTTACTAGTACTGCTAGCCCATTTACAGATGAGAAAACAGAGGTCTAGAGAATAAGTAACTTGGTCAGGTGCAGTGGTTCAATGCCTGTAATCTCAGCACTTTGGGAGGCAGAGGTAGGAGGAACACTTGAGACCAGGAGTTCAAGAGAAGTTAAGTAACTTGCCAACAGGGCACAGCTGGTAAATGAAGCCATGAATATTTGAGCCTGGACAGTTGTCTGTGGGGGCCATGCTCTAAACCTCCTCACTGCACTGCCTCCTGCAAGGACAAACATTCCACCCCTTTCCCCTTTTCTTTCTTTCTTTTATTTTTTTTTTTGAGTTGGAGTCTGGAACTACAGTTGCGCACTACCACACCCGGCTCATTTTTTGATTTATTGTAGAGACAATTTCTTACCAAGTTGCTCAGTCTGGTCTCGAACCCCTGAACTCAGGTAATCGTCTCGCCTCAGTCTCCCAAAGTGCTGGAACTACAGGCTTGAGCCACTGCACCCAGCCATGAAGCAACTCTTAAACTTGGACTCGTAGGCTAAGAAAACTTCTACTACAACTGAATCTTTGCTAGACCGATTGAGAAGACCTCTATTTTTTTTTTTAATTTCAGAGTTATGAGGTACATGTGAGGATTCACTACATAAGTAAATTGTGTGCAAGTGAGGTTTGGGCTTCTAGTGAGCCCTGTCTTTCCTGGTAGTGGACCTGGTACCCAGTGGGCGGTTGTGTGCCCTTATTCCCCGTCAGTGTCCATTGTTAGTTGTTCCTGCCTTTGTGCCCTGTGTTTATGGCCCGCTTATGAGTGAGAACGTGCGGTATTCAGTTTTTTGTTTCTGAGATAGTTCACTTAGAACAATGATCTCTGGCTGCATCCATGTTGCTGCAAAGGACATGATTTTGTTTGAGAAGACCTCTGTTTCTGTCCTACTTATTTCTTTCTCTAGCAAGTTGTTACTTTCCTTAATCATCAGAAAACTGCATTGATTACCCCACAGGTTGATTCAAATAAAATACAAGGAGATGAGACTTAGCCATTTGGATTCTCCCAAGAAATCACTCCCTGGAGGTGGGAATCTCAGCTGTGCCATGAAGTTTATGTGGCACCATGTAGGGGATGCTGTACATCTCATTATGGCTCAGCCACAAAGTCAACACATATGTTTGAATGACTTCCATGTGCTAAGAATTTTGCTGTGAATAATCAGACAAAAAATATTATTCTCAAATACAGCCCTCTGTTTTGTTTCAAACATCCATATTGTTAAAAATACTGTTTCTTCAGAATCTCAATATTTAGGCAGAGTCTTAGATATCGCCTGCATTTTAAAAAGTGTCATATGGTTGTTCTCTAAGGACATCCTTTCTAAAGAGTACAAACCAGAAAATACCAGACTTACCTATGGGATGAAAAGGGGGAAAGTTGACCGGGCTTGGTGGCTCAGCCTGTAATCCCGCGCTTTGGGAGGCCGAGGTGAGTGAATTGCCTGAGTCCGCAGGTTCGAGACCCGCCTGGGTAACTTGAAAAAAAACCTCATCTTTACAATAAATCAAAAAAATTAGCCAGGTGTGGTAGCGCGCGCCTGTAGTTCCAACTACTTGGAAGGCTGAGGCGGAAGGATTGCTGGAGCCCAGCAGGTCGAGGCTGCGGTGGCCGTGAGCATGCACTACAGCCAGCCTAGGCAACAGAGTGAGACTCCGACTAAAAAACAAATAAATAAATAAGAAAGTTGCTTCATGAACTACTTGGTAACTTTTTGTTTGTGTATTGAGGCAAGATTGCTTCATAGTTAAGAGGCATGGGGCTGAATGACCAAGCTTGGGTATGTTTCTTAACCCTCCTAAGCCTTGATTTCCTCATATGTAGGATGTAGGTAATAAAGTGACTATATCAGCCAAGAGTAAAAAAAGAAAAGAGCACTCTAGGTATTTCAAAGAGAAAGCGTATTTAATACATGGGATTGGTTACCTTGGTGATGGAAGGACTGAGAAGCCAAATGAGATGGTGAGACAACCTGGAGATTGACTGCATTGGGAAGTCACTCCTGCCCGAAGGCTGGAGAGACAACCAGAACAGGTGGTGATGGCACAGCCTAGAGGCCAGGGCAAGGAGAAGCTGAATCCCCAGAGGAGACACCACTGCTACTGCAGCCAGTGCCCAAGTCAGGGAGACAAAGGGATAGATACCCTTGCTTCTTCCCTCTTCCTGCCCTCTGGCTGTTGCTGTAGCCTCTTTTGGCTGGGCCTAACAAGGAACCAGGGAGCCCAGGAATGTCAATCCTTGTGATACAGAAAAGAACAGAAAAAGGGCAGAGAATGGATCTGAGAGCAGACGGGCCGATCACCAGCTCATGAGCTCATGTAACTGTCATGAGATTTAAATGGGTTATATATGGGAAGTGCTGAGTACTGCCCTGGTGTGTCACTGTGCTTAATGAACATTATAGTTGTAATTATACATAGATAACAGGTCCTGGGCTATCCAAAAGACATAGACTCTGCTACCTAGTAGCTGCCAGGCCAGTCACTGTAGCCCATTTTTTAGCTGTGACGCATTCCATGGGCTTTGGAGTGAATCTTCTAGTGGGTTTTAATCCCACCATATTGGCTAAGATGATCGACTTCAGAGCATGAATATCAACCCATCAGGCATCAGTGGTTCCTGAGAAAAACAGGTCAATATTGGCCTATAAAAGTTTACTCTCCTAAAATAAAAGAGGTCATTAAAAATGCAAAATATTGTATGTGAGACACAAAATGACCTGTCAGTGAAACGAGCATTGACTCAATCATCTTTCCTGATAAGGGGTTGATTTAGTGAATATATCCTTTATACAGCTGACTGAATGTTTGGTTTTAAAGTATTTGATGCTTTCATGAAAACACAATGACTTTATCATTGGAAGCTCATTTTAAATAAGAAGTTTCAGCCAGGCATGGTGGCTCAGCTTGTAATCCCAGCACATTGGGAGGCTGAGGCAAGAGGGTTACCTGAGCCCGGGGGTTCAAGACCTCCCTCCCTTCCTTCCTTCCTTCTTTCCCTCCCTTTCTCCCTCCTTCTATCCTTTCTTTTGAAATGTTTTGAAGAGGTGCTATGTTGACCATGTGGGTTTCTCCTGGGCTCAAGGATCCTTCTTGCCTTGGCCTCACAAAGTGCTGAGATTATAGGCATGAGCCACTATGCCCAGCCTCCATTTTGCCTGTTAACTATGAGTATTAGCAGTACTTGGCATTGATGTTTTCAGAGTAGTTTCTACATTTTAGTTAAGCATGTTAATGTATTTTTCGAGTTCCAGCACTAATATTCTGTGACTACAAGGTCATGGATAAAGACGCGATGGAGAGACAAGATTTTCTGATCTCTAATTGGCAACATCTAAAGGGCTCTGCTCATGAACGGAGTAATGAACTTCTTCATTCAAGATTTCATATAATCCATATGAGGAACACGTTTTATTTGAGAAAATTCTTTCTTTTTGAGTTGGAGTCTCACTCTTTGTCACCCAGGCTAGAATGCAGTGGCATGCTCATGGCCACCGCAGCCTCAACCTGCTGGGTTCAGGTGATCCTTCTTCCTCACCCTTCCAAGTAGCTGGAACTACAAGCACGCACTACCTGGCTAATTTTTTCATTATCATGGAGACGCGGTCTCTCCAAGTTGCCCAGGCTGGTCTCGAACCCCTGGGCTCAGGCAATTCTCTAGCCTTGGCCTCCCAAAGTGCTGGGATTATAGGCTTGAGCCTCTGCACCTGGCACTTTATGCTCATCTTTAAGAAACATGATGAAAATAATATTTTATGTGGAGAAATAAAGAGAGAAGATAGAAAAAGATTCCAAAAATGACAGGTAAAATTGAGCCTGATTAATGGCCTCTTTCCTATACAAAGTGAACCAGTTTGACGCCTCAATGAGTCCGAAGTCATCATAGGTTAAAGACAATGGAAGACTTTGCCATTTTCAATGCTGATCAAAAACCTTTCAAAAAAGGAGAGTTCTTAGACACCACAAATTTCATTCTGATCTTGTTTCCTGGTTCCGTCTTTCTGGTCCTCGGTATAAATGATGTCACCATTCCCATTAGTTAGGCATGAGTTCTGCCAACCCATAATTACAAATGCCTCCCCCCGGCATTCTGTTACATTGAGCTGTCAGCAAGTTTCATCTCCAAATTGTAATGGCACTATTTGCTTTATTTGGTCTTAGGTGATCCAGGATGGATGCCCTTCTAGAAAAGCATGTGCATTTAAGATGGCAGAGTGAGAATGATTTATATGGGGAATAACTCCTTAGTGTGTCAAAGACCTGGCAGAATCTCTCTGGGAAACTAATTGAAGCCAGTTTCTTCCACAGCTTGGAGATTAACTATCGGCATCTCTGCCCACCATCATGAGCTACAACCTACCAACCCTGAGAGAAGAGAAAACCGGATTCCTCATTCTCAACCTTGTACATACCTGATAATGCTAAGTTGCTCATGAGCCAGTAATGGAGGTCTGAATGTCCCCTTTGCAAACACTCACCATTTTCCCTTGATCACTACAAAAATCAATCACCTTTCTGAACCATTTATGGTGCAAAGAAAAATCATTTTTGTCCTACAGCCATGCCTGCTAGCTGCTGTGAATGTCAGGTCTCGATGCCCTTGGGTTCTCATAAAGGGTATAGAGCCGTGCTCATTCTGTGGGAACGGAAGAGAAAATGGGTTGCCCCAAACATCAGAGACGTTCTTTCCAGAGTTCAGAGTTGTCCTGTTCATGGAATGTTCTCCCTGCTCCCCTCACTGTGGCTCTTTCTCCCCTTCTCTTCTCCCTGATCACCCTTCTGTTAGTATGAGAAACACACCAGGCCGGGCTTGGTGGCTCACACCTGCAAACCCAGCATTTTCGGAGGCTGAGGTAGAAGGATTGTTTAAGCCTAGGAGTTCGAGACCAGCCTGGACAATATAGTGAGACCTCATCTCTTCAAAACTTACAGAAGTTAGCTGGGTTTGGTGATACCTGCCTATAACCCCTGCTATTTTGGGGGCTGAGACGGAGGATCACTCGAGGCCAGGAGGTCAAGGTTATAGTGAACTGAGATCTTGCCACTGCACTTCAGCCTGGACGACAGAGTGAGACATGTAGAGAGAGAGAGAGAGAGAGAGAGGAACCAGAGCTGTCAGAACATCCTTGGGAGAGGCCCAAACTCAATCCTGACTGGTTATCTAGACCACTAGTGATTTGTTTCCTCCAGGAGACATTTGCAACAGCCTGGAGACATTTTTGGTTGTTAGAACTAGGCATAGGGGGTGTCACTGGCACCTAGCAAGTAGAAACCAGGGACTGTGCTACACACCCTACTATGCACAGAACAGGCCCCATAACAAAGAATTATCTGACCCAAAATGTCAATAGGGCCAGGGCACATGTAGTCCCAGCTACTTGGGAGGTTGAGGCAGAAGACTGCTTGAACACAAGGAGTTCAAGGCCAGCCTGGGCAACAAAGCAAGAATAAAAAAAAAAAAAAAAAAAAAAGTCAATAGTGCCATGGTTGAGAAACCCTGATTTCGATTTGAGTAAGTGGCCTCTCTTCCAACTGGCACAAGTCCCACATGGAAGCGACACCCCAAGAGAAGCTCTGTTTAGGCCCCACATTTGCCTGATTCAGCAGATCACACTTTAATCATGTAATTCAATTTTTCCTCATTTTTTAATGTTATTTGGGCCCTTTAATATAATTTGGCAAGCTATTATAGTTGTTACAGCTGCTAGTTTTGCCCTCAATACTGATTTCACTTATGACCTCAGCCGGAATAAGATTTAAAGTTTGAGATGATGTAAGTGAATAAGGATTATTAGATTTATTCGTATGGCAATTTAAATAAGAAACTGCCTGGCTTAGAATAAGTGGTAAATGAAAAATGCTAGTGATTTATAGACCTGTCCATTTTAAAGATTTATATGATGTGTGGGATGATTAAGTAAGAGACAGGCCTGATTATATGAAATATGTAATTTTTGTAAATGCAATATTGGAAGCAAGCTGCTAACCAGTGCTGCACGGCAACTCTCAGCTAAGCAATTTTTATTACACGATTATTATAAACCGGTATGCAGAGTCGGGTGTGAATTACACACAGAATCCTTGCTCTCATTCTTCTTAGCTGGATGAAAGAGAGTTCCTGGGAAATGCATCTAACTTCAGCCTTGAAACATCAGTCACATCGCTACCCCAAAAGGTAGGGCAGGGTAGGGCCACCAGACCTGAATCTGTAACTGTCAGGCCTGAGCAAGCCTCTGTTTCGCAGAGGGCGCGGCCACTCTGCTCAGGGCTCAGTACCCCAACTTATGAAGTATAGATGATCCGTCTGTCATATTTCAGTGACATGCTTTGGGGAAAATACTTGGGACTCCAAAGTCCTGTAATCTGATAAAGAAACACAAGACACAGTGATGTTGTTCCTGTCCCCGGTAGTACAGAGTAGTACACAGATCCTGAAAAAACCTGCAGGGCTTGGGGGTGATTTACCCATTTCTCGGGTTGCCTCTCCTTTCCCAGGACCCCAGAATCCTACAAAAAGAGCTGAGACCAGGTGCCTCTCTGAGGTTTGGTATATGGCACCAAAGTCAGCCTGAGCGTTGTGGTGGAGGAATGAATGATGGACCACGTCTTTACTCGGGAGTGGGGCATATGTAAGAAATATTAATAATTCAATTATTTTGACAGTTGCCTGGCACGATCAAAAAACAATAAAACAAAACACCTGTCTCAGGAGAGCAGGGAGATCTGAGTAGTAGTGGTATTTCTTCCACAAACTGAATGGAATACCTTGGGTAAACTGTCTGCCCCTGTAAACTCCAGGTTAGAACTTCTTTAGCTGTATGTCAGGGTTGGTATGAGGTGCTAAAGGGATAATTGAAAGGAAGGCCCTTTACAAAACATAGAGCAAAGGTTCAGAAGACAAAATGGAGGCCAGAGAGGAAACAGGAAACACCTTCGTTCAGCAGACATTTATGGAGGACCAGGAACCCTGTTGAGTCTTAGGATTGCCAACAGGAACAAGCCACGAATTCTCAGGGACACTCGGGGCTGAATCTGGAGATGAGCTAAACTTTAAACTCCAGGGTTTATACAACAGATTAAGTGCTAAGGGTGAGCCTAATTCGCTTCACTTGGTTGGGTGGGGAGTGGTTCTGGGGAGAGGAGAGTCTTGGTGGCAAAGTAGAAAACTTCACAGGAGAAATAACTTTAAGCTGGGCGTGGTGGTATACACCAGAGTCTTAGCTATTCAGGAGGTGAGGGATAGGAGAGCCTGGCCCAAGAGTTCGAGTCAGCCTGGGCAACATCAACAAAAAAGAAAAGAAATAATATTTAAACCAGCTTTTGCAGAATGTAGATGAATTAGACAAACAGAAGAAAACTCCTAGTCCACCTGAATATAGGACAAAGCTGACCCTGAGGCCACTGTGATGAGGTGAGGAAAATTACCAGCACGCACTTGGTTTGATACCAGGAACCGGAACACACTTGGAGTCAAGCTTTGTGGAAGAGAGAGACACAGTGTTCTGCAGTTCTAGAAACTTCTGAGGCTGACAGGGGATCAGAAACTATTACTTAAATTTCAAACTGATATTGAAATGCAGTATTCTTCATAAAATATATGGAATTTTTAATGAATTATAATGATTCTACCATTCTTTCTCTGATATAATGTTTGTAGAATTGCTGATCAAATATAATACTTTTCCGTTTTTAACGTGGCCATGAACTTTAATAAATAATCAATATTCCCCAGTATGGTGATTTTAATAAGATACACATTTTCTTTCACTTAAATAGTAAACGTTTTGGTCCAGAGTCCTGATAAACTGATTGTTATTTCTGGAAGACTCATGTTGCCCATCTTGATCAAATGTGATAACATAAAAACAGAGTTTTATTCAAGCCAAATTAAATGCATTTTTTTAATTCAAAAATATCCACTCTGTTAGCTCAGGATTTTTTTTTTTTAATAAGCTCACAAGCTTATGTCCAGTTTATCCAAGATGAAGACAATGACAAGAGGAACCCGGGTTTTCAATTTATGGTTATCTGCACCCAGAAAAGAGGAATATTTTTAGCTGCTAACTGTAGACATTGTCATGGAGCAAAAATTACAGGTCAAAAGGGAGAGGACCGAATTAAATAATCAGATGCGTTTGTTTGTGCAACTTCATCCCACTCCTTTTAAAAAACCCACTTATCTGACAAAGGCAGGTCTTAGATTTATTTTCTAGCTACTACATTAACAGATACCCTAACACTTTCCTGATCAGTTTTATGAATTGATTAATAAGGCAATCATGGTTTGGGAAAGCTTTTATATGCCACCTGATATTGATGCCATCTATAAAAAGACAACCAACTGAGCACCTGATATCCAGGAAAGGCAGGTTCAAAAATTGCAGTCTTAGAAAGATAATGGAATGACCATGACCTCAAGTCGTTTCAGCCAAATAGCAACTGTCAACTCCTGATAGCAGTATTTGACCTCAGAGGCAGGTGATAGAAACCAACCTGAAACAGTCATTTTCTCAAATTCTGTTAAGGATAATAAACCATGATGGGGAAAATCACGCCCCCTGGTGAGGAAACCTCTTGTCATCAGTGACCTAGAAACAGGCACCATGAGCTGAGCAGAAGGCAGCAGACAGAATAATTCTGGGAGTTTGTTGCTTCATTTTATTTATTTATGTATTTATTTATAAATATATGCGTATTTATTTATTTAGAGTAGGAGTCTCACTCTGTCTCTCAGGCTGGAGTGCAGCGGCACAATCACAGCCACCACGGCCTCGACCTGCTTGGCTCAGGCAATCCTCCCGTCTTAGCCTTCCCAGCAGCTGGAAATACAGGCACATGCCACCATGCCCGGCTAATTTTTTGATATATTGTAGAGGCAAGTTGTTGCCAAGTTGCTCAGATTGGTCTCGAACTCCCGGGCTTAGGCAATCCTCTCACCTCACCCTCCTAAAGTACTAGGATTACAGGCATGAGCCATCGTGCCCAGCCTAAACATATTTCTTTCTTTTTTTTTTTTTTTTTTTTTTGTGTTGGAGTCTCACTCTGTCGTCCAGACTGGAGTGCAGTGGCACACTCCCGGCCACCACAGCCTCGACCTGCTGGGCTTCGGCGATCCTTCCGCCTCAGCCTTCCAAGTAGCCAGAACTATAGGCGTGCGCTACCACGCCTGGTTAATTTTTGATTTATTGTAGAGACAGGGCTCACCAAGTTGCCTGGGCGGGTCTCGAACCCGCGGCTCAGGCAATCCACTCGCCTGGGCCTCCCAAAGTGCTGGGATTACAGGCTGAGCCACCGAGCCTGGCCAACATATTTTTTTAAAACACCAATCCGAAATGATTATCACTACTAAAAAATGAACAATTCTTTAATTTTATCAAATGTCCAGTCAATATTCTCTTTTCCCAGTTGTCTCTTAAATGCTTTTTACAGGCCGGGTGCGGAGGCTCATGCCTGTAATCCCAGCACTTTGGGAGATGGGGGTGAGAGGATTGCCTGAGCCTGGGGGTTCGAGACCAGCCTGGGCAACTTGGTGAGACTTCGTTTGTACAATAAATCAAAGAATTAGCCAGGTGTAGTGGTGCACGCCTGTAGTTCCAGCTACCTGGAAGGCTAGGTGGAAGGATCACCTGAGCCCAACAGGTTGAGGCTGTAGTGGTTGTGAGCAGTGTGCCACTGCACTCCCAACTCAAAGAAAAAAAATGCTTTTTACAGGTAAGGTCCACTGGTGGCAATTGGCTTCCATGTCCCCTGAGTCTTATATTTAGTCTAGGTTCCATCCCCACACACTTTTATTTTCCTGGCTATCCCCTTATTGAAGACATCGAGTCCTCTGTCCTTGGGTTCCAACATCCTGGGTTTTGTCCTGTGGGCCCTGTTATTTTCTGAGATGTGATAGTGAGATGAAGACCTGATTAGATTAAGGCTGGAGGTTTTGACTGGACCACTTCATCAGAGGGAGATGTCCTTTCGCCAGAAGTGCCGTGGTGCCTGTTTGTGGAGTTCAGGCCACTGATGATCAGTGGACTCTGTTATCACAGGCTCTTTCGAGGAAACCTCTGAACCAGAATATTCGGAAGGCTTTGTTTTAAAAAAAAAAAAAATCATCAGCCAGGCTCGGTGGCTCAGCCTGTAATCCCACGCTTTGGGAGGCTGAGGTGAGTGGATTGCCTGAGCCCGTGGGTTCGAGACCCGCCTGGGCAACTTGGTGAGACCTCATCTCTACAATAAATCAAAAAATTAGCCGGGCATGGTAGCACACGGCTGTAGTTCCAGCTACTTGGAAGGCTGAGTGGAAGGATCACCGGATCCCAGCAGGTTGAGGCTGTGGTGGCCAGGAGCGGCCACTGCACTCCAGTCTGGGCCATGGAGTGAGACTCCAACTCAAAAAAAAAAAATCATCATCATAATTCTAGTCAATAGAATATGCAAAAGAAAAATAATAACACAAACTTTAAACCTAATAAAAAATACTTTTCCTCTCTGGGTGCGGTGGCTCAAGCCTGTAATCCCAGCACTTTGGGAGTCCAAGGTGGAGGATTACCTGAGCCCACGGGTTCGAGAACAGCCTGGGCAACTTGACAAGACCTCATCTCTACAATAAAACTCAAAAAGCTAGCCGGCCATGGTAGCGCATGCCTGTAGTTCCGGCTCCTTGTAAGGCTGAGGCAAAAGAATCGCCAGAGCCCAGTAGGTCGACGCTGGGGTGGCCGTGAGTGTGCCACGCACTCTAGCCTGGGCAACAGAGTGAGACTCCGACTCAAAAAAAAACAAAAACAAAAATTAAAAAACTTTTCCTCTGTGCCAGGCACTGTTTTGCTTCACACAGTCCCTCGTTTAATCATTTTAACACCCTCATGAGATGGATATGGGGCCATATTTGAAGCAGTCAGTGAGCCGCCAAGGCCTATTCCCTGAGCTGTCACAGAAACCAAATTGCCTTGAAAGTTGTATGGTCCACGAAGCAGAAGCCCTTTTGACTTAGGTAATATGAATAATTGCAAGAGGTAGAGGTGAAGCCCTCGCCCAAAAATGGCTGAATCTTAAAACACAAAGTATACATTCTTGTAAGATTGATAAAAGTGCCACATAACTTAATGAACTGACAAACACAGTCACTGGAAGGGCATATCACCTGTAAGGGGATGTCAGTTGGACTACAGTCACAGTGGCATCTTGGTACAGGCATGGAAACAGAAGCAGAGGAGCAAAATAGGGCTGAAATAGCACTATGACTGTCACCAAAGTGACAAGAAGCCATGCTGTTCTGTGTAAAGTCTGCTCTGCCTTTTGCACAAATCAACTTAGAGTTACGTTCCCTACTCTCGGTGTACAAGGGTTGCCAAAATTACAGTCATTTCATTAATCTCCCATGTCAGGGAGAAGTGGCTATATATCACTCCAGGTTACATTGACAGCAAGACAATAACATCACATTTCCACAGTGCATCAAATAGCTTTTCTATCAATTCATTTGCTATCAGAGTCTTTATAAAAACGCCTTCTAACTCAAATATATCTGTCTTTTAGTCTTGACTTGCTTTGAGATAAGTATTTCATTTTTAAAATAAAGGGAAAAATATGGACGCTTCAACTTATGTCATTCACAAATGACCTCTCTAAATAACATTTTCAAAGTAATATCTTTTTTTAAATGCTTGTCTCATTCCCATCAGGAAAAAGTGCTTTGTGTTAGAAGAAGGAAAAAGAGAAGTGAGAGGGAGAGGGGAAGGAAGAAAGGGAGGAAGAAAGGAAAGAAGGAAAAAGGAAGGAAGGAGGGAGGGAGGATGGATCAGGACAGAAGAAATGGCTTAAACTTACAGTATTTATAATGTTTTTATTAAAGTATTTCGGAAATGTAAATGCACCAAAAACAAAATAAAACAGGGAAACCAAAAGTAAGTATCTAGATGAAAAATGACGTTTGTCATTAAATGTATTTTTGAAAATAAAATGACCAAGCAAATTTAAAATTCCTTCTTCCTGTATCTTCATCTCTTACAGTTCACTTTAAACTACTGAGCGTGTGTTTAGGTTCTAATTACAGACCATGGGGAATTGACACGTTCTCCTGAACCTCCCTAACAGCTTTTACCAACAGGAAACTGTCATGGTAGTGATTTCCGTAAGCTATCCTCTGCAATCGTATTCCTAATTATTGTTTAAAGCAATGTGAAATCACTCGTGTTTGACAGAAAAAGAATCGTTTTTAAAAGTAGGATGAGGCATTTTAAAATAGCAAGTTCTAAAAGTTGAATGCGCTGTAAAATACAAATCAGAAACGGGATAAAAGTCAAGGGACTAGTGCCATCATCATTTTACAGTTGTTACTAGAGGGAAGAAAGTCTTCACATTGCCCAGATCCACCTACTTGGCTCTTCCGTCTCTTAAAACTCATTGGTTTCTGTAACAATTCCCTAAATGGTACTCGTCGCAAACAGTTCTGCTGTTAGCCAAGACATTGAGCACAATTTCCAGAAAGCTAAATATCTCTTAACTGTGCGCAGAATTAACCATTCAGGAGTTGAGGTCTCACCAACAGTACAGCAGACAAAACAAAGCCGGGATGGTTTAGACAAGGAGCGCACGGTGCTCACCGCAGACAAAGGAGCGGAGCCGAGGCGCTCACGTGGCCCGCGCATGCTCAGTGCCGGCAGGATCAGGCGTCCGGAGCAATAGACTTGAAAAAGACAGATGGCTGGAGTCAGCCGGCCTGGATAAACGCGCTTCTCTGCTCCTCGCTCGCGGTGAGGTTTGGAGCTTACGACGTAATCCCTCTTAGCCTCAGTTTTCTCATCTGCCACAATAAGAGAATACCACCTTGCAGAGTAAGTGTGAGGACGAAAGAGAACGCGTGTACAGCTTCTTGGTATGTGGAAAGTCCTCAATATTTGCTGTTAACCATATACCATCAGCGCTCTCATCATCATCCCAAATAAGGGATATCACATAGCAACATCCCCTTGCTTAGGCTGATGGTGTAGAAAAGTACGTGGAAGCAAACTTAAATAATATACACCGCTTTTTAGACACTCTTCTAGAATGTGGGCTGTCCGAAAGTGAGTTGTCGGCTCATGTGCCTTGCGGTGCCTGTGTATTCAAGGCTCCCCTCCTCTGCTCTGACAAGAACAGAAATCTGAATCAGTGGGAGGAGTAAATGAGCGCAGGTCTTTAAAAAGCAGCATGGAGCAAATGGAGCCACCACACGGCTCAGCAGCAAAATGTCTATATAGAACCATCCAAAATCAGGTCATTAGGCTTAACATTCTGTATTCATTCATCCATCCTAAATCTCCACCTCTGAAGCAGACACAGAAGCAAAATATAATACTTCCCGCACACCATCCAATTTGGGATGCTGTTCAAATATTGATGAGTTTCCAACTTGTTCTGTCAATATAAAGACATTGTAAGTCACATCTGAAAACCAAATTTGACCCTGGAGGGAGAAAAGGGTCAAAGGCAGATATTCATTATACACATTTCCTTTCTGAAGCTACAGGGGAATGTCAAATAATATCACAGGTGGACTATTCATTCTACTTTTTGTCTCTCCAGAAAAGGAAAAGAAAATTTCTAGGGTTATAAAAAGAGTCCATCTACAAATTGATGTAATCTGAGGATGGGGGTGGGGCGACTAAGAAAATAAAAATACAAGAGTGCATTCTATTGTTTCTCTGGGTCCAAAAATACATGCATACACTTAGCTGGCAAAAATAAAAATAAAGTTCATTAACATAGAAGGTATTTCCCTGGAAAATTCTACCCCTGTGAGGACACTGGTCAGGCATTTCTTCCTGTCTTGCTATTTCTTAAACACAGAACTGCTGAATATCCCCCTCTCTTCAGTTGCTGTTACCATATGAATACTACAGAAAAAGCTCCAGACAGCCCAGGAATCTTAGCTGGGGCCATGATAAAGGGCATCAGGTAGCCTCCCATCTTCCCAGATAGAGGACGGAGGCTAAAAGGAAACACCCATATGCAATGAATGTGGCAGACTCAGAAACATAAAAACATTCTAAGCCACATCTGAAAACCAAACTTGACCTTGGAGGGAGAAAAAGGTTGAAGACAGATATTCATTATACACATTTCCTTTCTAAAGCTACAGGGGAATGTCAAATAGCATCACAGTTTAACTATTCATTTTACTTTTGTTCCTCCCAAAAAAAGAAAACTAATTAACAAACATAATTAACACAAAATTACGTGTCCTTAATTTACATTTGGCAAAGAGGGCAGAGAGAGAACAATCACAAGACTTAAGAAAGCTCAGAGAACCCAAAAGAGCTCAGGAAGCACATGGGCCTTTGAGAAGACTGACTTTCTCCTCTGCTCTGTCCAGGGGTTCAAAGAGTCTCTGCCACATACAGTCCTTAAGAACCACCGCACACAACGGAAAAGACCTTGGAAATGAAGCACCGCCTTCCCTTGGGCTGTTGGCCACAGAGGTGAGCACCTGGACCTTCTGAGAACTCTGAGTGGGCCCAGGAAGGAAATCACCACCTCCTGCATCCAGCCTCAACTCATCAATCACAGCTGTTGGGTAAAGAGGGTTCTCATGGTCCATCCTGGACAGCTGGCCCCTACCCACATCCAAGCCTGATCCAGGGACCTTGGGGAGCTCAAGGTCTCTCTGGCCAGGGCTAGCTTCCCCCATGGCTCTGTTCAGGTGTGACGGAAGGGCAATAAGACTCTCTCAGTGCAAAAGTTCCTTTCCCACCCCCCACATGCACTGCACTCATCTTCCCGGGCTAAATGCTTCCAAGAGTCCTATCTTTGAATTGCCCTGTCCAGAAACCTCCTTTTAAAATGCACATACATTAAGGCAAATTTTGGAGAAAGGATTTTAGCTTGTTCCAGTTCTCTGAGGAGACAGGAGACTGGGAGAGGGGAAGGAAGGAAGCTACCTAGGGAGGGACAATCTAAGTGGGGAGTCTAAGTGAAGCCCAGGAGGGGCTCTGAGCAACCCAGGAAAGCAGGGAGGCACTGAGAAATAAAGGGTGGATTCAAGTGTAATGTGATTTTTTTTTAAAAAGGCACTAAGGTGCGAGAATGAGACCCTGGCTAAAGTCCAGAAGGATCTCGAATAGGTTGGGTAGTCCTCTTACAGGGATTAGTCCATTCTCCAATAATTTGTATTTTCAATGATGGAGATTAAGTGTTGGCAGACTGTGGCCCACGGCCAAGTCTGGTCCGTGACCTGTTTTGTACTGTGAGCTAAAAATGGTTTTTACCTTTTTATTTTATGTATTTATTTTTGAGTCGGGGTCTCATTCTGTCACCTAGGCTGGAGTGCAGTGGCATGATCATGGCTTACCACAGCCTTGACCTCTTAGGCTCAGGCGATCCTTCCACCTCAGCTTCCCAAATAGCTGGGACTACAGGTATGCGCCACCATGCCCAACTAAGTTTTTTTATTTTTTTGTAGAGACAGTCTCACTATGTTGCCCAGGCTGATCTTGAACTCCTGGTCTCAAGTGATCCTCTCACCTCGGCCTCTCAAAATGTTGGGATTACAGGTATGAGCCACTGTGCCTGGCTCAGTTTTTAACTTTTTAAACGCTGGAGCAAACAATCAAAAGAAGAATAGTATTTCATGACTTATGAAAATTATATGGAATTTAAATTTTACTGTCCATAGATAAAGTTTAATTGGAACACAGCTATGCTCATTCTTTTACATGGCTGCTTTTTTGCTCTAAGATATTTCCATAAAGCTTACAATACTACCTGGCCCTTTACAGAAAATACATCCGGATTCATGATCTAAATAACAGTTAAGAGTATGTGCTTTGTGGTCAGTGCTCTGGGTGGGAGCTCTGGTGCTTAACTTCGAGAGCAAGTCGCTTAATTTCTTCATCTGTATAATGGGGACAAACGTTTATAGAGTTAGGGTGAAACTAAACTAAGTGATTGGCACAGGGTTCAGGGCATAGTAAGTGTTCAATAAGTGTGAGCTATTATGTTTTAGCGTGATTGTACATTGACACATAATATTATCCTGTCCTCCATTCAAAATTAGAATACATCTTGTTCTCGAATAAGACTCTGGAAAGTAAGCTACTTGGTGTGGCCAACACTGCCAAAATATTTCAGAAAAATCTTGAATAACAGGAGTTGACAATCATTTTGCCTCAATCTCTGACCTCTAGAAACCCAACCTTCTATTTGTTTTCCATTATTGAAGCAAAAGCAAGTAAATTATCTTATAACCACTTTAACAGAAAGTTAATTGAGGCAGAGTGTTGATATGACATGAGAATTCTGACAAAGTGACAGTCTCGGACCCCAGGAGCTGAAGGGAATCACCACATATAGAGCTCCCTCACTTTGGTAAAAGCAACCAGCTGCAAGTTAGGTACCTCAGGGTAGAATCTCTTGTGCTGTAATTCAAGAATTTCCAGTTTTTTTAATTGCTCATGTGTGTCATCTGAAGTGTACGGGAGGAATTAAGTTAGAGAATAAACACTGGAAGGAACAAAGATTAGCATACCTCGAGGGTAAAAAGGAAAGGAAGGATAATGGAGGGGAAGAACAAAGAGAGGGTTGGCCTAATGCAGAGGGTGAGACACCGCCCTTGACCAGATGCTGACCTTGTGTGAGCCACCAAACACTGTGACGGGTGAGAAACAGCACTTTCCAAGCAAAATAAGAAAGCAAAAGACAGAACACCAAGTACCTGAGTCAGCTAACAAAATAAGAGTTACCATCTCATGAAGGTATACAAGAAGTGAGGCCAGGCACGGTGGCTCATGCCTGTAATCCCAGCACTTTGGGAGGCGAGGTGAGAGGACTGCCTGAGCCCAGGCGTTCGAGACCAGCCTTGACAACTTCACAAGACCTCGTCTCTACAGTAAATCAAAAAATTAGTTGGGTATGGTGACGCCCGCCTGTGGTTCCAGCTACTTAGAAGGCTGAGGCGGAAGTGAAAGGACAGACCGAAAGGGGAAATGCCATCCTGCACCCCTCTCCTTCCATCCATCCAGCCTCATCCTATCCATGTCCTAACAGGAAGGATCGCCTAGCAGGTCAAGGCTGCAGTAACCATGAGCATGCCACTGCACTCCAGCCTGGGTGACAGAATTTGACTCACAAGAAGAAGAGAGGAGGAAGGGAGGGGAGGAAGAAAGAGAAGAAGGAGAAGAAGGAAGGAGCCAGGTAGTCTGCTAAATATTCTGTATTTATTGTCTTATTTAACCCACCCAATCCATTCAAGAAGACTTTCTTAGCTCCATTTTACAGTTGAGAAAACTGAGGATTGGAAAAATCAACTTTCGAAAAGTCACACAGCTAGTGAGCACCAAAGCTGGAATTTTTCAATTTGAACCAGGCAACACATGTACATGTAATTAAATTCAAAAGTTGTCTGGTGAAAAATAAGCAAACAAGTCTCCTTTCTTCTCTCCTTCCATGGAGAAAGTTGCTACTACTCGTTTATTTTGAATTCACCTAAAAAAAAAATTCCTGCATTAACAAGAGTGTACACGCTGGCTCACTCACAATGGATAGAATGACAGAGTATAAACACATTGTTCTATAGCTTGTTTCTCCCCCAACCCTTAACAAGATTTTTTAGAGAACTTTCTGCAGCAACTGAGACTTCACGCAGCTGAGACTTGAGCCAGACTACCCAGCACCCACAATTGTGCTGATGACCATTTTGCTGCATTGCCTCTGGGCACAAGCCCTGGCGCTAACCTCAGAGTCTGAGCTTGAAGGAGGGATGCCTCATTAAGTACCTGCTGTTTCTTGGGCATGGAGATAAATCCAAAGAGATGAGAGACCTAGCCCTTTCCCTCTATTCATTTGGAGTTAAGATACATATGCTGGCTGGGCACGGTGGCTCAAACCTGTAATCCCACCACTCTGGGAGACTGAGGTGAGAGGATTGCCTGCGTCGAGGGGTTCGAGACCAACCTGGGTTACTTGGTGAGACCTCATCTCTACAATAAATCAAAAAATTATCTGGGCATGGTGTCACATGCCTGTAGTCCCAGCTACTTGGAAGGTTGAGGTGAAAGGATCACCTGAGCCCAGCAGGTCGAGGCTGCAGTGGCCATGAGCATGCCACTACCCTCCAGCCTCCAGCCTGAGCAACAGAGTGACTCCAACTTAAAAAAAAAAAAAAGAAGATACACATGCCTAATCTCAAGCAAACCAGCAGGGAGTTACCAGGTACAGGCCATGTCTGTGGGCTTCAGGACGAGAAATCTTGGAAGGCAAGAGCCATTCAGAAAGACAGGGTAGGAAGCCCAGGTGGCAAAGAGAATGGCATGAGGAAGGGGAAGCCAGCGGCTGCACAGTGTATCAGGAAGGCCCCAAGGAAGGGGGGGCCAGGGCAAGTGGTACCAGCACTTCAGCCATGGTGTGACCACATGCTGTTGCTTGTGGAACATACTACAAGTACTTTTCTAGTAATAGCAGAAAGATCTTCAGCTTCTGGTCCACTATGAAAATACTAAGGGTGGCTGCATGCAGCCATCAGGGAAGTGACTCCCAACACGTTTTTCAGAGATTTGTGCTCCGCCCTGTACCCAGGACAGGTGTGGTGGAAGATTACTCTTCCAGGGGCTAAGAACCCCCATATTCTGTGACAGGGGAAGTAGACAGTAGCATATTTTGAAAATAATGCCACAGCTAATTCTGAAAAGCCTATCCTTCTTAAAATTTTTTTGAGTACAACTCTGTCACCCAAGCTAGAGTGTCATGGTTTACCATCACCTCGAACTCCTGGGCGCAAGCGATCCTTCTGCCTCAGCTTCCTGAGTGCTGGGACTACAGACATGTGCCACCACATCTGGCTAATCTGAAAAATCTATCCCAATGTCACCCTCCTTCACTAACAGGGTGTGTGCTTTCTTGAGCGGGCAAGTAAGAAGTGCATCAATGGGCTGGGTTCTGTGTCAGCAGTCCCCAATCTTTTTGAATCAGGGATGGGTTTTGTGGAAGACAATTTTTCCACATACTAGGGGTGAAAAGGGACGGTTTCAGGATGTTTCAAGTGCATTACATTTACGGTGCACTTTATTTCTAGGTCTCTTACATATACAGTTCACAGCAGGGTTCACGCTCCTATGAGAATCTAATGCTGCCCCTGATCTGACAGGAGGCAGAGCTCAGGCAGTAATTGGAGGGATGGGGAGGGGCTGTAAATACAGATGAATCTGTACACCACTCACCCCTGTTCTGCAGCCCAGTTTCTAACAGGCCCAGGGTTTGGGGACCCCTGCATGTAGATGGTTTAGGAAGAAGGCGGACTCAATTCATTTGAAAATGATGAAGTTAGAACTGCAGCTTTCATCAGATTCTCTACAGAAACTGTAGGCCTGGGTTTTGCACCTAAAGACTATCCTTTTTCAATGAAATAGAATAGAAGATATCAAAATACAAAGATATGATGGATGTATTTGTTTCACTGAGCAAATTTGTACGTGCATGTGTGTGTTTGTATTTACATGTAGCCTGAGTCTCACATAAAATGGAGTTCTTACATAGAGCCTTGGTCCAAAAAGTTTTAAATCTACTATTCCAGAATATGCGACTCCTCAGAATCCAACAACCTAGTCCTGAGATATCCAAGCAGCTGGAGCCACACTCAAGTGTGAAACTGCCGATAGACAATTAACATGGGGCTGAGGGTAAAAGCTGTGAAAGACAATTGAGTCCTGAAAAGCTGCCGCTATGGTCAGAACTTAACAAATCTGTTATTTCTTGGTTGCTTTCACTCCAATAGAAGGCCTTTGATTCCCCCCAGGTCTTGACCCCGTTTATCCTTGAAAGGCTGATAAACAATTCTTCCTTAAACAATGGGCCAGCCAGAAAGGAGGCTGAGGTGAGTGGATTGTATGAGCCCGCGGGTTCAAGACCCACCTGGGCAACTTGGCGAGACCTCATCTCTAAAATAAATCAAAAATTAGCCGGGCATGGTAACGTGCACCTGTAGTTCCAGCTACTTGGAAGGCTGAGCTGGAAGGATCACCAGAGCGCAGCAGGTCGAGGCTGCAGTGGCCGGAAGCAGCCACTACACTCCAGTCTGGGTGACAGAGTGAGACTCCAACTCAAAACAAACAAACAACAACAACAACAAAAAACAATGGGCCTAAAAATGCAAAGGTACAAAAGTAGAGGTTGAAGAACAGGAATAACTCCAGACTCCAGAGACCCCACCTCCCCCATCCCTTCCTCCTAAACAACCTCTGTAAGGGCCTTGCCCAGGGGCTAGTAGCTGATGGTCATGGGACTTGCGCTGTAGGTAGCACTTATTGTAAAACCTATGATTTTTGAAACATTTTTCAGACTTTGTACTCTGATGGATTGAGGCCCCTCCCAGACCCAGAACACATACCAGGAGGCAGGCTTTACTGATCCTGTGATGCCCTCTCCCAGCAATCGACTCTGCAACAAAAGATGGTCTCGATTCCCTTTAGAAACCATTGCCTCTAAATTCTCTGGAAGGCAACTTTGAGTAATAGCTCTCTCTTTGCTCAGCTGCTTTGCATTATTAAACTCTTTCTCCACTGTAATGACTACATCAGTTCTGGTTTTCTGGGCAGCGGGCATAAGAACCTGGTTAGGCTGTTACAAGTGTGCAAATCACATATCTGTAAGGCAAGTGTGGAGAAAAAGAGAATGAGCCGAGAAAAGGCCAAGAAAAGAAACTTTATTAGAGGGAAAGGAAAGGAAGACTGGCCCTAGAGAAGAACTAGCAGCTTGTTCTTTTGGCGTGTCCCTTTTATACCCCCTAGCTGGGGTTTGATGGTCACATAGCACACGTAGTCCTGCAGAAGCAGAGGCTGGTGGTCACATAGCCCGGAAACATGGCCTTGAGGAAGCAGGTTGGTGCTGGTGGTCATGTGACCTTAAGGAAGCAGCCTGGGGCTGGTGATCACATAGCCTTGAGATGCACTCCTTAAGAAAGCATATGTTGTCAGTAAAACAAGACATTGCTTAAGCAAGCGGGGAAGGTGTGGGGAGGGGTAAGTGGGGGTTGCAGCTCCCTTACAATATCCAAAAGAAGCTCAGTCTCATTTGAGAAACCGTGCGTGATGAAGGCCAGGAATAAAAGGGGAAGGTACCATTGGTGACTGAGACCACTGAGGGAGTGTATGGGATCACCATGCGTAAGGACCGAGCAACAGGGAGCCGGCGTCTAATGCGTTGGCATTGGTAACACAGGCCAGATAAACCGGAACTGAATGACATCTGCTGCCTCTTTCAAGGAAGCTGCAGTTCTGAGCCAACAGTGACTGGGGTTTCGTCTAGCTCATGGGCAGCTGGAGTTGACTTGAGTTTGAGGCAGGTGAACTGGTCTCCCGAGCCTCCAAATTTAGGGGGCAGAGAAATCACCTGGTCATTTGTCAAACATCCAGGTTCCCCAGTCCTGTCTCCAAAAATTCTGACTCAGTTGGAAAGTGGGGAGAGGGAGATTGCAGAGTTCACAACCCACTCATACTTGAAAACCACTGGAAAGACAAAGCATTCCATTTCCATGATGACAACCAGGGCAGTTTCCATCTGTGGACAAGTGTGTATTAAGCAAGCATATGGGACTAGGAGAGCACTGGGTACTGCCAGGAATGTTTTGGCTTTTTTTTTTTTTTTTGAGTTGGAGTCTCACTCTGTTGCTCAGGCTGGAGTGCCATGGCACGCTCATGGCCACTCCAGCATTGACCTGCTGAGCTCAAGTGATTCTTCCACCTCAGCCTTCCAAGTAGCCAGAACTACAGGTGTGCACTACTGTGCCCAGCTAATCTTTTGATGTATTGTAGAGACAAGGTCTCACCAAGTTGCCCAGGCTGGTCTCAAACTCACGGGCTCAGGCAATCCACTCTCCTCGGCCTCCCAAAGTGCTGGGATTACAGGATGAGCCACCAAACCTGGCTGTTTTGGCTTTTTAAGAGTGTATCTTAAGCCGGGCTCAGTGGCTCAGCCTGTAATCCTGCGCTTTGGGAGGCTGAGGTGAGTGGATTTCCTGAACCCGCGGGTTCGAGACCTGCCTGGGCAACTTGGCGAGACCTCATCTCTACAATAAATCAAAAAATCAGCCAGGCATGGTAGCGCGTGCCTGTAATTCCGGCTACTCAGAAGGCTGAGGCGGAAGGATTGCCAGAGCCCAGCGGATCGAGGCTGCAGTGGCCGGGAGCGGCCACTGCACTCCAGTCTGGGCGACAGAGTGAGACTCCGACTCAAAAAAAAATTAAAAAATTAAAATATTAAAAGTGTATCTTAGGGTCTTGTATTTAGGAGCGTATACATGAGCGTGTGTATATGTGTGCATGCAATGTAGGTCATTCAATTAAGAAAGGGCAGGAAAGTAGGGAAATAAAAGAGAAAGATGACAAATAGATCAAGGTGCATACGTCCCTTCCTCTCCTATAACAGCTGATCACGTTCTCCTCTATTCATCTAAAATAACAAAAAGGGTAATGATGTGAATGAGGTCAAGGAGTTCCTCAGAGGCCCTTCCGTAAAGATTAAAGGTGAGTAACCAACAGTCACAGAACACACGGGTGGAGTGCAGGTCAGGACAAGGAGATCACATATCCAGGCTTGCTGGGAGCGAGAGTGGAGGGAGATCCCATTTCTGCCTGGCAAAGATGTGACTTAATGGCTGATAGGGTTCTTCTGACAGATAATAAAATAGGGACAGGGACTTTAAAGCTCCTTATACAGCAGAGGAACCAAAGCCTAGATGTGGCGAATTACATGCTCAAGGCCGTATAGATAGAGTCAAGACTTAAACTGAAAGCCACTCTGATGACCATATTTGACCACACTGGTTTTTTTGGCATGTGAATGGCTGGCTGCAAATGTTAAAATAAAGCTAATTTCTGTACCTACAGTAACAGTATGTACCTGGAACATGGTAGGCACTCAATATATATTGGTCAGAAGAATTAATGTCCTTTTTAAAAGATACACAATGTTGGATAAGATGGCTGTGAAGGGCCCCAGTTCAGTGCCTGATGGCTTCTCTATGAAACATGCCTGATAAACAAGCTGTATTGGTCCCTTTTTACCAGGCCATGTGCAGTGGCTCATGTTGTAATCCCAGCACTTTGGGAGGCCTAGGCAGAAGGATTGCTTGAGCCCAGGAGTTGGAGGTCAGTCTAACGAGACTTATCTTTACAAAAAAATGCAAAAATTAACCGGTTGTGGTGGCATGCGCCTGTAGTCCCAGCTGCTTAGGAGGCTGAGGTGAAAGGATAGGCTGAGCCCAGGAGGTTGAGGTTGTGGTGAGCTGGGATCACGCCACTGCACTCCAGCCTGGACGACACAATGAGACCCTGTCTCAAAACAAAAAAGAAAGAAACATTCAGGAACAACTGAATTCTAACGAATGGAAGCTGCATGGGATTTATTATCCGCACAAGAATAAATGTATTAGGCCACAGAAATTAGCCTGTAGGAAAAATAATTATAGGCTATAGAATTAGAGAAAAGTCCATAGTGGGGGTAGGATTTGAGCTGCATGTTAAAATACAGGCAAGACTGAGAGGTGGATGAGGGAGGCATGGAGGGGAAGGGAAACGGCACAAACAAAGACTGGGGGCCAAAATAAGAGGGTGTGCTCAGAGACCTCCTGCCTGCAATGGATACTGTGCCTCCGGGACTAATGAGATTACATTTGGATAATATGGGATAGAGTCAAATTACAGAAAGTTTAGACCCATGGCCAGGCTTGATGGCTTATGCCTATAATCCCAACATTTTGGGAGGTTGAGGCAGGAGGATTCCTTGAGCCCAGGAGTTCGAGATTAGCCTGGGCAACATAGCAAGACCTCATCTCTACCAAAAAAATCTACGAATTGATTGGATGTGATGGCGTGTGTCTGTAGTCCCAGCTATTCGGAAGGCTGAGGTAGAAGGATCTCTTGGGCCCAGGAGGTCGAAGCTACAGTAAGTTGTGATCGTGCCACTGCACTGCAGCCCAGGTTACAGAATGATATCCCAACTGGAAGGAAGGAAGGAGGGAAGGGAAAGGAAGGGGAGGGAGAGAGGGAGGAATGGGGGGAAGAGGGAGAGGGAAAGAAAAGGGGGGAGAGGGGGAGAAGGGGAGGGAAGGAAAAAAAGGAAGAGGGGGAGAGAGGGGGAGAGAGGGGGAGGGAAGAAAGGGAGGGAGGGAGGGAAGAAAGGGAGGGAGGGAGGAAGACAATCGAGGCTTCAGCTTTAGAGTCTGTGCTCATAGAGACAAAGAAACTGACAGCAATCGCATGCTCCAATGTCTTACCAGGAACACCTCCTTTTTTGCATCTTGGAAGCTGTTTGAGGGCAGGGAGGCAGTTGGAGACAAGGAATTCTCTTGGGGTTTGCTGTGTCTGAGATACCAGAGGAACATGTTTGTACAGGGAATTGAGAATACTTGATAGAGAACAGATCATCTCTAGGTCGGGAAGCTTCTGCCCAGCTGACATATGGTGACTGTGGCTAGGGGAAGCCCTACGAGAAAGGAAGAAACCAGTCTTTATCAATGGTTCTCGACCTTTGCATTCCCAAATCTAATTCAATCCAAAGAATAGTCCTGGGAGTGGATATTATTTAGTCCTTTTGAAAAGTAACACACTGAGTGTTAAGTAGCTAGCTGGTGGAGACACTGGGCTAGACCCCAGCTGGGCCAGCCTTTCCTACCCCAGAAACCATTCACATGGGGATACCTGCTGCCTGGGTTAGGAAAGCGTGATCCTTTTCACCGAAATGCTCCCTGCAGGGTCTTTTGCTGCAGGCTGTGGATTTTAAAAGAGTAGGCAAAATGTTGCCTTTCTGGAAAGAATCCTGGCTCTCAGATCCAAATATAGTCAAGAAAAGTTTTAACAAACAACATAGCTTAGTATATTCCATGCATAAGTTTTCTTCTCTTTTACTGAACATTCTTATTCCACGATTAGACAACTGCGCGTTAAAAAAGGAGACCGCTTAAACTGAGATCTGTCCCTCTCTTGCAAATATTCAGGGGCCTTGGGACCTTCTGAAAAAGTAAATCCACCAATCTACCAGCAGATGTCTCTGTTTTGCCTAAATGAACAGGGTTCCCTCTGTTCTATCCCACTACAATTCAGATCCAGTGAAAGAAAACACTTTCTCAACATGTCCGCAGAGATTCCAGCATGCCTTTGCCTAAAAGCAAATTTCCTTTTAAATTTTTTAAATGGAGAAACCTAATTAAATATTCCCTCTCCTAAAAATCAGCATTCAAGTATTGTATACCCATTTCCTGTCAATCTTATAATACAAAGATTATTCTGGTAGTTGTCAGGGTTGAGGGAAAGGAGGAATGGAGAATTATTATTTAATGGATATAGAGTTTCAGTTTTGTAAGATGAAAAGAATTATGGAGATGGACGGTGATGATAGTTGGACAACATCATTAATGTACACTAAAAATAGTTGACACTAAATCATGTTTGTGTACTTTATCACAATTTATATAAATATGTTTTTGAATCAGGGTCTCACTCTGTTGCCCAGGCTGGAGTGCAGTGGCATGAATACAACTCACCACAGCCTTGATCTCCTGGGCTCAGGTGATCCTTCCATCTCAGCAGCCTCTTGAGTAACTGAGGCTACCGGCATGCACCACCATGCCCAGCTAATTTTTTTAATTTGTTGATGAGGTCTCGCTATGTTTCCTAGGCTGGTCCCAAACTCCTGAGCTAAAGCATTCCTCCCACCTCTACTTCCCAAAGTGCTGGGATTACAGGCGTGAGCGTCACAATTTTTTAAATTAAAAAAAAAAAAATAGCAATCTTATACTAAAGAATATACTAGCTTCAACTTTAATCCTTACTGTAAATCCTACTCATGAATCGGCAAAATTAGCTCAAGGAAAGTAGATTTGTTTTAAAGATAAAAGGCTAGATTCTGGGCAGTCAAAGTAGAAGTTTCTGAATAGACCACCTTTTGTGACTAATTTAGCCCATCTTGAGTGGAGATGGAACACCTTCTTTTGGAAGTTCTTGAGATAGAAGGGAACCTGAAAAAGAATTTAACCTTATGATGGTTGTAACTTTTCATTTAAAATATTCCCAGTGTGTGTGACCAAAAGGTTCTATTACTTTCTTCCGCTATGCCTTTTCCCCTCAAGAAATTGGATTTAAAGATTAAGTTAAAAATAATAATTAATATTTATTGATTCTTTCCTCTCTAAGTAAAGTCTCTTTTCCATAAGTCCATGTGAACCTTGAAAAATGTCTTCCCCATGTCAAAGCAGACCCAGACCTGCTGGAACTCTTTTCAATAAGCATGACCCTCAGGAGACAGTGAAACCTTCTCACCCAGAACCTCTGAATGCAGCCAAGTGCCCCAAACTAAAAACCTGCCCCAGGCAAAGTGCTGCTGTCAAGATTCAGGTTTCCATGGTAACACTCCTTTACATCCTGACCACTGAGCCAAACTCATTGATTCCTGTTTCGTCACTTAAAAACACACAGACACATGAAAAGGAGCACTTCAGGAATAGACTGACCCTAAGAGAAACAAAACCTCAAGAACTTCCAATAATTTATTCAGAAGATCTCAAAATTGCACTTATAATTCTAATTCAGTTCAACGAATCAACTTATATTGGAAAATACATTTTAAAATGGAAGGCACATTAGGAGTCTCAGCCCAAACACAACTCTGGTCTTTTTCCAGCTGAATGCCAGCCTGAGACTCTCATTACTTACCTCTCCGGTGTGTGGGAGAGCGCATCATCCTTTGATGCGGCTTTGATCCAATTATCCTGTGCTAAGCATGTCTGGATTTTGCCTATTCTCTGCTTATCATTTTCCTTTGTATTCAGGGAAGATGCTGCCATGGGTGTTATTTTCTAGCCTAACCCTCTGTTCTGGCTCAAACTGTACTAATGAGTGACCAGAATTTACTGCCCTGTAGGATGACAGGGTCAGTTGTGCTTTGACTGTTCCCTTTTGCTGGAAGTAGCCACGAGAATGTGCCAATCAGTTAGTATTGTGCCACCAATGGCATCTCACTATAACCTCTCCTTTTTTATTTTGAGCTATAATGTGACAGGTGAACACCATCCATTTATTCAAATGCTGCTCCCCTTACTGAAGCTTTCAGGGGAATTTAGAGTGGAAGTTGCCAGCAGGAATAGAGCCGCGTATGGCGCGTTAGGTCAGGCCTGAAGAGAACTTGCCCTGCGATTCCCTCCCCCATTTGTACCCTAGCCTGAAGGAAACCTTTCTAGTTCTAGTCCTGTAACTGTCCTACCAAAATAACAGATTCTGCCATAGAAAATTCTGCTCATGGCCAAGGGGAAGTAGGATTGGAGACCTGGCAGGGAGGAGCTGAGAAAGCCCAAGGAAAGGGTGTGAAGTCATGGTCTAGTCGTGGTCCTGGAGGCCAGACAACCATGCTTAGAGCCAGGCCCTGTCATCTGTAGCTATGTAGCCTTCAATGAGTCATTTAAACCTTTGACTTCCGTTTCATCATTTGTAAATGGGAAAAACAAAATCCGTCTTGCAGGTATAACAGAAATACCTTTCTACAAATAGCAACTATATGCATTTTTAATAAATGTTTTAGTGAAGTCTAACATATATATACAGAATTTTTAAAAATCCATTTAGGCAGGGCACAGTGGCTCAAGCCTGTAATCCCAGCACTTTGGGTGGCCAAGGCAAGAGGATTGCCTAAGCTCAGGGATTCAAGACCAGCCTGGGAAAGTTGGTGAGATCTTGTTTCTATAATAAATCAAAAAATAAGCTAGACATGGTAGTATGAGCCTGTAGTTCCAGTTACTTGGAAGGTTGAGGCAGAATGATCACCTGAGCCCAGCAGGTCGAGGCTGTGGTAGCCATGAGCGTGCCACTGCACTCCAGCCTGGGCAACGGAATGAGACTCCAACTCAAAAAAATGAAATTCATTTAAATAATATTCCCCCGCAGGCCAGGCACAGTGGCTCACAACTGTAATCCCAGCACTTTGGGAGGCCACTGCAAGATTACTTGAGCCCAGGAGTTCAAGACCAGCCTGGGCAACATAGTGAGACCTTGTCTCTATAAAAAAAAAACAAACGTAAAAATTGGCTGGGCATGATGACATGTGCCTATAATCCCAACTTCCATGTGCCTATAATCCCAACTTCCAGGGAGACTGAGTCAAAAGGATCTCCTGAGCTCAAGTGGTCAAAGCTGAGGTGAGCCATGATCGTGCCATTGCACTCCAGCCTGGATGAAAGTGAGACCCCCAACTCAAAATAATAATAAAATAAAAATAAATAATAAACCGGGCTCAGTGGCTCAGCCTGTAATCCCGTGCCTTTGGGAGGCTGAGGTGAGTGGATTGCCTAAGCCCGCGGGTTCGAGACCCACCTGGGCAACTTGGTGAGACCTCATCTCTACAATAAATCAAAATGAGCTGGGCGTGGTAGCGCACGCCTGTAATTCCGGCTACTTGGAAGGCTGAGGCGGAAGGATCACCGGAGCCCAGCAGGTTGAGGCTGCAGTGGCCGGGAGCAGCCACTGCACTCCAGTCTGGGCGACAGAGTGAGACTCCAACTCAAAAATAAATAAATAAATAAATTAATTAATTAATAATATTCCCTTGAAGTCTACTTCCTCCAAGGCCAACCTATGTGGCTTTTTAAAAATAATAGCTTTATGAAGATATAATTCACATGCCATGAGTTTTGTCCATTAAAACATGCAATTCACAGATTTTTAGTGTCTTTACAGAGTCATGCAACAATTGCCACAGTTTTAGAACATTTTTACCACCTCAAAACGACAGCTGTACCGCCCGCCTCCCCCCGCTTTTTTTTGAGCCGAAGTCTTACTCTGCCGCCAAGCTGGAGTGCAGTGGCTTGCTCAAGGCCATCACAGCAGCCTCGACTGCTGGGCTCAGGCAATCCTTCCACCTCAGACCTTCCAAGTAGGTCTCACCAAGTTGCCCAGGCTGGTCTCGATCCCCTGGCTCAGGCAATCCTCTCGCCTCGGTCTCCCAAAGTGCTGGGATTACAGGCATGTGCCACCATGCCTGGCAACAGTTGTACCCTTGAGCACTCGCTCCCCAACCCCCAGCCACCCACCTCAGCCCTAGACAACGACGTCCTGTGTCGAAACTTGCCATTCTAGACTTTACACTGTGTGGCTTTACCCCACAGAGATGATGGCAAGTAGTTCCTAGAACATGGAGACCAGTGAGCAACTTTGAATTTTTTTTTTTAAAGTGAGTGTGGTGTTTGTCCTCTAGGACCTCTGATAGTGACATTATGGCCCTAGAAGAACTGAAATGTACAGCACTGACCCCTCGGTTCTTTTTTCTGTATTTATTTCTATATTTATTTGTAGAGACGGGGGGGGGTCTCACTATATTGTTCAGGCTGGTCTTGAACTCCTGGCCTCAAGCAATCCTCCCACCTTAGCTTCCCCAAGTGCTGGGATTACAGGCATGAGCCACTGTGCTTGGCAAATTTTAAATCTTTCTTATTTTTACATCATTAATAAGACAATGTTCATGAAAGAGAAAAGAAATATTTTCTAAACTCCTTTAGCACCCATTTAATTAATATATCAAGAAGGATTAAGGGGGACAAAAGAGTGACAGAGGAAGACAGGTAGTCAGTTCTGTGTCCCAGCCTCTCCTCCCAGAGGAGAAGGGAAGGGGCACTGAGGAAATTCTGCTCATGGGAGGATTTCCCATGAAATCATGAGGGGAGCATAGCCTCTCACCCTCTCCCTGCCCAGAGGAAGTCTCAGGCTGTCTTCCCAATGCAAGTGCGTGCACACATCAAAAAAGCTTCTGATGCAACATAGCTAGCCTGGTGCCGGTTTCCCTAGCTGCCCTTGGTTACCCTGTAACTTAGACAGTATCCAGAAGTTCTCAAATGTCCCCTAGAGAGATGCAAGACAAGCGGAGCACCTGGCCAAGGAGATTGGCTGTTGTGGTCGCCCCAGGAGAGGTGCAGAGGCTTTGCAGCTGAGAGTCAGGGCACACTTTGGGGCTGTTCCAAGTGGGATCCCCGCAGCCAGGGGCCATCTGCTTCCTGAGCAGACCACAGGCAAGGCCTGCTCAGTGGAGAGTGCCCTGAGGCCTGAGTGAGATGAGCTTTAAGGGGTGGGGACCAGCAGGGTGGAGACAGGAATTGGACCAACCACACCCACTGGACTCCAACCCAAGCACATGCCCGAGGAGTCACACCAGGCCAGGGCTCCCCTCCCTGTGCCATGCCTGCCCACACAGGTGGCATTTTGGAAAGCCATTGGGGTAAAGCAGAACTCAGCAGGTCAGAGTGTTTTATCAATAGAAATTGAGATTTATAAAAAGAAAAAAATAAAATAAAACAAGGTGCAGGGGAGAGAGATGGTTTCCCTTTTTTTTTTTTTTTTTTTTTGAGTTGGAGTCTTACTCTGTCGCCCAGGCTGGAGGGCAGTGGCACACTCACAATCACCCAGCATTGACCTGCTGAGCTCCAGAGATTCTTCTGCCTCAGCCTTCCAAGTAGCTGGAACTACAGGCGCATGCTACCACACTCGGCTAATTTTTTATTTATTGTAGAAGCAAGGTCGCACCAAGTTGCTGGGGCTGGTCTCGAACCCGCGGGTTCAGGCAGTCCACTCACCTTGGCCTCCCAAAGTGCTGGGATTACAGGCTGTTTCTTTCCAGAGTGTATGTGTGTATGATCACAAAGCCTTCTAAAACACCCACAAGTGAAGAACACTTATTGAATTGGACTGAGGTAGGACTTATAAATAGGAAATACTTGGTGGAATGGGGATAATGATGATCAGGTCATTAAAAAAAAAAAAGCAGGAGGCAGAGGTGAGAGGATTACTTGAGCCCAGGGGTTCAAGATCAGCCTGGGCAACTTGGCAAGACTTTGTCTCCATAATGAATTAAAAAACTAGCCAGGCATGCTAGCACCTGCCTGTAGTTCCAGCTACTTGGAAGGCTGAGGTGGAAGGATCACCTGAGGTCAAGGCTGAGGTGGCCATGAGCATGCCACTGCACTCCAGCCAGGCAACAGAGTGAGACTCTGACTCAAAACAAAAGCCACTCCATTTTCTTGTAAATATGAAGGTCTTAGTGTGAGTGAATTTGCAACCCTAATTTTTTTTTTGAGTCGGAGTCTCACTTTGTTGCCCAGACGGTGCAACCCTAATTTAAAAGATATTTTATAAATATGAAAACACCTAACATGTAGGTTCTCAATAAAAGGTAGATATTATTATTATTGTTATTATTTTGCCATCCATATCATTGTTATGTCTGCAATAACTCACATAACCAAAGCAGTTCTGCTCTCTTGGGCATATTAGAAGAGTAGCTACTAGGTCAGGCGCAGTGGCTTACACCTATAATCCTAGCATTTTGGGAGGTCGAGGCTGGAGGATTACTTGAGCCCAGGAATTCAAGACCAGCCTAGGCAACATAGTGAGACCTCATCTTTACAAGAAAATTTTTTTAAAAATTAGTCAGACATGGTGGTGCACGCCTGTAGTTCTAGCTGTTTGGGAGGCTGAGGCAGAAGGATGATCACCTGAGACCAAGAGGTAAAGGCTGTGATGAGCCATAATTGTGCCACTGTACTCCATTGAGAGTGAGATCACGACTCAGAAAAGATGATGAGCAGCTCCTATCACATTCTTTGGAGAGTCTGCGTTACTCCCCTAAAAGGAGCAATTAATGGAGGCCGTGTGAATCCTGCAAGTCTTCCCCAGGCCCTGCCTTCACCTTCTCCTATCGCCCTTTCTTCCTCTGCCTTCCACTCAACTCCTCAGCCCAAAGCCTCTTGGCTGTCTTCTTCTGGGACATGTGGTAGTCTACACCAAGACCACTTCACTCACTTAAAGAAGTCAGAGGTCTTCCAAGACAGGGCAGCCAGACAGAAAGTTTCTTTCCAGAGTGTATGTGTGTGTGATCACAAAACCTTCTAAAACACCCACAAGTGAAGAATAAATGATGCTTAAACTATGTTTGAGCACTGATAGCTGAAACTTGGAAAAGCTTTATATATTCATAGCAAAAATGAGCTTCCTAAATATACTTTCTTAAAGAAGTCATTGCATGGATAACCTGATTGTCACAATGTGTCTCTCGCTTCTGCCGCTGAGCATCATGTGTTTGTATTCACAAGCCTCTTCTTCTGCCTGAACTTTGAAGGTTACCTTGTTTCTATCCCCCAGCCACATCACCACCAGCTTTTCCTGGGCTGCGATATTATTCCCATCATAGATCTAAACTCTTGTCTATTGTTTATAAGCCTTTAAGGGACACATTCCTGTGTCTAGGATTGCTGAGTGTTTGGGATTTTTCACTACAATTCCAATTTTTAATCTTTCCTGTTGTTCATGTAAATTCATTTATAATTTTTCATACTGTGTCCCAATTTTTGGTTCTGAAAATATGGTCCCTATTTCTTTCTATTCTCATTCCAAAAGAGGTCAGAGAAATTTTTCAGTATCTCAGAAAGACAAGGGGAATTTTTTTCTTTTCTTTTCTTTTCTTTTTGTTTTTTTGTGGGATTTTTTTTTTTGGTGTCAGTGTTTCACTCTGTTGCTCAGACTGGAGTGCAGTGGCACAGTCACGACCCACCACAGCCTCAGTCACCTGAGCTCAAGCGATCCTTCCTCCTCAGCCTCTCAGGTAGCTGGTATTACAGGCATGACATCACCATACCCGACTAATTTTTTTTTTTTTTTTTTTTTAGTAGAGATGAAGTCTCACTATGTTGCCTAGGCTGTTCTCGAACTCCTGGGCTCAAGTGATCCTCCTGCCTTGGCCTCCCAAAGTTCTGGGAGTACAGGCATGAGCCACTACACTTAGCCCTAGAAAAGGAGTGTTTATGGAAGGTTTCCAGGACCTCAAACGGTTCCCTAGGGAAGGTGTCAAAAAACCCATTTATAAAGCCAGGTGGTTGGAAAATCAGATTAAGAAAGTATACTGTTAATTTGCTGAGCTGTAACCCTAGAATAGGTTGAGTTACTTGGTGCTTTTTAGTTACTCACAGGCAGAGCCAGACTCAGCAAGCCACGGCATCATTCCTCTTTGGTGGCTTCTCTGTAAGCCATGGGTTCTTGCCGCACCTCACTTTTCCTCTCCATTAAATGGGACTCACAGGGGCGTTATGAGATATAATTGCTGTTTATAGAGAGCCTCAGCATCTTAGATGAAAGGCATTTGAGCCAGGTAAGGCTTGTCCAAGGCGAGTTAATGCTTTATTAGTAAAGCCCAAGGAAGAAAAATATACCCCATGTCACTTGAGAATGATCTGGCTTGCTGGGAGAAGCAAGGTTTCACTTACAGAGGACTTGTGGGGATTTTTGTTGTTGTTGTTCTTTTTTGAACAGTGTTCACAAGTCTTAAATTTCACTCCAAGCTTGAGGCTAGAGAAAGTCCTTAAACACAATGGGAAATCTACCCCATTAGAACCATAAGGCATCAAATCATTCTTCCTACTTAACAAAGCACATAGTGAGTGCTGAGTAAAGATGGACTACATGGTCCAGTAAGTTCTATATGTGCTCAAAGCAGTCCTAATGTCTATGAAACAGGTCCTAAGAAATAGAATGGCATAACAGTTTCAAATCACAAAAAGATGAAGAATCCAATGAAATGCATGACGTGATCATTTTGAATTATAGAAAATGTTCAAGCTCCATTAAGAATAATTTAGAGAGCCACTCACATATGCCCGCAGGCTAAAGGCTGTGCATACAAACAGCAAACTGATGCATAGTTCAAGTTCAGGTTATTTGTATTATTTGAGTCTAGAGAAACTCTAGAGTTATGTGACAGATTTTTTTTTTTTTTTTTTTTGAGTTAGAGTCTCACTCTGTCACCCAGACTAGAGTGCAGTAGCCGTTCCCGGCCACCGCAGCCTCGACCTGCTGGGCTCCGGCGATCCTTCTGCTTCAGCCTTCCAAGTAGCTGGAACTACAGGCGCGAACTACCACACCCGGCTAGTTTTTTGATGTCTTGTAGAGATGAGGTCTCACCAAGTTGCCCAGGCGGGTCTCAAACACACGGGCTCAGGCAATTCACTCACCTCATATGTGACAGATTTTTAAACAAAGACATCAGAACTTACATATTCTCAAGAGGCAACATCTTTATTCCAACGACGATACCATGGCTCAAAGCATTTTAACATTCCTCTTCAGAAACTCTACACAGAGTCTGAGACCTATTCCTTTTAGTATCTGTTATAGTGGCAAATCTTCATATCTGGAGACTCAACTTGATTCTTTAAATAGCTAAAGGGCATTATGAACAAGTCTGTGATGGGTATTCTTTGATTGGAAACCAAAATTAATTTTCTTACGTGGTTTTTACACTGGCTTTAAAAACAAATCCAAAGAAGCAGTTCCAGAAATGGTGTTTGTTTGTTCGTTTGTTTACTTGAATCAGGGTTTCAGTCTGTTGCCCAGCCTAGAGTACAGTGGCACAATCACGGCTCACTGCAGCCTCAACCTCCTGTGCCCAAGCAATCCGTCTCAGTCTCCCAAGTAACTGCAACTACAGGCATGTACTTTTTGTAGAGACAAGGTCTTGCTATGTTACCAAGTCAGTCTTGAACTCCTGAGCTCAAGTGATCCTCTCTCCGCAGTCTCCCAAAGTGCTGGGATTACAGGCCTGGCCAGAAATGGTTTTTGAGGGTTGATCCAGTAAATCTATCCATTCCACAGAGGGGAAAACATAAGCAAGAAGAACATATCATACGCGTTGTTACACCTACCACCTGTGCCTGGATTTAGCATTCACAATGTGCTTTAGCACGACAGTACCTCATCCACCTTCACATATGCCCCTGTCTCAGGTCTGACTACAGACTCATGGTTCATATGGTACCAAAAGGCATCTACAAAATACAATGCTGAGATGAGTTTTTTTGTAGCATCCCACAATTAATAAAATGTATTTTTAAATACTCAGTAATAAAAATGTATCAAGCCGGGCTCGGTGGCTCAGCCTGTAATCCTGCGCCTTTGGGAGGCTGAGGTGAGTGGATTGCCTGAGCCTGCGGGTTCGAGACCCGCCTGGGCAGCAAGACCTCATCTCTACGATAAATCAAAAAATCAGCTGGGCTTGGTAGCTCATGCCTGTAATTCTGGCTACTTGGAAGGCTGAGGCGGAAGGATCACCGGAGCCCAGCAGGTCGAGGCTGCGGTGGCCGGGAGCGGCCACTGCACTCCAGTCTGGGCGACAGAGTGAAACTCCAGCTCAAAAAAAAAAAAAAATGTATCAATAATCCTCCATTTTGTATAAGCCTCTTTAGTAATTAAGTAAGTCTTCCCAAGTCTACAAGGACTTCAAGATATAGTTTTCTATTTGTAGGTCAAGGTGCCAAGTCCATATCAGGAACAGAGAAGTTATCTTTCTTTCTCTCTCTCTCTCTCTCTCTTTTTTTTTTTTTTTTGAGTTGGAGTCTCACTCTGTCACCTAGACTGGAGTGCAGTGGCACGCTTCCGGCCACCGCAGCCTCAACCTGCTGGACTCCGGCAATCCTTTAACCTCAGCCTTCCAAGTAGCTGGAACTACAGGCATGTGCTACCACACCTGTTGGGAGCCAGCCTTGGAGGTCCACATGATTGACAGGGTCCCGGTGGGCCAAAGACCCCGGGCCACAGGGCGAGCCCGGGAAGCTGAGGCCCTTCTGTCTTCCACCTTTGCTGTTTGATACGGCTGAAGAAATTCTGTGCAGTCGTGGAAGAAGAAAATGGCATGTTTATGCGAAGTACTCACACCTAACCTGAGAATGTCATGGTTCATTTTCCCATTTTCCCACTATGCCGCTTGGCCTTTTCTAACGTATGCAAGGGTTAAACTCTGAAGCACATCAAGAATGCTTTCTTTCACTTGGTTATAAGTTACTAGATATTGCTTGAATAAAAAGATATTAGTATATTCACTCATTTGATTTAGAATTATGCAGTTTAGTGTTTAAGACATAAGGTTTTTTAGAAGCACAAGTTTATGGTAAGTTCATTATGAGCTCATTATAAGTTCTAACACTTATCTAGGAGTTATGTAGGTGATTTATAACACTGTCTTCTCAGACTTAGGATAAAAATTAATCGTTAAGGTTTTTACTTAATTCTATAGTTAAATTTTAAGTAAATGTTTATAGAGTGGGTTTTCACTGAATTCATAATATACTAATTAGATACTTTTATGATAATTAACTAAATACAGAAAGCAACCTTGGGGGCCTGGGAAATGTCGTTAAAAGCTTCTTTTTAGTTTTCTTTAGAAATAAACACTGCAGGATAAGAGAAAAGTAACGAAGACACTTGGACAAGAAAGGCGATTACAAAAGCTTTGAAGGTCATAAAAGCCCAAAAGAGAAGAACTGCTACATGAAGAACCGTGCACCAGGGAACTTTCTTGAAGCACTTCAAGGACTACAATTTGGGACTCTTGAAGAGAGTTGCTGGCAGTGCTATTCTAGACATGATAATTGTTTTATCCATGTATTACTCATAATTGGTAAATGTAATATCATACAAGTTTATATAATCAATATACATATGTATGAGGGTTGACAAAAATTATTAGGCTCTGGTTATGTTTAATAAGGTTTTTACTTTGTGTCATTAATTAAGTTTTAGTGCTATAGCTACTTTGAAAATTGTTTTAAGTTCATAAGTTTAAGTTCACACAATGATAAAATTGGTGCCTCAAAGATAATAATAATTGCTCCACTGCCTATCTTAAGACAAAGATGTTTTCCAGGAGGTTGCCAAGCATAAGGGAAAACAGCCAAATCACCATTATCCTAAACTTAAAAGCTCATTGGCAATTATGCAACCATAATAATTTTAGTTGTGTTAGTTTTATTTCATTATGTTTAGTTCACTTTATATGTTTATTCAGAGTAAAGATTAGTGTATGTATCTTCACAGTAAGTGACTTTCATAGTTATTCTTTAAATGCTAGCCACTGTTGTTTGGTCAAGATAATGGGCTTCATATTCCTACTATCACTATGTACAATCTATAGTTTTATATTAGTGATTTTAAGCCTTTTTTAATTAGACAAGTGATGTGGAACCGAAGTCAAAGTAAACCTTGTATGCATTATGTTTAGTTTAAGTGAAACTCCTTTTACACTTATCTCAAGACTCATTAACTGAAAGTAGTGTTTTTGGCTTATTCGTTTCTTCTAAAGACCGCTAGATGGTGGTAACTTTTAAAGCATATGTACATGAAGGAATTTTCTTTGTCTTGCCCCTTTTACAAATGCTATAAAAGCTTTCTGTTAACTAATAAAGGATGTCATCTGTTCAGGAAGCAGGTGTCCGGGTATAATATTTTCGTTTTTCGCCTATCCATCTCTCCTTCAGGAGATCTCACGACCTGGCAAAGGGTCTGGACCCCTTCACACACCCAGCTAATTTTTTATTTTATTGTAGAGATGAAGTCTCACCAAGTTGCCCAGGCGGGTCTCAAACCCTCGGGCTCAGGCAATCCACTCACCTCAGCCTCCCAAAGTGTTGGGATTACAGGCTGAGCCACCAAGCCCAGCTGAGAAGTTATCTTTCAACTAGATGACATTGCAGAGAGTGAAACCTCCTCATTGTACACAAAGGCTAAACTAATAGAGTAAAAGGGGGGGAAAGGAAGTTAAAACACCACAAGAAATGTGAAGTCTTAATTCCAAATGAAATATCTTTATTACCCTTAAACTCACCATTTCTGAACAAGTCTTTCTCCCAAAACTTTTCACCCAGACATCATCATTTGCATCAGAATGTCTAGAACCTGCAAGACATCAGTAAGCAACCAGAAAAATGTCTAGGCCACCAACACTCCCCTAAGCCAATTTTGGAAAATACTGGAGGTGAGGATTTATTTAAGTTGTGTTTTCTGGTAGCACAGGGCACGGTGGGACACAGGAAAGTATACATCATCAGGTTAGTATTTCCTTGGGTTGATGTTGTTTTGCAGAAAAAATTCATGCCCCAGTGGTTGTCAAAATACATACCAAAGATCAAAATCATAGCCCTTTGTGCCGATAGCTGTTTGCACATGAAGTACAAACAATGTCCACTTATTACCATGGGTGATGGAATGTAAGTGCCTTCTAACTGTCCCAGTTTGCCTGGAACTGTCCTGGTTGCTCCATATCTCAGGGAACCCCTCAGTTCAAGGCAAACAGAAAAAAACCATTGGTCAGAGTAAAAGGGTGCCCACCTGAGGCCATAAGATAACCATGCCAGCTGCCTGTTGGAAATGGAAGCCATCTCTCCTGACATCATCTATTAGGTCATCTTGTCTGGTTAGCTGGTGCTCCAAGAACTCTCCCAAGCTTGTGGCCCAACAAGGTAAAAGAAGAAAAGGGAAACATGCTCTGGGCCCAACTTCAGCGTGACACCATACAACACCACCTTCCTGGGCCTCAAAGCTATCATGTGTAGGTGATGGGCTGGGCCACATCAGTGTTTTCAAACTCCAGATATTACAGCCTGACCACATTTTTATCCCCACTGCCCAGAAAACCAAAACTGATGCAGCCATTACAGTGGAAGGAGTTTAAAATTTCAAAGCAGCTGAGGAGTATGGAAAATATTTCTCAAATTTGGCCATCAGAGAATTCAGAGGCTTGGGTTTTTAAAGGGAATTTGACAGGTAGAAGGATAGGGACTGCTGATTGGTTGATGATGTCATGGGGGTGGCTAAATTGCCTTCCTATAGCAGAGCTGATTTCTGGGGTAGGCATCACAGGACTGGTGGAGCCAGCTTCCAGGTGTGTGTTCTAGGCCTGGAGGGGGCCTCCAGTCCCTCAGAATACAAAGTCTGAAAATATCTCAAATACCATTCTTAGGTATTACAATAGATACAATCTAAAAAAGCAAGTCTCCCGACCAGCTGTTAGCCCCTGGGCAGGCTGTTACAGAGGTTGTTTAGGAGGAAGAGATGGGGGAGGTGTCCTTCAACTTCCACTTTTGGCTCATTGTTTAAGGAGAATATGTTTATCAGCCTTACAGGACAGCTTCCCCTCTCCGCAGGGGTCAGGACAGGAAGAGAATCCACTGCCCTTTATTGGAGTGAAAGCTGCCTAGAAACAATAGATTTAAGTTCTAACCGAGCAGCAGCTTTTCAGGGTTCAGGTCTCTTTAAAGTTATAAAATGACCGGCTCAGTGGCTCAACCTGTAATCCCAGGACTTTGGGAGGCTGAGGCGAGTGGACTGCCCGAGCCCACGGGGTTCAAGACCCACCCAGGCAACTTGACAAGACCTCATCTCTACAATAAATCAAAAATTAGCCGGGTGTGGTAGTGCACGCCTACAGTTCCAGTTACTTGGAAGGCTGAGGTGGAAGGATGCTGGAGCCCAGCAGGTTGAGGCTGCAGTGGCTGGGAGCGTGCCACTGCACTCCAGTCTGGGCAAAGGAGTGAGACTCCAACTCAAAAAAAAAAAAAAAAAAAAAAAAAAGCTGTAGGCCTTTGCCCCCAACCCTATATTAATTTTATATAGGTGATTTTAAATACAATAGTTTGATTTTCATGGGTCAGAAAATCAATTTAGTGGATTGCAAGCAGCATTTTTAATTCATGGAATAAAACAAGTAGAAGATGTCAGAGGGCATTGCACGTGGCAAGGAAGTATTGTTTGCAAGACATTTCAGTTACAGATCTGTGTCCGTGTGTTCTAGGTCTATGTAAAATCTAGTACCTAGCTTGGGTTGCGGTCAAATTTTTAAAGTTCATATACTGAATAATCTCCAAGTTTCCTGCCGGATCTAGAGTTTTATAGTCCTACAGAAGTCATTTGATAATGCCATCCCTCATATGTATCATGAAATTTGGTGAATAAATAGAGTGGGCTGGGTGCGGTGGCTCATGCCTGTAATTCTAGCACTCTGGGTGGCTGAGGTGAGAGGATTGAGCCCAGGACTTCAAGACAAACTTGGGCGACATGGCAAGACCTCGTCTGTACACTAAATTAAAAAAAAATTAACTGCATGTGGTGGAGCATGCCAATAGTTCCAGCTATTTGGAAGACTGAGGCGGAAGGATCGCCTGAGCCCAGCAGATCAAGGCTGTGGTAGCCATGATTGTGCAACCACACTCCAGCCTGGGTGACAAAGTGAGACTCTGATTCAAATAATAATAATAATAATAACAACAACAACAACAAAGTGGTATAATTTTCCATAGCAGTTCACTTGTACATGGTGCTTCTTTCACTGGGCTTTGGGTTATAATCATTTTTATAAATGCTTAATCTTTGCTATTGAAAAATATCCTAAAATTATGAACTTTGCAGCAATTTGGATGGACTTAGAGGCTATAATACTGAGTGATCTATCACAGAAACAAAGAACCGAGTATCACATGTTCTCACTCATAAGTGGAACTTGAACAATTATCATAATACTATAAGAAAGGGATAGACAGTAATGGCAAACTGCCAGGGAGGGGGAACACACTTCATCAACAAGGGTAACCGCATAAAGAACATTTGTATACATAACCCTGCATTGTACCCCACATCTTTAAAATTTAAAATTAAAAAAAAAATCCTGGAGAGACTTTTATCCTTCGCCTACTTAACAGCATCCAGCACAGGGCTTACAGTTAGTCTGCTATCAGTAAATGTTTCTTATTTTCCAATATACCCACAAGAATACACTGGAATGTGATCACTGGTGCCATCTACCTGCTCCAGCAGAAGCGGAAGTACCAAGGCTGGGTAGTTGTTTCAGCCACCAGGAAAATGGTCTTTCAGCTGTGAAAACTCAGAGAGCCCAGTAAATGCCACAGTGATGACAGCAGCAGCCTCTGTAGATGCAAACTTTGACCTTGAGGTAAGACACTGGTTTCGGGAATAGTCTGGTTCAACTGCTAGAGAGATGAACACACTAGCAAGGGAAATGCAAAGGAGAAAAAAGAAGGAAAAGATGCATCCTGAATTAAAAACAGGCACACACTAACCTAGAAGTCATCAGCAATGACCTCTAGGAGCATGAAGTCTGACAGGCGGTACCTACACATTGCTAAGGAAAAGAACAAGAAATGTAATTTATAGATTGTCACTTTATAATATCAGGGTATAGAAAGAACAAAGGTTAGTGATTTTTACATCAGGAATCACAATTAAAGAATCCTTAGTCGGGCTTGGTGGCTCAGCCTGTAATCCCACGCTTTGGGAGGCTGAGGTGAGTGGATTGCCTGAGCCCGTGGGTTCGAGACCTGCCTGGGCAATTTGCGAGAACTCATCTCTACAATAAATAAAAAAAATCAGCCGGGCGTGGTAGCACACGCCTATAATTCCGACTACTTGGAAGGCTGAGGCGGAAGGATCGCCAGAGCCCAGCAGGTCGAGGCTGCGGTGGCCGGGAGCGGCCGCTGCACTCCAGTCTGGGCGACAGAGTGAGACTCCAACTCAAAAAAAAAAAAAAAAAAGAATCCTTTTATTTTTTCCTTCCCTGCCCCACACCAAAAGTTTTGCAGGAATTTCCATATAATCAGATCTTCAAGTAAAAATTTCAGCATCTTGAAAAAAAAAAACGTTGTTTTCTTTAAATCACATTTCTTTCCGCAGGTAATTCTGAAGTGTATTAAAAGAATGAAAATGGAGAAGGTTGATATTTATGGCTCCCAGTCTAAAAATTTTAGGGAGGCCGGGCTCAGTGGCTCAGCCTGTAATCCCAGCACTTTGGGAGGCCGAGGCTAGTGGATTGCCTGAGCCTGCGGGTTCGAGACTAACCTGGACAACTTGGCGAGACCTCATCTCTACAATAAATCAAAAATTAGTCAGGTGTGGTAGCGTGTGCCTGTAGTTCCGGCTACTTGGAGGGCTGAGGTAGAAGGATCGCTGGAGCCCAGCAGGTCAATGCTGGGGTAGCTATGAGCGTGCATGCCACTGCACCCCAGCCTGGGGAAAGGAGTGAGACTTAAAAAAAAAAAAAATTTTAGGGAGTCATATTGCTTTTCCAAAATGGAAGAAAAAGATCAGAAATGAAGACTTAACATTTTACAGGCCTAAACATTAGGCCATATCAGGAGCATGGCTGGTTATGGAACGGGCTCATCCCCAAATGAGGGTACCTGGGCACCTGGGGTCACATCCCACTTTACCCTCATAAGAGAAGTAATATGATGTGGAGTGTACTGAGGGGGCGAGGTGTTGTCCAGGCAGGTGAGGAGAGACACGGGGTGCGGAGGCAGACAGAGGGGATGTTCTAGTCAGGACTTGTTGCCTTGGAAAAACAAGGCTTATGGAAAGGACATACATGCACAGAATCCCAGGAGAAGCTCAGCAGTCAGCTCTCAGAAAGGGTGGAACTGACACCATTGAGAACTGGCCATTTTCTTTGTTGCTGCCTTTACTTTTTATATTCCTTAAAACTAGTTATTACAGGCTGGTTGTAGTGGCTCTACCTGTAATTCCAGCACTTTGGGAGGCTGAGGCGAGAGGATTGCCTGAGCCCAGGGGTTTGAGACTAGCCTGAGCAACTTGTTTAAATCTCGTCTCTACAATAAATCGCACACACACAAAAAAAAACCCAAGCCAGGTTCGGTGGCTCAGTCTGTAATCCCGCACCTTGGGAGGTTGAGGTGAGTGAATTGCCTGAGCCCGTAGGTTCGAGACCCGCCTGGGCAACTTGGTGAGACCTCATCTCTACAATAAATCAAAAAACTAGCCGGGCGTGGTAGCGCATGCCTGTAGTTCCAGTTACTTGGAAGGTGGAGGCGGACGGATCACCAGAGCCCAGCAGGTCGAGGCTGCAGTGGCTGGGAGTGGCCACTGCACTCCAGTCTGGGCGACAGAGTGAGACTCCAACTCAAAAAACAAAAAAAAACAAAAACAAAAACAAAAAAACCCAGCTGAGCATGGTAGCATGTGTCTGTAGTTCCAGCTACTTGGAAGGCTGAAGCGGAAGTATCACCTAAGCTCAACAGGTTGAGGCTGTGGTGGCCGTGAATGTACCACTGCACTCCAGCCTGAGTGATAAGAATGAGACTCCAACTCAAAAAAAAAAAAACTAGTTATTACAGAGACCAGGCATGGTGGTTTACGCCTGCAATCCCCACACCTTAGGAGACCAAGGTAGGAGGAGTGCTTGAGCCCAGGAGTTCGAGACCAGCCTGGACAACATAGCAAGACCTCATCTCTACAAAAAAAAAAAAGAAATTAAAAAAAAAAATAGCCAGGTGTGGTGGTGCACCCCTGTAGTCATAGCTACTCAGAGAGGCTGAGGTGGGAGGATCCCTTGAGCCCAGAAGTTTGAGTCTGCGGTGAGTCGTGTTCATGCCACTGCACTCCAGCCTGGGTACCAGAGTGAGACCCCAACTCAAACAAACAAACAAAGAATGAATTATTATAGGAACATAATTCATAACAACTATGTTTATAATAAATCCAACCAATCTATGGAACTAACACCTAAGTCCTTCATGGTCGTTCAGCACCCATCACTAAACTCTCAGTTCTCCAATCCCCAAGAAAGGAACCAGATCGTATCTCCCAGCAACACACACCTGCAGCCTGACCAGGATGGGATGTCTTTGGTCAACCTTATCCAATCTGCTGTGGCTGGGGAGAGGACTGGAGCCTGGTGGAACCAGAATGGCTGCTGACACTGGGGCTGAGGACAGGCAAGGGCCACATGTCCCTGTGACCCCTGCAGCTTCCGGAAGCCCGAAGGCAGGGAGCAGGTAGGGTTCAGATGGGACCCAAGTCCTGCGATTCTCGAGGAACAAAAAGGCAAACACCAGCATAGATTCTGGCACAGGGGAACAATACAGGTCCCCTGTGAGGAAAACTGGGGCATGGGAGGAAGGCTTAATTACAGGAAAAAGATAGCCGTCATTGAATGTGGGGCACAAAACGAGGGGCGGACTGTAGACACTGTGGAACAATTGCCTCTCTCGCTGAGATGCAGCCCAGACTCCTGTACAGGGTAGGAAATCAATGAAGATGGCCTGGCTGTGTAATTAATTAATTCAGCAGCTTGTTTAGCTAAGCCAGGTCTGTTGAGTCTTTAAAGAAACTGTGGACCAGTGTGTGTGTTAAGACAGGACTGCAACCCTTCTGCATAAGAAGTACCTGGTGGGGTGGGGGGTGTCTTGTTTAAAATGCAGATATGAGCCGGGCTCGGTGGCTCAGCCTGTAATCCCGCGCCTTTGGGAGGCTGAGGTGGATGGATTGCCCGAGCCCGCGGGTTCAAGACCCGCCTGGGCAGCGAGACCTCATCTCTACAATTAAAAAAAAAAAAAAAAAATCAGCTGGGCGTGGTAGTGCATGCCTGTAATTCCAGCTACTTGGAAGGCTGAGGCGGAAGGATCGCTGGAGCCCAGCAGGTCGAGGTTGTGGTGGCCGGGAGTGGCCACTGCACTCCAGTCTGGGAGACAAAGTGAGACTCCAACTCAAAAAAAAAAAAAAAAAAAAAATGCAGATATGGCCAGGCATGGTATCTCATACCTGTAATCCCAGCACTTTGGGAGGCCAAGGCGGGAGGATTGTTTGAGCCCAGGAGTTTGAGACCAGCCTAGGCAACATAATGAGACCTCGTCTCTACAGAAAATAAAAAAAATTAGTTGGGCATGGTGGTGCGTGCCTATAGTCCCAGCAACTTGGGAGGCTGAGGAGGGAGGATCGCCTGAATGCAGGAGGTCGAGGCTGCAGTGAGCTGTGATCATGTCACTGTGCTCCACCCTGGGCAACAGAGTGAGACCTCAACTCAAACAAACAAACAAACAAAACACAGAAACCAACCAGGGTTCTGGAGTAGATGAGCAAATCCTAGCCTAGGCAATGGGGGCCCAGGAGTGTGTACAATACTGTGGACTACATGATGACAGATGTGGTAACCTTGTTCTATTGGAGAAAGTTGTTGCATATTGGACTCTGTTTACCTTGAACTTCAGGTTAAAATTGACTTTTCAACCAGGCCTGGTGGCTCAGCCTGTAATCCTAACGCTTTGGGAGGCCAAAGTGAGTGGACTGCCTGAGCCCATGGGTTGGAGACCAGCCTGGGCAACTTGGTAAGACTTTGTCTCTAACAATAAATCAAAAATTAGCTGGGTGTGGTAGCATGTGCCTATAGTTCCAGCTACTTGGAAGGCTGAGGCAGAAGGATCACCAGAGCTCAGCAGGTTGATGCTGGGGTGGCCGTGAGCCACTGCACTCCAGCCTGGGCGATGGAGTAAGACTCCGACTCAAAAAAAACAAAAAACAAAAAATGGACTTTTCCCCAACTGAACAAAATAAAGACAACCATAGTCTTTCACATGAATGTATGTATCTGGGAAGACTTCAGCCACTGTCAGGGAGATGTGTGCACTGGTGGGGGTTATCTCACTCTCTGCCTCAATGCTGGACTGGTTTACCCAGACTCTGTTTTTACCCAGGGGCCCAGCTGCAGGGCTGGGCAGGCCCAGTTTCTGGTGCAATCCTGATGGCAGGACCTCAGCCCTGCCTCCACCCACTGTACTGATAATTGGGTCATCCTCTCTAGACCTGACATCCAGGCCCAATCACCCCTGCTCCTAATTGTTCCCTGAAGGTGCCCTGGAGCTGGAGTGCCACAGTGAGCCCTGGGGGGTCCACAACACCTCTAAGTCCAGCATCTCACCTGCCCCCGCCATGTTTACTCAACCCATAGGTATGCACAATTGCCTTCACTCACCTCAGTAGTCTTTTTTTTTTTTTGAGTTGGACTCTCACTCTGTCACCCAGACTGGAGTGCAGTGGCTGCTCCTGGCCACCGCAGCCTCGACCTGCTGGGCTCCGGCGATCCTTCCACCTCAGCATTCCAAGTAACTGGAACTACAGGTGCGCGCTACTCTCATTCAAAAGCAAATAGTTATTGAACACCCACTGTATACATGGCAAGTGCTGGGTTACCCAAGCGAGAGAGTCTTTAGATTCCCAAGAATATCGGTTTGGTGTTATTTTTTTTTTTAATTTTCTTTTTTAATGTTGATGGATATCTTTTTATTAAAAATGGTACTCTGGGGCAACCCCTTTGGGTTTCCTCCTACTGTGGGAGCTTTTCTGTCCTCTCAATAAATCCTGCTTTTAAAAAAATGGTACTCCACCATATAATTTAGAGTTTCATTCATTCATTCATTCATTTTTTAAAGTCAGAGTGTCACCCTGTTGCTCAGGCTGGAGTACAGTGGTAGGATCATAATTCACTGCAGCCATGACCTCCTGGGCTCCTTCTGCCTCCCAAGTAGCTAGGACTACAGGCGCACACCACCATGTCCAGCTAATTAAAAAAATTTTTTTTTGTAGAGATAGGTGTCTCGCTATGTTGCCTGGGCTGGTCTCAAACTCCTGGGCTCAAATAATTCTCCTGGCTCAGCTAGAGTTTGTATTTATATTAGTAAAGGCCAAATGATATATATGTAAAATTATGTAAATCTATGTGCAAAAAATGATATTAAATGACAATGAACAGAGAAGGACCCAAAATAATTTGAATAGATTTGTCCTAAAGATCCATTCTAGAAATGGCCTGTGTTTTGGTATTCAAACTCAAAGGAAACTTGTAGCCATTAGAACCACGTTCCCATTGTGTTCATGGTCTGCATGTTGTAACTACCACCTTGTAAAAGTTTATTTATTATTCATGTAGCAGTAAATGAACAATGAAGAACTTTTCTGTTCCTTGTTCTAGCAATTATGCAATTAGATGCTCATTGAAGACAGATGTCCAGGATGTGGCAACGCTAACTTGATTTTTGAGTGAGCAAGACAGTTCCACAGAGTTATCAAGTGGCATTTCATTAAAATCAGTACTCCAGGAGTGCTCAAGGACAGAGTTTTAATTAACTGCAAGGTCTGATTATTCTGAACTAGCAAACAGGGCCAGGGTAACAGGTATTCTCTGCATTAACATTGAACCTAAAGGCCAAAGACAGTAGCTATAGAGCTGGACCCAAGAGCACATCGTCCTACTGTTAAACCCAACATGACTGGTCAGTTTCAGGACAATAGTATCATCTGTCAAATGTTGTTTACTTGCCCAATATTGGCTTTGCAAGTTGTGTTTGGGCTTCACTCATACAATGGCTTTGTTATGATATGATAGCCCCTACTCATTGAGTGCTTGCTACATGCCAGGCACTGTGCTAAGCATTTTGCATGGATTAACCATTTAATCCTCACAACAACCCCATAAAATAGGTACTATTACCTGCATCTTACCAGCAAGTAAACTGGGTCACAGAGAGATGAACTTGCCTGAGGTTACATAAGTAAGTAAGTGCTAGGTCCAGGATTTGAACCCAAGTGGGACCTGCTCCAGAACCTGTGTTCTTAACATAATACTAAACTGTTTTATCATTATATCATTATCTATATGTAAAATTATGTAAATCTATGTGCAAAAATTTATATAACTTTGTATTTTTACATATTTAACTACGTTACAATAAAAACCATTTCATCCAAGATGAATGTGAGAATTTCTTTTTTTTCTTTTCTTTTTTTTTTTTTTGAGTTGGAGTCTCACTCTGTCGCCCAGACTGGAGTGCAGTGGCCGCTCCCGGCCATCGCAGCCTCGACCTGCTGGGTGCCAGCGATCCTTCCACCTCAGCCTTCCAAGTAGCCAGAATTACAGGCGTGCGCTACCACGCCCGGCTAATTTTTTGATTTTAGTGTAGAGATGAGGTCTCGTCTGCCCAGGTGGGTCTCAAACCCGCAGGCTCAGGCAAACTATTCACCTCAGCCTCCCAAAGGCACAGGATTACAGGCTGAGCGACCGAGCCCAGCTGAGAATTTCTTTTCTTTTCTTTCTTTTTTTTTTTTTTCAAATAGAGATGGGGTCTTGCTCTGTCATCTCAGCTAGAGTGCAGTGGCACAATCATAGCTCAATGCAGCCTTGACCTCCTAGGCTCAAGGGATCCTCTTGCCTCAGCCTCCTGAGTAGCTGGGACTACAGGTGCAAGCCACCATGCCTGGTTGGTTTTTTATTTCTTTTTTAATGGAGATAGGGGTCTCACTGTGTTGCTCAGGCTGGTAGTGAACTGGTCTCAATCAATTCTCCCATTTTAGCCTTTCAGAGTGCTGGGATTATAGGCGTGAGCCACTATGCCCAGGCTCTCTTCTGATTAAAAAAAAGAAGAAGAAAGAAAGGTCTATTCTTTTTCCACTCTTCAAGTGAAAGAAATGCTGGTTTAGTAGAGTCTCTGCTATTTATTCTAAAGTTTCTGCTGTTTATTCTAAATCCCGGTGGCGACATGTAGGAGGAAGGGTTCCAGTCAAGCTCTGCAAGCCCTCCTGATCGTTTGCTCACACCCTAGCACTTTCTCCTCACTAGGGAAATCCTGCTGTGTAAGGCCTGAGACCTTTGAACTTCTGTCTACTTGCCAAGCCCCTGAACGTGCCCAGTGCCTGGATTTCCTGTGACGTGTTCTGCTGTTAGGTCAGCTCTGGTAGGTATGACCGGAACAGCAGGAATGAAAACCGAGTCACAGCTGACATTGCCATCCTTGAACCTAATGCATCGCTCATCCCACCCCACTCCCACACCAACCTCCGTCAGTTCCCCCACTCTCTCCCACAGCAGACACCCGATTGTGGGATCTCCGTCAGGACTAGCTTCCTCATCCTCCTTCTTACTCTCCTCCCTGCCAGACTCACGTTGCTGGGGGCCAAATCTTCCCCTTCAGCTCGTCAGAGCCTCAACAGCCAATGTGATCACACTGCCAACTGCCGGGTGCCAACTCCAGTTCACCCAGTATCACAAAAGTAAATTACATTGCTTTTCAAGGAAGTCAGTAAAACACAAGCAATTTGGAAGTGCGGAAGCAATTTGGAAGCTCCAGAAGCTTCCCTGTAGCCTGGAACCTGCTCCTCTAGCTTTTCACTGGTTTTTATGTTCCTAGTTCCATGCATCAATTCTTTTTGTGTTAAGCATACTCAGAGTGGCTCCTACTTAAGAGCTCTCACTTGGCCGTGGCCAGCCCATTGCAGCCATTTCCTTGCTAAGCTATGATGTGACCATGTTTCTTTAGCTTTGGCCCCCTCCCCTACCTTGAGTATCCTCTTTCTCTCTCAAATTTACTTTCTAAATAAACTATACTTTCTTTTTTTTTTTTGAGTTGGAGTTTCACTCCGTCGCCCAGACTGGAGTGCAGTAGCCACTCCCGGCTACTGTAGCCTCGACCTGCTGGGCTCCGGCGATTCTTCCGCCTCAGCCTTCCGAGTAGCCGGAATTACAGGCACGCGCTACCACGCCCGGCTGATTTTTTGATTTATTGTAGAGATGAGGTCTCGCTGCCCAGGCGGGTCTCGAACCCGCGGGCTCAGGCAATCCACTCACCTCAGCCTCCCAAAGGCGCGGGATTACAGGCTGAGCCACCGAGCCCGGCTATAAACTATACTTTCTAATCTAAAAAATAAAGGTCGGGCTCAGTGGCTCAGTCTGTAATCCCAGCACTTTGGGAGGCCAAGGCGAGTGGATTGCCTGAACCCGTGGGTTCAAGACCAGCTCGGGCAACTTGGCGAGACTTTGTCTCTACAATTAAAATTTTTTTTTTTGAGTTGGAGTCTCACTCGGTCGCCCAGACTGGAGTGCAGTGGCCGCTCCCAGCCACCACAGCCTCGACCTGCTGGGCTCCAGCAATCTTTCCTCCTCGGCCTTCCAAGAAGCCGGAATTACAGGCATGCACTACCACACCCGGCTGATTTTTTGATTTATTATAGAGATGATGTCTCACTGCCCAGGTGGGTCTCGAACCCGCAGGCTCAGGCAATCCACTCACCTCAGCCTCCTGAAGGTGTGGGATTACAGGCTGAGCCACCGAGCCTGGCTGGATACAATTAAATTTAAAAAAAAAAAGTAGCTGGGCGTAGTAGTGTCCACCTGTAGTTCTGGCTACTTGGAAGGTTGAGGCTGAAGGATTGCTAGAGCCAGCAGGTCGATGCTGGGGTGGCCGTGAGTGTGTGTGCCACTGCACTCCAGCCTGGGCAAAGGAGTGAGACTCCAACTCAAAAAAAAAAAAAGAGCTCTAACTCTGGAAGGTTGAGGTGGGAGGATCACTTGAGCCCAGGGATTTGAGACCAGCCTGGGCAACATAGCAAGACCTCATCTCTACAAAAAATAAAAAACTTACCAAGTCATGGTGGTGTGTGCCTCTAGACCTAGCTACTTGGGAGGGTGAGGTGGGTGGATCGCCTGAGTCCAGGAGGTTGAAGCTGCGGTGAGCTGTGATCATGCCACTGCACTCTAGCCTGAGTGACAGAATGAGACAGAGAAGAAGGAGGAGGAGGAGGAGATGGAGAAAGAGAATGAAGAGGAGGAAGAGGAAGAGGAGGAGGAGCACCTGGCTGATGCACCTGCATTGATCATGTCACAACAAACCTATGAAGGAAGGACTGTTATCCCATTTTTACAGATTGAGGAAACTGAGGTGTAATCAAATTAATAAGACTGCCCCAGGTCCTACTTAGTACGTGACAGAGTGAATTTCTAACTCAAACAATTCAGCTCCATGGTCCACACTCCAAAGGACACTCTGCCTGCCTTAGTTTGGGCTGCTCTAACCAAGTAGGTGGCTTAGAAACAACAGCAATTTATTTCTCATCGTTCCAGAGGCTGAAGTCCAAGATGAAGAAGCCAGCATGGAGGGGTTCTGGTGAGGGCCCTCTTCTGGGTTGCTGCAGGAGTCCAGCTCCTGCAAGGTTCGGAGGTTCCTGGAGGTGAGACAGAGTAGGTGACTAGGGGGGAGAAAGAAAGGGACTGGACTACTATTCAAAGTGAGCAGAAGCCGTTTATTGAGTGTTATCCAAGGGTTTTTATCCCCAAACTCTGCAAAGTCATCATCACAGGACACAAAAGGTAGCATGTGCCTTTCACATGAACAGGTCCAGGTGCACAAGGGACACTCCCCACTCTCAAAGGACGCCCCCACTCTCAAGCAAATTTTTTTATACATGAGGAAGAACATGAGGAAGAACAATCACAAATTGTCTTTTTGTTTCTTATGCTTGGTTAATATTCCCCAAACCAGTTTCTTATGTGCCCTTAATTGTATTACAACTACATCATCTTGAAATAACATCACTCAATGTCTAAACCCGAAACCACCATAATAAATTATTAACTTCTACTATTCTGTGCTAATTCAAACTAGTTTCTATTAAAACAATTGCTGCTATGGTTACACTCTCCTAACACCAGATGGCCTAATTCAAACTTCACTGGCCCCCCTAAATCAAACTAAACTAACCATACTTCTACAATAAAATGGTTACCTACATTTTCTTCAATCTATATAAACTATTTCCTAAAACCTATATCTATAAATTTCTAAAATCACATCAAGAGAAACTGTGACCTGCACTAAGGCTTCTCAATGTGACTCAGAGTTGAACTTAAATTGTTTAAAAGCAAAAACCATAAACTGTGGAAAATGGAAACAATAAACTCCCAAGTTTAGCTGTATACGTTCCAGTTTCAGAGTTCTCTGTTAGAGCCAGCAGGAGCCTTTTCTGGTTGCAGTGCCAAGTGGAAAAGGAGGGAGGGAATGGGGTCCACAGTTCCCGAATACATCCTAGTGGTCTCGGGGTCAATGGCACTTCCTGATCCCTAACGCTCAGTGGGCCTCCATGGCTGGCTCCCAACATCTCCCCCTTTTTTATTTTTAAGCATGAAACCATGGAACTCCGTGTTGAGTTGAGATATGCTCTTCTTTAACACTCTGAAGATGATAGAAAGGAGACACAGCAACAAAAGAATCACTGCTTCACAAATTCCCACATTAATGAATATAGACATCAACATTTTTTGATCAATGAAGAAAAGAAGAATGAATGAATGAATGAAGAAAAAAATTATTAAATATAGAACTGGCCAATTCGGTAGACCAAAATTGCTTATCAGCAACTGTCAGGTCTAGAATTTCTTGATGCAATTTGGTAAGGTCTATACTCAAGTCTGAATGATTCCAAATTCCAAGAATATGATTTTTAATTTTGTCCCATGTGTAGACAGATTTATTTACCTCTAAAGGAGTGAGGCAAAGCCATTTAAACTCAGAGTGACATCGAAGAGCCAACTTAATTTTTAAGGTCACAAGTTCTTGTCCTACAGTTAGAACTCCTTCTTCCAAGGCATTAATTCTGCTCTCTAGCTTCTGATCAATAATCTCTTGGGTAGCTAAGGCTATAGAAACATTCTTAGATAACTGAAGAGCAAAAGTAGCTGTGTGAACTTCCTTAGCTAGAACCACACTTGAAACTGTAACCGAAGTAGCAATAGCTATTAGGGCTGTAATTCCCAGGATAAAAGTAGCTAGAGACCTTTTTTGTCTTTTCTCCAAAAGAGAGTTAACCTCATACAATGTTTGTAAATCATATTCATCATACCAGCAAGATGATAGCTGTACTAGAACCATTAAATAAGAAGGTTGTTTTAAGATTACAAAACCTTCATAAAAGGCATCAGTTAAACAGTTAGTTAAAATACATTGTGCACAAGATACCTTATAAACATTATTGTGATAGTCAATTTTCACAGTTTGATATTCATTCCATACAAGAAAAACATAAGGGGATTGTAAAATTAAGGTAATTCATACCTTATTTTATAGTTATGAATTCCCCCACATGGTCAGACTAAAACAATGGGTTTCAGGGCAGCAAGGGCCCTCCATAAGTAAGGTTGAACAATTTGTTTATTCCCAATAGTAGTTGTTAATATTGGGGGTAGCCATCCATTAGTATGCCACCTAGCAGAGCCATATTCACATGAGTTTATAGCATAGGGTCGTAAATTAAGACCTCAGTCATTGATATATAGTTTTTCACCAGGTATGGAATAGTCCACTTTAGATCCATAGATGCACTCTCTCCACTTTGGATACCCAGTGTCTCGGTGGATGAGCAACCAGTCCTTCTCAGTGTTATCAGGAGAGCAGATGGGTATACTAGATGGTAGTGAAGTTCTTGTGGCTAAACTGGGATCAACTCCTCCAGGCATCAGCATTTCAATCCACCAACTTTCTTTATTATTGCTCTGGATTGGACTATCAGTGGTTAAAAACTTTAAAGTAGACATTAAACAAGAGCTTTATAATTACTGAAAGCTGAATTATCATAAAACAAATGGGAGGTGAACAAGAATGTCCTTCACAAGAAAAATTATTATTAATAACATGTTTTGTTTGAGCTTAAAATAAAGTAGGTCTTCCCATCAACTGGGGGAATCAGTAAAAACATTAATGAACTCATTATCCCAAGTAACCAGCTGAAATGTTGGAGGATTAGACATGTAGGCCCAATAGGTTTTATTAACAGCTGACAAAGCATGAGCTGGATTAGTTTGAGTCATAACAAAGGTAACCATGGCTAGAAACAAGGTCACCGAGCTAACAGGAGCATGTTGAGATGTTACCATGTCTCCTGCTTCTTTAGCCAGATATTCTATCTGTTTCCACGTTGGTAGTTGTGAGTAGTGAATGCTGGAAATATTGCGCCTGGCCACTTGTCACCTCATCCACAGCACTCTGGGGGGAGGGATGTTTTCATCTCGAAAGGAAAGATTTCTCATCTGATGATTCATCGTTTCTCCTTCCTCTGGTTGATGCTGAGTTGTAGATTCATCTGGTGGTAGGTGTTTTCAGAACAATGAAGCAAGCTCCTCCTCCCATTGATCAGTAGCCATGCCTTCTTGTCTTTGTTTCTCTGAATCAGCAGTATCCGTGCCACTCGTCTTGGTTGCCAGATCAAGGGAGGCATGTCGAATAAATCAATCAGGAATCCAAATAGGAGTAGATTTGTCCTGTGGAAATATGCAAGCATATTCTCTCCCACTGGTTAGCAATATGTCAGGTCCTCTCCATTGGCCTGTAAGGAGATCCTTCCATTTCACCATAGGTTTAACATTTCCTTCTGGGTTCCAGTGTCTAGTCATAACTGAATTGCCCGAAGAATCCAAATTTAAATGACTTATACAAATAAAGCATGATTTAAAATATGGTGAGGGGAGCTATACTTAAACTCCCCCTCTTGTAATTTATTTATTTGATTTTTTAAAGTTTAATGGGCTTTTTCAACTATGGCTTGACCTTGTGGATTGTAAGGAATTCCTGTGGAATGAGAAATATTGAATTGGGAACAAAACTGCTGAAAAGATTTAGATGTATATGCAGGACCGTTATCAGTTTTCAGTTACTTTGGTATACCTAGTTGTGAAAAACAAAAGAATAAATGTTGTACCATGTCCTTGTAGGCTTCTCCAGTTCTTGCTGAGGCTAAAATAACATGAGAAAATGTATCCACACTGACATGCAAATAAGGCAATTTCCCAAAACTGGGAAAGTGAGTCACATCCATTTGCCATAAAACATTAGGTTTAAGTCCTCTAGGATTCACTCCTGTCGGAGCGGCATTAACAAAAGTAGGACAAGCTGGGCAATTCTTAACAATCTGTCTGGCTGTTTCTCTAGGTAGATGAAACTGGTAATGTAAGGCAGTAGCATTTTGATGATGAATTTTATGAGAAAGCTGAGCTTGGGTTACTGCTTCAGGTTCCATGGCAGCACATATGGTGGATCTGGTTAAACTATCAGCCAATTGATTGCCTTGGTGTAAAGGACTAGGAAGGCCAGAATGAGATCTAATATGGCCCACAAAGAACAATAGGTTACCTCTTATTGTGCCCTCACATGGCAAAAAAGGAAAGAGAGAGCTGGGCCAGTGGTTCATGCCTGTAATCGCAGCACTTTGGGAGGCTGAGGCGAGAGGATTGCCTAAGCTCAGGAGTTTGAGACCAGTCTGAGCACCATGGCAAGACCTCGTCTCTACAATAAATCAAAAAATTAGCCAGGTGTGGTGGTGCATGCCTATGGTTCCAGCTACTTGGAAGGCTGAGGCAGAAGGATCAAGTGAGCCCAGCAGGTCAAAGCTGTGATGGCTGTAAGCATGCCACTACCCTCTAGCCTAGGTGACAGAGTGAGACTCTGACTCAAAAAAAAAAGGAGGGCAACCTCTGGGTCCCCTTCCACTGTGGGAGCTTTTCTGTCCTCTCAATAAATTCTGCTTTCTTAAAAAAAAAAAAAAAAAAAAAAGGCAACTCTCTAGGGTCCCTTTTTATAAGGGCACTAATCCCACTCATGGAGCTCCACCTTCATGACCCAATTACTTCCCAAAGACCCCACCTCCTAATGCCATCATATTGGGGGTTAGGATTTCAATATACAACACTGGGGAGGACAGGAATTAAAGGCGCCTTGCTGGACTTGAATTTTTTTTCTGACCTGATGCCATTCCATTCATGATTCAAATTCCCTAAAGAGTCTGATTGGCCTGGCTTGGGTCTCAGATATCGCTCACTCAGGACTCCTTTATTGACAGTTCCATCAAGACTGCAGGCAGTGGGGTCAGGGTAGTTCCCCACAAAGGAAAAGCCAGCTGCTAGCATCCAAGAGTAGGGAAAGTGATGCTGGTCCAACCAAAACAACAGATGTCCACTGAAAGTACCAAAACTCGTCTAAATCTGGCCATTGCTCAAAAGCATCATGGGAAAAATAGACTAATGTAAAAGGCCCAGATATTAAGTGAAAACTTGCCTCTGTTTAGTCATTATATAGCCCCATGTGGATCTTGAAGATCACTTGTGAATCATAAAGACCTTTGTAAAACATCATGGGCATGGCCTCTAAGCAGCTGCAGAAGGAAGCCAGATACTCCAGAAGGGAAGATAGGAAAAAGGAGACACTGAGAAATGCAGTAACTGGGGCTTGCAGACCTGCCCATTCATTGGGGACCTCTGGGAAGCGCTGGCTGAAACACCAGCAGAGCTTGGTGATGGGCATCTCTGTCACACACTGGTACCATAACTGACTAGAGAATGTCCCTGGGCTAGAATTGAAAAGCCCTGGGAGGTGTCCTGAAACAACATGCTCCTTTGACAAGTGAGCAACTTTATGCTCAAATGCGCAAATCACATTTTCTCTCTGGGCACCTGGTAGTTTCTTCTATTTCCTGAGGATCTATAATTTGATTTTAGAGATATGGTTCATGGTTCACTCGAGTGGTCACAACACCACTTATTTAATATTTTTAAGCTTTTGTTTAAAGATTTTTCCAGAACAAGATAAAATCCTCTCTCTCTTTTTCTCTCTCTGTTACACACACACACACACACACACACACACACACACATACACACTTTCTCTCTCACACACACACAGGGTCTTCAAAATGTCATGGAAATGCATAATACAAAAAAACTATGCATGGATTTCGAAAAAAATTTCACCAAAATATACTCCTACTAACTTGTTATAACATGTCTGAACAAGATCTAGTCTGAGGGACTAAGAGGATAAGACATCAGTTTGGAAAGTTCCCTATCAGAGCAACATGAATTCCACTAAAATTGAAGCAAGAACAAACGTCAATTTATGGTGAGCTTGGGTGGAAGAATGGCAAAATCATTGATGCTTTATGAAAAATGTATAGAGACAATGCCCCCAAAACTATCAGATTACAAATGGATAACTAACTCATTTTAGGAGACACAAGACAATGTTGAATATAAAGCCCATAGCAGCAGAGCATCCACATCAATTTGTGAAGAAAAAAAAATTCATCTTGTTTATGCCCTAAATGAAAAGGAGTGAAGATTAACAGCAGAAACAATAACCAAGCTGGGCACAATGGCTCGTGCCATAATCCCAGCACTTTGGGAGGCCAAGGTGAGAGGATTGCCCGAGCCCACGGGTTTGAGCCCAGCCTGGGCAACTTGGCGAGACCTCACTAATCAAAAAATTAGCTGGGCTTGGTGGCGTGTGCCTGTAGCTCCAGCTACCTGAAAGGCTGAGGCAGAAGGATCGCTGAAGCCCAGCAGGTTGAGGCTGTGGTGACCTGGAGCATGCCACTGTCCTCCAGTCTGGGTGACAGAGTGAGACTCCAACTCAAAAAAAAAAGAAAAGAAAGAAATAAACAATAACCAACACCATAGACATCTTAACTTGTCCAGCTTACACAATTCTGACTAATAAAGTTGAGTAAACTTCCCACTCTATGGATGACAAAACCATCGCACCCATACTATCTGCAGACAGTAGCAGAGCGTTCAACAAGTGGGATCAAGATTCTGAAGACTTTCTTTGAATAATTCTAACAAGAGATTAAAACATGGCTTTACCAGTACAATCCTGAAGACAAAGGACAATCAAAGCAATGGCCACCAAGAAGTGAATGTGGCCCAGTCAAAGTGAAAGCAGACTGGCAAAGAATAAAGCTCATGGCAACAAGTTTTTGGAACGTTCAAGGCATTTTTGGTCATGACTTTCTGAAAGGTCAAAGAAAGATAACATTTATGAGAAAGTTAGCCAAAGTTTTAGCAGAAAGTCGCCCAGGAAAGCTTCACTGGAAAGTTCTTCTTCACCCCGGCACTGTTCCTGCTCATTCCTCTCATCAGACACAGTGAAGTATTTGAGAGTTTCGATGGGAAATCATTGGGTAACCACCTTACAGTTCTGATTTGGCTCCCTCTGACTTTTTTTCGTTTCCTCTTTTAAAAATATTTAGGCCAGGCTTGGTGACTCAGTCCGTAATCCCAGCGCTTTGGGAGTCTGAGGCAAGTGGATTGCTTGAACCCAAGGGTTTGAGACCAGCCCAGGTAACTTGGTGAGACCTCGTCTCTACAATAAATCAAAAATTAGCTGGGCATGGTAGCATACGCCTGTAGTTCTGGTTACTTGGAAGGCTGAGGTGATAGAATCGCCAGAGCCCATCAGGTCAATGCTGGGGTGGCCGTGAGCGTGCCACTGCATTCCAGCCTGGGTGACAGAGTGAGAGACTCAAAAAAAAGAAGAAAAGCTGGGCTCGGTGGCTCAGCCTGTAATCCTGCGCTTTGGGAGGCTGAAGTCAGTGGATTGCCTGAGCCCGCGGGTTCAAGACCCGCCTGGGTAGCTTGGCGAGATCTCATCTCTACAATAAATCAAAAAATTAGCCGGGCGTGGTAGCACGTGCCTGTGGTTCCAGCTACTTGGAAGGCTGAGATGGAAGGATTACCGGAGCCCAGGAGGTTGAGGCTGCGGTGGCTGGGAGCGGCCACTGCACTCCAGTCTGGGTGACAGAGTGAGACTCCAACTCAAAAAAAAAAATATTTAAAGGGCACTCATTTTTCTTTGGTTAATAATATTAAAAAAGCCGGGCTCAGTGGCTCAGCCTGTTATCCCGTGCCTTTGGGAAGCTGAGGTGAGTGGATTGCCTGAGCCCACGGGTTCGAGACCCGCATGGGCAGGCGAGACCTCATCTCTACAGTAAATCAAAAAAATTAGCCGGGCGTGGTAGCGCGCGCCCATAGTTCCAGTTACTTGGAAGGCTGAGGCAGAAGGATCGCTGGAGCCCAGCAGGTCGAGGCTGCAGTGGCCAGGAGCGGCCACTGCACTCGAGTCTGGGAGACAGTGAGACTCCAACTCAAAAAAAAAAAAAAAAAAATATATATATATATAGATATATAAGAATGCATCAACATGGTTAAATTCCCAGGACCCACAGAACTACAGTAGCAAAGAGAAAAAACTAATGGAACTAAGTGTCAGCAACAGAACTGAGTCATAATTATGAATATTTAAAAAGTGTTATTTTGAGCCAGACACTGTGGCTCATGCCTGTAATCCCAGCACTTTGGGATGCCAAGCGAGAGGATTGCCTGAGTCCACGGGTTTGAGACCAACCTGGGCAACTTGGCAAGACCTCATCTCTACAATAAATCAAAAAACTAGCCAAGTATGGTGGCACACACCTCTGGTTCCAGCTACTTGGCCGGCTGAGGCAGTGGATCGCCTGAGCCCAGCAGGTCGAGGCTGCAGTGGTCGTGAGCATGCCACTGTACTCCAGCCTGGACAACAGAGTGAGACTGAACTCAAAAAAAAAAAAAAATATATATATAATATATATATATATATATAAAATTTGGGGAAAATACATTATGTCCATTGCTTGGAAACATACATAATGCTTATATACATAGGAAACATAGAAAAACAAAATAGTTGGGTCATGGTAGTAAAAAATATAGGCAATTACATTTTTGTTTTTAATTTTATGAAGACTTTTATTTTTCTTTACAAACTGATATAAAGAAATCATATAACAGTCACTTTACTTTTATTTTCTTGGCATCAAAGCAGTTTACTTATGTGTTACATCCCATATATCTGTTCCAATTTATTTATTTTTGTTTTGTTTGAGTTGGAGTCTTACTGTCATCCAGGCTGGAGTACAGTTGGCACGTTCATAGCCCCAGCAGCTTCTACCTGCTGGGCTTAGGTGGTCTTCCACCTCAGCCTTCCAAGTAGTTGGAACTACAGACGCATGCCACCATGCTCAGTCTCACCAAGTTGCCCAGGATGGTTCGAACTCCTGGGCTCAGGCAATCCTGTCACCTCGGCCTCCCAAAGTGCTGGGACTGTAGGATAAACTACCATGCCCAGCCGGTTCCAATTTATAACAGCAAAGTTTCCCAACTTGTTTTACTAACGTAGCAAAATTTTTATACCAAAAGAGTAAAATAAATCAAAACAAAATAAATACTTCTATAATTTGTTTATAAATGAAAATTCAGAACCAACAAGGAAAGAAAACTTTGTGAATATACCTGAAAGCTACACACATTGAAGCCTTATGGAAGTATGCTCCCTCAGACTTCACTTCCACTATCCCTTCAGCATTGTGTCCTAGGGTCTCAGACTCCTGTCCCAGGAGCCCTCTGAATCAATCTCAAATTTCAAGAGGATGAGGCTAGCCCATTAGGCTCAGGTCTGGCCCTACTCTCAGTCTGGTCCTACTCTCCTCTTCTGCCTTACAGTACCGTGCTGGCCAGTCCCAGGAGTCTCTGATTATGAATTTTGGCCACAAACTTAAGAACTTTCATCTTGTTGGTTCCCAGGTTGACTGTGGGTCCCACAGAGTTTGTAGTCTTCAGGATCAGTGTGGGGTATCCACCGGTACTTCAGGTAACATTGTCGCAAAAAGTCTTCAGTCATGAGGTTCTTTGGATCTCCCTAAATTAAACGCTTCTTGGTGGGGTACACCTCTAACCACCACAGAAAGTTCCAGACTTTCGTCTCCTTGATGGTGTTGCCCTTCATGATGATGAACCCTAGAACGATCATCAGGAGGCCAATAGTGGGCTTACCTTGATGGCCTCTTACCTCAGCATCAAGGTGTTGATCAGGATTTAGGTGTTTTTCTTGAGTCCATGTTCCAGCAGCTTGTACTCAAAGATGACGTGGTGCGGGAAGATGTCCTTGTAGTCTGCAATGACATGCTTCAGTAAGTCGGTCTGCTTGATCAAATTTTCTTCTGGTCCTGAATCAGCAAGAACTACACCAACTTCGCCACCTTCAGCTCCAGCAGCTTCTGGGTCCTGGGCCCCACAGATGGGTACCCAGGACCTTCAGTGAGCCTTCTGCTTACAGGACATGCTTAGGGCCTCCTTGGCGACATAGCCTCTGGGAGTCTCTTTTTTGCAACTTGACACTAGCGTCTGGAGCCGGGTGCTGGCACGGACTCTAGTGACTGGGAGGAGCAGGCCTGCCTGACTTAACATTCCAGAGGCCCCGCTAGGAGTGTGACCCTAACATTTTTGGAGGTCCCACTGAAATGTGACTTAACATTTTTGGAGGCCCCGCTAAGATTCGCCGCTTTCTCACTGTCTCTCATTCTCTTCCACCGAGATCTGCGACTCTCTCTTTTTTCCAACCCTAGTCTTTCTGTGGAGATTAGGTTCTTAGCTATCTTTTCTCTGCTACTCGCTCTTAATCTTGTTGCCCATGACAAGCTACATCGAATGGACCTCTCCCTGTAGCCTCGCCTAGCCGGCATGAAACTACATCTTCACTGGTGAGTCCATGTGCTACCCTGTACCCTGCTAGGAGGTCAGAAAGCGAGCCTGAGAAGGCTACTCTCTCACCTGTGTAAAAGCAGCCTAGCTACTGCCTGTATCTCTTTTGCCGGCCCCCGGCTCTAGACCAATCCTTCTCTCCATGCTAGGAGGTCTTTAAACATGACCTGAGAGGACACTGTCCCCCATTCGGTAGCTTTGCTGGAATCTAGGACTCTGCGAAATTTCGGCAACAAGTCTCCGAACATGCGTTGGAGGGGAACTGCTGCTGGCCAGAAGCACTGCCTCTGGTGAGACAGGGAGCAAAGGGGATGCCCTTTCACCTGATTCTCACACCCCATGCTAATTCCACTGACCCCCCAGTCTGGAATGCCAGCTAAGGGCGTGGATGTTGTTTTTCTCTTTCTGCTTTTCTCTCAAAGACGGTTCAAAAGACCACTCTTTCTCCCTCTAGGATTATTCCTCATGGGAAAATTACGATGGGGTGGCTAAGCCTCCCCCACTGAAATTTGTTCTAAAATGTCTCAGGACCTCTCACTAAAGAAGAACATCTGTCCTAAGCACCTCCTCAATACCGGCTAGGCGGCCAGGAGATGGGCCCAAGGTGAGTCTCTTGCCTCTGGTGCTCTCTTTCAGCGTGACCTCGATTGCCGCTACAGGAGCAAATGGTCCAAGATTTGCAAAGTGGTGCACCACCCGGACCCCTTGTTCTTCCTGTGACACTCCCACACTCCTTCTCCGATTATTTTATCTTCTTCCTGCTTTCCCCCTAATGACTCAGACGCTGGCCTAACTGGTTTAACTTCCATCTCTTGGAATCTGTTTTTGCTAGTCCACTCTCTGTCAGTTCCCTTCCTGCTCTCCCTTCTTGCCCTCCAGCTTTACCTGCAGAGGAGAGGCCTGCATCTAGGCCTGACCCAGCCTCTCTCTTCTCTCCTTCCCCTGACAACCCCTTGGCAACAGCCCTACTGGCTGAAGTAAGTCAAACCACATGTGCCCCCTCCTCTTCCCCACCTTTCTCCAACACGTGTTCTTGGAAAGCCCATTCTGGTTTCTAAAAGGCTTAACCGGTCTCCCTTCAGGGAGGTAGATGGGACAAAAAGACATTAAAGTTCTTCATTTTTTTTTTCCTGTGATAAATCTCTCTCAAATTAAATCTAAACTGGGACTATCAACCTTCTTCCCAGAGAAAGCAAAGGAATCATGTGTTCATTAATCCTGATAACTCGCAAAAAAAAAAGTCAACTGTCATTTTAATCTGCTTTTCCAACCAAACTCACAAGTGCTCTAGTAAAATCTTAATTCCAACTAAAATCTTAATTACCATGTCCTAAAACATTAATACTAGTTAACACCAGCGTTTGTTATATTAGGCTCGCTAAAGTTTTTTTCATAAAGAAAAAGTTAAGTCACTTTTACTAAACCTAGTACTTCTGCTGGATGAAAGAAATACTAGGTACTCTGTGTGAGCACAGTAAGGATGGGGAGTGATCACGCTCACCTAATTGTCCTCACCTCACAACTAAAACTGTAATTTAGCGATTTATAAGGGATTTTAAACAAATTTACCTGCTCATAATTGGAGATAAATAGGGACAGATCATTTCACATTCACGTGGTCTGTTCACTCTAAAGGGTTTTACATCAGATTGTTAAGGACAGAGAAATGGCAAAAAGTTCATATGTACAGCCTATTAAAAAAGAACTTTTGAGGGTTTTTTTCCGGCTGAGACATTAGAAAATTAACAGGGTGCCAACATGAAGGGTCACAGAACCAGAGGGTCAAAGAGACACCCCAACTAGCAGTCATAAATAGCGACAAAACTCCACCTATCCATCAGAGACCTGGTAAAAATGAACCTGCTAAGGGGATGATGTCTGTTGCTTATGGGTAATGTCCGTGGGGGCACCAAAAACATAGTTGCCCCCAAAAGGCCTAATCCTCCGGACCTTGTCCACTGTGCAGGCCAAAAAGCCACGGGGAAGCAGGTGTGCTCTCTTCTGAAGAGAGGACAGGACACTTGGCTCACAAATGATGGCCACTTATGGAGACCTGGAAATCTGCGAAAGTGCCTGGCACTGACTCACCATACCCCAGCAAATCCCAGGTGAATATTAGGGTGCTAAAATTAATTTCTTAATTAGCACAGGCGCCAGCCTTTTGGTTCTGGACATCCATGTTGGAATCATATAGCCTTATCTGAATCAAAAAGTACTAAAGATTAATTCAAATATAAATGTAAAAACTTATCTATAAAAAAGACAAAAAAAGCCGGGCTCGGTGGCTCAGTCTGTAATCCCGCACCTTTGGGAGGCTGAGGTGAGTGGATTGCCTGAGCCCGCAGGTTTGAAACCCGCCTGGGCAGCAAGACCTCATCTCTACAATAAATCAAAAAATCAGCCGGGCGTGGTAGCCATGCCCGTAATTCTGGCTGCTTGGAAGGCTAAGGTGGAAGGATCGCCGGAGCCCAGCAGGTCGAGGCTGTGGTGGCTGGCAGCGGCCACTGTCCTTCAGTCTGGGCGACAGAGTGAGACTCCAACTCAAAAAAAAAAAAAAAAAAGACAAAAACAGAAAGCAAAAGAAAAAATGTAAAGAAAGTGTTGGTATAAAGGTATATTTTTGGTAAGGAAGGATATAAAGGAAAGAGAGGATAATTTTATATAAGGAAAGGATCTTGTATGGTACATTGTTCTATAATAAAATGGCTGGTTATTTAAAGGCAGGAAAGTAGAGGACAAAAATAGAAGGTTCAAGCACATCGAAAAATGGTATGAGTATGTCTAACGATATATACAAGGTTTCTGAAAAGAAATATGTAAAATAAATTCTATAAACACTCAAGGCTACAAAAGTTTCCATAAATTTACTCTCAATATCATCTACACTAATACTACTCAGAGACCAAAACATGAGCCTTAACCATCTCCAAAAGAATTTTCTCTATAAAAAACGGTGGGGGGGGGAGAGAAAGAGACAGTTAGCCTCCGCACCACCATCTTTATTACAAAAAGCGATTTTTTTTTTACTTTTCAAAATATTTAATCTATCACTTGCTAAATAAGTAACTTACAATGACCTGTAATCCTGTATTATAACATTATGCTTTTAAAACTTTAAAACGTAAACACTTCAGGTTCTTAATTTAGTCTCTCTAGGGTGGGGTAAGAAACAAAAGCTTCAGGATCCACATCTACCTCACACCCTCCTGAACTGCCTGCAAGCCAAGTAAATTGATTTTATTCACAGTGGTTTGTGAGTACCTATAGTGCCTTTCAGTGCCAAATTATTAATGACTTTAAAATCTTCTTCCAGGCACAAGGATTACTAATGCAACACAGAATGGATAGCAAAATAACTTGTTTAAAGTATTACTAATTATTTTTGTTAATCTTTAAGGTAATATTTCCCTGTCAGAGGGACCAATTCCACTCATCAAAAGCGGAGAGATGTCAATCTCCCATCTCTCTGGAGTAGAGGTTACCTGGGCTTCACACTCTAGCCTACCAATCATTGTAAAGGTATATCAGACCTATTATAAAAATAAAAGGGAAAGTTTTCTCTTGCCAACATTTACCTGTTCTAAAATTTTCTTGTTATTATTTCCTACAATTTAAGCCACAACCTGACTAATGTAATATTTCTAATGTTTTCAATTTTTTCTTCTTTGGACTTTGTTAAAGTAGCTGTATTTCCTTGTTAAAGTCATTATTAACAAACCTCCTTATAACTGTCTATAAATTCTTATCATATAACCCAAAGAAGCTTGAAGATAAGCTGTGGAGACAGACATATATGAACTCAGGAATTCATTGGTGCAACAACAAAAGCCGCCTGGACTCCTGTAGTGGGGGTCCAGCCCACTGGGGTACCTATAATCAGACATCAAAGTCTCAATATGTCATAACAGTGGCTATAAAGGTCTTTATTATAGTAGTGTTAATTCTAATAGTATACACTTGTACACAGTGCTTTGTATACAGATACTTAACAACTCCATGGGCTCCTGTCCTCTCATCCCCTCCTCTTGCTCTAGACATTTAGGGAAGCTCCATGCCCCACATTCAGCAGGAAATAGCTACAGAAGCCTGACCTTCATCCCTGTTCCCAGGTACAAACAAGAATATTTTTAAAATAGCAAGAGATGGGAATGAAAGGAGGTACCTATAGAAACCTAGAATAAACTTAGTTTCGTGCGGTTTTTTTGCTTCAGCATAGCCATTTTTTCTTAGGCTTTACCCCTGACACGCTTTGAATTAACACAGGTTAGACGTAAATAAGATAAATTTCCAGTAGGCAGGTTTTAGGAAGTGTTCAGACATTTCACTGCAGGCCAAGCTGGCAGCCTATACCACTCCCTCTGCAAATCTCCATCAGATGCAAGACCAGGACAGCCCAACCTTTCAATTCACGGTTTAGTACAATAATCTCTAGGAAACTTTTCAGGTTTCTTGTCAAGGTAGAAGATCAAAGATCACCCCTTGGCTGGCTGAAGCCATAGAAATGATAATAAGACCACATTTTGGTCAAGGAGTTTGTGGCTTGCAAACACCTGACAAGTCTCTTTCAAGAAAAACCTCTCCCTTCATCTCCCATCTGTCCCCTTGTCTCCCATCTTGTGCCACCACCATGGCAGCAATTATGTGACTTATCTACCCATCTGCCTGCTGTCCATCATATGAAGTTATTACCTGTGCTTGCCTGCCCCTTTGTGATGATGTGGAACAGACCACCACCCAATCACCTTAATGGCCTTTCCCCATCAAAGGGAAATGTTTAAAAGGACTCAACCATGACCAGCCATTTTGCCACTGCCTTGCTAAGCTATGGTGTGGCCAAGTGCTCTTTGAGCTATGGCCAGGTCATGTTTTCTTAAGCTTTGCTCTCCTTCCCTATCCAGGGGAGGTGAATCTCCTCTTTCTCTCTCTTTCTAATTTACTTTACAAATAAACTATATTGTCTAATCTAACTTCTGTGTAATTCTTTGCATCTTTCATGCGGCATCAGATTGCACACCAGAAACCTCACACCCCCAGCAGGACTGAACTAACATTCTGGAGGCCTGTTGGGAGTGTACCTTAACATTGTATTTTTTTCTTTCTTTTTTTTTTTCTTTTTTGAGTTGGAGTCTCATTCTGTTGCCCAGGCTGGAGTGCAGTGGCAAGCTCACAGCCACCCCAGTATCGACCCACTGGGTTTAGGCGATCCTTACGCCTCAGTCTTCCAAGTACCCAGAATTACAGGCACACACTACCACACCCAGTTAATTTATTTATTTATTGTAAAGATAAGGTCTTGCCAAGTTGCCCAGGTTAATCTCAAACCCATGGGCTCAGGCAATCCTCTCACCTTAGCCTCACAAAATGCTGGGATTACAGGTTTAAGCCACTACCACACCCAGCCTATTTTTCTTTTAATTCCATTTTCCCACAAACTTTCTGAAGTCCCTTCATATACATAATTCTGATAATTTTGACTCATCTCAGCTAAGTCTCTAACTGGTTTATTTCATCATCCTTTCCCCCAAGACAAAAAGGAAAACTTAGATTTTTTTTTTAACCCCAGACAAGCACTTTTTGCTGCTTTTACTAAGATTTTCCCTGGCCAATTGTGCCCTGAGTTTGCTCCATTGTTTCCTTCTATTGCTATTCTCTGCTTTCCACCAAAGTTTGATCGTGTGACTAAGGGTGGGCCGCAAAAAATATCACTGCAGATCACATTTTCCCAAAGCTCTACTCCTTTCCCAGAAAAAAAAAATGTGTTTTTATTTTTCCCTGCAGTATCAGTTATCTTCCAGAAGTAAATTCACAAAGCCTTAGGGTTGGAGAACTCCCCATCTGGTCATTCTCTGAACTGGCCTGAGTATGAAGGTGTCAAGAGTCATCTAACGAAGACCCACCTTTCCCAAAGGACACCACATAAGAAGGGGAAGAGGATTTCTTCTTGAAGCCAGATTCCTGCAGCTGTCAGCAAAGCAGCTTAGCACTAGCCAAAAGAATGACAGAGCTTTATCTACCTTTATAGACAATGTCCCCTGGAAAGAAGCAGAAACCAGACATTATTTCTTCTTTTAGAATAGGAAGAAAGAATTTCAGGAAGACTGAGCCTTGCCTGATATACCTGGTAGCAGATAAGCAGAGATAAGTGCTGTTTACCATATTAGCTGAGAGGTTATGTGTTCAAGAGAGTGAAAAGAGGTAATGCTCCCAATGATGGTGACTGATCAGATTTCCAAAAATCTCTGGACACTCAAGGAGAACTGTTTCACTCTGTCACCCAGGCTGGAGTGCAGTGGCACAATTGCAACTCACCACAGCCTCGACCTCCTGGGCCCAGTGATCCTCCCACCTCAGCCTCCCAAGTAGCTGAGACTACAGGTGCACACCACTATGCCTGGCTAATTTAAAAACATTTTTTTTGTAGAGATGAGGTCTTGCTGATGTTGCCTAGGCTGGTCTTGAACTCCCGAGTTCAAGCAATCTTCCCATCGTGGCCTCCCAAAGTGCTGGAATTATAGGCATGAGCCACCATGCCTGGCTATCAAGAAGAATTTTCTAAAGCTTTCCCTAAGTTGTTCAGCACATTGTTTCTCCACAACAAATAACTTCACCAGCCTAGAGAACAGTTGGGCCTTGCATCAGGACACAGTGAGGCAGACCATATGTAACTCATAGGTGAGCAGCAGGACCAGTTACACTGATGTAAACAATGACCACAGTAGTAGTCATTCGTTAGGAAGCTCCAAGCAGAATCCCTTCGTAATGGGACTTTATCCGCAGAGTTGCCCCAGTCTTGCCATGGCAGAAACTCAATTTGTGTGCCCAGAAGTACAAATAGAAAGTTGTCCCTGAGCAGACACGGTGGCTCACATCTGTAATCCCTGCATTTTGGAAGGCCAGAATAGGAGGATCACTTGAAGCCAAGAGTTCAAGACCAACCTGAGCAACATTGTGAGATCCTGCTTCTACTAAAAAAAAAAAAAAAAAAAAATCAGCTGGGTGTACTGGCATGTGCCTATTCAGGCTGAGGCAAAAGGATCACCTGAGCCCAGGAAGTTGAGGCTATGGTGAGCCATGATCCTGCCATTGTGGGTGACAGAGCAAAATACTCTCTTAAAAGAAAAAAAAAAAACAAGCTGGGTGTGGTGGCTCATGCCTATAATTTTTGGGAGGCAGAAGCAAAAGGGTTTCCTGAGTCCATGGATTCAAGACCAGCCTGGACAACTTGGCAAGACCTCGTCTCTACTATAAACCAAAAAATGAGCTGGGTGTGGTGGCGCATGCCTGTAGTTCCAGCTACTTGGAAGGCTGAGGCAGGAGGATCAACTGAGTCCAGCAAGATGAGGCTGTGGTGGCTGTGAGCATGCCACTGCACTCCAACCTGGGCAATAGAGTAAGACTACAACTCAAAAAACAACAACAAAAAAGCTTTCAGCATGAACAAAATTTTTTCTTTTGAAATAACTTTAATCATTACATTTTTTAAATTCTTTTTTTCAGTGGAAGAGGAATAAATGCATATGGTTAAACAAAAAAATTCAAATACAGAGTAAAGTAGCTGAGATCCCCACACCTCTATCCTTTATCAAGAAGCAAACACTGGCTGGGCGTGGTGGCTCAAACCTGTAATCCCAGAATTTTGGGAGGCTGAGGTGATAGGATTTCCTAAACTCAGGGGTTCGAGACCAGCCTGGGCAACTTGGTGAGCCCTCGTCTCCACAATAAATCAAAAAATAAGCCAGGCATGGTAGCGCGTGCCTGTAGTTCCAGCTACTTTGAAGGCTGAGGCAGAAGGATCACCAAAGCTCAGCAGGTTGGGGCTACAACTCAAAAAATTAAAAAAAGAAGCAAACACTACTAGTAGTACATTCTGTGTCCTTCCAGAATGTTTCTTTATGTGTATGTGTATATATATATATACACACACATATGCATGTTCACGTCCCTTCCTATTGTTTACATAAATGAGAACACATACTACATTGCACTTGCTTCTTTTACCTGACCTCAGATCTCAGATGGATTCATCTTGGCATATATAATCTACTTCATTATTTTTTAAAGAGTTGCATAGCTTTTTGCAACATGAAAATGCTATAATTTATTTAACAATTTCCCTATTGAGAGACATGTTCATACTTTCTAGGTGTGTTTTTTATGTTAAAAATAATGTTATAACTACAACATGTTTTGATATATTCAGGGCAATCAAAAGCCTTGGATTTCCTAAACAGTTTTAAATTAACGTAAAAAAATTATTTTCAAAATAAAATAATTTCCATAGATTCCAAAAAGGCATTTGAAAGAACTTAACATTAAGTTCCTGATTTTTAAAAACATTTTCAGGGAAGAATTTTTTTATGCTTAACTTCTCATTAGAGGCAGGAAAAAGACAAGGGTGCCCACTCTCATCAGTATTGGCTAACATTACTCTAGAATTAATAGTAAATGCAAAAGAAGGAAATTAAGGTACTAAAATTAGAAATAAGGAGGTAAGATTATCCTGCTCTTCAGATAATGTATTTTATGACTTGAAAAACACATAAAGAAAATCAACAGAAAAGATTTTAGAAGAAATAAGAGCACACAGTAAAATGGTTTCATATGCTATTGGTGAATGGTCAACTGGCACAACCCCTTGGGGGCAATTTGGGCTATCTATGAATACCCATGAGCTAGTAACCTCACTTCCAGAAATGTATCCTTCAGATATACTGCCCCATGGATTCAGAGACATATGCATACATATGTATATAGGGATCTGTTCATTAGAACTTTTTTATTTTTTGAGTTGTGGTCTCACTCTGTTGCCCAGGCTAGAGTGCAGTGACACAATCACGGCTCACTACAACCTTAACCTTCTGGATCCAGATGATCCTTCTACTTCAGTCTCCCAAGTAGCTGGGACTACAGACATGCACCACCACACTTGGCTAATTTTTTTTGTTGTTGTTGTTTGTTTTGTTTTGTTTTTTGAGTTGAAGTCTCACTCTGTCAGCTAGACTAGAGTGCAGTGGCCACTCCTGGCCACTGCAGCCTCAACCTGCTGGGCTCTGGAGATCGTTCCTCCTCAGCCTTCCAAGTAACTGGAACTACAGGCACACGCTACCACGCCCGGCTAGTTTTTTATTTATTGTAGAGATGAGGTCTCACCAAGTTGCCCAGGTGGGTCTCGAACCCACAGGCTCAGACAATCCACTCACCTCGGCCTCCCAAAGTGATGGGATTACAGGCTGAGCCACTGAGCCCAGCCCACTTGGTTAATTTTTAAATTTTTTTGTAGAGCCAAGGTCTCACTGTGTTGTCTAGGCTAGTCTCGAACTCTGGGCTCAAGCAATCCTCTTGATTTGGCCTCCCAAAGAGCTGGGATTATAGATATGAGCCACCATGCCCAGTCCTCAGTGACTTTCAAATGGTATTTTTATGTTTACTCATCAATTAACTTTACAGGTCAGTGTTTTTCAAGTCCTGTGGCCAGATACAAATTCATATCACCAAGCAATGTGAGTTCTGCTGGGCACAGACCCAGGGCCAACCTCATTTTTCTGAAAATCTTCAGAAATCTAGCCAAACAGAGCAGCTCACTGGAAGAACTTGGACCAGATCAGCAGGAGGGAGGGCGAGAAACTCATCTGGTGGCTGCTCTGCTTGCCCTAGCTGTCCCATCTGTGATGTGACCACCATTAGTGACAACACAGCTCCAGTCCAAACCTCTTTCATTTCATGTATTCTTCTCCTCTGATGTCCACTTCTAACACAGAAAAGGGAGCTTGAGCAACTCTAGTGGGCGGGAAGATAAAAAGAAACACTAGGGCATGTGGGATTAGCAACAGAAAATCTACATCTAGCAGGGTGCAGTGGCTCATGCCTGTAATCCCAGCAGTTTGGGAGGCCTAGGTGAGAGAATCGCCTGAGCCCAGGGGTTTGAGACCAGCTGAGCAACATGGCAAGACCTCATCTCTAGAATTAAAAAAATCAAATCAAATAAATAAAAATTAGCTGGGCATAGTGGTACAGCCCTGGAGTTCCAGCTACATGGAAGGCTGAGGTAGAAGCATCACCTGAGCCCAGCAGATCTAGACTGTGGTGGCTGTGAGCATGCCATTGCTCTCCAGGCTGGGCAAAGAGTGAGACTCTGACTAAAAAAAATAAAGAAAGGGGGGGGAGAAAGAAAAGAAAGAAAGAAAGAAAGAAAGACCTACATATAGTGGCAATGACATTTTACCTTAAAATTACCTGAAACTAAAGTGTATTTAGTTCCCAACTCTAGTCTACCTCACAGAGGTCAGGCTGCTGTATCTGCATAACTGGGGAGTATCTGTAAATGGAAGAATTCCCAGGTTGCACTCAGCTTCACTGGTTCTGGGGCAGGACCTGGTAGTCTATATTTTTAAGATATTCCCCAGGTAATTCTGATGGGCAGCCAGGCTTGGCAAACACAGGCATCAATTATTCAGTTATGCCCAAATTATTGTGACCCTTATAACTATCTAATAAATTTGGATATAACCCTTTGGGGGAAAAAAATCCCAGGAAAAATTGCTATCATAAAAGAATTAAATTAAACCTCAAGGGTGAGTAAATTAATCCCAGTAAACACATTATAGGCACTGCATTAAGTAAAAATTTTGTCTGCCTAATCAATAATGAAATAAGCAGAGAGAGGACATTTTAAAGCCTGCAGGAGATATTATAATTCAAACACTAGCCTAGATCTGATAAATATTTTATAGACAGTCAATTTTATTTCATTCTACTTGAGAAATGAATAAGAGCCTATGTTTCTAACTGGCAACATCAAGTTTTTAAAATTGAACTGGAAGCATATGGTGTTAGTGAAACTAATGTGAATTTCTCCCTCAAGGAGAAACCTCAAAACTAAAAGCCACCAGGTTGGCTGGGCACAGCAGCTCACGCCTGTAATTGCAGCACTTTGGGAGACCAAGGCAAGAGAACTGCTTGAGTCCAGGAGTTTGAGACCAGCCTAGGCAACAGAACAAGACCTCATCTCTACAAAAAATAAAGAAATAAGTCGGGCATGGTAACAGGCATCTGTAGTCCCAGCTACCCAGGAGGCTGAGGTGGAAGAATCACCAGAGCCCAGGAGGTCAAGGCTCTGGTGAACCGTTATCACACCACTGCACTTCAGCCTGGGCAACAGAGTGAGACCCCCAACTCAAAAAAAAAGGGGCATTTTCTCTCTTCAGTATAAGCCACTTGCCATGACTTGGTCTTTTTGGCTCTGGCTCTGAAGTGCAGTGCTGTGAGTCATCTTTCGTTGAGTAATGTTCCTGCAAAATATACCTATTGATTAGAAAGGGACAGATCTGTAGATCTCTGGTCCTGGTCCTTCTTAATCTTCTCCTGCCGAGAACATTACAAAACTTCACTACAAGCCGGGCTCGGTGGCTCAGCCTGCAATCCCGCGCCTTTGGGAGGCTGAGGTGAGTGGACTGCCTGAGCCCGCGGGTTCGGGACCCGCCTGGGCAACTTGGCGAGACCTCATCTCTACAATAAATCAAAAATCAGCCGGCGTGGTAGCGCACGCCTGAAAGTTCCGGCTACTCGGAAGGCTGAGGCGGAAGCATCTCCGGAGCCCAGCAGGCGAGGCTGCGGTGGCCGGGAGCGGCCACTGCACTCCAGTCTGGGTGACCCAGAGTGAGACTCCAACTCAAAAAAAACCCCAAAACAAAAAACTTCACTCCAAAGTAAAGCAAAGCAAAGTAGGCTCTTTTTGTTCATCAGCTTAAAGGAGCATAACAAAAAGTATGGGGGGCTTTTGGTAAACACTCTTGGGCGGTAGAAGATTGTCATGAGTTTGTCTAACTATGTAAATTGAGTATGAGGTTTTATAAAGGATAAAATCAGCCAGGCATAGTGGCTCATGCTTGTAATCCCAGCACTTTGGGAGGCCAAGGTAGGAAAATCACTTAAGTCCAAGAGTTGAGACCAGCCTGGGAAATATGGTGAGACTCCATCTCTACAAAATATAAAAATTAACTGGGCGTGGTGGTGTGTACCTGTAGTCCCAGCTACTCGGGAAGCTGAGGTGGAATGATCAGCTCTGGAGGTCAAGCCTCTGGTGAGTTGTTATCATGTCACTATACCCCAGCCTGGGTGACAGAGTGAGACCACAACTCAAAAAAAAAAAAACATACCAGCCAAGAAAGCCTTCAGTATTTGACAAACTTATGGAGAGATTCTTTTGATACAAATAAAGAATCTAGACTGTAAAAGTTAGGTGCTCTCTGTTCTCAGAAGTTGCAAAACAGGTCAATCCAAGTTCATATGAAAGTGTCCTAGAGAAAGTGAAGTTGCCCCCAAGAAACTGGTTGTCAGTGTTTATTTTTCTTTTAAGAGAAATAGTGACTTTAAAAGATCCTTTTACCCATTTCCCTGACCCACTTTACTGCAGGCTACTTACATTGGGTGCTTACATCTGGTGT